>CM024683.1:19622583-20822583 GCA_014182735.1 Corymbia maculata | reverse complement strand
AGGACTAGGACTTGAGCACTGGAACCTGTGGTTGGCAGGGACTCAAGCAATGGTGCTGCCATCTCAAGCCCAATCTCGAAAGACCAGGGTCCAACCACAGGGAAGCCGAAGATACATGTTCAGATCTCAGGCAATAACCACAAACTTGCACTGCTTCCATTAGGGGTGTAAACGGTTCGGTTCAATTCGGTTTTTTGGAAAAATCGAACCGAACCAAACCGAACCGAGACCATCCCGAACCGAATATAAACTGAACCGAAAATGCGATTCAATTCAGTTCGGTTCGGGACGGTTTTTTAATTTTCTTATTTTTACTTTGTTTATTGGAATTTAAATAAAGAAGAGATGATAAAAAAGAAAGATTATTCAATTTTTATTAAAAATTCCAATTCGATTCGGTTAACCGAACCGAATCGAACCCAAAACCAAACCAAACCAAAAAGGTTAACAGTTATTTTTTCGGTTAACCGAACCGAAAACATATGAAATTTCGATTCGGTTCAGTTCGGTTTTATATTTCGGTTCGGTTTTTGACACCCTGACTTCCACCATGGCCCTTTTTTCCCATTTTCCAAATCAATAATCGTCCAGCTTAAATTAAATGGAGCTTCCCTGAAGTACTCAAACAATGCGAATGGAAATGCCATCAGTATCATCAGGAGATTTTTTAGTAGCAGCGAACATCATGGCCTACTTTTCATGTTGATACAGGAGTTTTCTTATGCAGATTTTAAAGAACTCTTGGATTTATTATCGGTGTTATCGCAGACTGAATGTCAAATGCTTGAAATGATCATCAAAATTTGAGTGCCACAGCAATTCCTCACCAAATAGAGTTGCAAAAGAGGAGGACAAAGGATCCCTAAGGTTTCATTTGTCTTCTTTAAAACAATTAGCCATTGAAAATTGCTTTCATTGTACATAGAAATTTATATTTAAATAAATTTTTGGATGATAGAAATATTTTTTGAATCATTATTTTTTACGAAATAAATACTCCCTAAGGGGCAAGAGATCCACTGAAAGGCTCTTTCTCATTGATTAGTGGTGGCGTACCTTGTGTGGTGAGACTTCCTAGCTACTATCATTTTGGTAGGCCTCCATTGTCAAGCTTGCCGCTCTTGAATCTTCCGGAGTCGCAAGTGATGCAAGATAGCTATAGCTCAAGGATGGAATTGGCGGTGCTGTTGCTCAGGTTTCGTCAATAAATAAATAAATAAAGAACAGCAGGGAATTAAATCCTCAATAATTTGTGCTATGAATGGTGCTTCCTAATTAGTAAATATCTACCGACCAAAAAAAAAATTAGTAAATACCTTATTCTTTCTTATATTATTCTTTCATTTGCCGCTGGAAATCGCTATTTTGAAGCTGGTTCGGAAAAGTATGTCCTTTCATTTATATAATTTCTCAATAATTCAAAGGAAAAAAAAAAAAAAAAAAGTCAGTTAAGCAAAGAAAAACAAAGAAATACAGCTTTCCTATAAAAGAAAAGATTGGCCGAGAGAAAGCAATCCAGTCCGAGTAACTATTTTCCTTTTAAAGCTTTATTTATTTCACAAAAAAAATTTCTATCCATAAGCATTTACCGACAATTGGATTGCTTAAAAAAATGAGTTGATGATAAATCTTTTCATAGTCAATGGAAGACCTAACGTGAAATTAAGGAAAATTTTCCTCTTTTAAAATTCAAAAATCAATTTTTCAAAATACAACTAAATACGGATGCTTGGACCAAAGACTTCAGCATTGGAGCATGAGGAACCCAACACCTATGCCTAGGTCCTTAGTAGTCGGCCTCGAGTCCCAAAGGTCAAGCCTAAGTCCATAGAAGTTGAGCTTGAGTCTCTTGAGGTCCACCCGAACTCAATTGTGCTTGTGCCCAAGTCCTCGGTTCCATGCTTGGGCACTTGGCACTCATGCACAAATCATTGGTGCTCGGTTCCTAGTCCATCAGGGTAGCTAGGCTCGGTTACTCAAAAGCTAAGCCCGAGTCCTTTGAGGGCAATGCCTAAATCCTTAGTGTCTGTGCTCGGGCCCCCAACAATGGAGCCCATGTATCAGCTAGGCCCAAAATCCCTCAAGCACAAACTCTAGCCCCGTTGCTCATCCTCGTGCCTAAAAGGCATTACAAGAATTATTTTCCACCTACCTAAAACCTGAACTAAGCTTAGCCGGTTGGTATCGTTGCATCAAGGGCACTAAACCTAACTGTAAGAAAGCAAGCCATTAGTCAATAGAAAGCCAACCCACATGTGTAAAAAACAATCCAAACCGAACTCAACGACGTGGTTACGTAAATCAACTTTCGCCGGCCAGAGTTCCTATTTTGAGAAATATATTAGTGAGCAAAGAAAGGAACCAGATACACAGGTGAATATTCTCCTGAATGAAACCATTCCAGCTTCAAATCTTGGACACCAACGACCGTTGCTCCATTACATTATCACTACCGGAGCCAAGTCCTAGTCCAATGAAAACCATCTCCAACTACCCATAATACGGCGACTCGGAGTTGGGCTTCTTCCACTCGCTTCTCTTTCCTTGGTTTTTTCAATTCAATCGAGATTGAAATTAGGCTAAATTTTTTCAAATCACTTCTAGTTGGAGTTTTGCATCTTGAAAGGCAAAGAAAGCACCACCATTTTGATAAGGTCAACCACCTTTTATAAACATGATCACCTGGTACCTCTAAGCAATTCTCCCATGAAGGAAACTTGAATGGACAAATCATGGACCGCACTAAATAAAGATGCATAATTTAATGAAAATGTGTGGATTGTGGTAAAGCTGTTCCTAAGCATTCTTAGCTAAAGCACTATTCCACCATTTTTAGCAAGACTTAACACAGAAAAAACCCTAATTTATTCTCTTCAACCTTCCCCTTCAACGGAGGATATTCTGAACCTTAACCACCTGCGAATGAAGGAGTCTAATGAGACGAGAGAATCCTTTCAGGATCTGGTTGTGTTGTGACATGTCATTAGATGCTAATGTAATTATCTCCTACATAATTGTACGGTCATACCATGAATATTCCAATAACAAGACAAACAAACAAAGCTTTTACTTTCAATAGGATTTCCCATTCTCCATTGGAAACAAACAATAATGTGACCTGGTAACCAAGAGAAAACTCTAGTTGAGGACACCAAAGAAAACTCCAATTGAGGACCATAAGCAAACAAATATTCCAAAAGACATGCCAATCAGACAAATTCCAAAGGTCTCCTTCTCCATTGGAAACAGTCATGCGACATAGGAACCAGGAGAACACTAAAGCTGGTAATTGTAAGCAAACACAGACATTCCAAATGATCAGTAAATCATTCAAATTCCAAAGGAGTCACTTTCCAATCAACGATTCCGGATGGATCACCTTGTCCACATCTCCATTTGAAAACAGATCTTATTGACATGCCTCACATCCCATTTTTATTCAAGTTCATCCATAGTCCCGTAATCAGCCGCTTCACGTACCAAATTGCTGTAAAACGAAATAAATTATACTCACTTTTATTGTGTATAATAAGTATCCTATGCTAAACATATGTTATGTACTCTTCAAAATGATATAAAATCAATGACCGACGAACTAACGGGGGAGAGGGAGAGAGAGAGATACTTGATCAAAAAGAAACTTGCATGCAAAGAATGATAACACATATTACATAGCGCATTATAATGGCAGTAGCCCTAAATGCCAAATGTAAATGCATATATCTGAAGCAAGCAGAGAATAATGAACCCACCCACCCACAAGAAAAATCAATAAGAATAATTATCCTACAATATTCACGTCAATATCAGTTTTCACTATCAACCCAACGCAACACAAACAATCAACAAAATTATTATTGTAATAAAACCTAATCTCTCTCTATCCATGACTTGACATCAACAGCATAGTGTGCGTTCAAACTACTATTTATCAAAGAAATCATAATCCACACCTTATTTCTGAGAATTTTAATGATTCCAATCAGCAACCTATCCCCAGCTATTTGCTTGAATTTTTGTCTCACCTCATGCCTTGGAATCTTCCCCTCCTGGAAAATGATGACAACATGACAAGGTAAGCAGAAGATAAAGTTTAAAAGCCAATAACTAGGTGATGACAATGTTGACATGGCACTTGTTTTGCAATCCTTATTATACTTCGAACTATTCTAATCCACACCTTAATTACGAAACTTCCAACGATTTCAATCAGCAACCTATCTGCTGCTATTTGCTTGAACATCTGTCTCTGCTCATGTGTTAAGGTCTTCCTCTCCTGGAAAATGATGATAGATGTGTTCAGCTCATTTCAAAATTAGAAGTAGGAGAAGATCAAGCTTAAAAGCCAAGAACTAAGTGATGACAAAGTTGATGTGGCTCTTTGTGGTCCATATGAACTACTATTTATCAAAGGGATCATAATCCACACCTTGTTTTTAAGACCTTTCATGAATTCCATCAACAACCTATCCCTTGCTCTTTGCCAGAATTTTTGTATCATCCCATACCTTCGAAATTTCCTATCCTGGAAAATGATGATAATGTGTTAATCTAATTATAAAATTAAAGGTAAAGCAGTAGATAATACTTAAGAGCCAAGAACTAAGTGATGACAATGTTGATGGGGCACTTGCTTTGTGGTCCTTATGATACTTGTAGATCGAACTAACAAGAGATGGAGGGAAGCACTTCGAGAGTTCCCAAATCAATATCAAAAGTGGTGTCCAATGGGTAGCTGATTTCAAAAGCTTCTCCGGATTTGTCAAGAACCCTATTTCATATAAATCTCACAATCATCAGACAACGTTAATGGAACAAACAAAGTCAAACACACAAATATGGTCAATGCAAAAGCAAGATTGAGAAAGAAACTTTTGTTACCTCTCAAGCAATAAGGGGCTCTAAAACTGATAATGTACACTGGCAACACTCGAGTGTTCACGTGATTGCTCCAAATTATGTATCTCTTTGGAAATGATAAGTCATCGACGCCCGAGTCGTACTCTTTCAAACTAGAATGAGATTGTTTTGAGCGAGGACTGACAAGTTCTGATTTTCCCATTATGACCCGACAAAGCAACAAATGCCTTAGGCCATCTTCATCGATAGGAGCGGATAGTACACTGCCAAAGCATTAATGAAAATATCTAAGGTCAATATCATCACATGCACGGCATGCTAACATCAGTCAAGAAACAACATGCTGGTGAAACAAACTCACTCTATAGATTTAATTGATCATAGCATAGAAGAGAAATATACTAACCGCTAAATCGACATACCTTTGTGATCATACTTTCCAAACAGTATCACTTTCAATTACTTTTGCAATTAATGGGGATAGATTTAAGTCGCAAAAGCATTACAAATAAAATAAGACCTCACACGTACAGAATACTAACATGAGTCAAGAAACAAAATGCTCAAGAAATATACTCGTTTTATTAGATTTAATCGATAATTGTTTGAAAGGGCAATGCGCTAATGCGCTAAATTAACATATCTTCGTGATTGTACCACCTTCCAAACAATACATGTCAATTATTTATGCAATAGAAAAGAAACGAACTTTGGTACCTTTCAAGAGGGTAACCAAAAGGAGCAAAGTAAACTCCACAACCATACACTCCATTGTCCGCAGGCTTCCCATTGTAGCCAAAGCCATAAGACAGGATCTGGGACACCTCTTCCTTAGAGGTCGCGTACCATGCGAACTTCACGTTGGCAGTGTTGTCACCGCCTTTCCTCTGCACCACCCGTGAGCAAACTTGAAATGCCTCGGCCCGTGCTTTTGCCGAGACATCAGAGTAGTGATTCCTGTGGATCGCCACCAAATTTACCTGTGCCCGAAGTCCGGCTAGACTCGAGACGAAGTTCTGCTTGATATGGCGGTGGACCATGTCTTCCGCACTTAGTTCCATCAACCCACTCCCGCTGAACAGCGACGGAGGAGCGCCAGATTGATAAGCAGGAACCACACTCTTGCAATTGGAGACCGACGAATTCGGATCCTCATTGTCCATTGGATCGTCTGGAGGTGGAAGGTTGAGATCAATTGCCGGACGGTTGAATTTGCCTGGGACTGCATCCGGAGTGGTGGTGTGCACAGTGGGTGAACGACGTTCTTGCGTTGAGTGCGCCATTCTTGACCGAAGAGGGAACTTCCAAAAAACTGCGTTACAAGGGAAAACGAAGCCATTCACAAAAGATTTTCCTACTGCCAAAGCAAAAAATCTACAGCAAAATTGGTACGGATTAAAGAAAGACCAATCGAAACATGGAACGACTGAAGATCCAAAGCATTAAGTCATGGAGGGATGGCAGTTGCGAAATAGAGCCAATCGAATAACCAACCAAAGGCACTAAATGATAGATTCTCAAGGCCTGGTCATAGAATGAAGCAACTAAGATGAAAACAAATAGAGCGACGAACCCAAAACGATAAAGTCGAAAGAAAAAATCTAATACTCAGCAAAACGGGTACGCATCTCCAGAAGCTTATAGAGGCTTTTAGGAGATCGAATTCTGTGGGCTTCAAGAAAGACCAATCGATTCATGGAACGACTTAAGATCCAAAGCAAGAAGAAGAAGGACTCGTACTTGATTTCTTGAACGAGGGAAACGGAGGTCTGTCGGCCTGTGTGCGTAATGTCTCCGGTGGAGTGAGTGTGTGAATGGCAAGACTTGAATGAGAGTAGGGTTTAAAGTTCTTTTTGCTTATATAATGAGAGGAAGAGGCGAGTTTGAGTTTATAAGAGGAGGATTTTGAAGAAGAAAACCAGCAGAACAGCCTTAGCTGTCGTGCCTCTCACATATGCACCCACCCGCACAAATATTGTATCAACGATCTTCTTCGTTTTTTTTTTTTTTTTTAAAGGTTTCGATAGTTAACGAGTGCTCTGAAACACTTGTTGAGTATTAAGTAAAGAAAATTTGTCATTTTCAAACGGTCTTTCTCATGCTGTGCGTATCTAGGAAGTTGAAAACGACAATCCTTCTTAATCAAGTGAGATTAACGCATTCCGTGAAAGCAACAAGTTAGCAAAACCGGCTTACTAATTGTTGTAAAATCTATCAATGAAACGCGAAAGGTAAATTATTTACACACTAGAAAGGTTCAATAATCAATATTGAATTAATCGGTGAAACGTGAAAGGTAAGGCAAATTTAAAAAAAGTCTAATGTAATGGTGAAACGAAAAAATTAAAATATTTATGATTGAGAGTGCGACAATTGTTGCTTGTTCACTGAATTAGTTAATTCTCTAGATGCTCATATACTACATCCAAAATAAACATTTTATTAGCAAGGGCTAGAGTTACAATGAGGAACTAAACGAGAAAAAATGCTTCCGTCTTATTGACAATTAGTGTAGTAAAATTGAAAAATGTACGTGTATTTTTTAAATGAGGAGAGGTCGAGATTTCCATTTAGCTTAAAGTAAACAAAGGTGTTTTTACCCAAAAAAAAAAAAATAACCAAGGGACGTGCCAAATACTAATGACCAAAAAGTTCTAATGAATACTACTATGGTGCATCACTTTTTTTGAATTTCTATGACTAAAGCACTTCATAACTGGTTATTTGCTAGCTACATGTCGAATTCTTTAGCATTATTTGCCTCTTTCCGTGTATGCAGACATCTAGCTCGTTGCCTATGGGGAGTGATCCGAATTTCTTGATCAGGAGAAGCGAATTGGGTGATTGAGACAGAGAAAAAGAGAAGTCAAAGAAATTAGAAAGTTGGTTCGTCGACAAGCGACTTAGGTAATATGGTTCATCTTCAACTATACAATAATCTTCTAACGAAGAACTTCTTATGAACAAATTGAGCTGTTCAATAAAAAAAGAATAATCAAAGTAATTATTTGTAAATAAATTTCTTGAATAATGACCAGCTATAAAGGAAGGAAAATATAAATTCACTTATTTAAATATCGAGTTTTGTGTATTGGATCCACTAATGTTATAGAATTCACTTTATTTATCAATAATTCGACAAAATATTACGTTTATACATTGGTTTTTTTATTTGCATAGTAAAGAAATATTTATGGCTCCCCCCCCCCCCAAAAAAAAAGATGTCAAAAAGAGGTAAGAGTAAAGAACGAATTAAATTAAAACTTAGGATAAGGTTTATCATATCATTTAAAGAAGGAATATAATTAAAACATGGGATAGGGTATACGCTATTAGTTAAAGAAGGAATATAATTAAAACGTGGGATAAGGTTTATTAAATCAGGCAAAGAAGGGAAAAAATTAAAACCTGGGATAAGGTTTGTTCTATTAGTTAAAGAAGGAATATAATTAATATATGGGATAGGGTTTTTTTAATCGGGTAAAGAAGGAATACAATTAAAATACTGGATAGGGTTTATTTAATCAGGTAAAGAAGGAACAAAATTAAAAACATGGGATACGTTTAGTGCTGTCATGTGGCAACTCGCCTCCCTCCATCATACGTCAGTGGACTTCATTAAAAAAAAAAAAAAAACTTGTAACCCTATAACACATTAACGTCAACTTTCGTATTACAAACTTACTTTCATGTCAGCAACCATAGATCGGAAAAATATAAGAGATCAACTGCACAAACAGTTAACTTTCTACAATGCACGGTATGGATTTGAAAGAGAAACACAGAGAGAGAGAGAGGAGCGGCTTCGGTTTTGGAGAAAAATTAGAGGGATCACTGAGAGCATTATTGGTTTAAATAATTGTCATCTCATCTGGCCGAGACTATATGCAAAGTGAGGAGCATAAATGAAGAAGATCAATGGACATTCCTTGAAATAGAAATTGAGAGATGCAACTTACATTTTATTTATTTTGTGAAAAATGAATAATTTGAAAAATATTTTTCTAAAAGTAATCATTTATATTGCTTAAAATAAATAGTTAATAAAAATGCTTTCGTGACAAGCAACAATTTATCTCCAAATATTTTCATGGATTATACATTAGATTTTGCAAGTGATACGGGCGATAATTTTTAGAAATTTTTTTTTCGAATTATTCATTTTCAGGGAAACAAACGTGTCCTAAAAGTTTTTGGAGCAATTAAGAAGCAGGTTTAAGAGCAAGAGATTACGCACCGCACGATTCACGGACCATTGTGTATAATGGATATTGGTATTTAATGCATAGTAAACTCCATTCTTTGTCTTCCGACCAAAAAAAAATCTTCCTACTTAATCAAATAATTTTTTTAAATCTCTTTTAATTGAGTTAATAACACTCATATTTGAATACTCTCTAAATTTTGATGGTTCATTTAATTTCATATATGCAGTTTATTCCATTGTAAAATGCTCAAGTAATACTATTTACAGCCCAAAACAAAGTATATAACTTGGTCTTGTGGAGTAATTTAATCTTTTCCATGAGGCCACTAGTTTAATTCACATTGACAACAAACTCCAAACAGCTCATTTTCACTTATTTCTTAGGGCATACCTTGTGTAGCGAGATTTCTTAGTTACTAGCATTTTGGAAGGGCTGTGATGATGAGCTTATCACACATGGATCATCCAATCACGGGTGGTACAAAATAATTATGACTCAAATTAAATATCTCGTAGAGAGTGGTGCCTTGAATCAGGCAAGTTTCAAAGGTATCTAACAAAGCATCAATGGCTATCCATTCTGATGATACTTGACCACGATGTGTTAGTGGATTTAAGATTATGACATCTCAACCGCACAATTTTTTTTTATTATTTTGGTATATGAAATTGATAATTTTATTTGATGGAATTAATCAAGGATGAGATTGGCGGTGTCATTGGTTAGGTTTCTTCAAAACAAAATACAAAACAAGAATGAAAAGCAGCTATTTAAATCCTCAATAAGTTGTTCCATGAATGGTGCATCCTAATTAGTAAATACCTGATTCATTCTTATATTATTCCTTCTTTTCTGCTGGAAATTGCTATTTTCCTCAGATTGGGAAAAGTAAATTCCATCATTGTATTATTTCTCAAAAAGAAAAGGAAAAAAGAAAACACCAAACCTGGCTGCATCAATCTAACTAAGGCATAATTTATGAAATAAAATAAAATAAAAAAAGGAGGTGGTAGAGATAAAGGTTCTCCGAAATATTCCTAGCTAACACACCATCCCACCATTTTTGTCGAGGCTTGCCACAGAAAATTTCAGGATTTGGTTGTATTATTAAATGTCACTAGATGGAAATGTAATAATCTCCTATGAAATTACAAAAATCATACAATAAATTTCCCATTCTCCATTAGGAAACAAACAGTCGGGACCCTAGAGAAAACTACAGTTGAGGACAATAAGCAAACAAAATATTCAGAAAGGCAAGCAATCATACAAATTCCAAAGGTCTCCATCACTTTTGTAAACAAACAGTCAATGTGACATAGGAAACAAGATAAACTGCTGATGATAATAAGTAAACACAAATATGTCAAAAGTCATCAGATTTTTAATTTCCAAAGGAGTCTTTTTGCCTATCTATGATTCCGGATGGACCTCCTCCTCCACATCTTGTGTACTATTGCCTGGCACCTCTGTGTGCTAGGAACTCATCAAAATGAAAGCTGATCTTATTGGCACACCTCACACCTCATTCATATTCCAGTCCATCCATGGTCCCATAATCAGCTGCTTGATGCTCCAAATTGCTGTCGAACAGAATAAAGTATCCTTAATTTTGTTGTGTATAATATGCTAAATAATGTTGAACAAAAATAAGGTATCCTTACTTCTGTTGTGTATAATTATGCTAAATTGATATCTTTTCTCTATAGAATGAGTGTGTATACCTATACTAGAGAGAGAGAGAGAGAGAGAGAGAGAGAGAGAGAGAGACGCAAAGAAGGCTAACATATAATACATAGCGGAAAAAAATGGCAATAACCCTAATGCCAAGACAATAATCCACCCGCTCAAAGAAAAAATCAGTAAGAATTATTATCCTGCAATTATTCTCAAAGTGATTTTAGTTTTCACCATCAATTCAATGTAAAACAATCATCAAAGTTATATTCTAATGCAACCTAAGCTCCCTCTATCCATAACTTGATGTCAAAGGCATAGATGTGCGTTCAAACTACTATTTATTAAATAAATAATAACCCACACCTTAGTTCTAAATTTTTCAAAGATTCCGCTCATCAACCTTTCCCCTGCTATTTGCCTAAATTTTTGTATGAGCTCATGCCTTGGAATCTTCCTCTCCTGGAAAATGATGGTAATGTGTTGAGTTAATTTCAAAAATTAGAGGTAAGCAGAAAACAAGGCTTGACAGCCAAGAACTAAGTGATGACAATGTTGATATGACACTTACTTTGAAGTCCTCATGATACTTGGAGATCAAACTGACATGAGATGGAGGTAAGATCTTCGAGAGTTCAAAAATCATAATTGGAAAGGGTATCCATGCGGAAGTCAATTTCATGGACTTCTCTGGAGTTGTCAAGCACCCTATTTCGCATTTATCACACAAATCATCAAACACGGTTGATAGAATAGACAAAGCCAAATGCACAAACTTGGTCAACGCAAAAGCACAAATGAGAAGGAAAATTTTATTACCTCTCGAGCAACAAGAGGCTTTAAAGCTGACAACATACTCTGGCAACACGTGAGTGTTCATGTGGGTGCTCCAAATAATATATCTCCTAGGATATGACAAGTTGTCGACACCCGAGCTATAATGATCTGAACTGGGGTGAGACTGTTTCGAGCCAAAACTGACAAGTTCTAATTTCCCCAATATGACCCGACAAAGCAATAGATGCCTCAAGCCATCTTCATCAATAGGAGCAAATTGAACACTGCCAAAGTGTTACAAAAAACTATCTAATACCAATATCATCAATTGCATAGCATAGTAATGTGAGCCGAGAAGCAACATGGTCGTGAAACATCTCTATTCTATAGTTTTATTTGATCATAGCATAAACAAGAAATACACTGACAAGCTAAATCGACATATCTTCGTCATATTACCAGTTTAATAAGGGCAGATTACTTATGCAATTTAATAAGGGTGGATTTACAGTTGCCAAAGCATTACAAAGAAACTAAAGCCTATATCATCACATGCACATTATACTAATATGAATCGAGAACAATATGCTTGAGAAATATACTTGTTGTATTAGATTTAAGCAATCATACCTCAAGAGGGATATACATTAACGGGCTAAAATAACATATCTTCATGATTTTATCATTTTCCAAAGAGTATCTCCCAATAATTTCAGCAATAGAAAGGGGAAAGAAAAGTAATTCCGGTACCTTTCAAGAGGACGGTCGTAAGGAGAAAAATAAACTCCACAACCAAACAAGCCGTCGTTCTCAAGCTTCCCATTGTAGCCAAATCCATAGGACAAGATCTTTGAGACCCTTCCTTTGAGGTCGCGTACCATGCGTACTTCATGTTGGCAGTGTTGTCACCGCCTTTGATCTGCAGTGCCAGTGAGTAAACTCGAAATGCTTGGGCCTGTCCTTTTGCCGAGACACTAGAGTAGCTATTCCGGTGGATTGACGCCAAGGTAACCTGCACCCCAAGTGCAGCTAGCGTGGAGATGAATCTCTCCTTGATAAGCCGGTAGTCCTTGTCTCCCTCGCCAAGTTCCATTAACCCACCACCGATGAACGGCGACGACTGAGGAATGCCAGATTGACCGGCAGAGACAATGTTCTTGCAATTGGAGATGGACAAATTCGGATCCTGATCGTCCATCAGATCGTCCTGAGCTGGATGGTTGAGATCAATCGCCTGATGGTTGAACTCACTAACAGCTGCTTCAGGAGTGGCAGTGTGTACAATTGGCGACTGATATTGATGCGCATAGTGCGCCATTCTAGACCGAAGAGGGAACGTCTCAAAATGCTGCGTTACAAAACGAAGCGATTCGTGAAAAAGTTTTACTACTTCTGAAAAAAAAAAAACTACCACAAAAATGGTACAGATTGAAGAAATAATAATCAAAACACAGAATGAATGAAGATCCCCAGCTTTTAGTCCATGGAGTGACCGCAGTTGCAAAACCAAGCCTCGGGAATTGCCAACCAAAAGCAATAAACGACAGATTCCCGAGGTCTGGCCATCGAATAAAGCAAAGAAGTGGAAAACAAACAGAGCGACTGAACCAGAAATGAGAAAGTGGAAAATCTAATTGTCAGCAACACGGGTACGCATCTCCGGAAGCTTATAGAGGCTTTCAGGAGATAAAATTCCGTGGGCTGTAAGAGAGATTGTGATCAAAGCGAGAAGAAGAAGGACTCATACCCGATTTCTTGAACAATAGAAATGGAGGTTGGTCGGTGTATGTGCCCAACGTCTGAGATGGAGCGAGGGTTTTCCTGAAGAAAACCAATGAAACAGCCTTCTCTCTCGTGCCTCTCACACACCCACCCGCACGCCTATTGTGCGAACGATCTTCTTGATTTTTCTTTTTTCTGGCCGTGTCGTTTGTCGACAGTGCTCTCGAACACTTGTCGAATTTATTTTATGGTTATTAAAGGAAATCCGAGGACCCTTGTTGAATATTTAAACGAAGAAGATTTGTCATTTTCAATTTCAGACATGGTCTTCCTTGTGTGTTATGCATGATCAGAAAATTGAATTTCAAAATCTCTCGTTAACAGGAAAGATTACCAAATGTCGTCGAAGCGCTAGCTAAAAAGACCGGTTCAATAATTGGTATAGAATTATAAGTCAAACATGAAAGGTAACGTACTTATGCATCTGTATGTGGTGAGAAATATTTAATAATAGTCTATATTCGTGAAACGGGATAGGTAAAATAATTATGATTGATAGCACTATGATTGCCTCTCGTTCACGGAATAAATCAAGCCTTTAGAAGCTTGTATATTACGTCATAAATAAAGTATCTATTGGTGGATGCCGGAGTTACGATAAGGAACTTAGCGAGACAACTTCGAGTCATATTGTTGACAATTTGTGTACCAAAATTGAAAAATGTACTAATTTTTTTTTTAATTCAGGAGAGGCCCAGATCGCCATTTAGCTTAAAGTAAACAAAAGTGACGGTGTCAAATTCTAATGAATACTTCAATAGGTGCATCACAATCTGTTTTAATTTCTATGGCTAAATTGCTTTATAACTAGAAATTACTAGAAAGTTGGTTCATAGATAATAAACAATAATTAAAGTAATTTCGTAGACAAATTTCTGAACACATTGAACTGTTCAATAATTGACAATAATTAAAGTAATTTGATAGACATATTTCTTGAGTAATGACCAGCATATCATTTCTTCATAATTTATATGAGCTATAAAGTAAGGTGCATATAAATTCATTTATCTCAAATCAAGTTCCATGCAGTTATAATAATATTGGATCCACTATTTTCTCTTTCGATTTGCAATTAGAAAATGAATATACCGAACTCATTTTATTTATTAATAATTTGATAATATATTACATCTATACGTTTGTGTTTCGATTTGCATAGCAAAGCGATATTTATGGCCAATTGAGGTAAAAATGATTTATGTCTCAAAAAGAAAAAGAATATGTTCTCTTCTGGGCGAACAAGAAAATCAAACTACTTAAAATGGAAGGAAAATTATGACTCTTCCATTTAAGATAGGTTTATTGCATCAGCTAAAGGAGGAATATAATTAAAACCTGGGATGAGTTTTATTACATTAGTTTTTAAGAACGAAAAGAATTAAAACATGGGATAGGGTTTATACTTCAGGTAAAAAAGAACCTCTTACAAAGTTACATCATGTTTTATTAGGTGATAAAATAGAGATTGTAAATTTATGATGTTAAAATTTTCTATTCGGCTTTTAACTTTCTTTTTTCATCAAGAAAAAATTAAACATGGGGTAGGTTTAGCGCTATCAGGCTGCAGCTCTAGAAATCTCCCCTCGCCGCAGATATGTGGACTTTGTAAGAAGGGACCCCATTTTATATAAAAATAAAATAAAATTGTACCATTATAACTCACTTTCTCAAATTGAACAAAAATAAGATGTTAAGCCTCGAATTGCTTCTCGGAAGATCAACTTTGCTAAAAGGTATATTCAATTTTCAATTTTTTATTATACTTTGCAAATAATATGAAAGTCATTTTTCTACATATTATGAAACACATATATGAGAAAATGTCTCACATTCAACTCTATCTTCCAAGTCTAAGTGTTAAGGACCCAGGCTTGTGCACTTGATCCCGTGGGTGCTCGGGACTCAAGCAAGGGTGTTGTGGCTCAGGCCTAATCTAGAGGAACTAGAGTCCAAGCACAGAAAAGTCAAAAATACATGTTTGAATCTCCTAAGGTATCTTTGCTCTACTTCCACCATGGCCTCTTTTCCCATTTTCCAAATCAATTATCATCCGGCTTCCATTAAATGAAACTTCCCAAAAGGACTTAAACAATGAGAATAGAAATGCCATTGGTATCATCTGGAGAAATTTTTAGTAGTAATGGACATCATGGCCTACTTTTCATGTTGATACAGGAATTCTCTCATGCAGATTTTAAAGAACTCTTGGATTTATTACTAGTGCCATCACAGATTGAATGTCAAATCCTTGAAACGATCATTAAAAGTTGAGTGTCACAGCAATTCCGTCATCACCTAATAGGGTTGCAAAAGAGGAGGACAAAGGATCTCTATGGGAATGAAAAGATAAGCATAGATGATCATCTCATTGGTTAATCAAAGGTCAAGAGATTAGCAGTCATGATATTACTAAACACTATAACTGCGTTTGATCATTTGATCGTTTGAATTCAGATTAGAATAGAATTGAATCCATTATATTAGAAATTCTCATAATATTCCTCCAGATCATAGAAAATTCTAATATCATCTGAATTATGGAAAACCTCATCATATATCTAATGCATTCAGATGGGATTGGCAATATTTAAATTTGAAAATTCTTCTAGTATCCTTTTGATCGACCGGATCGATCCCGGTTGCCTTTTGGTTGGATAACCATCCACTCCATTCCCATCATCACCGTCACCATTCCAAAAATCTCTAGACGCTTTTTCTTTGAAAAGCACCATCGCCCCTCTCTCCTCCATAATCAATTTTCCATCTTCATATCTTCTTCCTTCTGTGTTTCTCCCTGATTCCGAAATGGTTGCCACTTTCACTTGCCTAGGCATGAGGATTGACCACAAGTGGATGACCCTCAGGTTCCTGAAGAACCTTGTGTTCCACGTCAAGATCATGCTGATTCTCTCACTCGCCCACCAGGGTCTAATAGAACAACAACAACAAGGACGCGCGAATGTTGATGGTCATCCTCCATCCTTATAATCTTTGAAAATCCTTCGAACAACCTGCGATTGGCAAGCCGACAATGAAGATTGGTAGTGGTCAGAAGCAATGGCAATCGCGCGGTGATTTGATAGTGAGGATGTTCTTCTTGTTTATTTAAGTTGCTATTTTAATTTTTTTCATTCAATTCAACTTTATCCCACTCCCTACCTAGATTTTCTATCTGGATATATCCTGAGGACATGACTAAACAGTAAACACCAGACAAGATAAGTTATTATCCTATCCAAACTCAAATCTAGACCACCAAATACTACCTATCAGTTGACACGAGATCAGGTTAAATTGTTGGGAGAAGAATTTGAATCGACCCATCACCCAAATCACCATGGTAATTGGTGATCGCGTACGACTCCCTCTCTCCTTTGGGTTTGGCCAATTGCGATTCGCCATCTGGAGCTCACCACATCTAGAGCTCCCTGCCATGGTTGCTCAAGCTAGAGTACCATGCCAGAGCAGCCATGGCCGCTTCAGCTCGTGGCCATGGACTACGATGAATGGAGTAGTTGGTTTAAGTGTGGGTCGGGTTTTGTTTACCTTTTCGCTTTAAATTATTCTATTTTCCATGTTATTTTTCCTTTTCTTAAATTGTATTTGATTTCTTTCATTTTTGACATCTCATCAACACAACCTTATTTATTATTATTTTGTATTTGAGATTGATAATTTAATTTGATCGAATTAATCAAAGATGGGATTGGCGGTGTCATTGGTTAGGTTTCTTCAAAAACAAAATACAAAAAACAAAAAAGAACAGCAGCTAATTAAATCCTCAATAAGTTGTGCCATGAATGGTGGTGCATCCTACTTAGTAAATACCTGATTCATTCTTATATTGTTCCGTCTTTTTCTGCTGGAAATTGCTATTTTCCTCAGATTGGGAAAAGTATATTCCATCGTTATATTATTTCTCAAAAAGAAAATGAAAAAAGAAAACACCAAAGCTGACAGCCTCAATCTAAACAAGGCATAATAAAAATAAAAATAAAAGAGGTGGGTAGAGATAAAGCTTCGCCTCAACAATCCTAGCTAAAGCATTATTCAACCATTTTTGTTAAGGCATGCCACAGAAATTTCGGGATTTGATTGTATTATGACACGTCATTTGATGGAAATGTAATTATCTCCTACGTAATTACACAAATCATAGACTAAATTTCCCATTCTCCATTAGGAAACAAATAGTCATGTGACATGGGACCCAAGAGAAAACTACAGTTGAGGACAATAAGCAAATAAATATTCAAAAAGGCAAGCCAATCGTACAAATTCCAAAGGTCTCCAGCACTATTGGAAACAAACTGTCAATGTGACATGGGAACCAGGATAAAACTACTGATGGTGATTACAAGCAAACACAAATATTCCGAAATATCAGCAGATTATTCAGATTCCAAAGGAGTCTTTTTCCTATCTATGATTCTGGATGGACCTTCTCCTCCACATCTTGTGTATGATCCACCTGGCAGTGCTGTGTGCTAAGGGCTCATCAAAATGAAAACCGATCTTATTGGCACGCCTCACATCTCATTCATATTCCAGTCCATCCATGGTCCCATAATCAGCCGCTTGACGCTCCGAATTTCTGTAGAACGGAATAAATTATCCTCATTTCTGTTGTGTATAACTATGTTAAATTGATGTCTACTCACTATAGAATTAGTGTGCATATTTATGCTAAACTGATGTTTGTTCTCCATAGAATGATTTTAAATCCATGACCAAAAACCAACAGAGAGAGAGAGAGAGAGAGAGAGAGAGAGATTCTTGATAAAAAGAAAATAACACGCAAAGAAGGATAACATATAATACATAGCGGGGAAAAAATGGCAATAACCCTAACGCCAGGACAACAACCCACCCACCCATAGAAAAAATCAGTAAGAATTACTATATTTGCAATCATTTTTCAAAGCGATTTCAATTTTCACCATCAACTTAATGCAAAACAATCAAAAGTGATATTATGATGCAATCTAACCTTTCGCTATTCATTACTTAACATCAAAGATATAGATGTGCGTTTGAACTACTATTTATTAAAGGGATCATAATCCATACCTTAATTTTGAATTTTTCAAAGATTCCGCTCATCAACCTATCCCCTGCTATTTGCCTAGATTTTTGTATCAGCTCACGCCTTGGAATTTTCCTCTCCTGGAAAATGATGATAACGTGTTGAGTTAATTTCAAAATTAGAGGTAAGCAGAAAACAAAGCTTCAAAGCCAAGAACTAAGTGATGATAATGTTGATGCGGCACTTACTTTGAAGTCCTTATGATACTTGGAGATCAAACTGACATGAGATGGAGGTAAGATCCTCGAGAGTTTAGAAATCATAATTAGAAATGATATCCAAGGGAAGTCAATTTCAGTGACTTTTCCGGAGTTGTCACGCACCCTATTTCATATTTATCTCACAAATCATCAAACACGGTTGATAGAATATACAAAGTCTAACACACAAAGATGGTTGATGCAAAACCACAAATGAGAAGGAAAATTTTATTACCTCTCGAGCAACAAGAGGCTCTAAAATGTACTCCGGCAACACGTGAGTGTTCATGTGAGTGCTCCAAACAATGTATCCCCTAGGAGATGATAAGTGGTCGACTCCCAAGTCATACTGCTCTAAACTAGAATGAGAC
This sequence comes from Corymbia maculata, assembly GCA_014182735.1. Classification (NCBI taxonomy): domain Eukaryota; kingdom Viridiplantae; phylum Streptophyta; class Magnoliopsida; order Myrtales; family Myrtaceae; genus Corymbia; species Corymbia maculata. The sequence continues at coordinate 20,803,619 of CM024683.1, read as the reverse complement.
AGTTTCGAGCCAAAATTGATAAGCTCCAATTTCCCCAATCTCGACAAAGCAACCGATGCCTCAAGCCATCTTCATGGATAGGAGTGGATTTCACACTGCTGAAGCATTACAGTGAAACTATCTAAGACCAATATCATCACATGCACAACATATTAACATGAACCAAGAAACAACATGGTCATGAAACATACTCGTTCTATAGATTTAACTGATCATAGCTTCATTGAGAAACACACTAACAAGCTAAACCAACTTATCTTTGTCATATGATTATTTTCCTAATAGTATCTCATGATTATTTATGCAGTTTAATAAGGGCAGATTTAATGTTGCCAAAACATTACAAAGAAGCTAAGGCCTATAGAATAGGTTGTTCTCAGGTTTAAAGGAAGAGCTGCTTGTAAGAAGTTACAGAACAAGCAAGGGATTGAGCACGAAAAAGTGTTCATCACATGCACATAATACTAATATGAGTCAAGAACAATATGCCCGAGACATATACTCGTATTAGATTTAACCAATCATAGCTTGAAAGGGAAATACACTAATGCGCTATTTACCATTTCCAAAGAGTATCTCTCAATTGTTTACGCAATAAAGAGGGAAAAGGAAATGAATTCCATTACCTTTCGAGAGGACGATCGTAAGGAGCAAAATAAACTCCACAACCAAACAAGTCGTCGTTCTCAAGCTTCCCACTGTAGCCAAATCCCTAGGACAATATCTTTGATACCTCTTCCTTCGAGGTCGCGTGCCATGCGTACTTCATGTTGGCAGGGTTTTCACTGCCTTTGATCTGCACTGCCTGTGAGTAAACTTGAAACGCTTGGGCCCGTCCCTTTGCGGAGACACTAGAGTGGCAATTCCGGTGGATTGCCGCCAAGGTAACCAGCACCCCTGGTGCAGCTAGCCTGGAGATGAATCTCTCCTTGATAAGCCGTAGTCCTCGTCTCCCTGGCCAAGTTCCTTCAAGAACCAATGAACAGTGACGAAGGAGTGCCAGCTTGCCCGGCAGAGACGATAATCTTGCAACCGGAGACAGATGAATTCGGATCCTGACCGTCCATCGGATCGTCCTGAGCTGAACGGTTGAGATCAATGGCAGGATGGTCGAAATCGCTTGCTACCGCTTCAAGAGTGGTGGTATATACAGTTGGTTACTGACATTGATGCGTATAGTGCGCCATTCTAGACTGAAGAGGGAACGTCCCAAAATACTGCGTTACAAAACGAAGGGATTCACAAAATTTTTAATACTTCTAAACAAAAGAAAATTACCACAAAAATGATATAGATTGAAGAAATAATAATCGAAACACAGAATGAATGAAGCTCCTCAGCTTTTAGTCCATGGAGTGAACGCAGTTGCAAAACCAAGCCTCAAAAATTGCCAACCAAAAGCAACAAACGACAGATTCCGAGGTCTGGCCTTCGAATGAAGCAAAGAAGTGGAAAACAAACAGAGCGATTGAACCCGAAATTGAAAAGTTGAAAATCTAATATTCAGCAACATGAGTACGCATCTCCGGAAGTTAGAGGCTTTCAGGAGATAAAATTCTGGGGCTTCAAGAAAGATTCAGAGTAAAGCAAGAAGAAGAAGGACTCATACCCGATGCCTGGAATGAGAGAAACAGAGGTTGGTCGGTGTGTGTGCCTAACATCTGCGATGGAGTAAGTGTGTGAATGGCGAAAATGAACGAGAGTTGGGTTTAAAGTTCTTTTTGCTTGAATAAGAGGAAGAGGCGAGTTTGAATTTATCGTATCTAAGTTCTTCTTTACTATTCTTTTTTCTGGCAGTGTCGGCTGGAGCACTCGTTGAATTTTTTTCATTTTTGTTATTAAAAGGATATATCTGAGGACACTCGTCGAATATTTAAACAAAGAAGATTTGTCATTTTCAAACATTGTCTTCCTTGTGTTTTGCATGATCAAAAGTTAAAATTGAAAATCTTTATTTTCACAGGTAAGATTAATAAATACCGTAAAAACACTAGTTAAAAAAAACGTTCAATAATCGGTATAGAATCTATAAGTGAAACTTGAAAGGTAATATACTTATGCATCTGAATGTGACAAAACTATTTGATAATAGAATCTAACGATAAAACGTAAAAGATAAAATAATTTATGATTGAGAGTGAGGTTGTTGTCACTCATTTGTGGAATTAATTAAGCCTTCAAAAGCTTGTATATTACGCCATAAAATGAACATTCTATCGGTGGGTGCTAAGGTTATGACGAGGAACTAAGGGAGACAACTTTGTTTCGTGTTGTTGCCAATTTTGTACTAAAATTGAAAAATGTATTAGCTTAAAGTAAACAAAAGTGATTTGTGTCCGAAAAAGAAAAAGGTTATGTTCTCCTCTAGGCGAGCAAGAAATCAAACTACTTAAAACGGAAGAGCAATTGATACTCATCCATTTAAGATAGGTTTATTACATCAGCTAAAAGATGGAATATAACTAAAATATGGGACAAGGTTTATTACATTAGTTAAAGAAGGAATATAATTAAAATATGGAATAGGGTTTATTAAATCAGGTAAAGAATTAATAAAATTAAAACTTGGGATAGGTTTAGTGCTGTCCAGCAACAACTCTAGAAATGTCATTGAGATGGCCATATGAGTTATGTTAAAAAGTCCCACGTTATAGGGCTGGTGTGATGTGAAACTTTGACCCATAATCCATTAAATGCAGCTTTTGAGTAAAATGGTTCAAATGATATGTTTACAAGATCAAACTTGAGCTCTCTTTGGAAATTCCCCATATAAAAGATATTGGATTTCTGTTGCACACTCTAAATAATGATATGAGAACCTATGGTAGATCGGTGAACTCACAATTTGTTATTGAGATTGACATCGGAAAATTTTAATATATATCATAACTAACCCATAACTTATTTGCTTAAACTTTGAAAATCATCATAATATCCTCCTCATAACCTACAATCAATTGGTTGACAACGATGACCGATGGTGGTCAGAGGCAATGGTGATCTTGCGATGATCGGTCGTGACAATGTTCTTGCTATTTTGTTAAGTTACTATTTAATTATTTTTCATCCAATTCAAATATCATACCCCTATCCCGAATTTATTATTTGGTGCTTTATGCAGATATATCCAATTTATTTGGCTTGAAGGATGTCGCAAATTCGAACTACCAATGTAGCCTATCAGTTGGCAAGTGGCAGTTCATGGAGCTCACCAGATCTAGAGCTCACTGCCATGGTTGCTCAACCTAGAGTACAAAGCCACCACGGCTGCTCGAGCTCGTGGCCATGGATGGCTGTGAGTCGAGTAGTTGGTGTCGGCATGGGTTGGGTTTTATTTACTATACGTTTTGAATTTTTCTATTTTCCCTGTTACTTTGCTTTTTTTTTTTAATTTTTTTGATTTCTTATCATTTATTCAACATCAACTTTCTGATTACCAATTCAATTTCATGTCAGCAACAATCGGTCGGAAAAATCACAACAGATCAATTTCACGAACAGTTAACTTCTTATAATGTACCATATGGTTTTGAAATTAAAAAAAAAAAAAAAAAGAAGGAGAAGAAGAAGGGGAACAGTTTTGATTTTTGAGAAAAATTAGAGGGATAAGTAATTCTCGTCTCATCTGGACGAGGCTAGCTGCAAAGTGACAAGCATAACTGATGTAAAGATCAAGGCACATTTTTTAAATATAAATTGACTTGCACGTAAATAAAATTTCGTTTATTTTGTGAAAAATGAATGATTTAAAATATTTTTTTCTAAAATAGTTAGTTCATGAAAAATGCTGTCATCATAGACATGACTTTATTTCTAAATATTTTCAAAGACAATGAAAATAATTTTTCATTCTTTCCATTTTTGTTAATGATACAAGCAATAATTTTTAAAGAAATATTTTTTAAATTATTCATTTTTCACAAAACAAACACTCTCTAAAAATTATTGGAGCATTTTAGGCTCCATTTATTTTGTGAAAATATGACTTTATTGAAAACATTTTTAAAAAATTCATTTTTCTAAAACATAATAATATTTTTTGATATATAATTAAAATCTGAAAATGAACTAAAAAATATTTTCTTCACCGTTTGTAGGAGCAGATATTGTGGTATACGTGAACCCAAAGGGTGATGGTGGGACTCCATTAAATGGAGGCAGTTTTCACTGCTATCCACTCTCTTTCTAAGAAGCTCAAGGCTACTGGTTTTCACCTTAATGACGTCAGCAATGGGTTGTCTGGCTTGTTTGCTGTCAAAGATGAAACGGCATTTTGAATGTGAGGAAAGCTGCGCATTTGACGGCTACTGTGCTCAGGAATCATGTGGTTCCGAAACTTGAGCATTGTAATTACATGGGTCCATCAAGCCCAGGCCCATGTCTTTAATAGACAATCTCAGCCCATCTTCATTGGCTCTTCTCCAATTATCTCACATGAAGTCAAGACAATAGACAGAAGAAGCAAAAGAGGAAAAACGATGGGCTCGACCGAGAAGAAGGAAAAGGGGAAGAAGAGAAAAGAAGGAAAAACTTTCATGCGTAGCCAATTCAGACACCTAGACTAGCCAAATCAACTACGAATCACAACGTTTGGTGAGTATTCAAGTCGATATTTTATCTAATCGAAGTAATTTTGGAAGCTAGGGCACAAAATTGGAGTTATGTAAATTTTGAAGTATGAGGCTCAATTAAGGAGTTTCTAAGGTTGCGATTATTGTGGAAATAGTAGTCTTGGACGTTGTGGAGTGGTGGGGTTTGACAAACTCCTCAAACTCTATTTCGAAGCATGGTTTGTTTGGAATGAAACGAGTTGCACATAAAGGATGATACGTGTAACGACAAAAGACAAACATACATCATAAACAACCCTCTTAGTAGCGCTTAGGAGTTAATACATTGACGATTGGATATGATTTAGTCAAATCATTTGTTAGAGCCTTATATTACTTGGTTTTTTAATATTGTTTTTTGATTAATTAATAGAAATGCGAGTTTGTCGACTCGAGTAACCACCATAGGTTGGTTTTCGACTTTTCCTAGGTAAGTGATACTATTTTTACTTTATATTTTAAACTCATGTTTCAAAAAATATTGTGGACTAAATATGCTATGAGGTAATAAATAGCATATTTTTTTACATTGAAATAGGTTCGAGCCTTTACTACTATTTTGTTATTTGAAATAGGGAGTTATCCTTTAATTTCAACTTGAATGATTGATTGGAAATGGCCAGTGAAATCCTTTATGAAAGAATTTTGAAAAGTTTGTGGTTCTTGAGAAGCACTTTGATATTTATATATTGAATGCTTGAGTTGTAAGACGATTCTAATTATGGTTGTGGATTATTGGAAATTTATGATTGATAGGTGATGTTCAGTGTCTCTATGAACCCTAAGTGATGTGTGGGTATACATATACTAGTTTAAGATATCCTTATGTACCAAACCACTAGCTAATAATAAGTGAAGACCTAATCAAGAGGGAATCTTGATCGTTTTGTTACAGGCGTTATGCATGGCCATAGTTTAATACTTGAGCATGAGTTTAGTTGATGGAATAGACCATCATGTGTTTTGATGAGTTTGGCCAATAGAATAGATCATTGGCATGTGTTTTTATGAAATTGATCGATGAATTGGATCATGGGTGCTTACTTTATTACTATCTTGAATATTTGTATTATGAATATATCATATTACAATGAACAATATGTATAGTGATTGTTCGATCCGCTTAGATGATTTATATTACTCATTGGGCCATGATAGCTCATTCATTTATCTTATTATGTTTTCCAAACCCCTCAATTAATGGCTATTAAAGCGAGAACATTATTATAGAAACTTTTGGAAGCTAGATATTTTTAATATAATTAAGGCTACATATTTTGGAGAAATGATGGTTTTATAAAACCGAACCAAAATTTCGTATGTTTTCGGTTCGGTTCGGTTTCGGTTCGGTTAAAATGACTTAAATTCAATAAACAAAGTAAAAATAGCCATTTTTCCCTTTTGGTTCGTCCTTATAGTCCCTATAAAATTTGGGGTGTGACAAGAATGTCAATATTGAGGAGAAGCAAGTGGCTCATTCATCATTGACGGATGGAACCCGAGAAGCCACACTGAAACCATCTAGAGCTAAGGTAAGGCTGAAGGCCGAAAACATCGGTTTCTGCTATCATCCAATTTTCCAGAGTCGAAGAGAATTTGACCACGGGCCTTCGCGACCAGCGATGGTGAATTCTGGTATTATAAATTCTGAAAGCGTGATTGAAATGTTCGGTCGGATCTCGTTATAATGATTGCTGCTCCAATGTTGCAAGGACCTTCTTAATCATGGCCAATGCCCAGCAGAGTAAAGCCTATGAAGTTCTTTTGAAAGCAAATGAAGCAGCAATCGGCATGTTGAAGCCTGGGAAGTTGCTGAATGCAGCCTACCATGGAGAAGGATGGTCCTTAAATGCGACCAAACTTGACAAATTCTGCTGGGACTGGAGTCCATATCGAATTTGGTTGAGTCGGGGCCGAACATTAATGCCAATTCTTAACGTGTTACTTTGTTTCTGGAATTTGCATATGTCAAATGAACTTAAATCGGAGTTTCTCTTCACCGCTTGCTGATGCAGTCACTGTTGGAAAAGAATATCCAGAGGTAGCGACTCATGTTAGCTCTTAAGCTTCTGAAGGTGGTGGAAGAAAACTGCTTGGTTCCCGTGAAGAAAGTTATACTTCTTTGCTTCTTTAACTGAAGATCAATGATTTGGAAAATATTGACATAAAAATAAATTACATGAATCTACGAGAAACAAAGGCACCTCTTGCATTTTTCACCACCATTAGTAAAGTTCAAAGTGAGTTAGATAAATTACGGATCTAGTAGATAATTAGATCTTAGTAGCTTCAAGTTTTTTATTTGATATTAGATCTTAGTTACCTCGAGTTTCTTTTTATGACATCTTCCAATACAAATTGGTAAAATTCAACCATAACTTGTTCGTGAAATCAAATTTAAAGGTATAATTAATTGAAGGTAATCAAATAATAATCCACTAGATGGTCTTTTCTTGCATATTTAGATAGATACTAGTAAGTATTCGAGACTCTTTATTTTGGTGCGGTATGATCTTTCCGGCAATTATTTTCTTTTCCTTTTTTTTTAATCATTTATGGTAGATGAAAACACCTTACCTTTCATTAAGGAATAACAGAGGATTACGGTAAGTGGGCTTTGCAATACAATAAATCCTTCAGGGCTTGAGGGGGCCAGAAGTTTGATGGTGAGGAGGGGTTTTTAAATTTGGGCTATTCAGAGATTTTAGTTCTCGATAAGCTTTTAAAGTTTAAGCACGCGCTCATCCTGAGCCGATTGATTTTAACAATCATACAAGAGCTAAAGCCGTCATATTCATTTGCAAATTTCAAATTGCAAATTGGTGACTCATTTACCAAGTTGTTGTCGATGAATAAAATATAAATTGGAATTGTTTGAAACACATACATAATTAAGTAGCGTAAGCTTTAAGCATGCGCTCATCCCGAGCCAATTGATTTTAACGGTCATACAAGAGCTAAAGCCGTCATATTCATTTGCAAATTTCAAATTGCAAATTGGTGACTCATGTACCAAGTAGGTGTCGATGAATAAAATATAAATTGAAACTGTTTAAAACAAATACATAATTAAGCAGCGTAAGCTTTAAGCACGCGCACATCTTGAGTCAATTGTTTTTAGCTATCATACAAGAGCTATAACCATCATATTCGTTTGCGAATTTAAAATTGCAAATAGTTTACTCATTTATCAAGTAGGCGTTGTTGAATAAAATATAAATTGGAAATGTTTGAAACACATATATAATTAAGCAATGTAAACTTTAAGCATGCGCTCATCCCAAGTCGATTGCTTTTAGCTATCATACAAGAGCTATAGCCATCATATTCATTTGCAAATTTATAATTGCAAATTGGTTACTCATTTACCAAGTAGGCATCGATGAATAAAATATAAGTTGGAATTGTTTGAAACACATACATAATTAAGCAGCGTTTATCGAAATTTAACAAATAACCAATTTAGTGCCAAGACTTTACCAATGATCACTTTTAGTGTCAAAATTATTTAAAACAGTCCAATTAAATGACTTTAACTAGCTTTTATCATTGAATGAACAACATATCAAACTGTCCGGTAAGATTAGCAATTGATGTAACCCTTTTTAAAAGTTTCGACACTTAAATGATTGTAATCCAAGTCTCTCAATTTTGGAAAATAATATCCTCAACAACATTGTTTGCTAATAAATCGCATACCACATGGTTTTAAAATGCTTTAATCGAAATTTAACATGAAATCAATTTAGTGTCAAAAGTTTACTACACATCACTTTAGTATCAATGTTTTATAAAACCTTCCATTTAAATGACTTTGGCGAGCTTTCATCATTAAAATAATGACGTACCAAATTGTCCGACAAGATCAATTGCTGATGCAATGCTTTTTAGAAGTTCTAGCACTTTAAAATGATCTTTCAAAAAGTTTAGACACTAAAAATTGGCACTAGGAATGAATTTTTCATTGCAAAATGATATTATAAGTGTCATAATTTTCGTAAAACATCCATTTTAGTGCCAATTTTTTTTCTAAATCACTAAAGTGCCACTTTTGATTTTAAAAAAATGATCACTTAAATACCAATTATAATTTGGATCACTAAAATTCTATGTGCCAATATTTCATGAATTTCCCCAACCAATGTAGTTCCTAGAAAAGAGAAAAAGACATTGCAAGTATCATAACTTTCATACAACAATTATTTTTGCATCAAAATTTTTCCTTGAATCACTTAAGTGTTAAATCGAAAAAAAAATATTCACTTAAATGCCTTTAGCAAGAAATTTCGACCAAAAGTCATACATGAATAGTGCAACGTGCACGATGGGTTGGCTGGTTTTTGGAAATGATGCTGCTTCAAGTCTTTCGCGCTCGAAAGAGTAAGATCTCTCGTGAGCAAGAAAATCGTCAGTGCTTACTTCTGACCACCTCATCATCCCACGCGGTGTGCATTTTTTTTTTTAGCCAATTACCACTTGCCACGTGTACTCTGACATGGCATCACAAAAAATTGAAAATCTTCTCAGATCAAGTCTTTCTCTCTCTCCATCCTCCTCCGGCCGGTCACCTCCAAGCTTGACCTCCACACGACGCCGGTCCCAGCCCAACGCTGCTGCGCATCCGAACCAGACCACCCCTCCGTCGTCCTTCTTGTTAACTTCACCTTGGCCGGAAGGGGCCCTCCATCGCCGTCGTCTTTGCGGCCATCTTCACCGGTTTTTGGCCTTTGAGCAAATGGCCAAAAATCTGGAGAAAAATAGAAGTCTCTTGGGAAGAAATAATCTGGGGAAAAATCTTTAAGACAAGGGAGGGGCAGTGGATCTCTTGGCTTGATTTTTTAGCCGAAAGATCTGAGATTTGGAGGAGTTTACAGAGCAACATGGGTCAAGAATAAGTGGGTCTCTTGGCTTGTCCATTTGGCCAAACGTAGGAGACATGGCTGCAAAACACCTCAGAGTTATAGGAAATCTGTGGAAGCTGGGGAAAGAAGAGGAAACCCAGAAACTTTGGGCTACAAATCTGAAAGAAAGCCTCGTCCATGGCCACAACAGCAGGACGAGATCCCGATTGTCGTTGGGCTACGGCGGAGGGAGGGAACTCAGATCACAGCTGGGGCGGCGACCGCGGCAGGGTGGAGGGCTCGTGGATGGAGGTTGCGGCGTAGCAGGGGCCGGAATTGATAAGAGCGGCCGGTGCACTGGCTTGGAAGGACGGAAGGAGGAGGAAGAGAGAGTGAGAAAAATAAGATTCTAGGGTCCGTTTGTTTCAATGAAAGTAGTTTTACTGAAAATGTTTTCGACTTTTCATTTGTTTGTTTTTTTAAAAACGATTTGATCAATGAAAAATATTTTTCACAATATAAATATTATATATTATTTTAGGAAAATGAGTTCCTGTGCATGGGAAGGGGAAAATAATTTCTCTCTTTATCAGGCCTTTAGATCATTTCATTCCATTTTTATTAGGTCATCTCTGTCATTTTCTTTTACTCTCCAAAATCTCTAAATTTTTTTACACTATTAAATGTTATTCAATCATTTTCCAAATGCGATCCACATGCCACATAACATTAAACACAAAAACTAATCATTTGGAAAATGATTTCCCAAAAATATTTTTCAAAAATAAGACGATTTCAGTGAAACAAACACACCCTTAGTGTGCTTTTGTTTTCCATTCGAAAGGGTTTTTCGGACTTTTGCTGTTTGTTTTTCAAAAAATGATTTAGTTAATGAAAAATACTTTCTAATTAATATAAATATTATGTATTATTTTAGGAAAACGAATTCCTGTGCATGGGAAGGGAAAACATTTTCCTTTTTATCAAATCTTTAGGTCATTCCCTTTTTATTAGGTCATCTTTGTCATTTTCAATCAATTTCCAAATGCGATTCAAATGCCTTAAAACATTTTCAATCGCATATCATCAAATACAAGAAAACTAATCATTTTCATGGAAAATAATTTCCTGAAAAATATTTTCCAAAAATAATACGATTTCCGCAAAATAAACGCACTCTTAAATTTGTCTCAGTTACCTCCACATCATAATACATGTGTCAAGTGGTGATTGGCTAAAATAAAATAAAAATGCACTCCATGTGGGATGATGAGGTGGTGAGAAGTAAGCACTGAATATCTTCTCCATCCTCTCCCGCTCAATTGGTGTGGGAAAAAACTAGGGGTGTCAAATGGATGGGTCGGGTCGGATTTAGGTTGGATTGAAAATAGTCCAACTCACATTGATCCATTTTACCTGTTTTGACACATTTTCATGCAATGTAAATTTGATAATTCATACCCGACCCAACTTATACCCGACCCATATCCGACCCAACTCATATTACCAACACATATTAATATTTAACTTAATTTAAGAAAATCTACTCCCACTTATTTAATATATTTAAAAATTTTCACATTTAAATTATTAGAATAAAAATTTCACATCAAATTTTATAAAATAAATTATATAATAAAAAATTAGTAAATAAAAAAATATGAATACTTCTAAATTGAAATAGTTTTTGAAAATTAATTTTTTTTTAAATTGATTTTTTATTATTTTTCTTTTCTTTTTTTTTCTTTCTTCTTCCTTCTTCTTCCCCTTTTCCTCTGTTAGCATTGCCCGATAGTGACCAACTAAGACGCGGGCCAACGAGCCCAAACTTAACCAAGGTTGACAAACTCGAGGCTTGGCCGATTTAGCCATGCCTAAGGTCGCCGATGGTGGTCAAGCTCAAGCTTGCCTACCTAGATTCAAGCAAGCCATAACTCAACCAAGGCCGGTGACCTCGCGACTCACTTACCTAAATCTAGGCCGAGCTCCAATCAGCAAGCTTAGAACTCATTAGCCCGAGCTATGTTGCGGCTTGCCTGCCTAGATCTAGGTGAGTTGGAGCTTAGTTAAGGCCAGCAAGCTCGAGGCTTATCTGCCTAGATCTAGGCCAAGCTCCGACTAGCGATGATGAGAAAAATTAGCGTTCAATCTTTGGAGGGAAAACTTAGAGCTTAGTTCTTGAAGGGAAAAAATCAGGCTCAGTGTTAGAGGAGGAATCTCTTGACTGATAAAAGGCAAATGAATTATTGTGAATTATTGTGTTAGGTGAGATGTCTTGTTATATTATGTCCATTAAGCAACAAAATTGATCATTATTTATTCAATTTAGTGTGATCATGAGGATCTCATATGAATTCTCATCATTTCTACATCGTAGTTGCAAAATCTAATTCTATAATTTATTTTATTTTATTTCGAGTGCATCATCGGCATGGATGACATCATTGACCAATCACTAATTATTACAATAGGAATTTTATTATTGGCGACGACAAGTGAGATTATATTGATGTAAATATCAATAATGCCCTTCTCTCACCATGAGTATCCCATAGCATGAAGATTTCCCAAGGGATATAGTGCAATAATTCAAATACTAAATAGAAAGATTGCACCACCCACTTGGGTGGCGTTGCTGGCTCGCATTCTCTTCCTCTCGCAAAAGGTCGAGAGTTTGAATCTCAACTTTGTCATGCATGAGTGACTTAATTGGTTTCACGTATGTGGTGGGGCTAGCAAGACGGCTCGGGGTTTCTTACTTCCTCGGCGGAGTGCGGGGTTTTCTGAGTCATTAAAAAAAAAAAAAATAAAAAAGAAAGATTGCATTATAAGGTTTTCGTAAGAGCTTGAAGGACAGTTTAGGATACCTCCTTAATGATACTATCCATTTGTATCTTCACAAAAAGGAAGTCCATGTATACATTAAGTATCTATTTCGAACGCAATTAATAAAAAAAATCGCCAAAATATATGCCCTTGAAAATCCTCTTTGAACCGCCTCACCTCTCTCCAGTTTTCTTCTGTCACTGAAAAACCTCTCTCTCTCTCTTCGGTCGCTGGATCGAATTCCGCCCGGAAGATGGTGAAGCTGGAGGAAGCGCCGGTCTCCGTCAAGGACGCCGTCTACCGGCTGCAGCACCTCCTCCTCGACGGCGTCGGCGGCGAGGCCCAGCTCCTCGCCGCCGGCTCCATCCTGTCGCGCCGCGACTACGAGGACGTGGTCGCCGAGCGCTCCATCGCCAACGTCTGCGGCTATCCGCTGTGCGCCAACCCCTTGCCTTCCGACCGGCCCCGGAAGGGCCGGTACCGGATTTCGCTCAAGGAGCACAGGGTGTACGATCTGCACGAGACTTACATGTACTGCTCGCCCGGCTGCGTCGTCAACAGCCGGGCTTTCGCGGGGAGCTTGCAGCCGGAGAGATGCGCGGTCCTGGACTTGAGGAAGATGGAGGAGGTCTTGAGGGTGTTTGGGGACAAGGGTTTGGGCTCGGAGGAGGGGAGGAGGAGAGGGTAGATGGAGTTGGGGAATTGGGGATGTCTGGGCTGAAGATTAAGGAGAATGAAGAGGCTAGGGCAGGGGAAGTGTCGTTGGAAGAGTGGGTTGGTCCTTCGGATGCGATTGAAGGTTATGTTCCTCGGAGACGAGATGATAAGGCGGCCGGGGCGGCGGCTTCGCGCGCAAAGAAGGAACCTAGAGAAGGTAAAACTGTTTGGTGTGATTCCTTCTTGGTTTGTCGATGATTGACTGGCTATGGCAATGTTATAGCACTTTGTTAATTGTTGAGTGTTGATGAGAGGGGTCGATTTTCACGTGCTTGCTGGATGAATCGCTGGATGAATTGGCAAAAAGAGAAGAGGGTCGAGGTTTTTGAGTCTGTCCAATTCCGCATCATGAAGCACTAGTAGTTTGGCTTCTCTAGAGCTGTTAAATGTAGTGGCTATGGCGAGCGGATTTCATACAGTCTTGGTCGGACCCTCTTCGTGCTTTAAAAGTGTCCTTGAATTGCTTTTGCAGGGTCCAAATCCAGAAATTCTAAGCCAAGTAAAAATCAGCTAATAATTAATGACATGGACTTCACGAGTACTATAATCACTCAAGATGAATATAGCATTTCGAAGTTGCCTGTGAATTCAGCGGAGGAAGTTTCTGCCACAAAACCGAAAGAATCGAAAGGGAAAAAAGTAGATGGCAAAGATAAACAGAGTCGTCGTGCTGTAATTGAGACTCCATCTGCCAAGGCAGGAACTGCTAAGATAAACCAAAGAGAATTGAAAGGGAAGAGCTATGATATCACAGAAGGTGAAAACAGCTCTCAAAAAGTTGCTTCCCCTTCAGAAATCTGTCAAAGTGGATCCCTAGGTCGTGTTACAGGAGCAGAAGGGGCAGATAATGATGGAAATGCAGATGGAACATCAACTGAAACCAAGCTGAAGCCCTCGCTTAAGTCTACGGGCACAAAGAAAGTTAATCGTTCCGTTACATGGGCTGATGAGAAAGTTAATGCAGCCAGTGGGGGAAATCTTTGCGAGATTAGAGAAATGGTAGACAAAAAAGAACCTCCTCTAACATCTGGCACTGAAAAACCTCCTCCAACATCTGGCATGGAAAATGAGCAAGATGATGAAAATCTGATGCGCTTTTCATCAGCTGAAGCCTGTGCAATGGCCTTGAGTCAGGCTGCAGAGGCTGCTGCGTCTGGAGAATCTGATGTCTTTGATGCTGGTTGGTATCTTCTCTTCTGACTTCTGAGTGCTTATGGAAAATCTAATTAACATTATTTGGTATTCATGCTTTCTTTACCCCCTGATGATCCATTGTTTATTTGGTGTCTGAAGCTGGATTGATTGTATTGCCATGTCCACATGAGGTGGATGAAAAAGAACCTGTGGAGGACAACGCTGATCCACTGGAAGTGGATCCAGCTTCTGTAAAGTGGCCAAAGAAACCTGGGATTCCAACCGCTGATATATTTGATGCTGATGACTCATGGTATGATGCCCCGCCAGATGGATTTAATTTGACTGTAAGTGTTGAAATATTTGTCTTGTCTACCATTTCAAGTTACCATGTTAGCCTTGTCATTCACTTTAAGCAATTTTGAACTGTTTCAGTTGTCTCCCTTTGCCACCATGTGGGGTGCCCTTTTTGCATGGATAACATCATCTACTTTGGCTTATATATATGGCAAAGATGAAAGCTTTCATGAAGAATACATGTCAGTTAATGGCAGAGAGTACCCACAAAAAATTGTACTGCCTGATGGCCGCTCTACCGAAATTAAGCAAACCCTCGCTGGTTGTCTTTCTCGAGCTTTACCTGGATTGATTTCTGATCTCAGGCTGCCGATGCCAGTATCCACCCTTGAGCAAGGATTGGTATACTATATGAATCTATCTTCAACCCTCTTATTACCGAGCCCTTGTATTTCTGATGCTGATTGCTGATGCAAAAAAATCAGTTAATCAATTAGAAATATGAATATTGTGGCATTTGAGGACCCTTTGTACTGTCTCTTTGTCTCCCATTTGTTCATGTTTCCTTTTCAGTATCATCAATGCTGCTGTCTGATTAGGCATGAAGTTACTTTTCACTGACTTGTAGTTTGATCAAATCTTCTCAATAAGGACCCTTCTGATAGAGCTGAAAATTTTGAACTGAAAACTTTAGAGGTAGAAATTGAGTGTCAAATGCCCCAGTGTTGAAAATGCAAACAGAAATTTGCCGTTTGATAACTTCTTTAGTCTAGATAGTACTTGTTAAGCTGTTTGATTGGCAGTTCTGTTATTTTTCAAGTTTATCCAAATGTTTCATTGGCTATACATGAGCGCATATATCTGAATCTTCTGAGTGTAAGGCAAAGTGATTGTTCCAGTATTGAAAATGCAAACAGAAATTTGCCGTTTGATAACTTCTTTAGTCTAGATGGTACTTGTTAAGCTGTTTGATTGGCAGTTCTGTTATTTTTCAAGTTTATCCAAATGTTTCATTGGCTATGCATGAGCGCATATATCTGAATCTCCTGAGCGTAAGGCAAAGTGATTGTTCTCTAAAAGTAAGTGCTGTTCAAATCTTCATATAAAAATTTCCAGTTATCAAACAAGTCCCTGTAGCTGTGCAGTACTTTTTATCAGGTCACATGCATGACAAATTATTGTCAGGAAATGTCCTCTTGAGGGATAAAAATGCTGGCCAAAATTAATTTGACAAGTGACGGCAGCGAAATTGGTTACAACTTTTCAACTCTGCAGCCTGTTTGAAGAATCATGATGTGCTGCTCTTTTTGAGATGTTGATTATATTTCTGGAGCATGTGTGATGTGCTCATGAAAAGAGAATAGCAAGTTTCTTCATTCTTGACATGGGAATCAGATAAATTTGTGGGTTGCTAATTTTTGTCAGATAGCCTGGGGAATTTCTTTTTGAGCTCTGTTGTTTAGCTGTGTAAGTTTAGATTTGCTTTCTCATTGTTCTGCCCAACCATTTGCAATCTAAGAAACCTATTTTATATGGGGTGCCGATTATGTAGATCTCTTTTCGTGAAAAGTTGGTTTTGGTTGATCAAACAGGGTCGCTTGTTGGATACAATGTCATTTATGGATGCAGTCCCTTCGTTGCGTATAAAGCAGTGGCAAGTGATCGTTCTTCTCTTTATTGATGCACTCTCCGTTTGTCGAGTTCCTGTGCTGACTGCACACATGACTAATAGGCATCCCTCGCTGCACAAGGTGAGTGAGATATCATGGTCTCTATATAGTGATTTTGTTTATTGGAACATGATTTAATTCTGATGAGTTCTTCCTTTTATATACCCACATATATAGAATTATTCCTGTTATGGGTGTTCTAAGGGGTGACCGCGATGCACGTCTTCTTGCTACTGTATTTCTCTAGACCTTACAAACTAGATTTAACCTCCTATGTCATATTTACTCAAATTCCCTGGAGAAGGAAGGTAAGGCAACTTTGGTGGGATGGTTAAAGAAATTGGTAGGTTTGTGAATGTTCAGCTTTCTTAAGTCCTTCGACATGGACTGCCACATAGATTTTGGACTTGGGATTGTCCTTTAAACATGGACGGTTCAACATTGCATCTTGTGTAACAGGTGCTGCAGGGTGCCCGAATGAGCGTGGAAGAGTATGAGATCATGAAGGATCTTCTAATACCTCTGGGCAGAGCACCTCAGTTCTCAGCGCAGAGTGGAGCTTAGTGGTGCAAGATTGGACCCAGTGAAGAACTGGTCAACTGCAATTTTGATAGGCAACTTCATTATGTTTTATGTAATCAGATCTTACTTATGCCGAAAGCAGTTAATTCAAATGCAGAAGCATGAAAACCAAAGACCCAAGTAACTTTGTAGGAACTTAGAAGGTACACGGTGGATGTTGGACCAGGGAGTGGCTAGATTGCATTCTCTGAACTTGTACATTCTTTTTATAAACGTCTACTGATTCTGCAAGCAACTGGGTTCTTTTCTTCTATCCATATTTGCCGCTCTTGGTCGTTGGACCATGTGGGTGGGATCGCAGGCATCAATGGCGACCCTCTCTCTCTTCCCTTCTCCGTATGCCTCGAGATCCGTTAAAATTACAGCTGCTCCAAGCACCGGATAGGATTTGATGCGGTATTTCTTTTCCTCGGTTGTGGTCATGTGATCTCTTTGAACCAATGCAGGCTGAACAGATTTTGAGAATCCTTCAAAGCCAGCTCAATCAGCAACTTGAGTTCCTGCCTCCTAGCATTTTCACCCATTCCCCGGAGCTAATGTCCAAATCCCAATTTTTCAAGAATTGAAAAGGGGGGGGGGGGGGGGCCTCTATACGGATGTGCCTCAGGCAATCATGTCTTTATCCTGACATTTTCCAACGTTTTGGTGGGTTTTGGACAAATGAGAGCCTCCTCTGACCGATGCAACAGGGCAAAAGCTTTTTCTTCTTTATGCTGCAATTATTTCCTGGTCCTCTTGCGGCCTTAAGGGCATCACCGGATATTCCCATGTGGTCAACAATTATTTTAAGTCCACCGCAAGAAATCTGTTTTTGGCCTTCCCCCTTTTGTTTTTCCATTCTTGGTCGGTGGAGAATGCCCAATAGATGCTCGAATATCCACATCAATCAAGTGTGAAAATTACTTTGCAATTGCATCTCGTCTAGACCCAGATCAGCATAATTTGGATTAATCATAACCGTTGATCATGCAGATTTTTAAATATATCCAATGGTTATAAATGCACATGGTCCAGGATCTTGGGTTCTAAATAAGAACTTGCCTTATATTTGAGCCACTTTTGTCTCGCGTTTCATTCATCATGACCCGTGATGTCGATCGGATACTTTATCATGGACTCAACGATGAAATTATGTTGTATTTTATCCCTGGAATTGGAGAGAGGAGGAAAAGAACAAGTCGCATGTGAAGTAGGGGTACCAAATTAGGTGGTCCATAAGCTGCTGAGCTTGTGATGGAATAGGGCTCTGGTTAGGTAGTGGTTAGAAGCAGTTGCTGTTTTTAAACAACAGGCTAGGAAGCATAGCCCGAAAAAAAGAATACGTGTATGTACTTCTAAAATAGAAATGTTATTTTTGTGAATGACAAGACGTGAGATGTGCTTCGTGCATCGGGCCTATCCCTCATCGTAACGTCATGATTCGGCCTATTTTTTGCTATAACGCTTGTTTCGATGTATGATGACACGTAATAGAAAATTTCTCGACATTTATGTCTTTTAAGACATTTTAAGTAGAAATTATGATGTAACAAATTTGAGTTTTACGGGTTGCGAGAGGGGCATTCGGGTCCCACAAAAAATATTCCTAGAATTGCGTGTCGAGATTGTTTCTTGCTAAGCATTTCTTTTTTACTTTCGGTCAACTTTAATAAAGCCACTTGGCTTTACAGACTAAATATGTTATTTGCCTGTTTTACTCGATTTTTCCCCATATTTTTCAATAAGATTTACTTATTTTTCCAAGATTAATGGGCAGCATTTGGATTGAACCGTCCTTTTTTTCTTTATCCATGTCGGTATTTTTTATATCGGCAGTTTGTTGCGTAATTGACTAGAATAATCACATTAAATACTTTTCATCGAAAAAAATCGAAAGTCACATTTACTGAATTATATAAGCAGCACATACTTCCGTAAATTACAAGCATTCGAACATTTCTTGCTTTGAATTTGCTCAAAGAAACAAAAACAGCCGTCATAGCATTAAATGCACTCAATGAGTAAAAGTCAATTATACATACATAAATATATATGTATATATACATGTAAAACTCAATTTTCTTACTCTTTTTCTTATTATCCATCCTGAAATTGGTTTTAATAGCAACGGTTAAACTACCAAAAATCCCAAAATTAATACATTATAATAAATTTATCTTTCATTAATTTTTATTAAATTAAATTAAAAAAACCTCAAACTGATATCTATGTGATAAATGAAGAGTGAAACCTCAAATTGATGTGCTCATCAACTTTGCATATTATCCAATTTAATGATTTAATAATTTAAAGAGAATTAATATATGATAAATTTTTAAAAATTAATATATATATATATATATATATTTGAATTTTTCATGATATTAATTTTAATAAAAAAATAAAAACCAGAATTTACAACGGTAACTTGCCCCAATTGTATTTTAGTAGAAGACCAATTGGTAATTGGACTTTTTGGATGTATGAGCCAATTGTCCGTGATTCAAAGAGAACAGCTTCTACAGATGAGGGCTTAAAAAGTTTAAAAAATAAAAAAAAAGGACCAAAAAATTATCGATTGCCCCACTCTTCTCGTCCCACGTGTCGCTTCCCCATTGGCCCGAGCGCTCACTGTTCCCGTGGACTAGTAAAGATGCAAATAAAGTAAGTTTGAACGGTCAAAAGAGAAAGCCAAAGGAACTCTCTCACCAAAAACATTTTTTTTTTCCTTTTCCCACTTATTTTAAAAGGCCCACGCCAATTAACTAAAGTAAAAAAAAAAAAAGTTTTAAAAAATACAAGCGTGGTAAACGCCGGGTTAATACCCAAAAATATTTATTAAAAAAAACAAAACTACGTCGGGAATGACAACAATTCCTCGAATTCCTTATTGTGCGATAAGATATCATAAATTATACTCGTGGTTGACAATAATAACTTAATTATTTTTTCATTTCACAAAAACCTTAATTTTGTGAGATTTCTTGGACATGAAAAAAATAAAAAAAGTCTAAGATATCGGTGTCGCCATAGGCAAATTTTAGGATTTTTGTATGGTAGATAATTGATATTGTTGTCATATCATTGTAAGTTTGGGGGTTTTAGTGATACAAAATTTTTTTTTATGTCAATCGTGTCGCAATGGATATCAAATAAAATTTTTATGGTACTTTCCCTGGTTTTTGTAAAAACTAAGATTAGCGGGATATGCTCATTATTTCCACATCATTCTCCCCTTGGAGGTGTCATTATTGTAAAATGAACAAATCCACTGCATTTTATAACGACGAGCTTATTAGGATGGATAGAATTATCATCCATATGATTGGGAGCATTTGCATGTCGTGAAAACAGAAAGAAATATAACAAAATTCATTGTAATCGAAACTCATTAACTAATTCAAAATGATAAAGATATCATATGCTTAACGCATGTAAAAATTTCCACGGCCCTAACTTGCCCTCAAATCCCGATCGCCAAAAACCGTTCTCTCATAATTTCTTTGAATATCATATATCGATTTGACTGTGATTCAACGATACAAACATCGGATGATAATAAGAAAAAAAAAAAAACCCGATGTCGATTGATAAAAAAAAAAAAGGGAGAGGAAGAAAAATAAAAAGAAAAAAAAAGAAAAACTCCCCTTCCTCCTCTCAATTATGCATGGCCAGTGGCCACATACTATATTTATGCTCACATCATGTCAATTACAAAATCATAAAATTAATGATTGGACTTCGGCGAGGGGGAGTTTCCTTGCGCCTTTCCTTTTGACCGTCACCAGCGCATCATATCACGCCACAAACCTTCCCCCTCTCCTCCTTAATAAATAAATAAATAATAAAAAATAGAAAAAATTGGAAAAAAGGAAAAAAGAAAAAAGAAAAAGGGAAAAAGAAAATGAGAAAATGCGAGAAAAAGACCCGACGAGACCAAACCTTGATAGAGACAACCAGCGCCTAAAAACAAAGCCACCACCATCATCACCACCACCCGTTCCCACCTCTCTCCCTTTCTCTCTCCTCCCTCTTTCTCTCTCTACACGCAATCCCGCGGCCTCCGCCAGCCGAGCCGACGCGCCGCCTGCCGACGACCGATTTGCCGCCGCCGCCGCCGCCCGGGCGCGGACGATTCGTCCCCCCGCTCCGTACGACCGGTAGGGTTCTCCTCGGCTCGGATTCGCCGGAAGATTAGTCGGTGTTCTTTTCTTTTCACCTCGTCTTTTGCGCCTCGGATCGTCGGGGTGGTTTGCAGGGGAGGTTGGATTCGTAGATTGGTAGCTTTTTTTCCTTTTTCCGCGGTGGATCCGCCGGTCGCGGCCGTTTTTAGGGAGATTTCCGGCGGCTGCTTGGTGTCATTACCGGAGATTTAATGTTTTTCCGTTTGCGGATTCGGTTCAGATGATTTTCTGTTCGTACATTTTTTTTTTATTGTCGAATGTGATTTTTTTCTTTGGGGGTAGGGCGTAGATTTACTAAGTGCTCGATCTCGCTTTTCTTTGCAGCGTTTGATGGTGTTTCCTTTTCTGGAAATAGGGTTTCGATCTGTAAATCTTTTTATTTTGTTTGCTGCATGAATTTTTGTTTTCGCTCGATTTTCGCCTATGGATTGGCCGCGGTTTTCCAGAAGTCGATTGTTGAGGAATATTCTTTTTTCCTAATCGTGGGCAAAGAAAATTCACCTTGGCTTTCCCGATTTTATCTTTCTATTACATTTTGCTCTGGACATTTTAGAAATTATCTCTCCATCTTACGTAGAGGTAGAGGAAGGGAAGGTTAGGATGTGGTGTTTCTTGTTGTGCTGTTGTCCCTGAGAATTATTGAGTGTTCTTTTAGTTCTGTTGTTTACTTGAATCGTCGGTATGTAGCAGGCAGCCGAGTGGGTTCCACCTTTTCGAAAATGGGATGTATTCAGGTTGCTCTGCTGACCTTTTGGGTCAGAAATGTTTTACCTGAAAGATGCATAGCATTAAGATTTTAGCTGGTGTCAGCTGTTTGTGGAGGTGCGATGTAGTTTCTCCACTCGTGCTGACTGGGTCTGGTCGAAGATGGTTGTCGAGAATAGTAGGAGATTGAAACATTTGTTTTGCGTGCCTTACGATTCTCATGCCGTGACTGGCTGTAGATGAGTATTCTGTTTGTGTATATCAAGTGCTGCCTTTGAATGTGATTTGATTTTGCAGGTAAATGATTGACCTTGTCAACTTGGAGAAGCTGTGAGCTTAGGTGTTGATGCCTGTGCATCTGATGGCTTCAGTGGGCATCGCACCTAATAGTGTGAGGGAACCTAACAGTCAGAGTGTCAGTGCTGATAGGTTACCTGAAGAGATGAATGAAATGAAAATCAGGGATGACAAAGTAAGTGATGGAAGTAATCAAGACACTCGTTCTGATTTCCCTGCTTCTTGTTTCATGCTTATTCTGAGTACTGGAGCATCTTTTTTTTTTTCCTCTCTTCCTTTTCGTGTGTGTGAGTATGAATATTTGAAATATTCAGCAGCTCATCCTTACCTTTAATCAGGAAATGGAGACGACAGTAGTTGATGGTAATGGCACAGAGGCAGGTCACATCATCGTAACAACTATTGGTGGCAGAAATGGTCAGCCGAAGCAGGTGAGTTTATGGAATTTTATTTCTTAACATCTTTGCCTTCCCCCTCCACTCTCCTCTATCTTCCTCCTTCTCTTTTATGTGCGCTTGGCGTTTGTTGAATGGATTGGTTGGTGAACTGCTTATAGAACATATAAACTAATTTTTATACTTTTTATCATCAAATACTCAAAATTTTTCAGCATTGTGCTTCCTATAATCAGCTTCCACTCGCCTTTTTGTGAATGTTCACTGAACAGATTGTTAGAGGGGAACAATGCACAAATTTTAAAGAGTGGCCCTGTAAAGTGCTGTTTTTCTATTGTTTCTGCAAATACCGTACTAAATGTGCTGTATAACAGATTCTATCGGCATTTTGTCATATCAGCATCCGTCACAAACTTGTTGTAAATCTTCATTCATGAAGAAGCATGTTGTTGAGTTGCTGTATGACACTGTTCCTTAGAATTGTGATATCACCATAGTTCCTACTTATATGCTAACTAGTCTCTCTCTGAACTCAGACAATAAGTTACATGGCCGAGCGTGTGGTGGGACAAGGGTCATTCGGGGTTGTTTTTCAGGTTTGTCTTCTTCTTTGACAGTGTTGTGATATGCATGTATCAGTTGTAGCAGTTCTGATTGCCTCTGTTCCAAATTTAACCAGGCGAAGTGTTTGGAAACTGGTGAAACTGTGGCTATAAAGAAGGTCCTTCAAGACAAGAGGTACAAGAATCGGGAGTTGCAAACAATGCGTCTTCTTGACCACCCCAATGTTGTCTCATTGAAGCATTGCTTTTTCTCGGAGACTGAAAAGGATGAACTGTATCTCAATTTGGTACTCGAGTATGTGCCTGAGACTGTTCATCGTGTCATCAAGCACTATAACAAGTTAACCCAAAGGATGCCCATAATATATGTGAAACTTTACACATATCAGGTATTAAACCTAATTTTTTTCTCATAGTTTCTACTTATAAATGCCTAGTAGAATGTTTCTTCCTTTTGCAAGTCTCTAAAGTGCAATGAGCTTCCCCCTTTCTTCTGCTACTGCTACGTTCCTTCCACTTATGATTTCTTTGCTGTATGTTTTTAATTAAAGCTTCAGGTGCTGTAACTATGTTTTCCATTTTTTTATTGTGCAATTCTTAAATTAACATCGCTTGAAATTTCTGCTGGCAGATATTCAGGGCCTTATCTTACATTCATCGTTGTATCGGAGTTTGCCACCGGGACATTAAACCTCAAAATCTCTTGGTAAGCTCATAGCTGGCTATGATAAGCTGTTTGCATTGTGCGCTTAAATTTTCATCTCTTTGAATAGTTGTACTCCGGAGGGATATATTTGGAAGAAAATTTGCTAGCATAGAGAGAGTCCAATTGAAAATTGTCTTTTTGGGCGATGTAAGTGGATTTGTAACTGTTTATTCATAAATGATATAGAATAGGTTTATGAACAGGCTGAGTACAAAAGCCATGGAAAATTGCATTTGGCCGGTTGTGTCTTCTTTTAGATGACATACTTTTTTGTCTCGCCATGTCCTTATTTTCTTTTGAAAAATACTTTTAAATAGTGCATATGAATGAAAAAATGAATAATATTTGATAGATGGATGGTATTCTAGTTATTTCCCGAACCAATGGACCTAAAAACTGCAAACAAAGTCCATATTACTTTCTTTTTTGTTTCAGGCACTCCCAAAATATCTCATTTGCACTGTTTCCTTGCTAAAATGTTTTGATGATGACATTTTCTTCTAATACAATGAAGAATAGCTTGCATTTCTATTCACGTGAAGATTGCTTTAATATGATTTTCCAGGGCTGGACCTTGTTTGGCTTTACTCCCTCATGGCCTGTTAGGTTTAATGATAGAAGATTGTTCTCTTGCAGTATACTAACTTCTGCTTCACTAAGAATATAAAAGTTCATAGTTGAAAAGATTATAAGTCTCATCTTTCTACTTGCTGTGCAGGTAAATCCTCATACGCACCAAGTCAAATTATGTGATTTTGGAAGTGCAAAAGTATTGGTATGTCAATGTACTCACAAATTTGTTTAATGATGTCCTTGAATTGGAGTCTGAAATTTATCGGGGTGACTGATAGGTAAAAGGGGAGCCAAATATATCCTACATCTGCTCAAGATACTATAGGGCACCTGAACTGATATTTGGTGCAACTGAATATACTACGGCTATTGACATCTGGTCTGCTGGCTGTGTGTTGGCAGAGCTGCTGCTAGGACAGGTATGCCACTGGACTTGTTGGACTTGGGATTCTTAATTTTATGGGAAACCAGCATGAACCTGCAAGTTGTTGTGGAAAAAAAAAATTTCTTTTATGTAGTTCTCCACATAACGAAAAATCATGACAGTATAGTTTTTACTATGGTTCGGTCATTGAGTTTGTTATCCATAAGAACTCCCATAAAATCTACCTCTTAATATTCAATATTTGTGATCCAAGGAATGCATGAAGACCGGCCTATTATATAGTGACTTTCTAAAGAGAGAGCATGAGTCATGATTCTGCCTTCAGTTAATCATGTAACTACTTATGTCTATTCTAACAAAGTAAAGATTTAGTCCTCGTGATTAAAAAAATTTATTTTAGTAGATTCATTATTCTTTTCTGTTTAAAAGAGTATCTAAAGGAATTTTAAATTTCAATAGGAACATCTACATTATAACATTGCGATTCCTCCTTTTATTTTGGTAAAAT
Organism: Corymbia maculata; assembly: GCA_014182735.1. NCBI lineage: Eukaryota > Viridiplantae > Streptophyta > Magnoliopsida > Myrtales > Myrtaceae > Corymbia > Corymbia maculata. The sequence continues at coordinate 20,778,647 of CM024683.1, read as the reverse complement.
GTTTAATCATCAAATGGATGATATTAATTTAGTTTAACATTTGAGCAAAATGTTAGTATTTATGAAAATTTCTTTTGAGCATAAATTTAATGTTAAACGAATGATAAATAAAATCAAATGCAAAGTTTCAGTTATATTCGTATTTTTTGACAAACCTTGCAAATTAATCAATAAATATGAATACAAGGTGCATTTTCTATTATGTCAAATGAATAAAAGGTTTAGAAAATATGTCGGGAAAAGGGGAACATTCTCATTTGGCTTTCCTCTGTCACCTTATGTAAGAAAACTAAGGAATTGCTGAACTAAAAGAACTCTTTTGCAACTAAACATAGTTGCTTCAAAGGCCCAATGAATTACAAATGCATGCATGGCATACTCTGGAGAAGCCTCAGCATGGTACTAATTTTTTAGTGTGTTGTAGTCTGAAATGCGTAATCTTTTATTTCAGCCTCTCTTTCCTGGTGAGAGCGGAGTCGACCAGCTGGTGGAGATTATCAAAGTAAGCTTGATAGTTAGTTAGTCAGTCTAGGGATTTGGATTCTGTTAGTTCATTTCATGGTACAAACTTCTCGTATTAAGCACATGTTAGTCCATTTATCTTATGCCACCTTCTGTGCACTTCCAATCAACTGGCTTGCTTTGCAGATTTTGGGCACTCCAACCAGGGAGGAAATTAAATGCATGAACCCCAATTACACAGAGTTTAAATTCCCTCAGATAAAAGCGCACCCATGGCACAAGGTACTTGGGTGGATGAGATGGATCTTATGCTTTTTGCACATGGATAGGTGTTGGTTGTCCAGAGTCGTAGCTAGTTCCCTCTTGTTACTAATTATCCTTTTCTCTTCCTATCAGATATTCCACAAGCGAATGCCCCCTGAAGCTGTTGATTTAGTTTCAAGATTGCTGCAATATTCTCCCAATCTGCGATGCACAGCTGTGAGTGAAGTTTATTTTTGGGTGCTGATGAATCTGCTCTTTAACTTAGTGCATTGCTCAATATTGTTCTGTGCCTTCTACTTTTGCATTTAAGTGATCACCTGATTTTACATCTCATAGATGATTTGCCATCTGCCTGCCCCTTGAGTAATATTGTATAAGAAGTCAAATTGTGTTCATGGATTAATTTTTCTTCTTCTGGTGGTGTGACTCATGAATGTCGGGGAAAAGATACATGAATAAACACAATCTCGACTGGGAGCTGGCATCGATAACCCCAAGTTGTGTCCTAACTTGACTACGAGTTTGATTGCTTAGATTCGGCTCTTCCCTGTAGTGTTCATTTCCTCGAAACTAGCTTCTGCTAGTTTAAGAATTTTCTAATGTTCTTGTAAATCAATATCACTACTCGCTGTTGCGTCATTTATGGAAGTATGATCTGATCAAATTCCGGCAAACCATCCATCAGATTCATTGCTAAGGCACTGCCTTGAAATACCTATATCTGCAGCTGTTTCTGTATGTTTCCAATTATTGATATTTATCTGGAATTATCAAGAGATATATGGCTTTCGGTAGCGACAGTTGTAATGCAATATCTATCTTCCATCTTGCTTCATGGTTTCTCTTGGCCATACTGTTCATCCTTTGAGAGAGATCAACATTCAAGAAATAGTGAACTATCTTACTGATAAACACATGAAAAACTCTCTTAATTTTACCTGCAGTCATATTTAGTGGGGTTCTGATAATTTTGGTATTTGGTTTTTCCCCTTCTATTCATTGTAACTCAGGCTAAATCTTGTCAATTTTGGCCATGTAACTGCATGAATAGCCTTTTAATTAGTATTCAATATCATTTGCTTGATGAGCGACTACAAAGTCGTCGCCAGAGACTCTGGACTGTGTTTAATAGTTTACGGGGTGCCCTTGTGACGTGTGTAGAAACTCTGGACTAGATTTGAACCAATGTTTTACCCTTCATCCCTTTTGCAGCTTGATGCTTTGACGCATCCCTTCTTCAATGAGTTACGCGATACCAACACTCGGCTGCCCAATGGACGGTTCCTGCCACCCCTTTTCAATTTTAAGCCTCACGGTACAAACTCAATTCTTGCGTGCGCTTTGTCTTATTATGTTCTTCCATCATTCTTTGGAAGTTCACTGATCTTGTCAATGCCCGTTTCTTCTCTCGTTAATCAGAATTGAAGGGTGTCCCTGTCGAAGTCCTGTTGAAATTGGTCCCGGAACATGCGAGGAAGCAGTGTCCTTTTCTCGGGTTGTAGTGCTCGATGATGTTTTAAGATTGTAACCGAAAAACCAGCTAGTGTTGTTTCTTATAATATTAGTCACGATGGTTCTCCCTCGTCGCCAGTTCGATTTATAGTCTTCATGTATCTGTTCTGTGCATCACTTGCTGTTGTCTATTTAACTATATCAGCTACGAGTCATGATGACCTATGTGGCTATTTGTAATCTTGAATGACAGTGCGTGAGATTACCTATTGGGCTTCTGATATTTTACATTTCACACTCCCAATGACCCATTTATTTTGTGGAAAATGAATAATTTTAAAAAAATAAAAAATATATATCACTTGAAATAATTATTTAATAAAAATGTTTTTATTATTAATAAAAATATATAAAAATATTTTTATGGATGATGAAATTGTTTGTTGTTTATTATATTTTTTGAAAGTGATATGAGTGAATATTTAGGAGGAAATATATTTTAAATCATTTATTTTTCAACATATGAATGCATCCCTTGTTACGTTTTTGGATTGAAAGCGAAAGCGTGGTACTTAATTGGCTTTAATGATCTTCACAAAATAGAAGGATAATGTATTGTTTTTGGGTCTTTCATTTCGTGCCAAACGTGCAGTACGTGTTTGTGGATAGAAAGCGCAAGCATTGTACTTCATTGGTTTCAAAGATCTTCACAAAATAGAAAGATAATGTATATTTTTGGTCTTTCATTTCGTGTCAAATGTTCAGTTGAATATTTGAACTCTTAATTTGAGCAATTAGGTATCGTATCCCTTCAATCAATGGCACATTGGATTAAGCTAATACGACCATTGATGTGGCAATTTTTGATATTGTAAATAAATTAAAAAGAAAATAAGGAGTCCTAAGACTCAGGTTTCCGTGGTCCAACCTGAAATTCAGCTATAATAAATAAGAAGAAATTTTCGGACGGCGGAAGGAGCAAGAAGGCAGTCATGATCACGACACCAACGTCTTGAGCCATTTGCACAAGTGGCACACCTCGACGAGGTCAGCTCGAACCTTTTTTAAATGATCCAAAATGTCCTTGGACCTGTTTTCATTGTAATTGAGTTCTTGGAACGTCTAGTTATTTGTTCAGATGTCAAACCGATCCAAAGACCCGTAATTCTAGGTAGGAGTCCAAATATCTATCTTTGAATTTGGGTGACTTTTCTATTTAAGTCCCTCCAACTTCAAATACCGTAAATTAAAGATCAACGGCGTCCATCGTCCACCATACCAAGAGACGTCAGAAGAACATTTGCTATCGCAGACAAGATAATTTAGAACACGACCAAATTTCGAGCAACAGATTAAATTTAAGGGCTCGATTGAAAAATTTTCAGAACACGAAGGGATTAAATTATAAATGATACCGCAAATTCAAGGGCTCGATTGAAAGAATCGCACGGATTCAGGGTCTAAAAAGAGGGAGTTTTAGAGTTTCCTAAGGAAACAGGGGAGTACAGAGACGGAGAGAGAGAGAGAGAGAGAGAGAGAGAGAGAGGGGGATGCCGTTGGGGAAGTACTACTGCGACTACTGCGATAAGCAATTCCAAGATACGCCCGCCGCTCGCAAACGCCATCTCCAGGGCCTCTCCCACCTTCGCGCCAAAGCTCTCTGGTTCGATTCCCTCCATGGTAAGCTCCCCGTCTGTGTCTGTCTGTGCACGGCTGCAGATCGATGGTCGTTGACCCATTTCGCTGCTGATCGCAGAACCGAACCAGGCCTACGCCGAGGGCTACGTCAGAGGAGTATGCAATCGTTTCGTCAATACGGTATGTAGCATTAAGATTGTAGCGGTTGTTGTCGATGAACCCATTTGGTGTTCACCCCGCGATTGCCTTCGCGAGGGATGAATCAATTTCGTCGACGACGTGTTTGATGAATGGACAATTCGTGGGTTCTGCTTATTGAGCCTCGGTTTCAACAGGGTTTCTGTCAGTACGGGGATTCGTGCAAGTACTTTCACCCCAAGAACGTCTCGACTCCGGCTCCCCGAACCGCGGGTGGTGGGTTCTGAAAATTTTTCTTTTGTGTCCTGTTTCTTTTATGCTGTTGAGGGAAGTTTTTATTTCTGCGGTTTTCTTTGCTTGCTTGATTGTTCGTGATATGTTCGGGTTGGTGTCGCAGGTAATGCTCAGTCAACGGTAATCCCAGGCAGTCATCTAGTCGGGGGCACCTCTTTGCAAGGTAATCTCTATGAGATTTTTGTTCTGGCTTGCGTGTTTTGGATTGTTGTATTAAACATTGCCGGTGAGAGAAAGAGAATGAATCTGAGATGTGTTAGTTTTTGAATTTCAATTTACATACATAGAGTTCAAAGCATTGCTTGTAGAAATTGTTTGTATCATAGATGCAGCACAAAATGGAAGTCCGATTGGTCTGTGGCTTAGAAATGGTTTGCTAGAAATCATAGACAGAAGTGGTAAAGTTTATGCTTTTCAAGGCTTTCTACTGATGACTGCTTCACTTTACTGGGAAAGAGAGCATCTCTGACTGGCTATAATTGTTCCAAGCAGGCATCTATTAGCATCATGCATGAATCTGGTAATCAATGTTAGCTTCAATCGAAATATTCAACTATGTGTCAAAACTGTGATATTCCAATGCGTGCTATTCATTTGTGCTCTTTCAGTGCTTATTTCTACGGATTTCTTTATTGCCAGGTAATGTGGTGATGGCAGATGGTACAGGCATGGCCACAGCCTGGGGGAATCTCCCTCCATCCCTAAAGCCTCCACCCGAGTGTGGATATCCGCCTTTGCCTTTCATTGACTGGGGATAAGCATTTTGTTTCATCTGAAGCTTAGGGGTGAGATGTTTCAAGAAATCGGTGCATCGTCTTCGAGGTGAGTTATGGGATTTGTCATTCTTGTCTAGCCATGAGCTGAAGAGTCTGTTTGTAGGAGGTAGCAACGCTAGGTCATTGTCTTCTACTGTTCCTGGAGCATGTAGTTGATTGTCACTTTTTGGTGCAGTGGAGTGGTGAGTTCCTTATGTTTCTTTTTCTGCATGTGGTTTGCTTACTGGTCAATGAACCACCTAAACCTCTGCCAAAAACCTGAGAACAATAATGAATAACCCCATGGAAGTAGAAGATGGTAAACTAAACATATGAAATTCTGCAACTAGGTCTTCTCATAAGTTGTGTGGAAATCTAATCCCAACTTCTGGAGATGTGTCCAAGCTTGTGCTTGAAAATACAAATTAGAAAAAATAAGATATATATGTTGAGCCAATTGCAGCTCGTGCATGCATGAGTCTTCAAAATATGGAAGAATCATATGTAATGCTTTTATCCTTTTGAATCTGGATAGTGAAAAATAGCTTTTTGAGCTTGGCGCCTGTTGCAAATGTTTGGCTTCTTTATTGACTCCGAATGTAAGCGAGAAGTCTAATTAGGTTTTCAATGTTCATGAAACACGAGTTGCGTGAGTTTGGGTCTCGTTTGCTTGATGTGAAGTTTATGGCGTAATGCAAGATTCGTTTGTATTGATGAGAATGTATGGAACGATCCTACATTTATATAGCTCTAATTACGAGTCTTATCTCTCATCTAAATTGGCATGATGACTATTTAACAAGTAGAACTGGATGTAGGCATACTTCACGTGCAATCACCGGTGTCAACCACTGTAGGAGGTTAAGTAATTCTTTTCAAACAAGGTCATTTTACTAATAAGTTAACTCATAATAAGCCTGGCTTGAATATTGAGATCCAGGATCTCAAAAGGTTCGAACTTGCCATTGTCAGGTAAATTGTTGGCGGAGTTTACTCTCAACTTATGGTCTATCTTCCTTAATGCTAAGGGGCAGGGCTAGACAAGTATAACTTTTATGTAAGTTTTTGTCGACATTTAACATCGAATGACATTGATTTGCTCAAACTTGAGTTATTGATAACTCTATAAAAATAGAGGTGATTTACCTATTTTAGGCAACGAATAATGCAATATTTGTGAAAAAATATTTGGATTTCCTTTGTTGGAAGATGGATGTCAAATTAGGAATTTTGTGATTCATTCCCTAATTTTATGTGAAAAATAAGCAATTATTTTGTGTTAGGAGTGTTGAATGCATCCTATAAATAAGATAATATTGAGAGCTTGGTGGACGGTTGGATTTTTATTTTTAGATCATTTTTTCTTTGTCTTTGGAGTTTTTCAAGTATTTTGAAGAGAAGATAAAAAGTGATGATAGAACTCTTGTTATTTGATTCGAGATGTTAGGTTTAATTTAGATTTTCGTTTCTTCTATTATGTCCTAATTTTCTTTTGTTAGGGCTATGATGTAGCCTAATGATGATGGTATGAATTCCTTTTTTTTTCTTCTTTTAATATTCTGGAAGTGATTTCATTCATGTAAGATATATATTATTGCAAGTGGTTGGCCACCATTGATGTGCATGTTTGAGATTGAAAATTGATAACATGCAATTGCTCTTTATAATAGATAATCATGAATTAAATGTGGATATAGGTATATCATGTTATTTGTGTGGCTTTCAGTGATAAAGTGATCCAAAAGATTCATTGTAAATTGGAAATATTCACAAATTTGTGAATAAATATAAGTGCATTAAAATTTGTAAGTATTGTCGTTTTACAATGAATTTTTTGCACCATTTTATCACCAAAAACCACACAAATAATATGATATACTTCTATATACATTTTATTCATCATTATATATAATAAGGAATAATTGCATATTATCACTTTTCAATCTTGGATAAGTATATTGAATTATTCAAATGGTAGTTAGTCACTTAGAAGCATTGACTACAATAATATATAACTCACATGAATGAAATTATTTGCAGAACATAAAAGGCATGAAATTCATATCATCATACGTCATAGCCCAAACAAAAGAAAATTACAATATAATAGAAGAATAAATGAAAAGATAAATCAAAGCCAACATTTTGAATCATAATAAGAATTCTATCACTTTTTGTCTTTTTTTCAAAATATTTGAAAGACTCCCAAAACAATGGAAGAACGATCTAAAAATAAAAACCTAACCATCCCCCTCAAGCCCAATGTTATCCTATTTATTGGATACACTCAAGAATTCTAACACAAGGCGATTACTAATTTTTTGCATAAAATTAGGGAATAAATTATAGATTTCCTTATTTGGCATTCACCTTTCAACGTTAGCGACTTCTTTTTCTTCTTTTTGCCATTTTTTCCTTATTTCTCTGTGTCTCATTATGCTACATAAATAAGGAAAATTTGAGTAAATAGAAGGAAATTCAAATATTTTCTCACAAACATTGCATTATTTGTTACCTAAAGAGGTCAAATAACTCTTCTTATATAGAGTTATTAGTTGTGTGAGCTAGGAGAAATCATCCAAGGTTTTGGATTGCTAGGAATTTTTTTTTATCGAAATTTGCTAGGAAAATTGAGCATTCCATTTTGTTTGATTTGAAAATTGCTAGTAGTTTTTTTCTCTTGTATTTGGATCTTTGCACTAAAGGCATTGAGGTTGCCTTATGAGCTGAGTGCATGCTGTTGTCATGGGGTCGAGGTAAGTAAACATTTTGTTGGTATTTGGTGTTACATGCTATTCGTCGTGAGTCAATCAATCTAGCATTCACTTACCATGCAATCTTAGGAATTTCTTAAGGATTGTAAAGAGAAGTTCTAGAAATTCTATTACTTATGCGATGATATAAATGAAGAGAGGAGATCCATTTATATACAAGTACATGCTCAACCACAATTGTAGATTAGCGGAGTTCGCATCTCCTAATCTACCAACTACTCCTTTTATTACAAGAATGTATGTCTACGATATTGCCTGCCCTTAGGAGTAATATAGGATTTGCTTTGTATATTTATTTATCGCCTCCTTCAACACATCTTTAGGTCTTCTTGTCCCTTTGAACTCAAATCTCCATCGCTAGTTGATTCTCCTTGCCAAAGCATCCAAATTCCAAACAAGTTTAAATTGGAAAAATTACTAAAACAGTTTTAAACTTATTGTAATTTTTCAAATTTAGTTCTAATTTGTTTTTTACCAGTTTAGTCCTAAATTTTTGGCAATTATGTCAATTTAGTCTATTTGGCCAAATTTGACTGGCCAGCATTGATGCAGACACTAACTGTTCAGTGAACACTAACATGGCAAATTTTTAATAATTTTTTATTCTTTTCTTTTCTTTTCTTTTTGCTTTTTCCCTCCTACCCTCTTCTTTTGGTCGGTTGTCGCTAGCCAAAGATGAGGGTTGGTGAGGCAATGGCAAGGCTTGCCCTCACTAGCCATTGTTGAAGGTGAGCCTCGCCAGCCCTCACCTCTAGCCAATAGCAATCAGCCAAAGAAGGGGGAAGAAGGGAAAAAGGAAAAAGAAAAAAAAATTAATAAAAAATTTTGAAAATTAAAAAATTATTAAAAAATTGCTACATTAACATTTGTTGGATTGCTAGCATTGGCTAGCATTCACATCAGTACCAGTTAGTCAAATTTGGTTGGATTAGTCAAATTTGGTTGGATGAATTAAATTAGCATAATTATAAAATGTTTATGATTGAATTAGCAAAAAAAAAAAAAATTATAACTGAATTGAAAAAATTATAGTAGGTTTAGGACTGATTTGATAATTTTCCCCTAGTCAAATCTTCTGACAAGATCGATCTTTATGTGCTGGCACGTCATTTTGTGCTACATATTGCATGAAAATTGACTGGAAGGATGTTGACGGAATGATACTCAAAACCATCCGTTTCCACGCTGCACTTGACCGCTTTGTGGGTGGCCTTTCCTTTCCGTGGATAAGTCACTAACGAACCCAACAAATTATTGGCCCTAAATAAGCATCGATCACCCATCAACAATCAGTTTTTAAAAGAAGCTTTAAGCCCGATCAAAGCTAAGGTACATTCATTTGAAGGAAAATTATTTCGGAGAAATTGTTTTCGACTCTCTAGTATTTGAATAATGAAAAATTAATTGATGTACGGAAAATATTTTTCATTGACTAAAAACAACAAATTTAGATTGGGGAAAATGACTTCCCCTAAATAAAAAGTACTCTCCTTAAACCAACAAACAAACGGTAACTAATGGTTTAAGGAAAATGATTTTCTTCATATCAAAGAGGAAAGTCATCTTTCACCAATCCAAACTTGTTATTTTTCGTCTATGGAAAACATTTTCCATTTATCAATTAGCTTTGGTCATCCAATCATCAGAAAGTCCGAAAATAATTTCTCAAAAATAATTTTCTTTTAAACAAACCAATCCAAAAGTGGTGGACCTCCTGCTACGGTTTGATTTGATTTTGCTTCGTACCTAATATTGATAGAGGTGGTGCCTGCTGCCTGTCTGCAGCATGGAGCCACTGGTGAGGTGGCGTCTGTATCTGCGTCTCGATTACGATGGATTCCTTTTATAAATCTTTTCAGCTAAATTTCAATTTTGTAATGATTTTAAAGACCTGCAGGAGACATATTTTCTAGAATTATATGACTTTACAGGAGGGCCCTGATGACCCACGTGAGATGGAGTTGGTTTATTTGTTTGGTTGTCCAGCATGCTTTCCTTTCCAGTTCATTTTCGAGAGAGTTCGAGGTCGTGCTCCAATAATTCTCCGTAATGGCCCCGACAATAAAGGGCTATATTCAAAAAGGCACTGAGCTTTTTGTGGGTCAGTCTAGCCGAGTTGAGTCGATGAAGTAAAGGCTGAGCTCGAGTTCAACTCGAACCCTATGTTCGATGGTCGAAACTTGGTCGGGCTTAAATCTCCTACTCGCGCTCGACCCGAATAGACAATTGAGATGCTTGAAATCGGATTGACCCGGCTTGTTAATAGTGAGGCCATTGAGCTTGATCACGAGTTATACCTTAACAAACTCAAACTCAAATAATTTTCCTAGATGTAACTTGATTTTATGTTTGAATTTTTGAGTATTAAATTTATTCTAAAACGTAGACAGAAGGTTGATTAAGCTCACGGGCCTATTGAGTTGAGCATTGACGAGTTCACGCCCGAGCTCAACTAAACAAGATGCTCGAATAGATCAAGAGCTCAAGCTTGAGCTACATTGATTGGGTGATTAGTTGAGCTTCAACACTCAATCGAGGAGCCCAGCTCGGCCCACACTTTTTTATGTCACACACAATCGCTTGTTGTTGCATAACCTTATTGTACATTAGCTTTCACAAGGCAAAGGTAAAGATAAGATAAAAAGAACAAGATTGTCTAATCAAGCTCAAATACTAAATGCTACTTGTCCCCTAGTCAAAACCAAAATCCTTTCCACCTTATCATCTCATATCAACAAATGCTTTACACATTCTTCTCCACCCAAAAGTAAGAGGAGCACATACATTTAAATAATCATATTGTCCCTATCATTTCCATTTACTGGAGACTTTTAGTAACCAAAATAATCAGCAAATTCGTGATGAGACTATGACCTGATATTATTGTTTAGGTTGACCCACTGCTTGAGGTCCACTACAATATTAACATCACAGGTCGTGGCAAACAACTTGATAATGGTCTATTCTTTTGGGGAGAATTTTAAAAAAGAAAGCCAATCCTAAAATTTATTTATTTATTGTCAACTGTAATCTCATTATTTATATTGATGTGGTTGTCTAGCGATGAAGGGTCCCTCTGAAAACGTCTGGCCATAAAGAGGAGAAATTCCATTTGTCGGGCATCTCTTACACTACTTTAGTTCTTCCCTTTTAACTGTAGTCCAACCAGAAAAAAAGGCCCTGTTCCTAAAGAAAATAGTGATTAGGTCAAGTCTCAAATCTAGTGCTAATGGAAAACCACAAACTTTAGGTTGGATCACAGTTTTAGTCTGAACTTTATTTTCTCTCACAAAAATTCACTAAATTTCGATGGGGTTAGGACACTAGGAGTGCTATAATTTTCGTACGGCGCTCATTTTGATGCCAAAACTTTTTTTTCGCTCACTTGAGTGTTACATCGGAGTGAAATCGTTCAATTAAGTGTCACTTCCAGCCAAAAATCGTTCAGTTAAGTGTCAAAATGCATACATGTAATTTTTTAATGATTTTTATTTTTATTTTTAATAAATTTCGATACCGACGTGGACTTTTCAAGCAAAACGATGCCGTTTCTACTCTTTTTAAAAAAATTTCAATTTTTTTTTTTTTTTTTTTGTTAGGGCCGGCGAGGGCCACGGTGACCCTCACCAGCCTTAAAGAAAAAAAAAAAAAAAAAAAAAAAAAAAAAAAAATTAATAAATATATTGAAATATATTAAAATATTATTCACCGGCGCCATGTTAGCTTTTCCGGCGGCCAAGTCAGCTTTCCGGTAGCCACGTCAGAATTGGCACTCAAGTGAACGTTTTCTAAAACTTGTGGCATTCAAGTGAGCGAAAAAAAAAGTTTTAGCACCAAAGTAAGCGCCGTACGAAAGTTATGGCATTCTTAGTGTACTTATCCCAAATTTCGATTGATATCTAATTTTGATCCCATCAAATTTACATCCAATGATGCCCTTAAATATCCAATATGTCATTTCACATGTACAACTCTATGTCATTCTATTTGATGGCAGCTAGACTCGGATAGTGACTAAAAATAGATGCCTTTTTATGAGATCGAAAAAAAATTCAGGCCAAAATTGAAACTCAACTTAAAGTTAATATATTTACATAAAATCGTACCCATCGGAAAATGAATAAATAATTCATTATGAGTTGGAGAGAAATGGATTCGACAAAACCTTATGCGGCCAAATATAGGTATTAAAATATATATATATATATTTATATTTTAGGGCTAGCAAGTGGCTCAAAGCATTGTTAGGCAGGCTCATGTCATCCTGCAGTCGTCAGTGCAGGTGACGATGCCTTTAATAATCATTCCTCCCAACGCCCACCGCCCACCGCCCACCGCTGTCGATGTGAAGCCAAAGACTTCCACCAAATTCCCACCCCTCGCTTTCCTCTCCCAATCGACCGGCGCATAGAAAAAGACTTGCCCACATGTACGGTCGAAATCTTTCCATATTATATTACTAGCTCAAATTTTTTTTTGGTAATATATAAAATGCATGATATATATTACCAAAAGAAGTTTTGAGCTAGCAAATGAAAATATTGTGTGAGGATTTGATTCAATTTAAGAAAATGAACTTGATTGTTGTGAAATCGGAGGGACCATAGATGATTGGAGTCTTTGACCTATGATCTTCTTTTCTAATTCGAAGTGTAAGAGGTACTGATGGTTTTCTTTTTACACTAGTTTTGATTTTTGCAAATTGCGATTTGGCTTGTCTCTAACAATATGTGGTCGAAGTTAATTTTCCAATGCATATAGGAATGGGATTTTTTTGGTGGAGAGATTTAGAATTAAATTGATATTGTGTTTGGTTTATTGATAGTGTACATATTTGCAGGTTGGTCAAATTTGAACCAATGCTGTATATATTATATATGATATATTATATAATATATATTTTGTCTACTCTAAACTCTAGTGACTCCACATCTGTTCTTTCTTATGTAGTTTTGTCATGTAAATTAGAAAATAGAAACTGGCCTTGATTCGACCAAGAAAAAGAAAAATAGAAATCCTCTACTTTCACCTCGCTCTATTTGCTTGCCTTGGCCTCACTCGCCTTGCTTGCCACTTGCCTCGCCTCTCTTTGCTCGCCTCGCAGCTCGCCTTGCTAATCTTTAGCTTGTCCTCACTTGCCTTATGAGCATACAATTCTAAGTCATGCATATATCTTTTTTACTTGTTAATTACTTTGTATATCTAATGAATGAATTCTCTTTTCTAGATATGGATTATCTTATAGAGGAGATTACCATCAATAAGTTGAATGAATATAAGTGGTGAGATGTTTTATCAATTGCACTAATAGTAATTTCAATTTGAAACTTTTGTTATGTATTAATTATATGTGTTGATTGTTTTGTTTTCAGGTGTGTAGAAATTCAAGGGAAGATATGAAGTTATATAATTCACGGTTTATATTACATATTTTGAACTTTTTATGGTTTAATTGTATTTCACATATTCATTTTTATGGTTTGTTGCTTTTAGCAAATAAAGATTTTTGTTGCTACAATATCTAAGATTTATGTCTATTATGTACCTGTGTGTTCATAGTTTGATTATTCAATATTGTATTGTTGATGAATATGTAATTTGAAAAAATATGTTTTTTCAAGGAATATAAAAAAAAAATAATCGATTGGTCTCGAGTTAACCCTAGAACCGAACTAGATCCATAGGGTTGGTTCAGTATTCAATCCTTAGACTTAATAAGGTTGGTCCTTGGTCCCAAAAATTAGAGACCAACACTATGCACCACTATGCATAGTGGTCCTTAGGTTAGGCATTAGATCAGGCTAACTCAGAACATGCTTCACCTTTACTAAGTGGCACACTAGAGACTACCCTTAAAAGGAGGAACTGCTGTAACGTCATTTTAGCAATGGATATCTACGTATTTCGGTTTGTGCTTTCCTCAATGTTAAGGAAATCGTATCATTCAGTAAATAAAATAAAGTTTTGCATACGTCAAACGCTGACCAAGGCTTTTTGTCCAATAAAATAACAGTAGGAAGCATACTAACTCAATTTGGATAGAAATTTTAGACCAAAAACAAAGAAAAATTGGATAGAAATTTGTATGGTAGAAGAGGCGGCAGTAAATCTCCTCCCCTACTATATTATCTACTCTTCTCCCACATCCCTTCTTCTCCTTCAATCTCTCTTTCCCTTCTCCTCCTCCTCCTCTCTCTCTCTCTCTCTCCCCCCAAAAAAGCCATCGCCACCCATCTTTAAGATCTATCTCTCTCCCCTCTAACGCGAGCTGGAAAGAAGAATGGATGGAGACAGAAAGAAGCGGAAGATTGATAAAGAACTGGCGGCAGTAGAAGAAGAAGAGAGCGAAGAAGAGAAGATGGAGAAGTTCTTCGCCCTCATCCGAAGCACACGGGAAGCGCGCGACCATCTCCGGGGCATCGGCCTATCGTCCCCAGAGGAAACCGAGAAATCGCGGGAGGACCGGAGGAAAGCCGAGGAAGATCACCTCAGGCAGAGAGAGTCCGGGTGGAACCCCACATTTCGACCCGAGGACTTCAGCCAGGATCCCGTCATTCTGTATAAACCTTCGACAACTATTCCCAGTACTCCTCATGTTCCGAGCTCGAGCGGCCACGAAGCTCAGGCCGGTCCTTCGGAGAGTAAACAAGAGGACGAAGGAAAGGACGGCGACGACGACAAGAAGAAAACAGAAAAAGACGACGGTGACGGCGGCATGGACGGTTTAAATCTCAAGCTTTCTTTGTAATGTACGGCCACGATGCACGTAGCAGAACATATTCGTTTGTAGTCCATGAACTTGTAGGCTTTAATTTCCAGTTAGGGTTTGATGGGTTTCAAAGTACAAATAACTGCAGGGTAAAAACCTAAAGTAGCTGCTGACGTCAAACGATTATGCGCTGCTCCTTTCTTTTTTTCCCGCTGACGTCACTGATGACGTCAAAATATTATGCGCTGTCCCTTTTCTTTCTCGGTCTGCTTGTTGGACCATACCGATTCTGCAATACAATGGTCTGGACCCGACGAACGAAAATCGATATTAAAGGGAGAGAGAAGGGAAAAGAAGACAGCATCGAAGCATGTGATTCTGAGTTTCATGTGGGTAGATATTCCGCAATTAGTTTAAGATTTCATTCGCATTTACTTATTTATTTTTGCTAGTTAATATTAAACATTACTGTATAAATTAATAGAAAATATAAGATGGAGATATTATATAAAGGGGAGATGGCTACTCTTCAGCAGTTAGCACCAGGTTATCAGGGAGTTGGTTGCATGTATTGGGATTACGTAATGGATGAAGCATGCTCTAGCGGCAGACAAAGACCCCTTCTCCAGCTCAGCGTTTCTAACTCCTATGCATATGATATAAATAAAACAAATATGGAAATTTAGCAAAAAATTGGCGGAAATTTATATGTTTATTGTGCATTTGAGAATCTTTGTGCAATCACTCTAGAAGGGTTGGGGAAATTATTTATATATACCAAATAGGGGTGTGATCAATAATGTCCATGTCCAATGAATCCTTCAACATGATTCTCAATATTTTAGATGTCTACTCTATATTGGATTGTAATGAATGATGCTAGAAAAACCAAGAGTTGAATGAAACTGAACCACCAAGCAATGTTGGTTTGAGCCTGAAGAATGGATAATGACCCCTCTTGGTATCAAGGGGAGATGTAACAACCATTATTAAAAGATGGAAGGATGGAGATGACATGGATTGAATTTCATCAACCAAAAAAGGGAGAAAGATAGATACAATTCAACTGATATCATGTTACGCGATGCGTAAATTGAGTCAGTTAGATATCTCAATCATGAATTTAATGTGATATATGTACATGTAATGCGATTAGGAAAACAATAACTTTTTGATTCCTCAAAAGTAAAAATGCTTTTATATTTGGGCCATTTAGTGAGGTTTTAATTCATGTCGAATATATTCAAAGTGTTTGTTATTGGTAGGTATTGTAGCAGATTCCTAAAAGGTGATTTATGATTGAATTGAACCTGTCTTGGATTCTCTCTCTTTTTTTTGGGTTGTAACGATTCTCTTATTTAAAAAATTCTTCCGTAACGCTATTTTCATAGAGTGCTTTACAAGGAATATTTCAATTTCTAAAATACTAATTCCATACTTCACAAGAACAATCGTGATATTTCTTTAATTACCATCATATGATTATCCATTCCTTTTTATTTTTACAGTAATGACATTGCATGTTCTTGAAATTTTATCAGTTATACAAACTAATGCCAAACATTTTTATTTTTCAATCAACTACTTCAACTTTCAAATATGGGTCAATGTGAGACCTTCCTTAAATAACAAACTATAAATGCTAACTTGAACACTAACGCTGATAAGTAGCCCTTTATTTTGCATATTAGCATCTAATATAACTCATAAAATGACGTCATCTCATTAGCCCCACACTTTTATGGAAAAAAAGAAAAAGAAGAAGATAATTTCTGCTCGGTAGGCGAGCCACATATACAGAAACAATTGGCCTTTACTCTTTCTACGTGGCGGATCCACGTCAGCTAAATCACATAACATGGTCAAAGTTCAAGTGTATGCTTTGTAATCAGGAATCAAATAGAGCAAAATTACAAAAGATCATCTTCTTTTTCCAAAAGCAAGTGGGGGTAGATCAACCAGAAAAAAGGAGGCTTGAGTCTGCCAGATACCCGTAGTAGTTACTAATTTTCTGTCAAGTTTGGACTTGGGCATAGCTAGATTAGCGGAGACTGCGCTTTGTTGCTATCAGACATTGATTCAAATTTATGTCTGCAGATAATCTCAACGTTGTCAATCAAAAAAGCACGCCGGAAGTCGTGCATGATTTCCTAGCAATTCAAAAGTGATGGACGGTAGCACAGCCACGTCGTTTTCTGCATTCTCATGTTTACAGATTCCCATTTAAAAGTTCTACACCGCCCATCAAGCCAAAAGAGCATCCCTACCTCCACTCTGAAAAGTGATGCCGATCACTTCAGCCAGTGATTGATAAAAGTTCTATCCATCAGCGCAATTTGGCAAATGAACAAGTTTGCTTTAATCTTAAGAATTATCTTCCCACCTAATAGTTCCAATCATGATTGGCGCCTTGCCCAAAGAAACCAACCGATTGAACCGGTCCTTTCTGATGCCTGAAGGGTCGTTTCGTAGACAGGGAGCGAGCCATAAGCACCTTCCGTCACAATGGCCGCTTTTTAGAGTGCTTTAACGAACGAGAAGGAGAACCTGATCCTAAGTTAGTGACAGGATAGAATTCGGTTGGAATTCGCTCAAAGAGTATGATTCTTGGAAAATAGCATGACATATCGACCACCGTATTCAACTACGATAGACTTTTCCACGACATGATGGCAGTGGAATTATGTAGCTACGACACATGCATGCTGGGAGAGAACTACTGGATATATGGGTCTGGGAATGATCACATGGTGCTGGAGAAGGGTGTGAGTTTCTTCTACAGCCATGAGGATGCAGACTGTGATAAGAAGATGGAGTCCATGCCTGGGATTTCCTTCATCACATGTGAAAAGATAAAAAATTTCTCACCTTATATATGCTAGGATGAAATAGATCCTTGTTCTCATGAACTATGAAGCTTCCAACTGGAGACTGATAATCTCATCACTTACTGCCCTTTTAACTACAATTGTTTTGCATACTAAACAAGCGCCTCATGTATCTTTTGCATCTGGATCTCTTCCTAATAGCTCATGCATTGATCGACATGATTGAGCTAGATATATGAATGCATGACAAAAGATTATCCACCCACATGGTCAAATGCCTTGAAAACCACAGGTCTCCACACTAGATTCCTACGACTGTCGAAATACTGAACTGCATCTTAGAGTTCATTATGGAGCCAGAATAGAAAACACACAAATATGTGTCCTTGCATTGCCAATTTGCATATAGTGCATGTCAAGCAGAAAGATAAACTGTCTTTCTCAAGATACTGCACTCTGTCAACTGTTCCAACTACCAAAAGAAATCCGTAGTGATAATCTGTTGTTCTACTTGACTAATGTTCCAGGTGATAATAATCTTCCAGGCAGTCTCAACCAATCAATTTTTGGGATCAATCCAATCTTCCATCTTTTGTTTTCCCTCCCCATGCCTAGTCATTGATATATATCTACATGAGGAATCGGCTGTTTAGTCTCTAACTGATAATGTCCAGACTTATGTAAAAAAGAAACATTAATTGTTCCACCTAGTTCACTTGCCATGTTTAGCCTAATAGTCAAGGTTCTTAACATCTATACAGGAGAACAAAGAGAGAAGAAAGTTCCTGTTTCAATGTCAAAATAAAAGGAAACCTTTCTGGTTCCATCAAATGCCAAACCACAAAGGGTCTATATATTAATAACAGCGTCTCAGAGCTTTCTAGTTGGAGAGTCCACGTCACTTCTTGATTCAGATTTCTGTTTCCCGAGTTGGCTAGCACTAGCACTAGAAATAGATGGAACCAGAGTCTCAGGATCAACTTCCTGAATGATTAAATCCGATGAACATAGGGGAAAGGTGAAAGAAAATTTAAACCAACGCGAAATCAACATTAATAGAAGTTCCCCAAACAAGGGTAGGGAATAAAAGTAGTGCTTACTTGAGAACTTGAACCAGCACATCCAGCCATGGATGGATTTGTTGCTTTTCCCTGTCCAGGAGAGTGTGCCTGATTTGGCTGCATAGGGTTTTGCTGAGGTAAATACACCTGCATCTGATGTTTTAAAACCAAGAAGGTGGAAAGACAATTAAAAGAGAGATAAGTAAGAAAAATATTTGCTAGCGACATGCTGCTACAATCCAATGTGTGTAAACTTGCCCGAGGTTTGTAGCGAATTGGCAGGGGGCAGTCCACACAAACATGTCCCATTGCTTTACAACGAGTGCATCGTTTATTCTCATATTCATCCGGCTGTCCTCTCAGTGCCTGTAAAATTCTCCTTCTTTCTTCTTGCCTTGAATATATCATCCATGGACAAGATGACACCTGAAAAGGCTGGAACTATGAGGAGACAAAGATAGGAAATGGGATTGACCGAAATTACAACTGATTTAGCAGGAAATGACAGACATCTGTATTCCAGGACATCATTGTCGTTGTTATCCTAAACCTACTTGGGAAAATTTTGTTACCTTTGAATTGGTGGGTGCTGATTATAGTTGTGAATCAATAAGATGGGCCTGTTGATTCCACAAATTACAGTTGGGCATGACACCAGCTAGGATACAAATGTTCAAGTTTACAGTTCATGGAAGGTAACATATTGCATATCAAAGACACTTCCATTCACTTGTCTATCCAGATGCATACGCATAGTTGGGGTCATTCAAGAACTGAAACAGTTGTCTGTGACTGTGCAACACTTTCGCCAACTCATGTTGATCTGTAGTGGTTATATCGATGAAGCAATTTACTATGATGGGGGCATCACAAGATATCAAATAAGAAGATCTCTATATCGGAAAAGATAAACTCAGTGATGAACATGGAAATACGAACTTGACAGATGGCATATATGACCCAACTTTGTAAACAACAGAATCAGCTTACTAAGGGAAAAATCAGTAGGTTTGTCATCAAAAACCTGGAATGGATTTTCCGCTTTTGCAGCTGCAGAATTCAGTTTTGCTTCCTCTTTCTCAGCCTCATCCTCTTCATCTTTATCTTCATCTTCATCTTCATCTTCTTCTTCATCTTCATCTTCTTCTTCTTCCCTCCTCCTTCTCCTTCTCTTCCTTTTTCTCCTTCTTCTTTTCCTTCTTCTCCTTCTTTGTCTCCTTTTTCTTCCTCATGGAAGAATTTTTCTCCTGTTTCCGGATTGGAGTCATGCTAATGAATTCAACAAAAGACGTTTGTTACTTTGAATTGTTTGAAGTATGACTATGCATCCTGACATTTCCTTTGATTCTTGCTATTGATACAACTCTTTCAAATGGAAGTATAAAAGCAGTAAATTATCTATTAACGTGGCCAGAGCATGCATGAATGGTTGCAAATCACAAAGTTAAATTGCCTGAGAAGTATCAGAGTAGGATAGTTTCCTGTAAAGAAGTTCATAATTGGGAAAGAAAACTTTCCCAATAGTGAGGCTTCACATGAATAATTGAGGATATAATGTCCTTTTAATATTCCATTATCAGGTCACATATCAAAAGTTAATCAAGAATATCAGTCGAAGCACCACATCATTACATGATATGCCAATTAAGGGAAAAAAAGTGTGACGGCAAATCAGATGGACAGAAGGCAACATCAGAATGCATGTGCATGCGCAATGCCAATGATGCGACAAGATAGTTTACGCTTGTTATATGTGTTTGCCAATGTCATACCCCATCAGTTACTTGGAAAGAAAAAGGATGCCGTTGACCAAGCCTCATTGCAGTACCATGTATTATCCCCACATGGCACCCCAGAGAACATATTCTCCCTAAGATTTTTAATAGAATTAACCTACATTTGCGTCTATATATATATTCACATTGAACAACACTTAAAAGTTGTTTTTTCACATATGTCTTGCTTTGCAACGTAGCCACAATGCTCAATCTGTTCAAATTAATTATCTTTTTTAGTTTTGTCTTAATCCATAAATCAGAGCTTTTCTCTAGTGATGCATTGCATGGGAAAATATGCTTTTCCTTGAAGGTAACTTCTTGCCAAGGATCATTCCCTTAAGAAAGCTGATGTGTTATGATAAATGCGATGTTAGTTTTTTTGAGAATATTGTAAGAGATGATTCATGAAAGAAATTTTGTTAAAGTGGAGATAAGCTTTGTGAATGCCATGCAGCCAATAACCATGGCAATTTCAGATGACAAAATCAATACATGATCCAACAAAAATGTAAGTACACAGATTGGAAAGGACTGCTTTAATAAGTAAGCAGAAGCAGCCTTTGCAAAAATTTATATTCTTACAGTTATTGGCCAATTAAATGAGCTTACTCAGGTAAGTAGTTCATTTGAAGTTTGTGTTCTAGCATTTCCAACAGCAAAATTTGCATTATACTATTTTAACTAGGCACAAATGATTTTGTACTACAGGAAGAAAAGGCTCTCAAGGGTAAATAATAATTTGGAGGACAAGTGACCTGAGTAAATCATGGTATGCCTGCCCTATAATCTATATTACCGTTGATGGAGTAGTAAGCTTGTTATTGGAGGTGTAGAGAAGATATTCTTTTCAGAGAAGAGTGTCTCAACTAAATATCCAAACTTCTACCTTCTAGTCCTAAGGATATGCTGCTCCTGTATAGGGTATTAGATACTGATTTCCATCTTACTCAGCCTGAGATGGCTAATGTAGGTGATTTGTCTGAGTTAACTAGAGGCTCAGATGATAGTAGCTCTTATTTTACAGGTCTCATGTCGAAAATGATCTTTGTATATCCAAAGCCATCTTTTCATTCCAGGGCTTACTTCATGTCCTTCCAAGTTTTCTGTTTCTATCAGCCTCATTGTAAGCTCAGAAGCTTTTCCATCTTAGCATTTTCTTTTTTAGCTTTCAATATTTCTTATCGTTAACTGTATTCCCAATTCGAGATTCTCAGATAAACAATTAAAGGTGTTCATTCGAAATAATTGTTCCTCTGTCGGTTTAGTGCCCAGCTGTCAACTAGTCCATAGTGTCTACGCTATTATTTATATGCAACACAATTTATATTTCCCAGTTAGATTTAGATTCTAATTTTCTCATGCTGGCAAGCTATGTTTGCCAATTATTCAAAGCATCATCAATCACGTGAGTTAAATTCTTGTTAAATAAAAGGAGATTTCAGCAGCTAAAATTCTGAACTTGCTCTCGAACATTCTACTGGTCTAGAACTATAATTATAAAGCGGAATCAAGTTTATTGGAGTTATTTCTCCTATGGCCCCATTACTTGACCATCATCCTCTAACAGCTACAAAGAAAACTCGGGATATGGTTCATACCTAGTTTAACTAGTTTGAATGGTTTAAAGTATAAAGGAAGAAGTCAGAAACCGCTTAGTCTTATGCAGCAATCAGGCATGATATTAGCAGTCCCTTGCTGAGTTTGCTGCTTAAGAAGCTAGCAAATGTGATGACTTGAAATTGCATGAGTACATAGAAAAGAATGCCAGGGTGCGTGTCAGAACTTACAGGATATCCTGAATGCTCATAACGCTGGAGCAGATATGTTCAATTCAACATCCTCTTTGAGACAAACCGAATTGAAAGATATACAACTATAACCCGTATGACCCAAGTACAGTGCCATCCATTATTTAATGCCGCAACGATAGTCGCTTCAGCAACAAGAATACACTTTCCTTTTTAGCTAAAAACATTAACAGCATTAAGCATTAGATGGGATGGAAAAAGTTCCAAATGTTGTTTCCACAAAGGAAACAAGTAGATCTGACCGTTAAGATTCAATCAGATAAAACGGAACCAGTAGATCGCAGAGAGAACATGTGTATTTCACGGTTACTATATGTCACAGTTACTATAATTCCTACTTTCTATTTCAACCATTTGTCCGATTCGCGAATTCATGCTTCATTCCATAAAAGGAGAGCGCACACACTAGCAATCAAACACAAGCCATTTGGTCTGCTCCAACAGAACAAAAACCTTTCCACATAACCATGGAAATGTAGCACGAAATAAAGCCAGAGACAGCGAATACACATGTTCAATTAAAAGGAAAATATCCTGAGCTCAGAACTCTCAAGATCTCAAATATGTTAGGAGCCTAGCAGGAGCAGAAAGCACCTCACTTGTTGAATGGTTTTGCTTGATGAAAATACTGAAAGGTCGAAACGCAAATGATCATGGAATCAGGCAAAATTCAAAGCTAAATGGAGTGCACCGGTACAAAATAGACGCAGACAATCAAGGAGAACAGTGGCTCAAGAAGCTTCAGCATGTTTGGCCATACACAAAAAACAATCTTTTGTTAAGTCTACCAGTACCAGTAATCTGAGATAAAATAAACAAATAAATATAAGCAATCACCGACCAAAAAAATACTAAAGAAGGGTAAAAATCAGATAAAAACGCACACCTCGACCTCAGTACCATCATCCACTAAAGAAAGAGTCGATGATGATGACAGTGGTGATAAAGATGATGAAGAATTCCCCAGAGCATCAGCCATTTCTCCCCCCTCTGGGAGCAAAACCCAGAAACACTTCTGTTCTGCTCTTGCTGCGGTGCTTGTGTTGACACTGCGAAGCAGAGCAGGACTTTTGGTCTAGTATATCGCATCACAGAGAAGTGTAACGTTCGATTACGATAAGAACGAGGGAAGGGATCGAGAGTGCAACCGGGCTGTGCGAACACGTGGAGCGGAGCGCCCATTTCCGGGGACTGCATGGAGAGAACCGGATTCTGAGGGTAAATGAATTTGTTCGTTTCCTCTTTTGAGGCTAGGAGCAGTAATGCCTGCTAATCCTGGAGCCTAGCGTTCCGAGTTGCAGTACTCGTTTCGTCTCTTTCTGCATCTGGGTTTTGCTCCTGAACAAGCGAGAGCGTTTCTGGGTCGAGTTGGTTTTCTGGGTTCAGAAACGTAGAGGAGAGAGAGAGAGAGAGTGAAGGAAGACTCTCTTTGTACTTCGAGGAACACAGTTCCACGCGAAATGTGCAGCAACAAGACTTGTTTTTCCATCACCTTTACTGAAATCTGCTTCCCATCCAGCTCCATTTGTTCTTTATAAAGATCTTGGTCATGAACGAGAAACAACTCGAGAAGCTCTAGCGATTCCAGTGGAAAACCCAACTTCGTTATAGCTTCTTGCAAGTCAGAATCATGTTGTCTATGTCATTTCAAAGATTAAGGGTGCGCCATATTCAATAAAAGTTCCAATTTTTCAAACTCAAAATGTTCTGAGGAACAGAAAGTGCGATAGAAAGGCAAATTCTTGTGAAGTGGAAGCTCCCAAATAGGTTTCCATCAAAGGGTTAAGCAAGAACTAAAAGAAAAGAAGCTGTGTTAATATGGTATCTGGGGAGAGAAAATATTCCGACACCATCGATCAATCGGAGCCAGGGGCTCTCGTCCTCTTAGAATTTTGTTCTCGAGAGCTCCCAAAATGGTTTAAAAACCTCGTCCTCGACTAGATTGATGTGTTACGAGGTATCAAATGCCGAAGAAGGTATTCCAAAAATCAGATTCCGAATAAACGGATGCGACGTATCGGTTGATTAAGAGATAATGTCTCCTTCTTCGTTTGGATGTTGGAGGTGAAATCACTAGAGAATGAAGGAAAGCCAGGCTATTCAACACCAAATTTGTGAGGCAAAACCGTCTTAATCCGGTGGAAATTGTGGGGTTTTGATTGGAATTAGCTCATCGACCATTGCTTGGACTAGGAACCACGTTTCTTTGATTAGTAAATTAGTAGCTTTAGAATGATGTCGGGTAGGAATGTCTTCATTTATCTGAAGACTAAGCTGCACTCAGCACAAGCGGCAGGAACAGGATCGTCACATGTCATCATCGTGCACGACCACCGTCGGATGGCTAATGAACGCTAACGAAGCCTAGGGAAGGACAGCCACCGTAACAGTGTCTGTCCCTCCAGCTCTCCAGTTCACCACTCAGTATCGTGAGAATTAACCGACTGCACAACACACCAAGAACGAGCACACGGTCGCGTCCATGCACTAAAGATCTGCATGCATTAGCTCCCCAAATGGGACATCCTTTGATAAATTAAGGAGCTTGGTAGAAATGGTGGAGAGATGAGTGGCAATGACCAGCACTCTAGGATTGTCAGGAATGTCAGGCTGTTCTCGACACATTTGCATCGGCACCTATGGAACAAAGATAATTATGTGATTATGAAAATTGATAATTGACGCATTTCATATTTTGTATGATTATAATTATGACTTGACATAGATTGTAGGATTGCTAATTATATGATTATGGGGACTAAATATATGACTATGCTTATGGCTAGACATAGATTGTTTATAGACTTATACAAAATAGAGATATGGGTATTTCATATTTTCTCTCTCTCTTTTATATATCAATTTGTCCATCATTTTATCATTAGTATTTAAAGTGAGGTCTCAATCGAGGTTATAATCCTTCGCGATGTAGAAAATTTGCATTTGTTTCTAGACTACCATATTTACTCTCAAATCTTATTTTTCACATAATATATAAATAAGATTCACACATAAAAAGAAAAGATACAAATAATCAACGCGGGCCGAAATCAAAGGCCGAACAATCTCAACGGGCCGAAAATAAAGCCACATCCAGCGGCCCATGTTCACTCTCGCTCTTCAGCCCAACGGTTCAGATCGGTTGCTTTGGGCTACACTTTCCCACACCAGATACTTGCCGAGGAAACCCTAACGAGTGCCGCCAGATCTGTTCTTTTCACAAGAGAAGTTCGCTATAAATAACAAGCAGAAGAGCCCTCAGTCGATATGAGGGCGTGCTCCAAAACCCTAGTTCGGCCGTTCGTGCTCTCACCCATTTCGTAAACGAGAGTTCTTGGTGCGTAAATCAGTGTGCTTTTGCCTGATTTGTGATTCTTTATCAAGTGTCGCCGATTCTTGGGCTTGATACGGTGAAAACAGAAGATGGGTTGTCCTCCACCAAGATCTTTGGTGGCCTATCTGCCAAGAAGGAGATGGGAATCCTGTCTAGTGTCTGTCTGTTCGATTCTGCAAACTTACAAGCTCAAGAATGGCGAGATTGTGACGAACACACCAACGAATCGGTATGTATTTCCCTGAGATTAGTACTTCAAGTTCTGGAGTTCATCGTTAAAAGTTTATGGTGCTCCTTCCGGTATCAATTAGAGAACTCCTACGTTTCTTGTTGCAGGTTCTGATGTGGTGATGTGGAATACAAAAGCTATCAGCTTTAGCAGTTGGGTCATGTGATGCCAGGACCCAGGATCAGGTAAGTGGAGTGTTCGCACCAAATCCCAAATCTCGACATGGTGGAATGAACTTGATATGCTTCCTCTCTATAGCGGGTCTGTTTCTGTGAGGGAAAAAAATACCATATTTTGCTTATGGTATATAGTGCTTATGGACGGTCTTGTGCTAATTTGGTATTGCTGCATTAGCACGCAACATTAGCATAAGCTAGAGCGACCAGAGCCATCTTGTTTTCAGTTTTCACCCCGTCTAAAATGGGGGAAGGCTATCCACGCCTTGGCGGACAGCATCTGCATCATTGTCGTCATTGGCTTTTGGAACTTTGAAGTGCTTAGGGACGGTCTTGTGCTGATTATTGCTCCATCAGGACATAACTTAAAACCTAAGCTACAATTACATGCCACTCTTTCTCCACTAGCTTTCTCCTCTTGCTATTCAAGGGAAAGCTAACTATATGTGGCAGATATTCATGTACATTGGTAAAAACGATTTTCTTTTTTGGAATCTCTGAGTGTATTAGTCCATTTCTTTCCAGCCATGTTATCCATTTATGCTCACAAACTAAGGAATGCACATTAGCGCATATGTTTGAGAAGCATTCTAGTCGAATTATTGATAGCTAAAGGGCTGAAAATGAGTGCATCAAAATGTTTCATCACCAATATTTACTAATTTTATGTCTAGTCAAGTTACTCATACGCATGTCATATTAATTAGGGATGAACTGATGTCTTTTTTCGTGTTTACCAATTGGTGAGACCTTTCCAAAGCCACGAATGCTGCTGGAATTGCTGATGATCCAGGTAATCACTCTTTGTAGAGGAAGCCAAATGCCCAATGGCCCAGCAACGAATCTCTTATCTCTTAAACACCATTTTGTGTACCCTTGTTTAAGGCTTTTAGAGGGCATATTCAAGTCAAATGTGGTGCGCTCTAGCATGGAGTGAACTGGTTCACTAGTGTCATAGTTTGGTTTCTCCCATACCTATGCAGACTTAAAAGTGGAGTTTTGTGTTATGGGAGTGAAGTGTGAGAGATGCATAAGGTTGATACAGTTAATCTGTTGCAGTGGTGTCAAGATATTGGCATGAGGGCGTTTGTACTAGCAATCTCGGGATGTGATGATTATCATTTTAAGGGATCTTTGAAGGTTGGATTGACCACCTATGCACAGACTGGTCGGGAGCTGATGCCGCTTTCCTGATGAGGCCTTGGCAGGTCGAAACCAGTTGTTTGTGCTGCAACGATCTGTATATCTTGCTTGAGGGACTGGATGCCTGAGTAAAGTTGGACGTGGTACGGTCAATTATGAGGATGCGATTCGTGATGTTGTTCTGGGAACAATCTATTGAGAGAAGGTTGGCTTAGTGTCTCGGCTCAGTAGGCATGACATGGGCTTGTCCTTGGCCAGGATGCTTTGGGGGGCTCATGACAAGCAAGTTTCCCAATACTGGCATGACATGGGCTTGTCCTTGGCCAGGATACTTTGGGGGGCTCATGACAAGCAAGTTTCCCAAACTACATGGACGGATGCTGAGAAGAGATCTGTTGCCACGTTCCCTACAAGAAGAGAAGCCTTCGTTGGTTTGCTGAGATCAAGAGTTGCTGAGATCAAGAGAAGCCTAGTAGCCGAAAGAAGTGCTGCCAAGGGAGTGCAGTTGGCCCAGGATGCCACACTTGTCGGGGAGAGCAAGTGACTAGAGATTCGTGAACAGCTTTGATTGGGGGAAGCAACTAATTGAGTGTACCGGCATGTTCCATTGGGCGAGCATTTGCCATTCACGTAAGTCCCATGGGAGTGGCGGTGATGGTTGAAGAATGCCAGGAAGCAATGGGACAAGCAAATCAAAGTGCTTAGTAGGCGAAAAGAAGTGCTGCCAAAGGAGTGCGGTTGGCTTGGAATGCCACACTTGTCAGGGAGAGAACAAGTGACTGGAGATTCGTGAACAGCTTTGATTGAGGAGCAACCAATGGAGTGGAGTGGTTTATTCTGTTGGGTGAGCGTTTGCCATTCATGTAAGTCCCGTGGGAGTGGCAGTGTGATGGTTGAAGATCGCAAAGAAGCAACAGAATAGCTCGCAACAAGGGTGTTGCTGGAATTGGGTAGGTGAGAATGCCCAAGTCCCGATTTCTCTTGTACCCATGGGGGTTAAAAAGTGGGGGCTTTCTGGCATCGGGGTGAAGAGCAAGAAATGCAGAAGGATTGATACAACTGGTTTATCGGAGTGGCATCAGAGTGTTTGTGCTAGGAAATCCAGGGATGTAATGACATATCATTTAAGAGGATTTCTAAAGGCGGGGTTGGCCTCCCGTGCACAAACTGGTCGAGAGCTAATGCCGCTCTCCTGACGATGGCCATGGCAGGCCGAAACCAGTTATTGTGCTAAAATGATTTGTATGTTTCGCTATTTCCAGCTCACTAGGCATCATGCGTGCTCAGCCTGAAACTTTTGGCCTGTGACAGCGTGGTGTAGACACTTGCAGTTGAAGAACGTGTATAAATGTTTTGTCCAGTGTCTGTCTGTATACGCTTGGCTTACGTTTCCGAGCATGGTGGTTTCTGCAGGCACGAAAAGTTCACAGATTTTACAGATTTTGAGCGAGTTTCCCTTGTGAAGTCTCTTTCTAACTTGCACTCCCACTTCTTTTCAGTCAGAATTCTTCTGCACTTTGCCTCTTCGAAGAAGATGGAGGGGATTCATCTCTGCCCATGCTCCATTTCACTGAAGCTAGGAAAATTTCTCTCTACTTGATTTGTGCGGCAGTTGTTTGTACACCTTCTTTCTTTGAGAACAAATGAGTCCTGTATGTACCTTTGAATTGTCTAGTGAAGTTGATGAAATTCTTCTCTATATTCATGCTGCAATTCGACCAGCGGTTTTCCGTCGTAAAGAAGACTACAGACACTGTGCAATTTAGTGTAGTCGTTAAGAGAGAAGAAAGCACACGAACAAATCAAAATCATCTTAATATGAAATGTGCTTCAGCTGGTAATTACTTTTTATTTGATATAAAGAGGCTTTCCCCAGATATAAATGTCAATATACATTGAGTTAAGAAGCTTCAATATAAAGCAGCTTGAAAATGTACAATATATCCTCCTCCCTTTCTTTTTATAATTCTCTGAAGTTTTGCTCGGAAGTTTTGGGGGTGAAAAAAAGGAAAGTAACAAAATAACATCCTTAATCTAAGCTATAATTGTCAGTATATTTAGTTATGAAACTAGAAAATATGCAAGATATGCTTTTTTTGGATAATTTAGGGAAGTTTTGGGGTGAAAAAAAGGAGGAAAGAAATAAGATACTTAACCTGAGAAAAAATGGAGAAAACATTTTATTTGATATAAAGAGGCTTTCCTCGGATATAAATGTCAATATACATTGAGTTATGAAGTCTCAATATAAAGCATGTCGAAAATATATAATATCAGTATATTTAGTTATGAAACTTGAAAATATGCAAGATATGCTTTTTTTTGGATAATTTTTGGAAGTTTTAGGTTGAAAAAAAGAAGAGAAAAATTAAGATGCTTAACCTGGGAAAAAATGGACAAAAGAAAGTTAAAAGAAGTAAAAACAGTGGCCCATGCAGGTCTCGAACCTGCGACCTTCGCGTTATTAGCACGACGCTCTAACCAACTGAGCTAATAGGCCATTTGAAATTCAGTTTCACAAAATAATATATAACAATAAATTACTCTGAATTCCGACACAGAGCCCTTTCAGTTTCAGCAGCAGTTCAGCACCAGCGCCAGCACCCGCTTCATTCTTCTTTCTTTTGTTTTTTTCCCCCAAGAACTTGGACTGGAGCTGTATTCTGAGTCTATAGTCGATGCTGATCGTTTATGACCCGGAGCTTAGGATCCAATTAGTGGCAGTTTTGTTGATCCAAAACAGGTAAGCTGAGCAGAAATCATGGGGTGATTAGTACATTAGAACTTGTGAGGCAGAACAGTGTATGGCACAACAAGTGACGTTAATCAGTCCAGCTTCTCCCATGTCTCCCCCTTCCATGTTTTTCAGGAATTTGAACTGGAGCTGTATCTTAGTCTAGAGTCGATGCTGATTGTATACAACCCGAAGCTTAGGATCCGATTAGTAGCAGTTTTGTTGATCCAAAACATGTAAGCTCAGCAGAAATCATGGGTTCATTAGTACATTAGAACTTGTGAGGCAGAACAGACGGTGTATGGCACAACAAGTGAAGTTAATCAATCTAGCTTGTCCCATATCTCCCCCTTCCATGTTTTTCTTGTTTCCCGTGGCTTTGGCATCGACCCTTGATAGCAGTAGAGGACAGCTTTCAGTCTATGGAGCTCGATTTTCTTCAAATGATGCCATAAACATGGCCTGGCCTGTACGAGGATGTGAGTTTGAGGTTTCGGCTTGTAGATGTTTCTTATGCATCATGTCAATCAAGTCCATTAAAAGAGAAAAGAACTAGCAACCCTGCAGGGCATTGAGAAGATTATCTGCTGTCAAGCTAATTCAGCGCTCTGCAATTTGTTATGGATTAATGAGAGAGAGTGTAATGTTGCCACAGCATTCTTCCATGAAAAGAAAGCATCTAATAGACATTCGTGAATCAGATCATCGTCAAGGCCTTTCAAATTCCAATTCTGGCTGCGATCTATTAGCCAAGTTATTCAATCATGCAGGCGGGAATACAGAGGCGTGGATGAATAAGGTCGGTACAGAAAGATCACTTGATCGTAACATAATCTGTATAATGTCATGTGTAGCAGCAGCAAATCATGTACAATGTTACAACTGAAGAAACCATTTGAGCCTATCAATGTAAACAGTAAAAGAATAGAAATCCAGGAAATGAAAGGCGGAAAAAACAAGCCTTTCATCTCAAGGAAGAAAAATTCCAACTCTGAACTGTACTTAAAGGCACTAAAATTCCTCTACAAACTTATATGACATCCCCCCGAACTCCTCAAGAGCTACGCTGCAGACGGGGCAGGCACGTAAGGCACAACTCCGGCCTCGGATAGCGCCGCGAGGAACCTCTCCAAGTTCGCCCGCTTCACGGCTTCCTCTCTGGCAACGATATTCTTGTAGTCCAAAGACTCGTCCTCGTAAATGTCCCGCCACTTCTGCACCAGCATCTTGATATCTTCCCTGTCCATGTTTTCCTCCTCGCCTGTGTACCGCCACGGCTTGGACCCCGCAGCGCAATAGTGAACGACCTTGACCTTGTCGAGCTCGACGTTCTCAGGATGACGCCACAGCATCGCGAGCACAAGGTTGTACGCGTTGGGGATCGGTTTGTATATGTCCTTGAAGTACATGTTCAGGAAGTCTTGCTCGGCGAATGAAGTCGGAGGCGTGGTCTCTAGCTTCTCGAGCAAATCGCGGTACGTCTTGAGGTTTGGCTCATACACGAACATGCCGGCGTTGAAGTAGAGCGGCGGCTTCGGACCGGCATGGTCGGGCCACTGGACCTTGTCGGGGCACTGTTGGCAATACCCAATTTGGTACTGCGCGGTGTGACTCCACGTCTTCTCGCAGAAGCAGTCCATGACCGCGTAGAAGAACCCGTTCGGGAGGTCGAAGAGGTGGTCGATGTTGTCGAAGACCTGGATGTCGCCATCCAAATAGATCATCTTGCTGTACTCCAAGAACTGCAATCGAACAAATCAGATCAGTAAACGTCGGCGAATCGAACCGATATAATAACGAATTGTAAACTCAGCATACCTCCCAAATCCTGAGCTTGGAGTAATTGATCACGTAGTACGCCATGGCGAACTGGGTCTGGTTCTCCGGCGGGTAAACCGGCTCGATCTCCCTCACGACGCAGCCCTGATCCACCAGGATCTTCCGGTGCTCCTCCGGCACGTCCGGCAGGACCGCCACCACGAGCGGGTACTTGCTCTTCGCCTTCCTCAGCCCCTTGGCCAGCCCGACCACGCCCTTCACGTAATCGCCGTTCCCGGCCAAGAACGTGACGTAGGCCCGGCTGGGCCGATTCTCGGGCTTCACCAGCTTGGCGGCGGCGACGTTGAGAGCCATTTCTCCGGTCGGTTCTTCAACTAGGAAGGACAGAGAAAGTATCTGAGTGTCGACAGGAAGTGAGATGGTTTCAGAGAATGTGAAGAGGTTTCCAGTAAAGATTGAGTGAAGAAAGATTGCTTGTGTTTTGCCATGGAGGAATTGCTTGGTTTATATAGAGTTTGGGAAACAACTTTTAATTATAGAAAAATAATAATCAAGATTCAAAATTAAAGTCTTGGATATGATGGTGACACCTAACGTGGGACGCGGTTGCATGCGTCTTGATGAGGACGTGTTCATGCCGACATTGACCAAAAAGATGGTGTCTGTCCAATGAGAGACCAACGTATTTAACGGGAGTAACGAACTCTAATATGAAACGACATCGTTTCGGGAGGGAGACCGTCAGAGGTAGGAGAGAAAATTGTGGATTTGGGCGGTGCACGAAACTTCAGTGTCATTGCACGTCTATTTTATATTTATTGGAAATTTGCCAAAGATAAATCACATAGCATTGATGTGGGGTCGTCCTGTAATTAATTAATTACTGTAATATAATTAGCTGGGCACGATCATAGACACCTCTCTACTAATACTTGTTTACAATCGAAAGAGCACAGGTGTGAAGAATTTAACTCCTAAACTAGGAACAAGAAATGGCCTCTATTCGTGTTAGGATTATTTGTGTCTGTGCTCCTATGCTGTGAATTTTTTTTTTTATCAAATAATGTCAGAAATAAAAGGTGAATTTATAATGCCTAAAATATCACGAGAGCAGGTGTTAAATATTACATGCAAGAATGGTTATTAGACCATATATAATCACACCAACAATATATATTTTATTATTGACAATAATTAATTTTCAATTTTTTGTTGAAGCATCTTAAGAGCTAAGTGGGGCTGTGGCTTGGATCTGCTAACATCAAATTTGTTAATTGAAAATTTTAGTGGATCTCAAAGTCTCTACATGTCAAATTGATAAATAATTTAAAAAAACGTGTCTACATTTGTGGAAAATTATACTCGGTCCGAGGATGGATCCCTTGGATCTTGTGGACCCCATGCCCGACCGAGGAAATCCAACGGTCGGTATTCCTCCAGCCAACTGTACTGCATGAAACAGTTTCTCCTTCTTGTCGGCAGGTGGGGCCGCCGCTGGGTCCCACCAGTGTCTTTTGCGCGTCTTCCGGGTAGGGTCATAACGGCAGTCCACGTGTCGACGCGAGGTTCAAAGGACGGTGGGGGGACACGTGCCAATAGGGGGCGCCTCGGAGGTCGCCTTTTTCCGGTTTTCCAGTTAGGTTAGTTGATCCGAGGGAGGGGCTCCGTCCCTTGACTTATTCGAAGGATTATGTGCTAATTGCAGCTTAAACCCATAGATTAGTCGTTGTCCAAGTTCTCTTTTTCTTTTTAAGGATAGTAACCATTGAGTATTGTGAAAGGAGGTGACATTTATATAGGAAAAATTTTGTTTGCAAATTTTCCAACTATTATATGACGATCAATTCTGTAAAAATTATCCTATTGGATAAAAATGTTCCCATATACTAACCAACTATGTACATCCTAAGGAGTAAATATTGGCTACACAAGTTGTGCCAGCACAACAAATTAGAAGGGCATTGAGATTGCAACACATGTTGCAGGTGGGGCTAAATGTCAAACAAAATTTTGGACTGGGTGGGCACTTCTCTCATCTTCTCTCCATATCAATCGAGAGAACTAACTCTCTTTCTCTCTCTCTTCATCCAACTCTCTTCCATTGAGCCCTTGTTAGATTGATGAGCTATCTCATCACCCCTTTGGCTATGCCCCCATCTCTCTCCCATTGAGCCCTCATCCAACAAACGAGCCACCATGCCACCCCTCTGGCTCCAACTTTGGCTCGCCCATTGTTGCCAAACTGCTAGCTCCTCTCTCTCAATGAACCACCATGTGGTCTTCACCTCTACCTCGAAAGGTTGCCTTCACCTTTGCCGAATTGTGATGAAACACCACACTGTCTCCAACTCTAGCTCAACGGACCAAAAAGCTTGTGTTAAAAGCCAAAAGCAAAGGCTAGGGACAAAAGTGAGACCTAAAGAACTTCCTAGTTTAAATATCCACTGAACTTATCACGATAGGGCAATGGCTTATGATTAGGCACAAGTTTTCCCAATTCCATACCTCGCATAACATTGAGTCTCTCATAAAATTTTCAAATGAAGGAGTTGCCACTAACCTGTTGAGATCTACTAGAAATCCAAATGAGATATGGAAATGCGTTTCACTTCCTATGTAACTAGATGTCTAAGATACTAGATAGTCTAAGATTGAGGACTCAATTATACTAATTAAGCAATTAGTGTCATTTCGATACCCAATCTTGTTCAATTCAAAAGGTTCTCATTAGGCAATCTTAATTGATTTTAAATTTATCCATTAACATATAGGGTGATTATGTGGGTATGTAAATAATAATCAGCAAGCAATGAAGAATTAAATAAATTGTAAGGGGAAACAAGCATCTAGCATGAAATGAAAGCCAATTCTTACCAAGCTAAACATAAATGACAATCAATCGGGGATATCTTTCTCTAGGAGCAATCGAAACCCCATGGTAGAGCCCTAGAAGTTTGTTCAACTTTAAACACAATTCTAAATCAAAAGGCTCTTATTTTTTAAGAGAAAATTACCCCAAAAAGACTATTTTAAAGATTTTTGAGAAATTATAATTTTTTGGATTTTGTAATTAATTTTGTAATTTTTTAAATAAAGAATGGTTTTTATATATTTTAAAAAAATGATATTTAATCCGAAAATAGGGATCCGGGCCGGGCCCAAAGGTCCATCCCGGATGTGGGCCAGACACTGGGTCCCCTGAGAATCTCGGGCCTAATTTTGTTGGCTCAAGTCCACATTAAAACCGAATGGGCTCTAACAATGTGGGCCGAACATAAAGGTCTGGTCCACATGAAAATTGCCAAGTTTGGGCCACACGGGGGGCTCATCAGTCAAGTCCACTTCAGTCAAAACCATAACCCATAGCTTAGTCCAAGCCCATCTAAGCCGAAACCCAAAATACTATAAATGAAACAAGCCCGAATCACCAAGGACCGAACCCAGCCCGCTAGACCAAACCGAGCCCAACCCGATTAAGCCCATTTAGTCATCTCTTTTGACAACTCATCCCACAGAATGTCATCCTTTCCTTGCCCGCCCAGAACCCAAACTTCCAGACCAGAACCCCACCTTTCACAGTAGGCTTAACACATTCATTCACCAGGTTTCCACCACCATTGGTCACCGCGCCTGACATCATTACCGGTCGCCACCGTTGGATATTCCAACAGTTTTGAAATATTTGTTAGAAATTATGACCGCCATAAAAGTCATCATTTTTTTTTTTGCAACGACCTTACAATGGCTTTTTAACGGTTTTATAATGTTAGATTTATTTTTTAACGGCTATACAATGGTCATCTTTTTCAATAATTACTGATTTATTTATAATTGTGTCTTAATAGCTCTCCTTTTTCTTTTATCTATAAATTGTTTCCAAATATAATTGGAAAGTCATATATTGATATATCAAGACAATAATATTCTTATTTCTTTTTACGTTTATTGTTGGGTTATATGCATAACATTGTTTTCGTTTCTTTCTAATATTCAGTGCGAAATATATAAGAACGTCACTTATATCTTTAAAGGATGGTCATTAGAGTTTTGCTTACAGAATTTCATACTCCGAGGAGCAGAATTATATTTAAAAATAATGTTTGTACATCTCATACAATTCATTTTATTTTCTAATCCTTTTTCAATGTATTTTCAATAATTATTATTATTTTTTATGTATTTCTAATATCATTCCAACGACCACCACAACATCTTTACTCACGGAAATGCTACCATTAGCCCGCACCTTGAGCCACCAACGTCTCCGAATATTACGATCACAACCCCAAGAATATTCACAAGGACAATATCAGAGCACCAAGCAAAGGCTACTGAAAGTTTTAAGAGATTCTTACTCGATCGAAATGAAATTCTTGGCTGAAAACGCACTCAATAATCAAGAACAATCTTGTACTGAACGGGACAAATTCGAATGCCCCTTAAACAAGTCATAATCTGAGACTAAATTGGACGAACTCTGTTCAGGCATTTCTTCGAACACGTAGTGGGCGGCCAGCTGGAGAGCGAATATGTACCTATTTGGAGCTCGATCTCATGCCCAAGCTCAAGAGAAATTAGGGAGCAACGTTCAAAATTAAGAAAAACCAACTCATTCGGGTCAAAGACGCGAGTGAGGACTAAAGAAATCGAACTCGCTTTGCTCGGCCTCAAGCCCCGGGCATCGCCGGCGGGGAAGGTTGAGAAGAGCGACTCCAAACTAGTATATAGGCGTCAGTCGACTCCACCGAGGTTAGGGACGGCGCCGACGAATGGAAGCGGGCGGATGATGTTCCGGAGGTCACGGACGACGTCGGTCGGCTGAAAAAACGCGCTCTGCTTTCCCTCTGCGATGCTTAGAAATGGCGCTTCTCTGAAGCATGAAAGACTCCGTCTCTGGTTCTCTCTCGGCCGAATGCCACCCAGAGACAGGCGCGCATGGCTTCTGCTACCGCCAGCCTGCCGTGGCCGGCCGGACCCCCGACCATGGGATCACGCTGCGACCTGCTGCTCCCGTCTCTGTACCTCCGTCGCTCTTCCTTTTTGCAGACGGCGTGAGCGGCCTGAGTGAAGCGAGGAAGAGGAGAAGGCGTGCGGGCCGGGCTGAGAAAAGAAGAGGGCCGGGCCCGAGCAGGAGAAGGAAGAAAGGAAAAGAAGAAGGGGCTGGGCAGGCCCAGCCTTGGCCTGACCTCGCTACGTTTTTTTCTTTTTCATAATTTAAAAATAATAAATTTTAAGATTAATTAATAACAAATTTTTTGATAATTTTTTGTACTAGTAATGCAGATGCTCATAATATCTATATTCTATGCAAATTAATGAAAATCATTTTCGTTAGGGGTTAGAAATTAATCCATAATTTTCTAAGCAATTTAAAACCTAAATAAATAGGTAAAATTTAGGCGTCAACATCCCTTAGCACATGAACTGGTTTTCTTTGCTTTTTAGTTGGGCCAAATCTCCATCTAGCTTATTTGCGTATTGGAAAATATCGAGGTTTACAGAAAGTTAAACACTTTTTGGCCCCTTCAAAGTATGTTTTGCACTGGAATTTATGGTCTTCTCTCATAATCCAAGGATAAGATTGCGAATGACGAAGGCCCTCGCCAATAGAGTTTGAGGCTTTTGTTCTTGCTATCTAAGTAGACTCATTTCCAATAGTTCGTTTCACTGTTGGTCTTGAGAGGTATTTTTTTGGATTATGCGGCTTAATGTTCTAAGGGATAAGAATGGTTTGATCATCAAACAAATGGACCTTTCTTTTCTGAGCTTGTGTGTAAGATGAACCATTGGCCCTCCTTGTTCCTAAAGAAATCTTAATCGAATCCTTGATCTATTTATTCACTTCTTATTCCACGTGTTTAAGTCGAAATGTTCGACCAGTTTTCAGAATCTTGAGAACTCCTCCATTCTAATCTTCGTATTAGCATCGACCCATGCCTTAAATTGAGCAGGTGTTTCCTCTTCAATTACTGCTATTGCTCAGTTGAAAATTTCGTCTAACAGTTGGCCCCACTTGCAACACGTGTCGCGATCTCAATGCTTTTTCAGTTTGCCGTGCTGGCACGTGTTGCAATCTCAGTGCTCTTTCAATTTATTATGCTAGCTTAACTTGTGCAATCAATATTTTCTCCATAGTAAAGGATTAGAAAATCATATTAATATTAGCATTTTCCCATTTGATTTCATGAAAGCCCATGTTTTACATTGAGAGAATAACAATATAAGGGGATCGAATTGCGATTCAAAAGTGAGCTACATCTCTAAGGAACAAATCATTATTATTTAAATATTTAATATCCTAAAAATCTTTCACCAAATGATTAATCCTTTTTTTTTTTTAATGAAAAGGGGTTATGCATCTATTTAGGACAATATTTTTACTTGTCTTTAACTTCCGAAACTTGGTGAAAATCCACAACATCATATTATTAATGCAGATTTCAAAGAAGAAAAATGGTTTATTCTATTTTCATTGCATGTATTATTACAAATAACATAATATATAAATAGTCTAGTATTCTATTTTCATTGCATGTATTATCGTACTTTTGATAAAATTGAGCATGATCTAACGGTTAACGAATTCGTACTTGTCGATTTTGTAATTTCTATTGTATATTGCCGACCTCAATCGTCTCTCTAAAAATCCTAATTTCCCTCTTTTATATATGCCATGAGTTGGGGTTTTCTTTACACGATTTTTTACTTTCCTATATTGGACTCTAAGAATTATCTCTTATGATTAAAATTGTGACAATATCACGTTTAATTACTCCCCAAGTTTGACTTTAATTAATCAATATTTTCCAACCCGGCACCGCATGCACAAATTTAGTCCAATATGTCAGATTTAAGGGCTTGGCCAAAATTTACCGTGAACTTACCGAGAGATGTACCCTCACTTAAGTTAATTTCAATGCAATTATATGGTTTAATTAAAATGCTCATAATATTTATATGTAATTTAATTAATATTTTTATTTAGGAGTCAAGATTAATTCCCAATTTTCTTATGCTATGATTGACTAGACGAGGGTCGCAAAATTGAGATGTCAATGCACCCGTGGTATCACTCCTAATGTAAAAGAAAGTTTAGTATGTTTATATCGAGAAATACTTTATTTTTTGGGGTTGGATGTAGAGTACATTAAGAAGCTTCGACATATTTCCCATGTCCATAATCCATCAACTGCCGGGTCAGTGTGAATGATTCATGCCAGACTTAATATTTGAGCCGCGCAGTATCTATCTCGATGAGATGAATTGACACTAGATTTACTTACCGACGTGTAAAGATGTTGAGGTGGATGGATAAGATTTATTATCCGGATGAGACGATAAGCTTGGGACGTGTAAAGATGTTGACATGGATAAGACGATAAGCTTGGCTTATCCGGATAAGATGATAAGCTTGCCAGCTAGATTAGACGTGTCTTAAAGCTCCTTGTTCTCTTTGTGATCCGGATAAGAACGTAAAGGAGAGGCTTGGGCTGGCATCAGTTTAAAGAAGCCCTCGGGGTAGCTATCAATTGAAATTTGGCCATCCTCTCGACGATGCTCGTCCACCCTTGTAAAATGGGAAATATCGTCCTCCATCATTTGACATGGTTCCCAGGTATGTGTTGCATTTGCATTTGCATCATGAACTAGGAGAGCATCTTCCATTTCGCCATTCGGAGATTTTACTCTCTTTTTTTCCCCTTCGAAATATTTCGGTGCTATATAGTTTATCGCGTCACGTAATTGGGGTTCGATTTGGCAATTGAATTTTGAGAGCCTATAGTCAACAGTAAAAATAAAGAAAAATGAATCTTGGAATTTCGACCGATAATTTTGACAAGTCATTGAAATGTCTCTTGCACTGATCGAGCTCGGTTTAAATTTTTACCAAAGACTTGCGTGTATAGGAGATTATCACTACTAGCTTTCGTGGACATTGATATTGATATTTGGATTGAATCACATAAATCTTGAGCATTCTTTATTTTTATTTATTTTCTCTGGTAATTTCGTCTTAACATAAATTATAAGATCTCGGTTAACTTCTGAAGATAAGATGAAGAATGAATTCTTCTAAATTAGATAACGATAAGAAAGAATACTTTCATTTAATGGATGCCCCTATCACTCATGAAAAAGAGGAACCCTTATCTTCATCACAAAGGAAAACTATAACCTTCCCTCACGACCTTGCGTGAAAACTTTATTATGAGCATTTCATACCCATACAACGTATAAACATAGCCAAAGTCTACCTAATGCCGCGGGTGGGGCGGGCATGAAGCGCACTCCGGCCTGCAATAGCAATTGAATATTTATATCAATTATCTTGTCGTACTTTCCATAAAATTTGAGTGTGATCTAATGGTTAACGAATGTGTACTTGTCAATTTCGAAAAACTACGCCTTGGAATTCATAGGGGGCTGCAGGAGAGAGTGCATGTGCATGTTTTTTTTTTTTCTCTCTATCGTATCATTTTTCTCTTCTATTGTATATTGCCGACCTCAATTGTCTCTCTAAAAATCCTAATTTTGCGAACCCCTCTCTATATGTACCATGAGTTAGGGTTTTCCTTTAAGAACAAAATTTCTTACTTTCCTTTATTGGACTCCAAGAGATATACCCTATTTTTAACGATATAAAACTCTCCTATTATCTCTTACAATTTAAATTGTGACAGTATCAAGTTTAACTACTCCCCAAATTTGACTTTAATTAATCAATATTGCCCAACTCGGCACCCCATGCACAAATTTCGACCAATATGTTGGATTTAAGGGCTTGGCCAAATTTTACTGCAATCTTACCGGGATATGTATCCTCACATTTATATGTAATTTATTTAATATTTTTGTTTAGGGATCGAGGTCAATTTTCAATTTCTATTGCAATGATTGACTATATAAGGATCGTTGAAATTTAAGTGTTATTATATTCATGATATCATTTTCGATGTAAAAGAAATTTATGACCAGATCATACTCGATTTGCTTGTCAGTGAGATTAGCCGTGTAAAAATGTTGAGATAGACATGATCGGACCCAGATGAGACACGATTTCATGGGTTACGTGGAAACCTTATCCAATTGCTTCTTCCTCCATCTCCTTTCACTTAGTGGAAAGAAGTGGAGAGGCTGCGGCTGGCTTTTGCATTTCGCGTCTTGAACTATGAAAGCATCTTCTCTTTCGCCATCCGGAGATTATCGTCTCTCTTTTTTATTTACTTTGAAATATTTCGGTACTATATGGTCCAGGTTCGATTTGGCTATTGAATTTTGAGAGCCTATATTGTATCAGAAAAAATAAATAAAAAAATGAATCTTGGAATTTATAAATATTCTACCAACGGACTAGTTTGTAAACTAATAATTTCATCTTCTCCATTTGGTATTTTAGTTTCTTTAATTCAAAAATTTTGAGTCTCTTCTAACATAATCTTGCGAAAAAAAAAATTAACAATGAAATTTTATCCAAAACTTGCACATTCAATGGATTATCACCACCTACTTTTCCTGTGGATGCCGACATTCAGATAATATCACGTAAATCTTGAACGCGTTTTATTATTTCTCATTTGTAAGATTCTGATTATGCATTAATACTACAACAACATGAAGGATGAATTCTGCTAAATTAGATAACAAGAAGAAAGGATGCAGGCGCATAAACATGCCAAAGTCTCTCCATCTATGCGGCGGGTGCGGTTGTGAAGCGCTCTCCGGCCTCTAATGCCTCCACCAGGAAGAGCTCCGACATCTCTTGCTCCACCACGTTTCTATGGTTCAAGGACTCGTCGTCGTAGATATCCCACCACTTCTGCACCAACATCTTGACGTCGTCCCGATCCATGTTCTCTTCCTCGCCCGTGTGCCGCCACGGCTTTGACCCGGCGGCACAAAAATGGACGACCTTCACCTTTTCCAGCTCGACTTTCTCAGGGTGACGCCACAACATCGCGAGCACCAGGTTGTAGACATTAGGTATAGGCTCGTAAACGTGGTTGAAGTACTTGTTCAAGAAGTCTTGCTCAGCGAAGTCTTGCTCAGCAAGTGGAGTCGGAGGTGTGATTTTGAGGGTTTCGAGCAAATCGTGGTAAGTGTCAAGGTTTGGCTCGTACATGAACATGCCGGCATTGAAGTAGAGAGGCGGCCTAGGAACGATATCCTCGTCGGGCCAGTGAACATTGTCGGGGCACAGTTGGCAATAACCAATTGAGTACTGAGGGGAGTGACTCCATGTCTTCTCGCAGAAGCAGTCCTTGACGGCACAGAAGAAGCCGTTTGGGAGGTGGAAGAGGTGGTCGATGTTGTCGAAGACTTGGACATTCCCATCCAAGTAGATCATCTTGCTGTAGTCCACAAACTGCAATTCAAGAAGCTAGATCAACGAGTTAGGATTCCGTGGCTGATAATTCTTCTCAATCCTAACTTTCAAAGAAGGAGACGAGATCTAAGATAGAGCAAAATATTTCAAAACCAATTGTACCTCCCAAATCCTTAGCTTGGAGTAGTTGATGGAGTAGTTGATGGCATAATAGGACATGGGAAATTGGAACTGGTCCTCCGGTGGATAGATGGGCTCGATCTCCCTCACGATACAGCCCTGAGACTCCAGGATGTGCTGGTGATCTTGCGGCACGTCTGGCAAGACTGCCACCACAAGACAGTACGGGCTCCTGGCCTTCCTCAGCCCCTTGGCCAGCCCGATCACACCCTTTAGGCGATCGCTGTTCCCGTCCAGATATGTCACATAGGCATATCTGGGCTGGTTCTCAGGCTTCGACTTCATGGTGGCCTCGGCGACGGTGGCAGCGATGATGGGAGCCATTTCCTCTGGTAGGGAAAGGCTTGTGGTTTTTCTGCGAGCGGAACGGGGCGTGTGGGTTTGAGAAGGATCTGCAACTGCTTGGCTAAGTTCGAGCATGGTGATTTTGGGATGTAAGCTGTACGAGTGCCCTCGATTAGCGGTATTTATGGAGTTATTTAGAGAAACATTGTAAGCGATCGTATTAAAAATATCTCGTTGAGCTTATCCATTGGTGGTAGGCCGGTGGGTCCTGACTCCTGAGGGGGAGTTTCCAGCTAAGGTGAGCTGTTCCCGTAAATTAACAAAAAACTTTCCAACACTCCAAAAAATTATCAATTCCCTTTTTGTTGAGATTTTCCCTTTACCGCTTCCAAAAGGCCTCTGCCAACTTGAAGCCCATTAAGTCCCTTACCTTGATTTTATAGGTAATTTCTCAAATGCTCTGAGTAATTAGTCAATGTGGGATATTTGGAGGTTTGCTTTAGACACGTTGTAGCAAGGGGCAATGAGAGAGAGGACAGGAGAGGGAGGGAAAGGGAGGGGGAGTAGGCGGCTCAATCTCATATGAATTGTTTAGTAGAGACAACAAGCCATTGGTCGCTACAAGAAGGCGAAATGGAGCAACGGAGGGCCTAGTTAATTGCCACGAATATTTTTTATGGTAATACATTTTGAAAAAAAATGTTTAAATTTTGAGGAAGGGAAAGTCGGTCTGGTACGATGTGGTTGGTTTTGCCTTTGGAATTGGGAACTGACCAAAAGTTGTAGGTTCCATTTTTACGGAACCAGGAATTGGACCCGGGACTTTGAGAACTGGATAATTGGTCGGTCTAGTTCGGCTGAGACGGTTCTCAAGTTGGGAGGTTCTTTTTACTGACCCATATTCCAGTCACATCGTAAGAAGGATAAACATATGAGCTTTCGTGGCACCACCTCGGAAATCCTAATTGAGTTTTTGGCAATGCCAACCTCTGATTCTCAAGTTGGAAATGCTACGTTGACGCCGTAATTATCTACGCTGATTGTGAGAAGTTGGAAAATCATCTGAACATTAGGCTTGCACAGGTAAATTTCATGATTGCATGATAGCTTGTGCTTTATGTTGAGGCGTCATTTGTTTCACAAAAAACGATCTTCGAAAAAATATTTTAGGACATTCATTTCACAATAATGAATCATGACTAAAAAAAAATCTTTTAGAATAGGAGAAAAAAATTTTCGTTTATTTTTCTTCACTTTCTCTATCTTATCTCGCACTCCTATTGGCTTGTCTTTTTACTCTTTTTTTTTTCTTTTTTAAAATAATTAAAATTTTATTTTAGAAAAAAATTCCCCTAACTTGTGATTTGCTCAAGTTTGAACTTGTCTAGTTAGAATTAGTTTTTATATGCCAATTATGATATATAAACTATTCTATACTATATCAATTTTTCAATATAAGACTATTCTAACACGGCTCACACATTTATCTCAACAGTTAATAATTCTTCTCAATCCTAACTTTCAAAGGAGATAAAGATCTAAGCTACAAGGAAATATTGAATCACAAAACATACCTCCTGAATTTAGAGCTTGGAGTAGTTGATCGCAGAATAGGCCATGGCAAATTGAGTCTAGTTCTCTAGTGGGGAGACGGGTTCGATCTCCCTCACGATACAGCCCTGATCCACTCAGATCTTTCAGGGATCCGCTGGCATGTCCGGCAAGGTCACCACCACGAGCAGACACTTGCTCTTTTGCCTTCCTGAGCCCCTTGGCCAGCCCTACCACACCCTTCATGTAATCGCCATTTCCACCCAAAAACGTCACGTAGGCACATCTAGGCTGGTCCTTAGGCTTTGGCTTCACGGCGCCATCGACGGCAGCATCGGTGGCAGCGACGATGGGAGGCATTTCTTGGGTAAGGAAAGTTTTGTAGCTTTTGTGAGGGGAATGGAGAATATGAGTGTTTGGGGAGGGTTTGCAATTTGCTTGGCTGAGTTTGAGTTGATGGGGACTTGGCCGGAGGAGGGTACACGGTCTATATAGAGATGGAGAACCAAAATTTTTTAATTAAGGAGACTAAATCTAGCTGCTTGAA
The DNA here is from genome assembly GCA_014182735.1 of Corymbia maculata. Classification (NCBI taxonomy): domain Eukaryota; kingdom Viridiplantae; phylum Streptophyta; class Magnoliopsida; order Myrtales; family Myrtaceae; genus Corymbia; species Corymbia maculata. The sequence continues at coordinate 20,734,404 of CM024683.1, read as the reverse complement.
TCGAGGAGTTTCGTACCAGCCAGGCCAAATCCAATTGGGGTGGGGGTGGCTAGGTCATTTCTCCTTAAAACGAAGTCGTTTTGGAGGTCCGATCAAATTTCGTGTGGGTCAGTGCCAATCGATCGGACGGTCGTAGATCCGGGTTTGGTGGACGGTGCTGGAATATGGAAGAGAGATAGACCAACGAGTCAAGCTCTTTGCAGATTTACTATTATAACCCTAGCGGCCGACGCCGTGATTACAAGACCACGCCAAGGTATTACTGTAAATTCGAAATATTCCAAGGGTGATTATATTTCAGATAGTACATTTGAGTTTATAGTGTCGTGAAGGGGACGATAATGTCACGCACTTGCCCAAAAACACGTCTACGGTCGGCTCTCGTGAGAAAGTGCGACCACTCTTTTTGACTAACCGATGCAATTGTAGAAGGATAAGCTTAGCCAAATACCCAAAGAGAATAAAGTTGTACCAACCAAATAGGCTAAAAGACGAGCATGCTGTCGACTCATCAATCATATCGAGATTTGGTGTCCATCGCTAACATCTTCTTTCTACATCGGGTCAATTCCAAAAAAAACTTCAAACTTTAGGTCAAGTCCCAAATATACTTCAAATTTTTTGTTGTCTCAAGAAAAATCTCAAACTTTAAGTTTAGTCCCAAATCTGCCCGAACTTTTTCTTGTTGCTCAAAAAAACCCTAAACTTTAATTTTAGTCCCAAATCTACCCCGAATTTTGTTTTGTCTAAAAAATCTCAAATTGGTACACATATGACAAATTTACCCAAAATTATTTTTTTGACCACCAAAAAAAATTACCATATATTATTTTCAGTTAAATTTTACCGTCAAATTTCTAAATTAAATAACACGCCGCAATTAACGGATATACTAATTTGGGGTTTTGCCCTCCGTTTGTACTAAAAAAATCACCAATTTTTGATATGTTCTCGAATATACCTCATGGTCTAGTCCCAACTTAACATGGCATTTCCACATAGATAATAAATACACATAAACAAGATGTTATAGAAAATTATTTCAAAATAAAACCATTTTAGGATATAAAAAATTAGGGATTACTAATACGGCTTTTGGACAGAGGCTAATGAGGGCAAATTTAGGATTATAGTAAAATTTGATGATTTTCTTTTTGACAAAAAAAAAAAAATTGGGATAGATTTGGGAATAGATTAAGAGTTTGGGGTTTTTTCGAGATTAAAGAAAAGTTTGGGGCGATTTGGGACTAAATCTAAAGTTTGAGGTTTTTTTCGAGACAAAGAAAAGTTCGGGGCGAGATTTGGGATTAACCTAAAGTTTGGGGTTTTTCTTGAGACAAAAAAAGTTCGGGGTATATTTGGGACTAAACCTAAAGTTTTGGGTTTTTTTTGGAATTGACCCTTTCTACATCATATATCTCTCATTTATCTTTTATCAAGGAATATGGAAGCAAAAATCTGAAATACTCTTCAAAACTAACGAATCGATCAACTCAGAATTTTAATCTATGCAAGTAATCCTAACTAAGGCAATTTGAGATGCAATTGATAAGTCTCGAAAGAAGGATCTTTGATTTTCAAGCTTAAAATGACATAATATCTTGATCAGTTATGCCAATCTTGAGGGCATTCAGCAATATTGTTATTTCACTTATAAATTTCACGAAAGTTCTTGTTATACACTAAATGAATAAACTGTGAGGCTAAGGTGAACCTATATTACTATTACATGAATCGTGATTCTTTATTTATATCCGATAATTTTTCAAATTAAATCATCTACTTTTGGTGAGTTAATTAAATAATTTTTACTTTGATAAAAGATGTTAAATTTATTTTTAAATTATTAATTTATTTTCCACTCCCATAGTGGATTAATTTATTAATCCGTAGAAATCTACGGAAAGATTTCTATTGAACCAAGAAAACCACCAGATAGTACAAATGGCGCAGCTAAATTAGGCCCTCCCGATTTCCACAAGTTCACATGTATATCGAGATGAGGCCTTGGTGGTTGCGCGTTCATGCCGTTTTCATCATCATCATCATCGTGCACCCATTTTGTTGTAAATAAAAATCTTATCATAAATCCATTTTAACCTTGAAATTATATAATAATGGAAATAGTAGCCCTAGCCGCCATTTTATATATACTTTACCAAATCATAAATAAACAAGGTAGGCTAGGCCATGGAAAAAAAAAAAGCTCGCTCGTAAGAAAAGGTATTCTTCACTTTTTTTTTGTCTGAAGGATTTCTTTAGAACCTTTTCTTTTATCTAAACAGGTTAAGACTTACTTTTTATGAAATGTAAGATAGTAATAATTATCCCTTTTCAATTGGGAAAGATTGGATTGCTAATCCGTTGTACGAGTTTTTCGTACCGAGGGTTCGAATCCCTCTCTTTCCGTTTCCGTTGATGACTTGTTATTTTATTTATTTTTTCAAAACCTTTCCTTTGTTTTTTTTTATTTCATATAATAAATAAGGATGTACAATAGATAAAATCCTAAGTAAGAACATTGAAAAATTAAGCAAGTAAAAAGAAAGGGCTTTTTATTCTTCACATCTAGGATCATTAGATAGGAATCCACGTATGAAGAGAGAAACAAAATATCAGTCTTGTAAAAAGAGAGTGTAATAATGTAAAGACATAAAAGATTCCACGTCAAAAGGAGTGTCATGACGTGGCGACATGGGGTATTCAGCTCCTAGTACGATGGAGCTGAATACATTAGACGTATACACAACGCGGGCTTTTCAATAATTATGGAGTTGAAAACAATTTGACTATGTTTTGTACGTCTCCTAATCTATTTCCGTTCATCTTAAATTTATAAGGAATATTTTACTAGATGTGATCGATTTCAATCCGATGTAATTTCAATTCGGTTCTAGTTTCAAGGTGGAATTAGAAGGATCGATTTTGAAAACTAGAGGATCTTAGGACTTAAACTAAACCGAACCAAACGGTTTCGGTGTAGTCCAGTAGAATAAGCCACTTTTTTGTTTCCCGCTAAATAGTGGCATTGCATAATAAGAGATAGTGACATATTTTAAGATATTAACGAAAGCAAATATGAGTAAATATTATCGCGTTGAAATTTATGTAACATTGGACGAAATAATATTTAGTTTATATTTTACTAATTTTTTAAGAAATAATAAAGAAAATGAAATTTAATTGTTTTGTCCGTTTCCCTCTTGAAATCGAGAATCGGATCATCCGGATTTTGGCTTCACTTTTAAGAAGTGAGAACCGGACCGACACTCCCAAGAATCAAGCTGTATTGGTTGGTTCGGTCCGGTCCAAGCAAAAATTATTTAAATACAAATTTTTTTAATTTATTTTCAAATCTTAGCAAAATATCAAAAAACATCATCATTTTTCTGAAAAATATATCTCACCAATGCTACATTCTTTGCGACACCTAATTTCGTGATTCTTATGATTGTGAGATAGGATGAAAAGCTACTTGCGTCTAGGAGTCCCATTCCGACAGACCGAAGATTTTTGCGTCTAGGATAAGTACAAATGTCTGAGTCATTTCCTGGAATCACGACAACATCGAATCCTTATTTGTCAAAAAAAAACCACTCTCAATTACTTATTTTAATTAACTAGTCAATTGGGCCAAATTTTCAAGCAAAAATCACTTTGGTACGTCCCGGCGGATTAATCTGGCGAGACTTGGTCAAGAGGGTTTAATTGTATTTTTTCTTCAAAGATTTAGGACTAAGTTTGTACGACAAGTGTAGAATTTAATAAGTTAATAACTGTTCTTGGCAATCAAAAAATAAATTAAAACAAAAAAAAATTCTACCCTTTATTAGCTTCCATTCAATATTCCTTTTAAATTGATTATCTAAAAAAACACAGGGAAAAATAATTTGGATAATCGGCTTGTAACGTTGGTATTGGATTATTCACTAAATTCTGACATTCATAAGCTGATCGCATGTAAATTGTGCGAAATTTTACTCCCAAATTCGGCCAAATTTGAGAGTTATCAAATTTCGGACAGAGTAAAACGCATGCTGACCTACTTCCACATGACTAGTGAATAATCTATTACGTACAGGGCATTAGGAAAGACCTTGAGTAAATCAATCTTAGAAAACATCATTTGTACAGATTTGATAAAACATCAGTCGTAGGTTATCTAATCTATATCTGATTAATGATATTCTACTAAAAAAGGCAAATATCCATGAAAAGGAGTGACTAAAAAACAAAAATAGAACGCACGTCCCCACATAATGTGCACATGACACGTCGTACAAACTAAGCGAAGATCTTGGGTAAAAAATCTTAGAAGACATTATTTGTGTAGATTTGGTAAAAAAATAATGTTTTAATCTTGTTTTAATTTTTTTGTTTGATTGCCAAGGATGGCTATTAACTTATCAAAACTAGTAGAGAGAATCAAATGACCCTTCTTGCTCTAATGTTTATTTTTATATTTTTTTCTCATTTTGGATGTGGTGCGAGTTGAGAATAATTGGTTCGTGTCGTCCACAAGAATTTCCTTGTCAACGATTATATTTAATTTTTTGGTCGGTCCTACTCTATTGTTATTCTAACTCTTATTCTCAAACTTTTGTATTGCCCCCGTACAAAGATCACAATTTTCCAGGTGGCAATGCGACCTAAGGGATAGGTGATCAGTTTAATTTAACCTGCTCAGATAAAATAGGATGCAAAAAAAGAAAGAAAGAAGGAAAACCTAGGGCGAAGGGAATGGGGCTGTCTTCAGCCTGAAACTCCTCATTGGGCTTCAGTTCACTCACGGACATCATTAAACATCGGACAATAATGGGCCTGGCCCATGACACTTCGAGGATTGCTCAGCCAAAAAAGCCCATCACGCCGTGGAACTGCGTCCGAAATCCAAAGTGTTTTGTTTCCGGAAAAGGAGGAAGGGGGAAAAAAAGCGAGTGTGGAAAGTAAACAAAGGGTAGCTGAGTAAAGCTCTCCTTAAGTATTTTGTGAAGAGAGGGCTTAACTAATGGCCTAATTCCAAAAAAAAAAAAAAAAAACACTTTTTTTCCTTTCTTTTTCCCTTCTCTTTTCTTTTCTTCTTCTTCTTCCTCTTCCTCTTCCTTCTCCCACTAAACCTACTTTACTTTGAGTGATAATTCTAACCCCTAATTTTTTTGTCTCATAAAAAATCATAAACTTTTATTTAAATCCCAAATCTAGCCCATCGACTTGGAATCTTAATTGTCTAACATGACTATTCCACCTTTGTAATTAATCCACATGACTTGCTAGTTAGATTTAAAGCACTATTCATAGTCTTCTTTTTTAAACCACGATTTGAAGAATAATGGTGAAATTATTTATAGTCTCATTTGCTTCATTGGCAGGTCAAAAGATCTCTAGATTGTGTATCTCCAACTAGCCTCTGTTGCTTCATCATTAGCTGAAAATCGTGGACTACTAACTGTTGAGAGACATTATTGATGAAATCTACCAAGCTCATGACCAAAACCTTTCTTTCTAAAATAAGCCGAAGCCCTTGCCTTGAAACTTCAAGTCTACTTCGGATTGAGATTAATCAATTAATCCCATTTAATATTTTGGGCTCTAGTCATGGACATTAGTAAATTGATTTTGTTAAGAAGTATAGTGAAGGGGACTCTAAACTTATGTCCTATCAAAATACTTGAAATAAATAACTGGGATTTGCTCTTATGGCTACTCTTCCCACATGTGAATAGGGAAATAGGGGTTCGAATTTTCATATTCTCAGATAAGTTGTGGTGATGATGATTTAGTTTAGATAAATGTTTTGATTTACATGCCCTATAAGATGGCACAATAAAAATCTGAGAGTAAAAGTTAGAAGTAGAACTAACAATAAAAAAGGTACTTGTAACAAAACCTATAAGATCCCAAACGTTGGTTAATGGGGTCCATATTTGGGACTCGAGTAAAAGTTAGTAATTCATATTGAGATGAAAAAGAAGAAGTTTAAATTAGAATAATCACTCAAAATGAAGTCGATTTTTTCTTTTGTTGAGTTAGCCCACTAACTGAGATACTTATTTCGTGGGCAAAAATATAAATATTCTTTCTTAAAAGTTAAATGTACCGTAACATCTTCAATTTCATGGGACCTCTGCAGCAGTGGCGCCCTTTGGGTCCGACACACCTGCCTTCCTCGGCTACGGGGTAGTCTGGCTGGCGGCTCGGCTCACGCCCGTAGTCTTGTCAACCTTGAACCTCAAGGCCACTTTCCACACTTCAGAGATCAGGCAGGGGAAGAGAAGAGACTTAATTGACATAAATATAAAAAAATTAAAATGGAATTGGCGAAAAAAGGGATATAGGATAAATTTCACATAATTTCAATATATTTATAATGTTTTTGATAATTTTCTCACGAAAAATATTATTTTTTTGTCAGTGTGCGAGAAATAGTTAATATCGATGAATCTTTAGGGAGACCAGCAAGTCAGGCTTTTCACAAATTTATCTTAAAAACGCAGAAACCGACTTCATAATTACAAGACAGCACAAGGGTATGTGTGTAATTTGTGGAATATTGAGAGGGTGGTTAGATTTCAATTGTATATTTAAGTTTATAGGATGTCGTGGTAGGGGCAGTTTCCGGGGATAATGTTTCGCACTTGCTATAGCTAATTTGACTAACCGAAATATTATAGTAGAAGGATAAGCTTAGCCAAAATCCAAAAAGAAAAAAATAATTTGTGGATATGGCGAGGAAAGCAAACCCGCACCCACCCAACAAAAAATGAATGCAAGACATTACTATATTGATCAAATAAACATATTTGACCAATTCGACCTGGCCCAAGTTCAATCTCAAGCTTAATTAGGGGTCAAAATGACAAAAATGATGATTTAAGGGCTCCGGCAAACTTTGTAAAATTTGTGAATTGGTCCTCCAACTCATGAAAATTGCATTTTGGCTCCCAACTTGCTGTGTCAATTACAATCTGATCCCTTAGGGCTTGGCTAGTCACACTCAAATCCTTGGCCCCCGCAACTTTTTTTTTTCATAAATAAAATTTCAAAAATTTAGGTGCCAACATACGTAATTCGTGAGATTGGAATGAACAATCTCTAGTACTCAAACTAGAAATGCTGCACCATACGACCAATTACACCCACCCTAAAGGTCAAGAAAATCATTATAACAATAGCCTTTCACCAAATAAAATTTCCCAAAAGCACGTCTATTAAACTAAGCGAATCGTCACGTGATAATGTGAAATGAGATCAAGTTGTGATTTAAATGTGAGCTGAATTTGTAATACCCAAGTTACATTTCTTGAAATATTTGATACTCTACATATTAAATCATAATTTTATGGTAAGTTAGTCAAATCATTTTTCTTTCACAAAAACAATAGTAACTTGTTTTTAGATCGGGTTGTCTTCAACATATTTATCTTTCCACACGCAAAACGGGTACTTTTTAATTTGTTTAAATGTAAAATAAATAAAATACTTGAGCATACAATACACTCAATATTAAATCCCATTTGGCTCTCGAGAAGGTTCCTCTCGATTATGTGTGAGTTTTGGTAAAGAAGAAATTATATTTTAAGACACTAAGCTTGAAATATTCCACATTTTTTATTTGTTTGTTTCCCTTTACTTTTTTTTGTCGGACTTTTTGACATATCTCATTATAGGGCGTGAGTGTGAAAGTCGAAACTTATTTCTAAAATTAAATTATCTCCATCCTAACTTCTCGAAAAGATAAATATTCAAATTTCTCGTTTCACTATTTTTTTGTGAGAAATGCGACAATTAGGGCAAAAACCTAATAGTATTTGCCCTTTTACCTTGAACGCGTGAATCACGAGAGAAACTGCACGGAAGCTGCATCTGGCTACGTTGTCAAGTTAAGGGACGACACGTGTCAAACTACAGTAAACCCTAGACTCGTATCCGTCTTCTTTATATTGCTCGCCTGTGGCGGTCGATTTCCCTCTCCGCAGTCAAGTTCATAACCTATCCTTCCTCGCATCGTTCTCCTAGTCTGTGATTTCATCCTCCGCACTTGAATCCCACAAAGATTTTCTTTTTCCCGAAGGCCTCGGCACGCACAATCCAGAAGAACGATGGCAGCAGACGAAGATAAAGATTGGAGAATCTGGTTCATCGCACTCGAAGAAAATTAGGATCTGAAGAGGATTATTCTGTACAACCCATGAAGACAACACCGGTTCAAGTCTGATGTTAGTAAGATATCTCTGGATCTTGCCAGTTGCCATGGTGGTCCTGGCGTTGCGGTTGTATCTTTGATTGCTTTATCTAATTAATCATCTTGCTCTACAGTAATCCTTTGGGTTATTACATGTATGTTCTTAATATCACGCTTGATGCAATGTATGGAAGTGACTGTCTTCGTACTTCTAAATGAATCAGACGAGGAATGAATTTTGCTAAGATTAGGAGAAAACAAGAACGCAAATCTGATATTCATATAATATGTCACACATCACTGGACAAAATAAAACGGCAATATTTTATTCACTCCTGCAACGCCAGGGACTTGGAAGTGAAATTAAAACCTTCCCCTTCCAACTGTGTTTGAAACTTATACTCATCCTCTCCGCGTCTCAGCATCTATGCTGCGGGCAGGGCAGCTATGTAGCGGATAACTCCGGCCTCCAACAACACTGTCAGGAATCGCTCCAATTTATCTTGCTTCGGCGCTTCCTCCGGAGCTGCCACATTTTCATAGTCCGATGACTGGTTGTTGGAAATAGCCCTCCATATGTTCACCAATTTCTTGATCTCGTTTTCATCCATGTTCTCTTCCTTGCCTGCGTATTGCCACGGCGTTGGCCCTGCAGCGCAATAATGAACGACCTCGAGCATGTGCACATTGGGAACTGGTTTGTAAATGTCCCTAATGTACTCGTTCAAGGAGTTTGGTTCAGCAAATGGAGTAGGAGGGGTAGTCTCGAGGGTTTCGAGCAAATCATGGTAAATGTCGAGGTTCGGCTCATACACAAACATGCCGGCGTCGAAGTAGAGAGACTGCTTCTGGTCAAGGTGGTCGGGCCATTGGACCTTGTCGAGGCACTGTTGGCAAAACCCAATTTTGTAGGGAGGGATGCAACTCCAAGTCTTCTCACTGGAGCAGTCCATGACAGCGTAGAAGAAGCCTTTCGGGAGGTCGAAGAGGTGGTCTATGTTGTCCAAGACTAGGATGTGTCCATCCAAGTAGATCATCTTGTCATACTCCACAAACTGCGCAATCGAAGAAACCCAACCAATTATGCGACCCAGATTAATTCTAGGAAAGTCAAAGCAAGTGACTCGATTAATCTGTGCAAATAAAGTCATCTAAGATTTATTACCCAAGATCTACGCTAAGCTTGTAACATTATGGGATCGTGCGTTCTATTTTAGTTTTAGTCTCTCTTCTTCATGGATTTTTCCCCTTTTTTTAGTAGAATATCTTTAATCAAATATACATTGGATAATGTGCGACTGATGGTTTACCAAATATGCACGGGTGATGTTTTCTAAGATCAATTTACCCAAGGTCATCCCTAATAGCATGTACGATGGACCATGTGCACATTATGTTCTCTAGACAATCGAAGGAGTCAAGTGTTCTATTTTAGTTTTGTAATAATATCACGAAAAACCCCAAATTTATACATATTTGATAAATTTACTCTTTATTAGTTTATGTTAAATTTGACCATAAAATTATTGAGTTGGATGACACGCGACAATTAACTGGTGTACTAATTTGTGATTTTACTCTCCATTTGTCATAGTTATACCGGTATTGTGATTTTTTGTGGTATCAATCTAATTTAATGGACGGTATATTTGTTATAAATATATTAGTTTGAAATAAATTTATTACCGGTGTATTGAGGGTTTTTTGTGTTTATTTGAGTATATTTGTCACAAATGGGGTTTTTCATGATATTAACGCATTTTTTTTTAAATATCATTAATCAAATATAGGTTACGCTTGGAACGATTGGTGGCATTTTTTAATTTTTATTTTATTGTGGTTATTTCTTGGTTATCGATCTTCAAGAGCTGGTCGTACTTGGCCAACAAGAAACAACGTAGAAAAAGAAGGGAAAGAATGAATCGTGATCGACGCTAAGGGAATGGACAAAACCAAACAAAGTGACTCGATAGCGTGTAGCTTTATGTACACGCGATTATAGTACGCACATATGTAGGCCCCGGTCACAACTTTTTGTTGAAGTATCTTAAGTGGTACTTAATCGTGATCGAAAAAAAGAGAGTCCTAGGACGCGACCCATTTCGATCATATCTTAAGTGGTACTTAAATTCATAATTTAATCGTAAGTATCGATCATCAACTTTTTGTTGAAGCATCTTAAGACGTACTTAACTTTTAAATTTATATTTTTTAATAAAATTGCTCTTCAATATTCCTCAAATTACATGAATACCCCAATAGTCTTGTGATTAGTGAAGTCAGTTGCTAGGGTTATATTAGTAAATCTGCAAAAAGCCTGGCTTTTTAGTCTCCCTAAAGATTTGAGGACATCAACGACCTCTCACAATTTCTACTTCGTTTGTAATAAATTTATCCTAATCTACACAAATTTTTTTTTTTCAAACTGGTACATTTGTAATAAATTTACCTTTCATTAGTTTTCGTTAAATTGAATTAATACCATAAAAAATACAAAATTATACAATGACAAACGAGGAGAAAATCTCAAACCGGTACATCTGTTAACTGCTACGTGTCAATTAACTTAACAATTTGATAGTAAAATTTAAAGTAAACTAACAAATAATAAATTTGTCATGAATGTATCGGTTTAGAGTTTTTTTAATGTTAATCCTAATTTATTTTTAAAAAACCCTAATATTTATTTGGATGAGATATTTTGATTTTTAATATAAAATAAACAAATAAGTAAAAGTAGTCGAACCCGGGATAGCGGAACTAAACCAGCTATTATTTTATGATTTTCATGATTCGCGAATTAAGAATAGCGTGTTTAGGTTTTCCTAGATCATGTCCACCTATGGATAGGAAAAGCGGGGACCATGCGAATGGATAGCTTGTTTAGTCAATATATCTCCCCCAAATGAATTTTATCTCGTCCTTTTTTATTTTTTTTATAAATTTCCTTACGCTTGCGCAAAATAATTCCTGCCGTGCGCAACTATTCAAGTTGTAAGTTCACATAGTTTCGTATTGTGTCTTCAATGGAAAATGAGGCATGAATAAGAGAAATATTTGCTAGGGACACGTGCTGCGACGATTGAATGTGGGTTGCCTAGGAAACGGGACCGACTCTGAAGGAAAGGACGGAGAAATCTGTACTTTATGTAAGTTGTCTTTGATTGCTTTAGCCTTTGACAATAGGCTTCTGCATTAATTAATGTCCCTGATCCAATTGGATCGAACATTCGAGCGACGCTAGAAAAGGCATCTTAGTCGGGTCCCACCTTGGTGTATCCCCGACTCAATTGGCGAAACTTTCGAGTAAATAATAGATACATGGCAAATAAGAAGGATCACAGACTTCCGACATGTGGCTTAGATGGCCCCACTCATCAGACTCTCCTCTCTCTCCTCTCTCTCTCTCTCTCTTGGCCCTCCACCACCATTCTCTTTCCAAAGATAAAATTCTTTTGTCGATCCTCGGTACGTAACGAAAAGCGATGGGAGGAAGATCACACCACCTAAAAGCCACAAGCTTCCATAGAAACATCATCCCCTCCTAAAGTGAAAAACATAAAATACTTGTGTTTCATCACTGTAATCCCCACCCATCCCAAAAAGAGGATCGGCCACTACTACGGCCCTGCTATACTATTATTCTCTCTTTTTCTCAATTCCGAGAGGAGGCCCCCCTCACGCATTACATTTTAAACGAGCGAGCAAAAACTAAAGATGTAAAAAAGGCAGACGCACTTTTCTGGGGTTGTCGACACGTCTGCTGGACGGAGAACCCAAGGGCGCGCCCGGACTCATTCCCCGCTCTCCTCCCCAGTCGTGTATATATAGACGAACCCCCCCTCTACGATCTCCCAGTTCAGCGCTCTCCTGTTCTTTTGCTCCCTCTCCTCTCCCTCTTGCTCAAAAGCCAACACCGCTTCGACTTCTTCAAAAAAACCATCCTTAAGCGCAGACATGGGGGTCTGGACTCTCGCGATAACCATCACCTCGGCCATGGCGCTCAAGGCCCACGAAGATGTCTACCTCGTCGTCTCTCTCTCCGGCAACCAGAAGCAGCGCGCCCCCATCAACAAGAAGGAAGGCAGCACGAATCCCTGGTCAGGCCACACCTTCGTCTTCGCCGTTGACGAGGCCGTGGTTCACGCCAGCTGCCTTAAGTTCGAGATCAAGAAGGCCAAGGGCAACTTCTGCCTCAAGAAGGGCATCTTCTGCCTCAAGAAGGGCATCTTCCGCCCCAAGAAGGGCATCGGCAAGGTCGATGTGCCACTCATGCATCTGCTCGGGAAGGGCAGCGCCAGCGATGGGAAGCCGAAGGTAATGAGCCTTGCAGTGACGTCGTCATCCAAGGAGACTCTGTCCATTCTCTACTTCTCTTACGAGTTCAGGCAGCAGTTCCCCATCGATCCAACTGCAGCGGTGCCGTGTGCCTCAAATTCGGCTCCCTCGTACCCACCACCACCGCCCGGGGCAGTGCAGAACACTCAGCCCACAGATCTGGCGAACGCTGCGCTCCCATATGGGAATCCACCGCCGGTGAACTCGCATCCCCCAGCAGGACACGGAGAGCCAGCCCCCCCACCGAATGCCGGCAGGAGCTTCATGCAGATGCTGATAGCCAGGTTGGCTGTAGAGGGGCTGATGAGTATGGTAGAATCAATTATTTCTGGTGCCTGGTTTTGATTTTTTTATATTTATTTTGATTATTGATATACTTTTGGAGCCATGCTGTTTTTTTATAGTCTGAAAATATCACGATATGTACACTTCTGAATGCTTTGATTTCATCCGAATTGATTTAGTGAGTAAATAATCTAGCATTATATATTTTTCTATTATATACATGAGACTTTTCTGCATTTCGTGTCTTCCTTCCAATGACACGCGGCTTGCATCATCGTCACGTAAAACTGTAATTGAAGTTATATATCTCTTTTTTCTATTATAATAAAATGTGTGCGTATATATACACACATTTATAAATTTAAATTTCTTGGTGACATAAAAAAAAAACCTAAAGTATTTTGTATTACAATGGACATATAAAAATTATATTAACATAATTGAAGCATAACTCTTCAATTTCAAATGGAAAGTTAGTATTTTTTTTTTTTTTTTGCAACTTATGATTGCTTCATCGAAAGTTGTGATGCGAGAAAGTCCATTGCCGCTCTCATATGCGAAGAGGAGACGCCCCGTGGGGTGGGAATTCCTGCCTTCTTAGGATATAAAGTAGACCGATCAAGAAAAAAACAAAAGTCGTGTGGCCCCTACGTGGACGCCACTACCTAAGACAGTCTAACTGCAGAATTCAACGCTGAGCATGAAATCGAAAAGGGTAGACGACTAGAAAGGCAAACTGCAGAATTCAACGCTCGAACTCTCATGCCACCATCGCATAAAAACGAATCGCCCCATCGAATATTTCTTTCCTCTTGCCCAGATCCGTCCAAGTCGTGTGGCCCCGGCCGCCTAAATTGTCATGTAATCCTTCTATATAAAAGTGAAAAGAGAATCAAACCGAGGCTGGGTCCCTTCCATGTGACATAATTGGTTTAGTGATGTCATGCTCACTTATCTCCAATCAGATCTTGAATTTGAGCCTTTTAAATCGACTTGTGGTCTTGGACCCAATGTCTATAATACTTATATGGCACTCACATGATTCTCCATTTCATTAAAAGTAAAACAAATCGAAACAAATTGTTTCAATCTGCATGGTGAGCATTTTGATAATAATAAAAGAAAAAGACGAAGATCCTCTATAGTTTTAGGTTGACTAGACCATATCACTCTAAATTGACTAACGGACCCCATTGTTTAATCAAATTTGTACCAATAAAATATTCTGCATCATCTATTTGTGGGGTTTATATGCTCTTTACATAAATGGGACCTCTTTCTAATTATAAACTTTGAGCTTTTTTATTAGACATTCTGAAACTGTTTCTTTATTTTGCATATATGGCTTCCCATCATCAAATTTCAAATGTCAAAATGCATGCGGATTCTTCTCTCCATTGATGGAATTTGAGATTTTGGATTTTGACATTTTAACACAACAAAATCCAAAAAAACTCAAAATTCTCTATACCTTCTCCCTCCATCCCCCCCCCCCGGAAGGAACTCAAAAAAAAATAATTTGAAAATTGCAAAGCAAAAAAGAAGTATTTTTTTTGCTTCCGGACCACCTTTTCCAGCCAAATACTCATTGTGTGTGGCGAAAACTCTCATCTTCTGTAGCAGGAGTGCTTCGTAGGTCAATCGCCTATTGGATAGTAAAAAGGGTCTATATTCTCTCTTTGACACTACTGACTTATGAATCCCATGTAGCCCTAGATTTGGGAGGTCATCGAGCTTCGATCTCGGATCAAAGCCGAAGGTGGCGCAAGGAAGAAGAAGAGGGGAGGTATAGAAAGAAGAAGGGGAAAAAAATATAAAATAAACTTAAAAGTTTTCAAAATTGTAAAGGCGGTACAAATTGTGGCATGGATTTTATTTTTTTGCCCCTTTCTGTTTTTTCTTTTTCCCCATCCACTCCATCTACAATAAAATCTCGAACTCGGCGTTAAATTCTCCAACCCATCTCCGAAGTAGGCAGAATCGCTCAGTCAATCATGCCATGCAACAAGAAGAACTTTAAAGTTGATTATGACTTGTGTTGCATAATCTCAGTACCATCCTAAATGAAAGTATTGGGTACTAAATAATCCAATTAACGCTCTAATCATTTCGTATTGGATGGGCTGCTCATATACTATCGAATTTGCTTTTTCACTTTTGGTTTTATTCAAGATAATGGATCACACAAGAAAACAATAGCGATATGAACGGTGCGTGACTAAACCTAGATTTGATTTACCGTATTGATACACTGCGACAAAGATCATCAAGTTCTTCATGGGAGATAATGGATCATACAAGAAAACAGCACTTTGCGATCGCAGTAGTCTTCATTGTATGCTTAAACGATTCTTCATTTCATTAAGAAAAAAGAAAACAAATAAAGGAAATGAATTTCTGTCGTCAACATCGAGTGAAGAAGACGTTTGTCCTTCTTGATTTGACACGCGACTTAATAAAGACGTACGCTCTATTTGAGTTTGAAGGCATCTAGAAACGGCGACGGAACGAATACGAACAAGATCCGTATCGAATAGGGTCCACCTCAGGCACCGCCAACCATTCCGTTTTCCATGAGCTCGACTGGTGTCGCATCGTTGGAGAATTCAATGGCTAAACATCCTAGGAATTGGCGAAATCGACACCCCCACATACATACGTGCGCACCGTCATCGAGCGTACATAAACCTACATGTTATCGAGGGACTTTATCTGATTTGGTCCTCTCCCTCGTGATTGATCACGATTCGACCTTTCCCTTCTTAGCGACCTTCTCCCATCTGGCCTAGATTTCCGCAAGAAAAACAATCGACGGCCAACGGCAACGGCGACATCACACCCGATTGCTCTCGCCTTCATCCCGTGCTCGTCGACACATCCCACTGGACGCAATTTTTTCTCGACCTCTTTCCTCAGTAAAATGTGATTTCCCCACCAAACGAATTTAGTAAACAAAACCATTTTCGGTTGATCGAGATTTCCCAATCCCATTATCGACCATTTGAAGCAAAGATAAATTCCACGATTATACATATACAAAAGAAAATACCATATTCTAATTTAAAAAATATTTTTTATTGCTTAAAAATAGCATACAGACCATCTCTTCTTCTTCTTCTTTTCTATATTAAAAAAAAGCAATAAACACTAAAATAACAACAACTCTAGTATTTTTCTTTCTTTGTTAAAAGACCAGTTCTCAATTTCTAGGCTAGAATAGATCCGATTGGTAATCAATCACCCCTAATCAATATAGACCTAACAAAAAGAGCCAGAACACTCGGGCAATGCATGTCGTGCGCGAGGAGAGGAGCGTACTGACTAGGGGTAGAGCTCCTCTAAGTTTTTTTTTTTTTTTGTGGGACTCCTCTAAGTTCAAGTTAGGAGTGATCGGCTCCCTATCCAATCTGGTCCTGCCCAAGAACCGAAGATCAGCCCGAGACGATTGGTTCTCAATTTTTAGGATTGTGGACCGGACCAACTAGTCTTGGAATAGGGAACCGACTAGTCTTGGTTTGGTCCCAATGAATCAAATGACTTGTTATCATTACATTGAAAAAAAAATCTACATTCATGTAGGCTTTCAAAAGTGTATATCCCCTAGTTCAAACACGTGTTATTAGAGAGGCGACTTTTTTCTTTCCAATTTTACTCTCACTAATAATTGCATATTTTACTCTTGCCCTTGAAAAGTAATGTTCATCTTCTTCTCATACACTTTGTGCGCTCACTTGTGGCATTGGTCACTAAGGTCGAGGTTGCCATGGTCAAGGCTCACCTAGGACATATGACCTTAGGGTGACCCAAATCTGATTCTTCAGTAGCGATGGAACCCAAAAACCGAATGAAAAGAAATCAAGATGGAATGAGAGCATGAATTCACTTAGGATGATGAAAAATGGAGAATTAATTCCAAGTATGACTTCTTGAGGGGAGAGGGTTGTGAAACCGCAGGGTGCTTTTGAAAGTAACTGGAATTAATCGGGTCAATTGCAATCGAGGGAAATTCGTTTTCCTGGATTTTCCATGGATTCCACCCAGCTGAGAAGCAAATGGCCAATCGAAAATGACTCGCGAAAGACAAACGAAAAACGTCGCCTTCAATCGCTCTCTCTCTCCCTCCCTCTGTGCATGTAATGTAAACGTGTGAACACAAACGCCGTGTGAGCTCCCCTTCTACCCCTCCTGGTGATAGTCTAGAAACCCTAACTCTTTCCCTTTTCCACCTTCAGCAACCATCCATGGCCATGCCTTTGCAGTGATAGCATGGTAAGGTGGGCTCCTCCACTTCCCTTCTCCACTTCTTCTCTTCGATTTTTCTGAACACCCCTCTCTTCGTTGTGGAGCCATGACGTGTCTCCCCCAACATCCACCAGACTAGGCGTGCTCATCCAAGCTCCCCTATGAATTTCTACCACCTGCAACTTTGACCGCAATCTGCTAATATTCAGCCTCGCTATACCTAGCCATTGAGCTCCCTTCACTCCCAACCCTCAATCACTGAACACCCACCCATCCTCACGAGAAAACCATCAACCCAATCCAAATATTAACCAATTTATGGAAGAAATGGAAGGTGAAATGGAAAACCACCTGCGTATGGTGACTTTGTGCAGAAGAATGGGGGATTTGTGGACAGAAGATGAGATTACAAAGCTATCTTCAGTCATCCCTGAATCCGTCCATCAGGAAAGTCAATTTCTGCTCTATGGTAAATTACTGTCCAAACCCAATGTCAATTTCCAAGCGTTCTTGAACACCATGAAGAAAGCATGGAAGATAGAATCAGTGAAATGCGAGATAATAGAATAGGGTTTCTTCTTATTTACCTTCACATCTGTAGAAGAGAAAGAACGTGTGTTAGAAATGAGGCCATGGTCTTTCGCAAGTAATCTCTTAGTTCTGAAGGAAGGTGACCCGAACACCGTTATGACTTCTCCCACTATGCATTCTGGGCACATTTAGTGGGTCTACCTAGAGCTACAATCACAGAAGAAGCTGTTAGGAATGAACACATGGCACATTGTACAAGCTTAGCGAAGATCTTGGGTAACAAATCTTAGAAGGCATCATCTGTGTGCAGATTTGGTAAAAGGAATGTTCTTTTGTCTTAATTTTTTGTTTGATTGCCAAGAATGGTTATTAATTTATCAAAACTGGTAGAGAGAATCAAATGACCCTTCTTGCTCTGATATTTATTTATTTATTTATTTATTTTGGATGGGGTGCAAGTTGAGGAAGGAGTGGCTTGCGTTGACCGTAAGAATTTCCTCCTCCTGATCACATTGAATAATTACAAAAATCGCTAAAATCCAGCGAACTCGAGCATTGTCGGATCCAGCGACATCGAGCTCACCCAACATTGGCAAGCTAGGCAAGGTTATGCAGTGGATTGAGTTTTGCCGACCCTAGGCGAGCTCATCCTTGCCTATGGACAATTGCCGGTTGTGGTAACCAATTAAGTATCACCCTTTGATCTCTGCAAGGGATTTTGAGCAAAAGCAATTTGCATGTAGTTAGTGAAATTAAAATTTGTGATCTCTAATTTCCAAGTTGAAATTATTGCCATATCTTTTAAAAACGGTTTTTACATCAGCCTTTCACCAATTTATTTCACAAAAGCTTGGGCTTTACATTAAATTAATAAGAATATGAACATGATTCAAAAGTGAGCTAAATCCCTCATGCATAAATCACGATTGTTTAAATATTTGATACTTTTCAAGTTAAATCATCTTTCTTTTTGGGTAATTAAATTAAATCATTCTCATTTAGCACAATAATTAAGTTTATATTTCTATATAGATCTTATCTCCCTAAACATATTTTTATTTTTCCAAACGCAAAACATGCACCCTTTAATTTTTACAGTATGTCATTTTGCTAATTGTTTTGATGTTATAAACTTTGGAGAAAAGAAAATTTGACAATATGGGAACAATTAGTATTTCTCCATCACTCAACAATATAAATCTCATCTTTGATTGATGCACAGTAAGAAATCTGATAAACTTTCTTCCAATAAACCAAATTTAACAAATTGATGCAGAACTCAAACCAAACTTGCATACTAAGTAAAAGCATATACTTGTACAATGAACTTGCTTCTCAGTGAATGTGCAACAAAATGTGCATCTGAGAAGGGGCACGAAAAACAAGAAAAGGTAGGGGAAGGAACACTAAGAAAACTCACTTTACTCAGGACCACACATAAGGAAGAAACCCGTCACCATGCTCGGGGTCATTAAAGCTCCGTTTGATAATCAGTCAAATAGTATCTCATTTTATTCGTTTGCTCCTTAGAGTCAAAAAAGAACATAAATTTATTTAATAACATTTTTGTTCTTGAGAATAAATTTGAAACAAAATCGAAAAATAAAATAAAAAAGTTACTTATTTATTCCCAAAAACAATTCTAGAATCAAACATTTTCTTTCTTCTCTCTTTTCTTCTCTTTTTTTCTTTTCTTTTTCCTCAACCTTTAGCCAATCACCGGCCTTGGGATGGTTGGTGGCCTTGTTGAAGCCTCATTAGCTGAGCCGAGCTGATGGTTGGCGAGGCTTAGCTCTCCTTGGCTAGGTGAGGGCGACCCTCGTCGGTAGCTAGGCGAACTTGGCCTCGCCAAATCTGGGCAAGGTTGAAACTCGCCCAACCATCGACAAGGCTAGGCTGACAAGCCTATTGGCCCTTGTTTGGCCGGTTGCCGGCCATCTCGAGGCCTATGACCAGCTAAGGATTGAAGGAAAAGAAGAAAAGAAAACGAGAGAAAAATCTAATAAAATTATTAAAAAATTAAAAGAAAATGGTTTGGGCTAGAAAATTTGAGGGTCATACCAAATGGATTTCTATTCCCATAATAGGAAATTTTGGATAATTATCAAATGCCTTCAAATACTCTAGAACTCATCACTCTTTACAAGAAGTTACCTAGCTTGATTTGGCAAGGGACGAGTGAGGCTGCCTCTAGCCCTAAGGGAGGCCACCCTTTACAGCCATTTGCGAGGTCGGCCCTTGCCAGCTATGGGTGAGGCCAACCTTGCCAGATTTAGCTAAGTTAGCCTCGTCAAGTTTGCGGATGACCATTTGTGAGGGACCATCCACGAGCTCGTGGATGGTTGCCAAGCTCTATGGGCTTCACCGGTGGTCGACAGGCCAACGGTGACGAAGAAGAAGAATCTAAAAAAGAAAAAAGAATAGATAATGAAAATGCCCTTAATCGCCAAAAAAAGTAAGGTCCTTATTTGAAACAAATATAATCACTTTAAGCTCTTATTTGAGAAACTGAGGGCATTTGAGGCTCTTTTTTGGAATTTCAGTAGAAAAAAAAAACTAAATTAATGATAGTTTGATAAAAGACATCAAAGCAAAAACTCGCTATGTTCCCAATCATTTTCAATGTCACAATTGTCTTACTATCATAAATTTTATTCAAATTGCACAAAATTTAAGTTTAAAGTGAGAATTTCTTTGAATTACCAACCTATGAGCTCTCACTAGAAAAGGTGATAAAATTTGATAAACAAATTTTTAAAGGCATCATGCAATAATTGCATTCTATTAATTATATTCAGTTTTTATCTTATAAGATACATGTTTAAAAATAAGCCACGTCACAAATTTTTTATAGTTCATATACTTATTATGGGCTACTAATTTGTGTAATTTTAAACCATAAAATTAAGGGTGCAAAAATTTGCCATTAAAATCTATAGAGCAATCAAGAAACCACATATTCCATATTGAACACTTCTAACAAGTTTAAATATAAATTTCAATACCGACCAAAAAAAATACAAATCTCAATCATGCTAAAACAATAATAATGCTTGGAAACGGTTCTGATATCAATGTTAAATTATTTTACATAGTCTAGATTGTCAAAAATTGACTTACCTATTGTAGAACAATAAGAGAATTGACTAGAACTATTGGTTGAATCACCGGCACTTAATGGACGAATTTATAACACCACGATATTGACGAGGAAATGAACTGAGGACTCTTTAGGTACGCTGATTTCTTGTGATACTTGACTGGATTTTTGCTATGAACCGAGAATGGAGTATATGTGCCGATTACTTGTTGTTTTGGGCACGTTGAGTTTTGATTTAGAGCTTCATGCAATTATGGGCTTAGATTTGGAGGTAATAATTTTGGAATTGGACTTTGAGAATTTTTGGCTAAAGAGGGCTTTTAGAATGGGCTTGTATAGCTTTGATGCAAGGGTGGGCTTGTCATGGTTTTTTCTCAATTCGGGCTTGTTTTGACTTAATCAAGAACGGGCTTAACTTGGGAGTTTTCTGATTTGGGCATACTCTGGTTAGTATCTGATTTGGGTAGAGTAAGCAAGCCCATTTCTTTTCTAGGCTTTTCATCTTTTTATATCCATGGCCTAGATTTGTGAAGCCAGTTTACGGCCTATGTTTGGGCTAGGGGTGATCAATTCCAGCGTGAGTGATTCCTACCCTAGAACTAGAACTGCGTGCTAAGGACTGGTTATGAAAAATTAGAACCGAGAATTGTTTATAGGATCCATGGATTTGGTCTAAATGTCCCCAACAAAACCACAACATTATACACAAGTCAAAATGAAAAGTGGTCTTCAAAGGACGACGGCAGATTCTGCATCCCTAATTCCATTCAAGATGAAAGGATGATCAAACGAAATGAATCGGTCATGTTTTGCTTACACGAGAGCTAAAAAAAAAATGGGAGGAGCTCCAAGCAAGAAACGGAGGAAATGAGCAGAAGCATAGTCAACAACGATAAATCTCTCACTCAAGATCCATTCATTTCACGGAAAACAACTTTTAGGAAAATAATTTTTGAATTTTCTGACATTCATTTCATGGAAAATGAACTAATTGAGGAAAACATTTTTCATCAAGGAAAAGAAATCTAAAATAGGGGAAAATATCATCCACTTTTCAAGATGGGGAAAGCATTTTCCTCACTCACTTTCTCATCTTTCACACCCATGTGAACCTTTCCATATTATTTTTCATTTTAAAAAAATCTAATTTTTAGGCTCTAATTTTCATAGCAAATAACTTCTAGGAAATGTTTTTCGAATTTTTCGACGTTCGTTTCATAGAAAATAAATTCATTAAGGAAAAAATTTTCCATGAAAAAAAAAGTCTTTTAAAATGAGGGAAAATGTTTTCCATTTTTCAAGTTTGGGAAAACATTTTTCACACTCATTTTCTTTTATCTCACACCCCCTACTAGTCCCCACTTCTTTCCTTCTATTTTTTTTTTTTTTAAATTCATTTTTTTATTCAAAATTTTGTTATTTTTTAATAAAATCGATTTTTTTTAATTATTTTTTTCTTTCTTTTGTCGGTTGCTAGCCATGCAATGGTTGGCAATCGGCTACAAGCAAGCTTGTAGCTCGTTGATCTAGTGTTGCTAGATGGTGGCGAGGCTTGGGCGTCAAACGGATCCGCAAGGCCCGAGCCTCGCCACCTCGAGCTTGCCTCTCTAGTGAGCCAATCGGGCAAGCTCGTTGGCCTTGAGCTTGAGCCTCAAGCTCACTTTGCCGATGAGCCAAGAGCCCGAGCTCGTTAGAGGTGGGCTAACCTGGACCCTTGTTGGCGAGGCGAGCTTGAGGCTCACCTATGGTCGGTCGTCGGCCGATCGTTGCCGACGAGAGAACACAAAAAAAAGAAAAAAAAAAAAAAAAAAATCGATTTTAAAAACAAAATAATAATAAAATTATTGAAAAATAGTGTATAAAGGAAAATATTTTTCATTTCATTTTCAGGTTTCATTAAAACAATGGAAAATAATTACATTTTCCAAAAAAATGACTTCCTAGAAAATATTTTCTGAAAATGTTTCATTTTCCCGCAAAATAAACGGAGCCTTAATTATTTTTCTTTTCTTTTCTTTTTCAAAATTTTAAATTTTCTCTCTCTCTCTCTTTTTTTTACTTCTATTTTGGCTAGTCGGCAATTACGACAATGGTCAATGACCAGGCTAGAGGTTGGCGACCAAAGGCAAGCTCGAAACTCGCTAGCCTTTGGCTATCTTGCCACTCGCCAAATTGAGCTGGCTAGCCAAGTAAGTAGAGAGCTCAACCTCGAGCTTGCTACTCGCTTGGCTCACTGTAGATGGCAAGGGGCAAGCTCAAGGCATCAAGCCTTGATAGACGACGAACTGACTTGTTGATCTAGTGAGGCTCAATGCCTTAAGCTTGCCGCTCGCCAAATCAGCGAGCTAGATGAGTGGTGAGCTTAGGCTTCACCGATTGATGAGTGCAAGTCTCTAGCTCGTTGATTTGGTGAGTTTAGAGCTCGTCTTCAGCTGGGTGACAACCGGTGCTTAGCTAAAAATAAAAAAATAATGTAAAAATTGATTTTAAAAAATAAATAAATATCATTTTTTAAAAATAAATAAAATAAAAAATTATTGAAAAAGAGTGCATGAAAGAAATTATTTTCATTACCAAACAGAGAAAAATATTTTTTTGCTTCATTTTCAAGTTTTAACTAAATACTGAAAAATAATTACATTTTCTTGGAGAATGACTTTCAAGAAAATATTTTTTGAAAACGTCATATTTTTCACAAAATGAATAAAACCTAAATAGAGATAAATCTCTATGACTTATGAAATTTTCGATCGCAGTAGAATGCAAAAGGTATGAGCAAAGAAATCAATTGCACAATTTCGAGAGTTTTGAGCTTATGATGATGAAGTAGGCGGCAAGAAGGAGAAATCCCGAGGGACCAAAGGCACGCTGGGTGAGAGTCCCCCAAGAGGAAAGCGTCTCCGATGCCGGACGCGAAGAGGTCGGTGACGAGAATGTGAGAGCTGGCGATGACGGACTTCCACGTGGGAGGGGCCAACATTGCGTTCAGCAACATCACTAGCTAAGGAGGGCCGAGGCTTGAGATGGAGATTCGGGATGAGTGGGGTGCCGAATTGATGATGAATTGTTTTTTCAACCTTGATTAGCAATGCACGATTCTTCGACGGGTAGTTGAGAAGTGTGATAAGAATCTAGTTAGGAGTCAATGATGTTAGCCTACTACTTTTCGAACACAAATGAGAGTTAATAGTCATTACCTTTAATTAATGAATCCCTAGTTTGATTAGCAGGTGATTGAGTTAATCGTATTACAAGGGCAAAACCAAATTCCTTACTCCAGTTCCAAATGGCTTATTTGTTTGCCAATTAATGAGTGGATTAGGCTTACCCTAGATAGAATTAAGTTTTTAATTTCAAGTTTTTGGGGGTTCATGTCCCAAAACTTAAAAACGAGGCTATCTATTTTATTTACCCGACAAGTATCAAGTTTTCAATGCTTGTGTGCTTAATGCTTGCAATTTTGATACTTGGTTGTTTCATCACCACATTGGATTTTAGTAACTTGTTTGTTAATTTCCTCTCTAGAATGGTTAGGGCTAGTTTAGAATCACAATAAAACCTTCAAGAACATTGCATGATTACTTAATGGTTTGGATACCTTTAGAGTCATAGCTGGTAATTAGATTGCATGATTGCTTAGATAAATAACCGTCAAAGTCAATAGTAACAGGTACGAACACCGAATTCAAGTTCAATACCAAGCTCAGGTGCCTTACCCGAGAGTCTCAGTCTCTAATCACAAGACAAAACGTCCCAAAGTTCCCAAAATATAATTTCTCTATGCAGAGCGAAAAGGGTGGGTCCATCTTCTAGTTCTTTTCGACGAAAAGTCCCGAAGTCCTTCCGAGTGCAAACTTCTTGAAAATCGATAAAAACTTCCACCAACAATGGCTGATCAATCTAATTAGCTGGGCGCACATCCTTGAACGCATTTACTGAATAATTGACGTTTAAGTCCGATTGGCAAAAATGGCAGCATTTAACAACACTGAAAATTCAGGATAAGTAGAGACTGACCTTGACTTTTAACATTTTTGAAATGTTATTATTAGGTTTAATGATTTTTTTCCTTTTAATTTATCTCTCACTAATGATTGCGTATTCAACTCTCGCACCTCTTAAAAAAGCTGTTCTTCTTCTTGTCATGCACACTCTGTGTTTGCTAGTGGTGCTGGTCACTGAGGTCGAGGTTCCCGCTCCTCAACATGACACAAATCTAGTCCTTCGATAGTGATGGAGTCCGAAATCAAATGAAAAGAAATCAAGACGTGAATGAGAGCATGAGTTTTGTATAGGATGATTAAAAAATGAAGAATTCTTCTTGAGGATGACATAATGATATGTTAAATTAGACTTAAACATACAAATCAACATATCAAATCAATACTTATCAATTATTCAATAAACATAGTTGTAGATTGTATTTAAATGTCAAATTGAAATATCAAATCTACAAACATCGATTATTCAATTAATGTGTTTATTGATTTGACATTTTCAAGAAGAAATCGTACATGAAACAGTTAAATTCGAAAAGGTATGATTGAATCCCTTTACAAGATGACGAAGGAAGAGAGCGAAAAGAATGAATTAGGATACCATTGTACAAATTCATCGGCACTGAGGACATGTCCAAGAGTGGAAGATTTCGTGTCATTGCTTTTCATAAAGATATTAAATAGTCATAGGTAAATAATTTGCATGATGTACACCGGCCAATTGTCAAATTTCATTATATTATAAATAACACTGACTATGGATTTGCAACTTCAAAATGACAAAAAAAGATTTGTGAAAAATAGTTAGCTCATTTCGTTTTCCTTAAACATCTTCGTTCACAAAGTTATGTATGAAACTTTGACTTCACAATGTCGGTTTTACGTGGGATTGATTGAAGGCGAAGTCAATCGCTGGTCTATCGTGGTTTCTTGATTCAAATTCACAAAACATTAACATAGTCTCTATGGCATCCGATCACTAAATGTCAAATAAAATATGACTCTGAATTACTTATTCATTGAATTTAATTTTTATTTCTGTTTTTTTATGGAGATGGTTGAATTACCTTCCGAAGGAATCCAACGGAATTTAATTTCTATTTTTTTGTGTGTGGAGATGGTTGAATTATCTTATGAAGGAATCTAACACTCACGATCGATTCTTTTCATTCTTTTTTCGTGTCATTTCGTGATGGGATTTAATCAGGCCTTTGGAAGTCAAACGTTCCTTCTAGAAAATCGTGAAAAGGAATATCATCAACAAAATGTTGATCAATCTAGTTAGCTGAGACCGACAAAAAAAAATTTAAGCTCCGGTCGGTAATGTTCTAATTTATTTATTTTTCTATTATTTTATTTTTCGAAATATAAAAAGAATAGAAATTTGTTTAATAACGCCAACTGATTTTTCTATTTCTAGGAATAGAAATGAAAAGTAAAAAAAAGTAGCATTTTATTTCTGGAAACAATTTTTAAAAAATTATTTCTAGGGGACTACTCACTTCCGATAACACGTTGCCGCCCGCCCATTGCCACCCACCACTTGCTGCTTGGTTGTCGTCGTCGGTCGCCTTTGTCGACCGCCGCCCGCTCGGTCGCCAACCGGCCGCCTAGTCGCCGCCGCCGGTCGCCGACCACTAGCCACCAAGTCGCCGCGGACCAACCACCGGCTAGTCTCTTGGCGCCACCCTTCGCCTGGTAAGAAAAAAAAAATCAACAAGTAGAAAATATTTCTATTAGCGTTTACCGTGTATAAGCCAAAAAAAAATAAAAAAAGAGGAACAACTTATCAAAAGATTGAAAGGATCATATACATTGGCCTCCGTTCCCGCGTCAAAGCAAATAAATAATTAACTAAATAAGCATCGAAATTGTTTCAGAATTGTCCAAAGTTGACTACAAGAGGAAGATTCAGTTCAAGGCCGGGCAGGCAAATTTAGAGGACATGTGTGAGATTTTGGGTGACTTTAGTCAATAGTCTGTTAAATAAATATGTGATTTATTATTTATATATTCTAATATTTTTTTCTCACATTTAGTACTGGTCTTTTAATTAGGGAGGCAAATGGGATATAGATAAATTTGAACTTAGACTCTAATAATATGAAAGATTTATAGAACTACAATCAACTATTCCAAAAACTTAGATTATTAATTGAATGTGTGATTTAAATATTCTAACACATGTGGCGTTTTTGCCCCTTCATTGATAATCCCAAGATATTTGTTCTGTCTCCTTTTACTTGAGAGCACATATTCATACTCTTTGGGGGTTTTGAAAACCTAACTTTTCCTTTTACTTGAGAGCACATATTCATACTCTTTCAGGCCGGAATTATTTTTTCCTCTTATGTGCAGATTTCAGGAGCTTGGAATGTTTCACGTAAACCTGACCTGTGCGTTGCCTTCACAGGCACGTACTATTTAATTAGAGATATTAGGGAATCACATTAATGCATTTAATATATGGCCCCAAAAATAATTAGAATAATCACCTATCCATTACGTTGCCACACCACCCCCGAAAAGTGCAATTTTTATAATTATTTAATGTGATCGCAATATGAGACGGGGAAATTCTTGTGGCTTGCGTGGGCTAGTCGATCCTCAACTCGCACCACATCCAAAATGAGACAATATAAATAAATAAATAAATAAATAATAGAGCAAGAAGGATCGTATGATTCTCTTTGCTTAGTGCTGGCTGGAGCGCACCGGTTTGATAAATCAATAACCGTTCTTGGCAATCAAACAAAAAATTAAAGCAAACGAACATACTTTTTATCAAATCTGTGCAAATAAAGTCATCTAAGATTTATTACCCAAGATCTACGCTAAGCTTGTAACATTATGTGCATATTATGTGGGATCGTGCGTTCTATTTTAGTTTTAGTCTCTCTTCTTCATGGATTTTTCCCCTTTTTTAGAATATCTTTAATCAAATATATATTGAATAATGTGCGACTGATGTTTTACCAAATATGCACGGGTGATGTTTTCTAAGACCAATTTACCCAAGGTCATCCCTAATAGCATGTACGATGGACCATGTGCACATTATGTTCTCTAGACAATTGAAGGAGTCAAGTGTTCTATTTTAGTTTTGTAATAATATCACGAAAAACCCCAAATTTATACACATTTGATAAATTTACCATTTGTTAGTTTCCGTTAAATTTTACTGTAAAATTATTGAGTTAGATGACACGCGACAGTTAACTAGTGTACTAATTTAGGATTTTACTCTCCATTTGTTATAATTATACCAGTGTTGTGATTTTTTGTGGTATCAATCCAATTTAAATGAAGGATATATTTATTATAAATGTATTAGTTTGAAGTAAATTTATTACTGATGTATTAATTGAGAGTTTTCTGTGTTTATTTGAGTAAATTTGTCACAATGGGGGTTTTTCGTGATATTAACCCTTTTTTTTTTGTTGAAATGTGCCTCTTTTTTTTATAAAGAATATCATTAATCAAATATAGGTTACGCTTGGAACGAGTGGTGGCATTTTTTAATTTTTAATTTTATTGTGGTTATTTCTTGGTTATCGATTTTCAAGAGCTGGTCTTACTTGGCCAACAAGAAACAACGTAGAAAAAGAAGGGAAAGAATGAATCGTGATCGACGCTAAGGGAATGAAACCAAACAAAGTCACTCGATAACGTGTAGCTTTATGTTCACGCGATTATAGTACGCACATATGTAGGCCCCGGTCACAACTAAATTCATAATTTAATCATAAGTATCGATCATCAACTTTTTGTCGAAGCATCTTAAGTGGCACTTAACTTTTAAATTTATATATTTTTAATAAAATTGCTCTTACAATATTCCTCTAGTTACATGAATACCCCCAATAGTCTTGTGATTAGTGAAGTTGGTTGCTAGGGTTATATTAGTAAATCTGCAAAAAGCCTGGCTTTTTAGTCTCCCTAAAGATTTGAGGACATTAACAACCTCTCACAATTTCTAGTTCGTTTGTAATAAATTTATTCTAATCTACACAAAAATTTTTCAAACCGGTACATTTGTGATAAATTTACCTTACATTAATTTTCGTTAAATTGGATTAATGCCACAAAAAATGCAAAATGGTACAATGACAAACGAGGATAAAATCCCAAATCGGTACATCCGTCAACTACTACGTGTTAATTAACTTAATAATTTGATAGTAAAATCTAACGTAAACTAACAAATGATAAATTTGTCACGGATATATCGGCTTGAAGTTTTTTTAATGTTAATCCTAATTTATTTTACAAAAAAATCCTAATATTTATTTGGATGAGATATTTTGATTTTTAATATAAAATAAACAAATAAGTAAAAGTAGTCGGACCAGGATGGCGGAACTAAACCAGCTATTATTTTATGATTTTCATGATTCGCGAATTAAGAATAGCGTGTTTAGGTTTTCCTAGATCATGTCCACCGATGGATAGGAAAAGCGGGGACCATGCGAATGGATAGCTTGTTTAGTCAATATATCTCCTCCAAATAAATTTTATCTCCTCCTTTTCTTTTCTTTTTATAAATTTCCTTATGCTTGCGGAAAATAATTCCTGCCATGCGCAACTATTCAAGTTGTAAGTTCACATAGTTTCGTATTGTGTCTTCAATGGAAAATGAGGCATAAATAAGAGAAATATTTGCTAGGGACACGTGCTTCATGCAACGATTGAATGTGAGTGTTAGAGGTGTCAATATGGGTCATAAACCCATATTATGACCCACTTTTAGTTAAATAAATCAAATATAGGTTAAATGAAAGTTAAATATGGATCAAATATGGGTCAAGTGAAAGTTAAATATGGGTCAAATATGGATTAAGTGAGTTATTAGGTAAATCCATCATCTCTCTTCCTCCATCCCCCTCATCTATACGTTTTTCGACCTCCGTTGCCGATCTGATGAGGTTCACTCAACAATAATTAAAAAATCGATTTTTTTAAAATTATTTTCCTCAAACTATTTCAATTTAGGGGTATCCACATTTTTTTATTTACTAATTTTTTTATTATTTAATTTACTTTATAAATTTGATGTGAAATTTTTATTCAAATAATTTATATGTGAAAAGTTTAAAGTAGACTAAATAAGTGCAAGTAGATTTTCTTAAATCAAGTTAAATATTAATATGTGTTGATAATATGGGTCGAGTATGGATTGGGTATGGGTCGAGTCGAGTATGTATCATCAAATTTATATTGCATGAAAATGGATTAAATGGGTCGATATGGATCGGACCATTTTCGATCCGATTCAAATCCGATCCGACCCACCTATTTGACACCCCTAGTGGGTGCTTAGGAAACGATGGAGAAATCTGTACTTATCTAAGTTATCTTGATTGCTTCAGCCTTTGACAATAAGCACCTGCATTAATTTCGACCAAAAACAAAAAAGGCATCTGCATTAATTAATGTCCCTGACCCAATTGGATCGAACATTTGAGCGACGCCAGAAAAGGCACCTTTGTCGGGTCCCAACTTGGTATACCCCCGACTCAATTGGCCAAACTTTCGAGTAAATATTAGATACATTTCATGTGCCGACGTGGCAAATAATAACATAGATCACAGACTTGCGACATGTGTCTTAGATTGCCCCACACATTAGACTCTTTTCTCTCTCTTCTCTCTCTGCATGCTCCGTCTCCTCTACAAGCTCTCTCTCCTCTCTCTCCCTCTTTCCCACCCCCTCCTTCGACTAACAAATCACCGGACCAACGAACTTCGCGATGGCGAAGTCGAGGTGGAGGCGGAGGCCGCACGGTGGCTCTTCCGACATTGTGCGCGGTGGTTCGTCGGATGAGCCACTGCATCTTTGTCCAACCGATGAACCATTGCGCTTAATCGACAAGCAATGGTGAGACAACCTTTCAAGGTCGAGGCCGCGCGGTGGTTTGTTGGACAAGCCACCGCGCCCTCATTCGACTGACCCATCGCCGAATTGCTGCCTCCTCTTGACTATGGCCTCTCTCTCTCCCTTCGAGTCATGACCAAGCCCTCATCCGACGAGCCACTGCGCGGCCTCCGCTTTCGCTTCGAAAGGTTGTCTCCGTCGCTCAAAGTTCGTCGGTCGATCGGACAAGGGCTCAGTGCGGAGACATGGGGCGGCGAAGAGAGAGAGTGTGCAAGGGAAGAGAGAGGAGAGAGGAGAGAGGAGAGAGAGTTTGCAGAGGAGAGAGGAGAGAGCATGCAGAGGAAAGGAGGAGGAGAATCTGATCTGTGGGTCGCTCCGGGACACGTTTCGCAAGCTTATCGCCCTTCTTATTTGCCATGGTGCCAACTTGGTACATGAGAACAGTGCCCAATATTTTCTCCGAACTTTCAACTTTCAACTTTCAAGCAAAAGTCTTTGGTACTGTAAAAAAGAAGAAGCATTAAAGTGGAGAGAGAGAGAATGGAGAGAAAAGTAAGTGGGACCTTCTTATTTGCGTACATGAAATTTCATTTTACGATCTCCCAGTTCAGTTCAGCTCTCTCCTGCTCTTTTGCTCCCTCTCCTCTCCCTCTCCCTCTCCCTCTTGCTCAAAAGCCGACACCGCTTCGAGGTCGTCAAAAAACCCATCCTTAAGCGCAGAAATGGGGATCTGGACTCTCGAGATAACCATCACCTCAGCCATGGCCCTCGAGGCCCACGACGATGTCTACCTCGTCGTGTCTCTCTCTGGCGATCAGAAGCACCGCGCCCCGGTCCACAAGAAAGGCAGCTCGAACCCCTGGTCGGGCCACACCTTCGTCTTCACCGTCAACGAGGACGCGATTCTTGCCGACGGCTGCCTCAAGTTCAAGATCAAGAAGGCCAAGCGCATCTTCCGCCTCAAGAAGGGCGTCGGTGAGGTCGATGTGCCAGTCAGGGATCTGCTCAAGAAAGCCTTCGCTGGGGACGACATGGAGCAGGAGGTGCTGAGGTACGAAGTGAAGTCATCGTCTGGGGAGATCCAGGGCGTTCTACAATTTTACTGTAAGCTATTGCCCCCGCCGGCGATTAAGGCAGACGAGCCAGTCACGGTTTCTCCATCTGCAATGGCGCAGCCTGCCTCATATACGGCCGCTGCGCACCTGCCACCAACTGGGGTAGCGCCGCCGCTGGTAGAGCCAGTCACAGATTATCCTGCTGCAACGGCGCTGGCTGCATCAAATCCGGCCGCCACACACCCGCCACCAAAGGAGCCAGTGCCGCTGCCGGCGGAGCCAGTGACGGATTATCCTACTACAGAGGCTCCGCCTGCCTCGAATCTGGCCGTTGGCAACCCCGCACCACCACAGGCTTATCCACTGCGGGCAAACATGCATCCCTCGGCTGGATATGGGTTCGCAGCCCCTGCGGGATGCTCACCGGGGGTATACCCTCTGTCGGGTATGCCCAACGCCGCATCCAATTATGGTTATCCGCCGTACCTCATGCCGCCACTGGATAGTCCAACGTTGGCAAACATGCACCCCCAGATTGGATACGGGCACGCAGCCCCGACGGGACCGCCACAGGGTTATCCACCGCGGGCAAACATGCATCCCCCAGCTGGATACGGGCGTGCGGCCCCACAGCCGTATGCCTCCGAGAACATCGCGGCGAGGGTGGGCAGCGGGGTCGCCGTTGACATGATGACGGATTGGATCGGTTCATTTAATATCGCCGGGTCTGATGACGGGACTTCTTCCGATTCCTGGTTTTGAGTGGAGGGAGTTCTCTTGTTTTTCTTCAGCAGGTTTCGATGTCTAAACTTGTCACTTAAAGTACGCCGGGTACGTTCTTCGTCGCCCGTTCATTTGTATGTTGGTCTGAGTCCTGTGTCAATTTATATGATTTTCGTCTATTCAAAGAAAAATTGTCAGATTTCTTATTGTGCTTGAATTAAGATGAGAATGATGTTGTTGAGCGATCGAGATGGTAGTTTTTTCCTCTGTGGTGGTACGTGGGTGTGACCTATTGCCCTTTTCTTTCCTCTATGTTATTTCGAACCGTGCTTCTCTTCTTTCCTTTTCTCTTCTTCCTCCTTTCGCTTCTTTTCCTCATAGTGGCCAATGAGTTTCCGATGAGAATCACGAGGCCTTCGCCCGACCTCATCTCCCCTCGCCAGTGGCCTCATCCAAATCTAGGCATCGGCAAGGGCTTCACGGCCCTTGCCCAATAGTTGGCAAGCCTTGCCGGCCACTGCGAGAAAAGGAATCATAGGAGGAAGAAGAGAAAAAAGAAAAGGAAAAAGCAAAAGAAAAAAAAAGTTGATGATAAAATTTGAAAAAATTGAATATTATTAAAAGATTGCAATATAAAGGATAACAGGAGCATGCCAACGACGCAAAAGAGATGTCGTGGTCATGGGATGTTAAAGATTTTGGGTGTATGCTGTGTTTTTGGGTACAAGGATCTGCACTGCCGGTGCCAAAAAAAACAAAACATTTCGGCAGTGCACGTGCCCTTGGTCTTCTCAATCAATACAAAATTTGGAAATTTTAAGGACATTCGATTCGTAGGTTTTTCAATTTTTCAATTTTTCAATTTTTCAAAATATATTTAGAACAAAAATCTGTTTATTAATGCAATTACATTTTTTTATTTCTTGAACAAACTTTTACTTCATAAATAGACTTGAAATAGAAATCAAAAGCATTTTATTTTTATTTTTTTATTTCTGGAATAAAAGTAAGAAATAAAAATTCTTTTCATTAGTCGCTCTTGTCATCGCCCACCCGCCCATGGCATGCTACCCACCCACCGCCTTCCGCTATCACTCGGGAGGGAGAAATTTTGTATTGTTATCTAATGAAATTCTATTATGAGATTAAAAATTTTATATTATTATTAAATATCTATTTTGCCTTAAAAACTCATCGGATGAATAAAAACAAAAAAAATCAAATTCTAATCAGAAATTAATTTTTAAGTAAAATGATTATCATTCATGCTCTTAATTGATTTCTTTGCACTATAAAATCTAAATTGCAATCCCATCAAGCGTTCTAAATAAACAAATGATTACTAACTATTAAAGTAAGAAAATGATTTGACTGGACTATGGTTTGTTTAATTAGAACTTTTTGTGTTCCATCATTGTCTATTTAACAAGATGTAATCGACCAGGAAGATGAAGACCCACGTGTCCTTTCCTCGATTGCCATGATGATCGTGTACGCAATTTTGATCAATGTGTTGAAACGATAAACTAGTTTAAAGATGTACTTGAAACGGTTGAATCTAAAGGTGCGATCAAATATCATCATGACCCCACACGGAAAAAGAAGGAAAAGAATCGGTCAAGATCAATCGTGAGAAAGAGAACCAAACTAGACACAGTGACTCAATAAGATGTAGGTTTATGCACACACAATTCTTGTTATCGATGGGTGGTCGACCTTCGGGTTTTAGACAAAACATAGATTCTGAATCATGATCACAGGATGCTGTTAGTCATTCTAACGACATTCCAGGATCGACATAGCTAGAAACTCATGCGTAATAATCAAGAAAGAAGAAGATTTGCATACCCATTTTTGAATCCATCGAAGCTAATGCAGAATAACGTCGATCGAGTCTTCGAATGCTATTGATCTTTTCCTCTATCGCCCTCAGAGCCCTGGCCTAATGATATGGCCTCTCTTCTTCCCACGACCCCTCCTTATAAAAGGTGGTATGTGGGTAACTTTGAAGAGAAGTTCTTCTAAAAGAAGTTCTTCTAAGAGAAGTCACTTCCAATAGAAGTTACATCTGAGAGAGGGTTATTTCTAAAGAGGGTTAGAGGAGGGACTTTTAGCACTATTTATAGAGTTTCCGATCAAGCCCTCTTATCATGGGCCGGGCTTAACTCAACTCACACAAACCAAGTCCATATTGACCTATTAAAAAAAACTTATATCTCATTTCAACAGACCAATCCCGTAAAACAGAAAATTACAATATCAATTAATATAACCCACATTAGGAAAAACTCTTACAGATGCATTATAGGACGGACCATTGTTATGCTGAAAAAAGCATTCCATCATCCTTAACATTTGCTGCATTAGAGTTTACCAAAACATGGTTTGAGGTAATTCGGTAAACGCATTATATACCTGACTAATTTAATGTGCTAAATTTAACCCACTCGCTTTGCAAGAAATGTTTTCTTAATTCGTCAGTTGCTGCAATAAAAGAGACGAATTATCGGTTTTCAAGAAGTTGTACTAGAAACGGATGACTCTCAAGAGGCCTGATCTCATCCCATTACGAAACGACACGGGAAAAGAAGAAAAGAATCAATCATGTTCGATAATGAGAAAGAGACCAAACCAGACAAAGTAACTCGATCCAAAGTACTCAGGATTGCACTGCGTACTTATGCGTCGGTCAGGCCATCGCCCCTCTTGCACGACCCATTTTAGCTGCCATTGCAGATTCACACAGGACTCTCTCTCTCTCTCTCTCTCTACCTTTTTATTCTCTGTAGGAATTTATCTCTCTAGTTGATAGAGTTTCTCTCTTTGGGCAGAGCTCCCCTATGTCCCCTCCATGGGTGAAAGTAAACCCAAAACCCTAGAATCCCTGTGATCCTGAGCTTGCCTTCTTCCAAATGGATCCTCACTTCACTCAACGCTCCAGAAAAGTCAAAATTCTGCTACCCAAGCTCCCAATATCTCCGCACAACCATCCACCCAAACCCTAAAACCTCCATCGAAACCTCTTTCTCTCCCTCTCCCCCATCCCCCACCCTCACACCCTCACTCTCACACAATCCAATGACTAAGCTACTCTTGCCATACTTTGTCCTCAAACAGATCTGCCTCACGCCATTTCCTTCTGCCTATAGAGCTCCCTTCAATCAGGCGCCCTCTACCCACCCCAAACCCTTTGATTTACCTTTAAACACCGTCGAAGGCTCTCTAGATCGTCTTCAAGGCAACCCCAGAATTCAAAGCTGAGGTTTGTAGCAATCCTACCAGTACCCAATAGTGTCCCTGCAACAGCACATTCAAATGGAAGGTGAGGTGGAGAATGAGCTGCGATTAGCTGCTTTATGTAAGAGTTTAGGTCACTTGTGGTCTGAAGATGATGTTGTGGAGGTGAGAAGGGAAATCCCCTTGGATTTTTTTTTTGTACCTTTTTATTCTCTGTCATCGTCAAATTTTTGGAGCTTCCTTGCCTTGGATTTAGCTACGAGTACTTTATCGATGCCGAACGAAAAGGGTGTGTCCGTCTTCTCTTTTGGACAAAAAGTCCCAAAGTTCTCTTTCTTTGGAACTCAACCGTTCCAAGCACCACTTCCTCTTGAAAATTGATATAACCTTCCACCAACCAGCGATGGTCCATCAATCTAATTCTGCTGGGCGTATATTGTCAAACACGTTTGCTGAATTAACTGAAGTTTACCGATTTGAAGTTGAAGTCCAATTTAGAAAAATGCAAGCATTTAACAAAACTGAAAATTCAAAATAGGTGGTGACTTATCTTGAGTTTTCTGCATTTTGGGAATACTATTATTAGGTTTAATGACTTTTTTCTTTCCAATTTTACTCTCACTAATAATTGCATATTTTACTCTTGCCCTTGAAAAGCAATGTTCATCTTCTTCTCATACACACTCTTTGTGCTCACTTGTGGTGTTGGTCACTGAGGTCGAGGTTGCCATGGTCGAGGCTCACCTAGGGTCATGTGACCTTAGGGTGACCCAAATCTGATTCTTCAATAGCAATGGAACCCAAAACCGAATGAAAAGAAATCAAGATGGAATGAGCGCATGAATTTAGTTAGGATGATGAAAAATGGAGAGTTAATTCCAAGTATGACTTCTTCTTGAGGGGAGAGGGTTGTGAAACCGCGGGGCGCTTTTGAAAGTAACGGGAATTAATCGGGTCAATTGCAATCGAGGCAAATTCGTTTTCCTGGATTTTCCATGGATTCCACCCAGCTGAGAAGCAAATGGCCAATCGAAAATGACTCGAGAAAGCCAAACGAAAAACGTCGCCTTCAATCGCTCTCTCCCACCCTCCGTGCATGTAATGGAAACGCGTGAACACAAACGCCGTTTCCTAGCAAAATGAACCGGAACAACTTCGCTTAGGCTCGAAGCAAGGGTAGTAATAGTTTGTAGTAACAAAATGAACCAGAACAAAATGAACCGGAACAACTTAAACTTTTATAATAGTTTGTAGTAATCCTAAAAAATCTCATATGATATTAAAGCGAGGTTTTTGAGTTCAAATCTTTCCAGACCCTCTGTTTGCCTCAATTTCATATTTTCACACTTAATACTAGGTAAAAAGAAGAATAGTTGCCTAAGGAAGAGTGATATAATAATTAAATATTAAATCGCGTCTTCATCTAACAATTTAAATTTTAAGAATAATTACTAGTGGTCCCATAAAATTTCACAAAGATATCAAGTAAATGAAATTTACTAGAGGGTTGACAATATTAAATCGTGTTTTGTTACGTATGACTCCATATATGAGCGGAAGTTCTTTTGTCAAGAAAAATTCCCAAAAGAACTAAGCAACAAAAACAAGTGACGTCTAATAATAGGCTTGAAACTTAGCGCACAAAGCATTCTTTCCTTTATCTTTTCTTGTGTATGCTTTTTTTTGTCTTTGATAATCTTGATAAGCTTCTTCATTTTTTTTTTGTGCCCAGCAGAAGTTCCTTGCTCAAATTCAACTATGCGCGGCTGAGGATCTTCAAAACCTTTCAATGATGTATTGAACCTTTTGATGTCAAATACTAAAATTGTAGCAGTTCATTTTTTCAACTTGTTGAGGTCAGTTGCAATTGTCTCAGATGTTGAAGTCATGATCGATGACAACTACATATTGACACAATAAATGCAAAATTAACACTAGCACATTTTATTTTATTTACATTAACACTCATTTTTTTGAGAAAATTCTAAAAAGGGCCTCAAATGCCCTCAGTTTCTCAAATAGGGGCTCAAAATTGATTTTTTTCAAATAAAGGCATGAAGTGGCTATAATTATTTCAAATAAGGGCATGACCTTGCTAGTCATCGGCCAACCACTGGCTGGTTAAATTTTCTAATCGATTAAGGGCATTTTTGTCATTTGACACTTTTCCTTTTTTCTTTTATTCATCTTCTTCATCATCGCCGATGGTTGGCTAACCACTAGCAATGCCCATAGAAGGCTACGCGAGAGTGGCCCTTGCTAGTCACAAGCGATGGGTGGGCGATGCCGTCTCTCACCTTGAGGAGATCGACCCTCACGGCCATCTGCGAGGTCAGCCCTCGTTGGCCGTGGGCGAGGCCAACCTCGCTAGATCGAGCTAGGGTCGGCTGGCCTTGCCGGCCATAGGCGAGGGACGGGCGAGGTTGTCCCTCGCCTTAAGGGAGGCCACCCCTCGCGGCCAACCGCGAGGTTAGCCTTTGCTAGCCACGAGCGAGGCTAACCTCGCTAGATCTGGCGAGGGTCGACTACCCTCATCGGCCATAGGTGAGGATGGGCGAGGCTATCTCTCGCCCTAAGGGAGGCCACCCCTTGCGGCCAACCGTGAGGTCGGCCTTCGCCGGCCGTGGGTGAGGCCGACCTCACTAGATCTGGCGAGGGACGAGTGAGGTTGTCTCTAGCCCTAAGAGAGGCAGCCCTTCGCGACCATCCGCGAGGTTAGCCCTCGTCAGCCGCGAGCAAGGCCGATCTCACCAGATTTGGCTAGGTCAACCTCGTCGAGTTCGTGGATGGCCATTCGCAAGGGGCTATCCACAGAGCTCATGGATGGTTGCCAAGCTCTATGGGCTTCACCGGTGGTCGACTAGCCACCAGTGATGAAGAAGAAGAAGAACCAGAAAAAGAAGAAGAAGAAGAAGAAAATAGTAATAAATAACGAAAATCCCCTTAATCGCCGGAAAAGTGAGACCCTTATTTGAAACAGACATAACCACTTTAGGTCCTTATTTGAAACAACATCCACTTCAGACCTTTACTTGAGAAAGTGATGGCACTTCATGCTCTTATTTGAAATAATGTCAACTTTAGGTCCTTATTTGAGAAACTAAAAGCACTTGAGGCCATTTTTTGGAATTTTCCCTAAATTTTTTTCAGTAGAAAAAAAACTAAATTAATGATAGTTTGATAAAAGACACCAAAGCAAAAACTCGCTATGTTCCCAATCATTTTCTATGTCACAATTGTCTTACTATCATAAATTTTGTTCAAATTGCACAAAATTTAAGTTTAAAGTGAGAATTTCTTTGAATTGCCAACCTATGAGCTCTCACTAGAAAAGATGATAAAACTTGATAAACAAATTCTTAAAGGCATCGTGCAATAATTGCATTCTATTAATTATATTCAGTTATCATCTTATAAGATACATGTTTAAAAATAAACCACGTCACATATTTTTTTATAGTTCATACACTTATTATGGGCTACTAATTTGTGTACTTTTAAACCATAAAATTAAGGGTGCAAAAATTTGCCATTAAAATCTATAGAGCAATCGAGAAACCGCATATTCCATATTCAACACTTCTAACAAGTTTAAATACAAATTTCAATACTGATAAAAAAAAATACAAATTTCAATCATGCTAAAACAATAATAATGCTTGGAAACGGTTCTGATATCAATGTTAAATTATTTTATATAGTCTAAATTGTCAAAAATTGACTTACCTATTGTAGAACAATAAGAGAATTGACTAGAACTATTAGTTGAATCACCAGCACTTAATGGACGAATTTATAACACCTTGATATTGACGAGGAAATGAACTGAGGACTCTTTAGGTACGCTGATTTCTTGTGATACTTGACTGGATTTTGGCTATGAACCGAGAATGGAGTATATGTGCCGATAACTTGTTGTTTTGGGCACGTTGAGTATTAATGACGGTTTGGAAGTTCACGTTGCTGGTTATCAAAATTTGGTGCGTTCTCTGTCCATAGAGAAGACTAGGACCTGGGCATGGGAGCAGGACGTGGGCTAGAAGAAGAAAGAAGAGGCTAGATAGAAATAAGCAAGGATTTTGGGTTTAACTCTAGCAGAATTCGGATTGGGGATTTTGGGGCTAAGATTTGGAGTTACTAATTTTGGAATTGGACTTTGAGAATTTTTGGCTAAAGAGGGCTTTTAGTATGGGCTTGTTATAACTTTAATGGAAGAGTGGGCTTGTCGTGGTTTTTTCTTAATTCGGGTTTGTTTTGAGTTGATCAAGAACGGGCTTAGCTTGGGAGTTTTCTGATTTGGGCTTACTCTGGTTAGAATCAGATTTGGGTAGAGTAAGCAAGCCCATTTCTTTTCTAGGCTTTTAATCTTTTTATATCCATGGCCTAGATTTGTGAAGACAGTTTACAGCCTATGTTTGGGCTAGGGGTGATCAATTCCAACGGGAGTGATTCTTACCCTAGAACTAGAACTGCATGCTAAGGACTAGTTATGAAAAATTGGAATCGAGAATCATTTGTAGGATCCATAAATTTGGTCCAAATATCCCCAACAAAACCACAACATTATACACAAGTCAAAATGAAAAGTGGTCTTCAAAGGACGACGGTAGATTTTGCATCCCTAATTCCATTTAGGATGAAAGGATGATCAAACGAAATGAATCGGTCATGTTTTGCTTACACAAGAGCTAAAAAAATGGGAGGAGCTCGAAGACAAAGGAAATGAGCAAAAACATACTCAACAATGATAAGGATGCCGCAAATCAAAATCTCTCACTAAGGATCATTTTGTTTCACGGAAAACAACTTTCAAAAAAAGATTTTTTGGATTTTTCAACGTTCTTTTCACGGAAAATGAACTAGTTGGGGAAAACATTTTTTATCAAGGAAATAAATCTTCTAGAATAGAGGAAAATATCTTCCAATTTTCAAGATGGAGAAAACATTTTCTTCACTCACTTTTTCTTATTTCATACCCATGTGAACTTTTCCATATTATTTTTCATTTTAAAAAAATCTAATTTTTAGGCTTTGATCATTTCATAGCAAATAACTTATTGGAAAACGTTTTTCCGAATTTTTCAGTCATTTCACAAAAAATAAATTCATCGGGAAAACATTTTTCATGAAGGAAAAAAAAATCTTCTAAAATGAGGGAAAATGTTTTCTATTTTTCAAGTTTGGGAAAATATTTTCCACACTTATTCTCTTTTTATCTCACACCCCTACTAATCCCCACTTCTTTCTTTCTATTTTTTTAATTCGATTTTTTTATTTTTTAAATTCAAAATTTTGTTATTTTTTAATAAAATCCATTCATTATTATTATTATTTATTTTTTTTATTTTTGCTCTTCTTATTCTTTAATATTATTGATTTTTTTTCTTCTTTTTCTCTTCTTATTTTTTTAATAAAATCAATTTTATTATTATTATTTTCTTTTTCAGTCGGTTGCCAGCCACGCAATGGCTGGTGATCAGCTATAGGCAAGCTTGCAACTTATTGATCTGGTGTTGCCATATGGTGGCAAGGCTCAAGCATTAAATAGATTTGGCAAGGCTTGAGCCTCAACTCACTGGTGAGCCAATCAGGCATGCCTCGCCGATGAGCCAAGAGCTTGAGCTCGCTAGAGGTGGGCTAGCCTCGAGCCTCGCCGATGAGGCAAGCTCAAGGCTCACTTATGGCCAATCGCCGGTGATCGCCGAAGAGAGAACACGAAAAAAAGAAAAAAAGAATTTAACAATCGATTTTAAAAAATAATTAAAAATCAAATTTTAAAATAAATAATAATAAAATTATTGAAAAGGAGTATATAAAGGAAAATATTTTCCATTTCGTTTTCGGGTTTCATTCGAACATTGGAATATAATTACGTTTTCTTGGAGAATGGCTTCCTAGAAAATATTTTCTGAAAATGCTGCATTTCCCCACAAAACAAATAGAGCCTTAATTATATTTCTTTTCTTTTTTAATTTTTTAATTTTTTAATTTTTTTACTTCTATCCTAGCTGGTCGGCAGCCACAACAATAGTCAATGTTTAGCCAAAAGCGAGCTCAAAGCTCACTAACCTCTAGCTACCTCGTCACTCGCTAGATTAGGCCGCCTAGCCAAGTAAGTAGAGAGCTCAACCTCGAGCTTGCTACTTGCTTGGCTCACTGTAGATGGCGAGGGGCAAGCTTAAGGCCTCAAGCTTTGAGAGACGACAAACTGACTTGCTGATCCAGTGAGGCCCAATGCCTCGAGATTGCCACTTGCCAAATCGGCAAGCTAGACAAGTGGTGAGATCGGGCTTCATTAGATTGATGAGCGCAAGTCTCTAACTTGTTGATCTA
The DNA here is from genome assembly GCA_014182735.1 of Corymbia maculata. Taxonomy (NCBI): domain Eukaryota; kingdom Viridiplantae; phylum Streptophyta; class Magnoliopsida; order Myrtales; family Myrtaceae; genus Corymbia; species Corymbia maculata. The sequence goes on along the minus strand of CM024683.1, from coordinate 20,692,505 downwards.
ATGAGCCTAGAGCTCGCCTTCCGCTGGGTGGCGGCGATGCCTAGCTAAAGAAGAAGAAAATAAAGAAAATAAAAATAAAAAATGCAAAAATTGATTTTAAAAAATAAAAATATCATTTTAAAAATATAAATAAAATAAACTAAACTATTGAAAAAGAGTGCATAAAGAAGACATTTTTCTTACCAAATTGAGAAATATATATATATTTTTTTATTTTCAAGTTTTAACTGAAAATGAAATGGAAAATATTTTCCGATGTTCGAGACGGAAAATATTTTCCTCTATACACTCTATTTCAATATTTTTTATTATTTTATTTTTTAAAACCAACTATTACTTATTTGTTAGTTTTTAAAAATCAATTTATTATTTTTAACTTTCAAAAAATCAATTACTAAATTATTTTTCTTTTTTTCCTTTTTTTTTTTTTTCCGTCGTTTCCTCTTCTCCCTTTTTTTTTTTTTTTTTTCGGTCGAATTCCTTCTCTTCTCCCTTGGCTGGTCATCAGCCATGGTGACAGCGACGATCAGCCACAGGCAAGCCTCGAGCTCAAGGCTAGCGAGCTTACTTGATCAGCGAGCTAGAGGGCGAGCTAGAGGGCGAGCTCAGGCTCGCCTATGATTGGTTGCTGGCCATCGCTATCACTGGCAATTGGCCAAGGAAGGAAAGAAAACAAAGGAAAGAAAAAAAGAAAAATAAAGTAATAATAATTTGAAACTTTTAGAAAAGAAAATTAATAAAAAGAAAGAAAGAAACGGGGACTAGTAGGATTGTGAGATAAAAGAAAGTGAATGTGGAAAATGTTTTCCCCAACTTGAGAAGTGGAAAATATTTTCCCTCGATATTGAAAGACTTTTCCCTTGATAGAAAATGTTCTCAATGAATTCATTTTTTGTGAAACGAACATCGAAAATCTAAAACATTTTCCTAAAAGTTATTTTCTGTGAAATGAATGAAGTCTTATAAATGTGATGCGAGTTGAGGATCGATTGGTTCACATTGACCACAAGAATTTCCTTGTCCCGATTCAATTACAAAAAACGCACTTTTCCGGGTGGCATGGAGACCCAAGGGATAGGTGACTACTTTAATCCAAACTGTCCAAAAAAATAGAAACGGAAGAGGAGAGAAATGAAGGGCGAAGGGATTGGGGCTACTTTCAGTCTAAAACTCCTCATTGGGCCTCAGTTCATCACGGACATCCCGAAGCATCGGAGAACAATGGGCCCGGCCCATGAAGCTCTGAGAATTCTGAAGCCCAAGGGAAAATCTTACTTGCCCCGTTCGCACCCACTGGTGTGGGCGGCCCCACCCGAGTACACGATGAACGTGAATTTGGGCTCACTTGCGCTCGAAGTAGGCACTGCTGCAGCAGAGGTCCCACGAAATTAAAGATGTTACGGCGCTTATAACTTTTATGAAAGAATATTTATATTGTTGCCCATGAAATATTTATATTATTGCTGAGGTGGAATAGTCACGTTAGAAAATTGACATTCCAAGTCAATAGGCTAAATTTGAGATTTAAGTAAAAGTTTGTGATTTTTTACGACATAAAATAAAACCTAGTGGGTGCGAATTTGTGTTCTCGGAAATTATGGATGTGCTCTTTGAAGAGGAGATGGTCATAGTTAGTGTAAATTTATATGAGTTAATTCCAAAAAAAAAACCCCAAACTTTAGGTTCAATCTTAAATATACTCCGAACTTTTTTTTATCTCAGAAAAAATCCTAAATTTTAGATTTAGTCTCAAATCTGCCCAAAACTTTTCTTTTATCTTAGAAAAAATCCCAAACTTTTAGCCAATTCCCAAATCTATCCCAATTTCTTTTGTTAAAAAGAAAATCATCAAATTTTACTCTAATCCTAAATTTGCTCTCGTTATTCTCTGCCCAAAAGCCATATTAGTAATCCCTAATTTTTTATATCCTAAAATGGTTTTATTTTGAAAATAATTTTCTATGACATCTTGCTTATTTGTATTTATTATCTATGTGGAAATGACATATTAAGTTGGGACTCGCATCTTGTGGAGTATATTTGAAAACAGATAAAAAATTGGTATTTTTTTAGTGCAAACGGAGAGTAAAACCCCAAATTAGTATACCCGTTAATTGTGACGTGTTATTTGACAATAAAATTTAACGGAAACTAATATATGGTAATTTTTTTTTGGTGGTCTAAAAATTAATTTTGGATAAATTTGTCATATGTGTACTAATTTAGAATTTTTCATGATATTGACATTTTTTTAGACAAAATAAAATTTGAGATAGATTTGGGACTAAAATTAAAGTTTAGGGTTTTTTCGAGACAAAAGAAAAGTTCATGGTAGATTGAGAACTTAATCTAAAGTTTATAATTTTTCTTGAGACAAAAAAAATTTGAGATATATTTAAGACTAGATCCAAAGTTTGAGATTTTTTTTTTGAATTGACCCAAATTTATACTGAATTAGTTTCAAATGTCATACACGATACGACAAGACAATGCCTACTTCGAATGTACATGAACCTAATTCACATGCATCGTGTGATCAGGCGGCGCACGTGAAATGGGCTGACTCCTATCCAATATGAGTACGGAAGAACGAGAGAGAGAGAGAGAGAGAGAGAGAGAGAGAGCACGCCGATCAGAGTCAAATGAGCGGAAGCATTAAGATTAGGAGGGTCGCTTCCTCGTGATGCGAGAAACGGCTGCCCCGTTCCCCAGGAGGGTTTCCAAAGAGAGAGAAATAAGGCCGATGGAGTGACGTGAGACTTGACGTGTGACCTGTGGTGGCCCGTGACGTGTGGCTTGGGGTGGCTCGTGACGTATTGCACGAAAAGTATTTTAGTCATTTATGAAAATATTTAGATAAAATTATTACCAACTCTAAATATTTTTTTTATTATCTAATTATATCGAGTGATTTGAGTCATTATGACAATACAGTCATAAAATTGGGTGGGTAGATTTTATCTTCTCCTTTTTCTTTTTTTTAAAGTTTACATGGTTGGTTAATTAATCGTAAAGTCTAGAAGAGCGTCGCATAGTTGTTGAACATAGCCCCAGTGGAGAGAAGCTGCTGCTGTCTGTGATGCGCGTTTCGGAGGAAGAGCCGGCGGAGAAAATGAAGAAGCTGCTGTACGATTGCGTTTGCTTGTGCAACTCGACCACGGTAGACCATTATGACTTTTCTGCGCCTCGAGTCATCTATATATGCAGCCTCCCTGGCTAGGGCATTGCAAGCCCCCGCATTCTTTCGTTTCCATTTTCTGCAAACCCCCCAGTTTCCTTCCGTGTTCTCTCCAGCGAAGAAAGCAGTCATTTTATGATCTTCTAGTTCAGCGTTGCTCTTTTGCTTCCTCGCCTCTCCCTCAACCGCAGATACAGTGGTGTCTCCAAAAACCATCCTCAAGCTTGGACATGAGAGTCAAAACTCTCTTCATAACCATCGACTCGGCCATGGACATCAAGGACCCCCGCGATGATGTCTACCTCGTCGTCTCTCTCTCCGGCGACCAGAAGCAGCGCGCCCCCGTCAACAAGAAGAAAGGCAACACGAACCCCTGGTCAGGCCACACCTTCTCCTTCGCCGTCGACGAGGCCGCGATTCTCGCCAGCTGCCTCAAGTTCGAGATCAAGAAGGCCAAGGGCATCTTCTGCCTCAAGAAGGGCATCGGCAAGGTCGATGTGCCACTCAAGGATCTGCTCGGGGAGGGCGGTGCCAGCGATGGGAAGCCGAAGGTGATGAGCCGTGCAGTGACGTCGTCATCCAAGGAGACCGTGTCCGTTCTCCACTTCTCTTACGAGTTCACCCAGCAGTTCCCAATCGAGGTGGCGTCGGCGGACGAGCCAGTCACGGGCGATCCAACTGCAGCAGCGCCGTCTGCCTCAAATTCGGCTCCCTCGTACCCACCACCAGCGCCCGGGGTAGTGCAGTACACTCAGCTCACAGATCTGGCGAACGCTGCGCTCCCGGCGTACGCACATCCCCCGGCAGGACATGCCGGCCGGAGCTTCATGGGGATGCTGATGGTCAGGTTCGCTGTAGAGGCGCTAATGAGTATGTTGGAATAAGTTGGGCATTTTCCTGATGCCTGGTTTTGAGCGTGTTAATAATAGTAGGATATTATATATCTATTTAGAATATTTTTCGATTTTTTATATTTATTCTGATTATTGATATACTTTTGGAGACATGCTGTTTTTTATAATGTGAAAATATCATGATATGTACACACTTTTGAATGCTTCGATTTCATCTGAATTGATCTGGTGAGTAAATAATCTAACATTGTATATTTTGTCTCCAAAACCATCCGAAAATGCAGTGGATGTTGCATTTTGAAAGAGTGGGACCACATGAGCAAATGGTCTGCTCTTTTGACTTGCCCATGGACTTTCTCCACTTTCTCCACTTTTTGTAATTATGTTTTTGCAGACAGATTATTAGGATAATATTTAATGGAGTAAGACAAAGCCGATCCTGCTGGTAAGAAGATCCCATTCACACGCCTGTTCCGCGTCTTCGAAAGAGACCAAAAACGAGAACGATGCCATGCGACGGCGTGGGGGGCGGGGGGCAATACTTCATGAAATGCATTATATTTAATTAAATGGAATTGTGGAAGGTTATATGACTTGTTTTGTGAGATTGATTTATAAGGTGAGTTATGGATTTGTTTTGTGGGTTATTTGAGGATGACATTAGTGGATTATGCTCGTATCGCTATAAATAACAACCCATTGAGAGGTAAGTATGCATAATATTATCAGGACATCTTTATATGCCAAATCACCGGCTGATATAAGTGGAAATCTAGTCAAGAGGGGTAAACTTGGTTGCATTTGTCACAGACTTTAAACATGATCATAGTTGAATATTAAGCATTAGATTAATCAATGGAATGGATTATTGACGTTGATTTGATTGAGATTAATTGATGGAATAAATCATTAATGGTTAACATTGTTGATAGATGTTACACGTAAGAAGTTTTGTTGGAAAGATATTCATTTTTGATATTTTATGTATATCGTATATTGGATTTGGAATTAATGAGTTATACTTCATGAATGTATTGAACCTTTTGATGCCGAATGTCAAAATTGTAACCATTCAGTTTCTTGTCCTTGTTGAGTTTAGTCACGATGGTCTCAAATGTTGAAGTGATGATTAATGACAACACATTGACACAATAAATACAAAATTAATAATAGCATATTTTTTACGTTAACACACATCCTTTTTTTGCAGCGAAAATAAACTAAATTAATGATAGTTTGACAAAAGACACTGAATTAAAAAATTGGCTATATTCCCAATCATCTTCTATGTTACAATTGTCTTACTATCATAAATTTTTTTGAATTTGCACAAAATTTAAGTTAAAGGTGAGAATTCCTTTGAATTACCAAACTATGAGCTCCTACTAGAAAAGATGATAAAACTTGATAAGCAAATATTTAAAGACATCATGCAATAATTGCATTCTATTAAATAAATTGAGTTATCATCTTATAATATACATGTTTAAAAAATAAACCACGTCACAAATTTTCCATATTTCATATACTTATCATGGGCTACTAATTTGTGTAATTTAAACCGTAAAATTAAGGGTGTAAAAACTTGCCATTAAAATCTATCGAGCAATCAGGAAACCACATATTCCATATTTAACACTCCTAGCAAGTTTAAATGCAAATTTCAATCATGCATAAACAATAAAAATGCTTGGAAAAAACCAACACTGCTCTGATACCGGTGTTACATTATTTTACATAGTCTAAATTCTTAAAAATTGACTTACCTATTATAGAACAACAAGAGAATTGCCTAGGAATATTGGTTGAATCACCGGCACTTAATGGACGAATTCACAACTCCACAGTATGGGCGAGGAAGTGAATCAATGACTCCTTAGGTACGGTGATTTCTCGAGATGCTTGACTGGATTTTTGCTGTGAACCGAGAATGGAGTATATGTACCCATAACTTAGGTTTTTGGGCATGTTGAGTTTTAATTGTGGTTTGGAAATTCACGTTGCTGGTTACTAAAGTTTGGTACGTTCTCTTTCCTTGGAGAAGACGAGGACCTGGGCTGGGAGGGGGACGTGGACTAGGAGAAGAAAGAAAAGGCTAGATAGAAATAAGCATGGATTTTGGGTTTAACTCTAGCAGTATTCGGATTGGAGATTTTTGGGCTAATTTCGTTTTAAAGAGGGTTGGGTTTGGAGCTTCATGCAATTATGGGCTTAGATTTAGAGGTAACAATTTTGGAACTGGGCTTTCAGAATTTTTGGCTAAAGAGGGCTTTTTTTTTTTTTTTGGTAAGGTCTAAAGAGGGCTTTTAGTATGGGCTTGTTATAACTTTAATGGAAGAGTGGGCTTATCGTGGTTTTTTTTTTCTCAATTCGGGCTTGTTTTGAGTTAATCTAGAACGGGCTTAACTTGGGGGTTTTGTGATTTGGGCTTACTCTGGTTAGAATCGGATCTGGGTCGAGTAAGCAAGGCCATTTCTTTTCTAGGCTTTTCATGTTTTTATATCCGTGGCCCAGATTTGTGAAGCCAGTTCATAGCCTATGTTCGGGTTAGGGATGATTTATTCCAACGTGGGTGATTCCCACCCTAGAATTGGAACCGCCTGCTAAGGACAGGTTATGAAAAATTAGAACTGAGAATCGTCTGTAGGATCTATGGATTTGGTCTAAATATCCCCAACAAAACCACAACATTATACACAAGTCAAAATGAAAAGTGGTCTTCGAAGGACGACGGCAGATTCTGCATCCCTAATTCCATTTAGGATGAAAGGATGATCAAACGAAATGAATTGGTCATGTTTTGCTTACACGAGGGCTAAAAAATTGGGAGGAGCTCCAAGCAAGAGACAGAGGAAATGAGCAGAAACATACTCAACAATGATAAGGATGCCGCAAATCAAAATCTCTCACTAAGGATCCATTTGTTTCACGTAAAACAATTTTCGGAAAATATTTTTGGATTTTCCGACGTTCATTTCATGAAAAATGAACTAGTTGAGGAAAACATTTTCATCAAGGAAAAAAAAAAATTCTAAAATAGGGAAAATATCATCCACTTTTCAAGACGGGGAAAATATTTTCCCCACTCACTTCCTCTTATTTCACACCCATGTGAACCTTTCCATATTATTTTTCATTTTTAAAAAATCTAATTTTTCAGCTCTGATTGTTTCATAGAAAATGACTTCTAGAAAAATGTTTTTCCGAATTTTTCAGCATTTTTTCATAGAAAATAAATTTATTAGGGAAAACGTTTGCCATGAAGAAAAAAAGTCTTCTAAAATGAGGAAAAATGTTTTCTATTTTTCAAGTTTGGGAAAATATTTTCCACACTCATTCTCTTTTATCTCCCTACTAGTCCTCACTTCTTTCCTTCTATTTTTCTAAATTCAAAATTTTGTTATTTTTTAATAAAAATGATTTTTTTAATTTTTCTTTCTTTTTGCTTTTCTTCTTTTCAGTCGATTGCCAGCCATGCAATGGCTAGCAATCGACTACAAGCAAGCTTGTAACTTGTTGATCTAGTGTTGCTAGATGGTGGCAAGGCTCGGGTGTCAAACGGATCCGGCAAGGCCCGAGCCTCGTCGCCTCAAGCTCACCTTGCCAATGAGCCAAGAGCCCGAGCTCATTAGAGGTAGGCTAAGCTTGAGGCTCACCTGTGGTCGGTCACCGGCCAATCACCGCCGAAGAGAGAACACAAAAAAGAAAAAGAAAAAGAAAATAAAAAAGAAAATAAAAAATCGATTTTTTAAAAATAATTAATTAAAAATCGATTTTAAAAATAAATAATAATAAAATTATTGAAAAAGAGTGTATAAAGGAAAATATTTTCCCTACTGAATAGCAGAAAATATTTCTCATTTCATTTTCAGTTTCACTAGAACACTTAAAAATAATTACATTTTCCCGTAAAATGGCTTCCTAGAAAATATTTTTTGAAAATGTTACATTTTCCCGCAAAATAAAAGGAGCCTTAATTATTTTTCTTTTATTTTCTTTTATATTTTATTTTTTTACTTCTATTTTGGTTAATCAGCAATTATGACAATAGTTAATGACCGAGAAGAGGTTGGTGGCCAAAGGCAAGCTCGAAACTCACCAACCTCTGGCTATCCCACCACTTGCCAAATTGGGTTGGCTAGCCAAGTAAGTAGAGAGCTCAACCTCGAGCTTGCTACTCACTTGGCTCACTGTAGATGGTGAGGGGCAAGCTCGAGGCCTCAAGCCTTGACAGACAGTGAACCAACTTGTTGATCTAGTGAGGCTCGATGCATTAAGCTTGCCGCTCGCCAAATCAGCGAGCTAGATGAGTGGCAAGCTCAGGCTTCACCAGATTGATGAGCGCAAGTCTCTAGCTCGTTGATTTGGTGAGCCTAGAGCTCGCCTTCAGCTGGGTGACAACGGGTGCCTAGCTAAAGAAGAAGAAGAAAAAATAAAGAAAATAAAAATAAAAGTAATGTAAAAATCAATTAAAAAATATATCATTTTTAAAAATAAAAAAAATAAAAAAATTATTGAAAAAGAGTGCATGAAAGAAAAGATTTTCCTTATCAAACAGAGAAAAATATTTTTGCTTCATTTTCAAGTTTTAACTAAATACCGAAAAATAATTACATTTTCTTGGAGAATGACTTTCAAGAAAACATTTTCCAAAAACGTTATATTTTTCGCAAAATGAACGAAACCTAAATGGAGATGAATCTCTATGACACATGAAATTTTCAATTGCAATAGAATGCAAAAGGAATGAGCAAAGAAATCAATTGCACAATTTCGAGAGTTTTGAGCTTATGATGATGAAGTAGGCGGCAAGAAGGAGAAATCCCGAGGGACCGAAGGCACGCTAGGTGAGAGTCCCCCAAGAGGAAAGCCTCTCCGATGCCGGACGCGAAGAGGTCGGTGACGAGAATGGGAGAGCTGGCGATGACGGACTTCCGCGTGGGAGGGGCCGACCGGATCAGGGTCGGGGTCTCTGAGAGAGCTCCTTGCGTCAACATTGCGTTCGGCAACATCACTAGCTAAGGAGGGCCGAGGCTTGAGATGGAGATTCGGGATGAGTGGGTGCCGAATTGATGATGAATTGTTTTTTCAACCTTGATTAGCAATGCACGAGGGTAGTTTAGAAATGTGATTAGAATCTAGTTAGGAGTCAATGATGTTAGCCTATTGTTTTCCGAACACAAATGAGAGTTAATAGTCATTACCTTTAATTAATAAATTCCTAGTTTGATTAGGAGGTGGTTGAGTTAATCGAATTACAACGGCAAAACCAAATTCCTTAACCCAGTTCCAAATGGCTTATTTGTTTGCCAATTAGCGAGTGGATTAGGCTTACCCTAAATAGAATTAAGGTTTTAGATTCAAGTTTATGGGGGTTCATGTCACAAAACTTAAAAACGAGGCCATATATATTTTATTTACTTGACAAGTACCAAGTTTTCAATGCTTGTGTGCTTAATTAATGCTTGCACTTTCGATACTTGGTTGTTTCATTACCACATTGGATTTCAGTAACTTGTTTGTTAATTTCCTCTCTAGAATGGTTAGGGCTAGTTTAGAACCATAACAAAACCTTCAAGAACATTGCGTGATTACTTAATGGTTTGGATACCTTTAGGTTCATAGCTGGTAATTAGATTGCATGATCGCTTAGATAAATAACCTTCAAAGTCCATAGTAATGGGTTCAAACACCGAATTCAAGTTCAATACCAAGCTCGGGTGCCTTACCCGAGAGTCTCATTCTCTAATTACAAGACAAAACGTCCCAAAGTTCCCAAAATATAATTTCCTTATGCAGAGCGAAAAGGGTAGGTCCATCTTCTAGTTCTTTTCGACAAAAAGTCCCGAAGTCCTTCCGAGTGCAACTTCTTGTAAATCGATAAAAACTTCCACCAACAATGGCTGATCAATCTAATTAGCTGGGCGCACATCGTTGAACGCATTTACTGAATAATTGACGTTTAAGTCCGATTGGCAAAAATGCCAGCATTTAACAACATTGAAAATTCAGGATAAGTAGAGACTTATCTTGTCTTTTAACATTTTTGGAATGTTATGATTAGGGTTAATGAATTTTTTCCTTCTAATTTATCTCTCGCTAATGATTGCGTATTCCACTCTCGCACCTCTAAAAAACGTTGTTCTTCTTCTTGTCATGCACACTCTTTGTGCTTGCTAGTGGTGCTGGTCACTAAGGTCGAGGCTTCCACTGTCAAGGCTTGCCTAGGGTTGTGTGACCTCGACATGACCTAGATCCGGTCCTTCAATAGCAATGGAGTCCGAATCAAATGAAAAGAAATCAAGATGTGAATGAGGGCATGAGTTTTGTGTAGGATGATGAAAAAATGGAGAATTAATTCCAAGTATGGAAAATTCTTATTGAGGATGACATAATGATATGTTAAATTGGACTTAAACATACAAATCAACATATCAAATCAATAAATGTCAATTAGTCAATAAACACAGTTGTAGATTGGATTTAAATGTCAAATCAAAATATCAAATCTATAAAAGTCAATTATTAAATTAATGCATTTATTGATTTGACATTTTCCAGAAAAAATCGTACATGAAACCGTTCAATACGAAAAGGTTTGATCGAATCCCTTTATAAGATGACGAAGGAAGAGAGAGAAAATAACGAATTAGGATACCATTGTACAAGTTCATCGGCGCTGAGGACATGACCCCAATAGTGGAAGATTTCATGTCATTTATTTTCATAAAGATATTAAATAGTTAGGTAAATAATTTGCATGATGTATACTGACCAATTGTCAAACTTCATTATATTATAAATAACATTGACTATGGATTTGCAACTTCAAAATGACAAAAAGATTCATGAAAAACAGTTAGCTCATTTCATTTTCCTTGAACATCTTTGTTCACAAAGTTATGTATGAAACTTTGATTTCACAATGTCGGTTTTTACTTGGGATTGATTGAAGGTGGGGTCAAACGTTGGTCTACCGTGGTTTTCTGATTCAAATTCACAAAACATGAACATAGTCTCAATGTCATCCGATCACTAAATGTCAAATAAAATACAACTCTCAATTACTTATTCAATTAATTTAATTTATTTTTCATTTTTTTTGGAGATGGTTGAATTACCTTATGAAGGAATCCAACAGTCAAGATCGATTCTTTTCATTCTTTTCCTGTGTTACCTTGTCATGGGATTTAATCAGGCCTTTGAAAGTCAAACGTTCCCAGTACGGCTTCTAGAAAATTGATAAAAAGAAATATCACCAACAAAATGCTGATCAATCTAATTAGCTGGGACCGACGAAAAAGAAAAAGAATCTAGTTAGTTGGGCATGCATCGTTAAAGGCGTTTATTGAATAATTAACCATTATCAATTTGATGTTTAAGTTTGATTTGGAAAACTATCAGTGGTAGAAAGACTGACGAGGAAATAGCCCGATATGTGATGAAAGAAAATCACTTGGCTAACTCCATTGTTGGGCACGTGTCGATCGGTCAAGTGGCCAGTCCTCTATTTTGTCTCCATGCTGGACATGATCAAATAATACGATTATTCAGATATAAATAAATTCTTAAATTATTACCTCTTAATTTTAAAACGTAAACTATAAAGATATTTTTACCTCAATTATTGAGGAAGAAAGGTATATAATTTGGAATAACGGGTGCAACGTGTCGTAGTAAAAATCCTATAGCTCCATTGTTGGGCCACATGTCGATCGCTTTTGGCTAGTTTAACAGATTGTGCGGTCGTAAAAGCGGGTGGATAGCTTTGATTTTCTTTTTTTTAATATTTATTTTGTATAAGCTGATTAATTAATCATGAAATAAGTAGCTGGTTCCGGTGGCTGGACCGTCGTGTCTTCACGGACACGCGCCGAGCTCACGAACTACGGACGGAGGCGAGCGGAATCCCGTGGAAATGGGCGGCACGCGCGTAGAGTGGGCGTGGGGAAACGAGAAGTCGGATGGAATATCCGGTGCATCTGAGGGGCGGCCGAGGTGAAACTGGGGTCACCGCGAAGTCGACGGATTGAACGAGCGGCCGGAGCATCCGTCTGTAAGTCGCGCTCTCGTCAACCACTTCCATCATCATCGTCAATCTCTCTGTCTGGTGTTTGGGGGTTGAAGGAACATCGAAAAATGGGAAGAGAAGCCTCTGGAGATCCTCCGAAACCATCCTCAAGGGCAGACAAGGAGTCGTCGACTCAGGAGATAAGCACAAAGAGCAACAAGAGGCAGCGCAGCCCCGACCGCAAGTCGAAGACCAAGAAGGCCAAGCTCGCCAGCCTCGATGAGGACGTCGAAGAGGTCCATGTGCCGATCAGGGATCTGCTCGAGAACGCCGCCGGCGCCGGCGTGAAGTCGAAGGTGCTGAGATACAAAGTGAAGTCGTCGTCTGGGGAGACCAAAGGCGTCCTCCAAATTCACTGTGAGCTACTGCCCCCGCCGGCGAAGATGGTGGGCGAGCCAGTCGCGGATTATCCAGCTGCAAGCGCGCCGCCTGCCTCAAATCCGGCCGCCGCACACCTGCCACCAACCGGGGCAGCGCCGCCGCCCAGGCCATACCCACCGTCGGCGTATCCGCCGGTGGCATACCAGCCAATCATGGTATCCCCGCCTGGATACCCGCCGCCGGGGTACCCGCCGGCGGGGTATCCGCCCAATTATCTACCGCCGGCAGGATATCCACCGAACCCTGCAGTGCCACATGGTTATCCACCGCCGGCAAACATGTATCCCGTGGCTGGATACTGGCCCGCAGCCCCACCGCCGCATGCTGGCGGGGACATCTGGCGGAGGGCGTTGACCGAGGTCGTCGCCAACACGATATCGAATTGGTTCGATTCAGTTAATAATACCGGGTCCGCTGACAGGTTTCTTTCCAATGCCTGGGATGCCTTGCCTTGATATGTAAGCTAGTTTCCTAGTTTTTAGTGTTCTTTTCCTGTGCCATTTCTTGTTTTTCGTGCCTCTATTCAGATACATATTTGGTTGAACATTCGCACAGGAATGAGTTCATCTCATATGTATTCGGTTTCAGTTGTTGAGTAAGTTTGGTTTCAGTTCTGTGTCAATTTGCTAAATTTGGTTTATTTGAAGAAAATTTGTCAGATTGCTTATTGTGCTTCGATTAAGATTATATTGATGTTGTTGGGCGACTAAGATGGTAATCTTTTAGTCTGTGGTGGTACGAAGGTTTGACCTATTGCTTTTTTTTTTCTATGTTAATTAGAATCATGCAGGATAGGTTTTTTTTTTTTTATCCATAAGGAAAGTAATAATTTTTTCAACGCTAATTTTTGCCTTAACTTTTTGGCCAGTCACTTTTTCAATAAAGTCGAGGATATCAAGAATCCTCAAAAATTCTATATATTAAGCAAGTTTGGACTACTTTGAGCACAAGATCACTTGTCGTAGCACTTAGCCTGGTCTTGCTAAATCACATCGTAAATGATTACTAGTAAGAATATTTATTGTTCGATTTTGATAGTTCATGTTTGGGGTGCCGGATAGATCGACAAATATATGTGGTCATTTTCTTGTTGCTAAAGGGGCCAAAAAGGAAATGTTCAACTCACCACTGAACAATACACTGCACATAATATCGAATACCCCATTAGCAAAAATATAAAATGCCTTAATTATTTTTGGGGCCATATATAAAATGCGTCATTGGGATTCCCAAATATATCTTTAATAAATAATATGTGCTTCCGAAGGCAGTGTATGGGTTTATTCGAAACATTCTGAGCTCCTAAAAGATGTACATAAGAGAAAAATTGAAGTAGTATGAATGTATCCATTCAAGTTATATGAAACAGTTAGGGTCTCAACCCCAAAGAAGAAAATGAAGGAGACGAGACGAAAAATCTTATGACATCGATAAAGGGGCAAAAGGGTTTGATTGTTTTGGACGAGGACAAAATAAACGGGTTAGACGCGGTCTTCAATTGAAGTGGCATAAAGGCCCCATCTGGGAACGGAATCTTCGTTCTATGGTCAACTTTGTACAACTCCCAAACAATCTCGATGAGTATTTGATTAATCATTTATTTATTTAGAAACATGTCAGTCAGCATTGCATTATATAATATAATCGATATCCATATTAATAATTTCCGATCAAAATTTATTAGATGAAATCAACAAACACCATTAAGCCACCACCACCACCAGCCATCATTATCCATTGTTTGTCAAATTCAGATTTGGTTGAAAGTTATTTAAAAATGCATATCAAATGTTCTAGTATTTCCCATGTCCATTCACCTAACAACTTGCACTTCTAAAATAGTTGACAATGGTTTTATAAAACTTTTCATGGGTGATGCAAGGTTGGGGGCGATGCGGTTGAGAGCAATTTGGCTGGATTTGATGATTTTTTTTTTTCTTTTGAGAAGATTTTGAAGTTGAAAATTTAAACCCCCCCAAAAAAGGAAGATTCATGGGTAAGGCCCTACAACATACCTTGAAACCAATTGACAAGATAGGTTCTAGGTTTAATATTACACGAGCTAAGTTTCAAAAACTAGGGAACCGATTTTAGAGGTTCTAAGATTTATAATTGATTGGACATAAATATAATAAATTCAAGACTTTTTCTAATATTAGCATTGTACACATCTATGACAAGTAAAACTTGCATACAATGTCGATCCTTCCCGGAGGGAGACTTGATTAGCATTCAGCAATAAACAGATGGTTAATATGAGAAAAATCAATCATATTTTTATTGGTCGGAGAAAAAATCAATCAATTAAACAACACCAATGCGAAAGGAAAATGCCAGTGCAAATTTATATTACCAGAAATCCACAAAGATGAGTGTCAAAAATTTATATTATCAGAAATCCACAAAGATGAGTGTCAAAAGAAAAAATTGACACTATAGATGCCTGATAGCTATCATATTTCTCACTTAATTTACTCAATAGCTAATGAGACAATGACAACCTTTACTTCTGTCAGTGTTCACATTACATAGCCTTGACTCAGGACTAATTTTCGCCAATGAGCTAAATCTAGAACATATTCATGCAAAAATTTTAGCCATCACATTTTTATTCTCTTCATGTGTGAAGAACGGGGTAAAATGGACAAAACAGAACCCAAAAAAAAAAAAAAAAAAAAATCTGGGGTAAAACCGTCGATATTGTGGTGAACAAAAAATAATAATAATAATAATTGTTCCCATATTGTAAAATTTTCTTTTCTCCAAAGTTTACAATATTGGAACAGTTAGCAAAATGAAATATTGCAAAAATTAAAGGGTGCACATTTTGCGTGTGGAGAAATAAATATGTTTGGGAGATTCAATCTAGTTAGGAATATAAACTTAATTATTGTGCAAAATAAGAATAATTTAATTTAATTACCCAAAAGATAGACCATTTAACTTGAAAAGTATCAAATTTTGAAACAATCGTGAACTATGTATGAAAGATTTAGTTCACTTTCGAATAACCACAAGCTTTTGTGAAATTTATTGGTGAAAGGATGATTTTTAAAAGACTTTTAAAAATCTCCAGCATAGCTGATTGTGATATCGTGACAATTTCAGCTTGGAAATTATAGATCACTCGTTCTAGTTTGACAAACACTGCTTTTGCTCGAATCAAAAGCCGATACTTAATTGGTTCATCATTGTCGTAAGGTGTTCCATGGACTCTTAAGTTGTCAAGACACGGGCATGGCCCCTAGACCATAAAGACTATGACTTTCTAAGTTTGTTTTGACAGTGAGATGTATATTCTATAAGCCAAATAACCATATCTAGACCAAACTTAGTTAGGATTTATGATATAGTCATTTTCTAACTAAATATTATCTTTCTCATTTTAAAAAATAATAATAATAAATGTTTACATTAATATTGATTGTGCTACATAAAATAATCAAACGTTTCCATCAGTAATTTTCAGATTTTATTTATATTAGTAAATCTGCGAAAAGCTTGACTTTTAAGGCTCCCAAAGGATTCCACAACATTAATTATTTAGCACATCTTTTAGCACCATCCACCAAACCCGGATTTTGCTTAACTTGCGTCCCATTGACCCAGACTTACCCACGTGAACTTTGATCTATTGGAGGAGAGCCGAAACGACTCCGTTTAATGAGATGCTGGACAGAGAAAAACTTTGGTCCGTCGGTGTGAAACTCCTAGATGCAAGTAGCTTTCATCCTATGTCACGATCATAAGATTCCTGAAATTAGGTTCCGTTTATTTTGCGGTATATATAATATTTAAAAAAAATATTTTTCAAGAAAATAATATTTTATGTTGTTTAACTAAAACCTGAAAATTAATTAAAAATATTTTCCACTGTTTCTTATAAAAAAATTTGATTTTTTTTCTTAAAGAAAAAAACAAAATGTTTTAATTTTTTTTTAATTAATTTTCTTTTATTTTTCCTTTTTCCATAGGCAATCACCATGGACGGTGACCGGCTACGAGCAAGGACGAGCTCGCCCAAAGCTGGCCCAACACCGACGAGCTAGATGACGTCATTTATCTCCAATATCATAAAAATATGTAATGGTCAATAAACAAGGTCAGCAACTTTTTCTGAGCACGGGTATAGAGCCCCATTGGTGGAAACTTACGATTTAGAAACGTGGATCACCCAAACATCTTTAGACATCCTTGAATACTTTGTTAATCTTGATGGTAAACCAAAGTTCGATGACGTAACTGCTGACGTCAAATGGTTATGGGCTAATTCTTTTTGATTTGTCTGCTCTAGTAATGCCCCATCTTAGTAAATTGCTTCATCAATATGACCATTTCAGATCAACACAAGTTGGCAAAAGCATTGCATAGTTACTCGAATAGCTGTTCCATTTCTTGAATGATCACAACTATATGTATGCATCTGGTTCAGGCTCATTAAATGGGTGAGTTGAGTAAAAATAATTTGACCAAAACCGATCGATTTAACCATTGACCCATTTACATCAAGACTAATTTAGTGATCCATACCGGACTTATAACTATGTTTAGCAATTTTTTTTTCCTTAAATTTGTTGTCTCTAAAGAATGGGCAACTCCATAGATTGCCTCATTGAGTTTGGGAGGGAGCCATGAAGGTTGATTCATGGGCAGAATGTGAAGGTGGTGGTGAAAGTCGAGGTTGGGCCCTCCATAAATCATGAAATGGGTTCAGGCTTTGGTTATTAATTGAGTATATATGACATCTTAATATTTTGGGCTTCATAAAAGCCCAATTTACATATCTCTCTTAACAAAAAACAAATATTTACTGATTATGTTGAGAAAACTTTGCAATATGTTTGGAAAATTGACAAATCCTTTCACAAGTGTTATGATTCTAATGAAAGAATTTTCATATGATATACTTAAAGCAAATAGGTTCAAACATTGTTCTGAATATCATTAGATTCAAAGACTTATTTGCCTATTTAAGAAGTTCTAAATCTCTACATCCAAAGACATTCTAAATCTCATAACAATTGAGTTACATAAAAACAAAAGTTAACTTGTGCAAGTGTTGTCAAGATGACATACATCTTCAAACATTACAAGAAGTATTCAGATCTTAATAATCAATTTGGATTAAGTGAAACACAATAACTAGTGATTTGGCTTAGATTTCTTTCTATGATAATAGTGATTGTCTATCTATAAAAAAAAATGTATACCAATGTAACCCTCTTGTTGCAAGGGTTCATAATTCAATTGACAATCATTTGGAGATGAGATGTTTTTTCCTAACGAAAAACTCTACTTATGGAAACCCAACCTCTATTGCATGGGCAGCAGAATCAAGGGAGAATCTAATTTTGCAATCCAAGTAGCAATAAGATATTGTCATATTATTCAGGTCCAACGGATTGATTGGATGAATGATCTTTAGAAGTATTGTCCAACGGTTAGCTTGAAATCCAAGTAATATAAAAGGAGATTGTGGTGTTGAAGGAAGATAACAAGATCTTAAGCCTATGATTCCAAAGTTTAAAGGGAATTTAGACATTTTCATATTTGTCTCCGTGAGTTGAAAATGTAATCTTTGAGAAGTTATTTACAGGATTATGTGAGATCAAAAGATGCTATCACACATACTTGAGTAAAGAGTACTCAGACACTATAATTTGATTGATTCTAGTGAGATTAGCCAAAATGTTGTTAGCATAGGAAAGTAAATGTAGGCTTACTATAAGCCAAACCACCATAATTGTTGTATGCAATCTTTTCTATCTCTTAATCTCTCTTTTATTCCATTTGATAGTTTATTGCATATAAAAAGATCGGATTATTGCCTAGTCTTTTATTAGACCTTGTTCTTTTGTGATATTGTACTTGGTCATTTTAATTACCGTCTTAATTGTGTATAATAATCTATTCAACCCATTTTGAATGATAGTACTAGCCACATCAATTGGTATCATAGCAGGTTACTCATCATTTTCTGAAGGGCTACATTACTTCGAGCTTACGATCTACCATGGCTAGCAATATTACACCAAGTCTTTTCGAAAGACAAAGTGATACTAGACCTCCATACTTTGAAGGAAATGATTATAACATCTGGAGAAATAAAATGAAGGCCTTTATCATATCTAAGGATCCCTTGGAGTGGGATCTAGGTTTGAAAGGGATTAAACTTGAAGCTACATCATCTATTACGAGAGAGAGAGAGAGAGAGAGAGAGAGAGAGAGAGAGAGAGAGAGAGAGAGAGAGAGAGAGGCACCTGAAGTTGCCACCTTATTCGAGACAAACATTATTAAAAGAAAAGTTTAGAAGCAAATGCAGTTTATTTTCTTTATTGTGCTTTATCTCTAATTGATATAATTTAATTTCTTCATGTGAAACAACAAAGAGATATAGGACAAGCTACATGTCACATATGAAAGAACTAGTTGAGTCAAGGAGACCAAAATAAACATTCACCTCAGACAACGTGAGTCCTTCAAGATGAAGCCAAACAAATATGTGTCTAAAATGTTCAGTAGGCATTGTCAATGGATTATCATACCAAGGAAATCTAGTATTAGGCCCAATGAAAGTTTTTTATTTTTTATTTTTTTTTGTTCAGAGGCCCAACGAAAATTAACAACTTGCTATGTGTACTGTCCAAAGAGTGGGACCATATCAAACATCCATTTGGAAGACTCAAAGAATTATGCCTCTGATGGTGGATGAACTTATGGGAACACTTCAATTATATGAAGTGGAATAACTCAATGAGGAAGAAGATTCAAAAGGTAAGAAGTCGGTTGCCTTAAAATCTAATATTAATTTTGATGTCTTAGTCTTCGAAGATGATGAAGAAATAGTTCTTACGGTAAAAAAAGTTGAGGAAACTAGCTAGAAAAGGAAGAAAATTCATAGGAAAATGGCAATTCAAATCAACTTAACAAAAGAGGCCCTTTAGTGACAGAGATGAAGGTAAGGATGTAATTTGTTTCAAAGGGAGAAGACATGGACAAATCAAGCCAAATTGTCCCAATCTGAGGAAAAAGAAAAGTAAGTAACTTTGAAATCCTAGATGTAGTATCTAATTACATTGATGAATGATGCTTAGATTACAAAGCTACACTTAATAAAATCTCTGAATAGAAGAAGAAAAACTCAAATTTGAGGCAACAAGATCTTTCTCAAAAGGAGAAAATCGAAAATTTTGAAATGGATCTTTCTCAAATTCAAGAAAGTCGAGATTGGATAGCAAAGGAAAATAAATCTTTGAAAAAGTAAATTTCTGATATTACCAAAAGATTTTCCTGGGAATAAAAACTTTGAACCATGTACTTTCTATACAAATTTCCCTACTACAACAAATCACAATAGTTTGTGGTAACTATGTTCATACTCTATCATCAAACTACATGTGACAACAAGAAGTTTGTGGATTGATGCGTCATCGTATATGTGAAGTTTAGATTATGTGAAGATGGCAAGCCAAAGAACAAAGAGGAGTATGTGGAATTGAGGAGTATGTGGAATTGTGGAAGCACTTTGGCCCTATGTACAAACATAAAGCTCATGTGTGTTCTTCTTCCTGTTTTGTATATTACTTTAAATAACGGTGGTCTAGTGGAATAACCTTTTGCCAAATTTGACTTTATTCATCTTAAATCATAAATGGAACCTACACAAAGATGTTCACTTCTCTTGGTGTAAAATGGGATTGTGTTCCATCATGAATTTTTCATATTTGTCATGATTGAAAATTTTCTATCTTTCCTTTTATTTTTTGTTAAAAAAGAATATGGTTTTTGTAATTTGGGCCTTAGCTTAACCCTTAAGCCCAATAATGCTTGGAGTTGAGCTCACCCACATAGACCCCTAGACCTCCCCATATCTCTCTCTCTCTCTCTCTCTCTCTCGTTTTGCAACTGTGCAGCTCCAAAGTTTCCATTTTCTCTCTCAAGCCATTTGGGCAAACACCAACCCAAATCCCCACTCCTCTATTGGTCTCTTGTGCCTCAAATGGCTCCACCAGCTCCGACAATTCAAAAGAAAGTAGAACAAGATCAAAGTGAGGGCCACCTTCTTCGATTGCCCTCTCGCTAGCCAAATCATGGTTCGGAGGAAGCCAATGTTCCACCCCATCACATCAATCTCTTTAGCTAGATTACAAAGGATATAATTGATCAGAGATCGAGTGCACTTATTGAATTTCTCTGCCTGGGTTCTGTTTCTTTTGCCAAACATACCCTATTCTCTAAATGAGAGTAGGTTGCTCAAGGAGTTCTCTACTTTCGTTCACGTAGCTGAAGGTAAAGCCTTTTGTTCCAAGTTGATTGCGTGGATGCTCTGTTGGTGGAAGGTTCTGGTCAATTCTTGATCTGGTCAAATTGGCCAAGGATGAAGCGAGTTACCGTACTTGGGTGTTTACTGATTTGGGCTTACTCTAGTTAGAATCGGATTGGGCTCGAGTAAGCAAGCCCAATTTTCTTTTCAAGGCTTTTCATATTTTTATATCCATGGCCTAGACTTGTGAAGCCAGCTCGCAACCTATGTTTAGACTAGGGGTGAGCAATTCCAACGTGGACGATTCCCACCTACTCTAGAACTAGAAACCACCCCATAGGAGCCGTTATGAAAAATTGGAACATGAACCATTTGTTAGTTCCATGAATCTGGTCTGAATGTCCCCTCAAACATCAAGTTGACATATCAAATCAATAAATGTAAATTTTTGAATAAACACATTTATCGATTGGATTTAAATGTCTAATCGATATATCAAAATCTACAAATGTCAATTATTTAAGGGATAAAAGCAATACAAGTCTTAAAATTTATCACAAATGTGCAATTGAGTTCTAAAACTTGCAAAAAGTGCAATTGAGTCCAAAAACTTGTCAAATGAGTTCAATTGAGTTCTAAAGTTAACATCGTCAAACTTATTAACAAAGAGTGTTGGCATGGCGTTGACATGGCATTTTTAATCTTTTCTCTCTTCTACGTGGCAAATAATTTTTTTAAAAATGGCCACGCACACAAAATGGTAGTCGTTTAACTTCCTCTTTATTCTGCACGATCTTTTCTTTTCTTCCCCCACCCCCTCTCTTTCCTTTCCCACTTCCCGAGCATCCCCCTCCTGATCGTCCTTCCCTATTCTCCAACTCATGAGCATCAAAATGCTGGATCACATGTCTTCTTCTTCCCCAATTCGTCTGAACCCGAACCCCAAACTCATCATCATGTGGCTTGCTTTGAATGAAATCAATGCTCGCTTTCCTTTTGAACCCGAAGCCCCAAATCAAATTTGACAATCTCGAGTTTTCTCGCAATTTGGGTCCTCTCACAAGTTAAAGTCCGATGGCCATCGTTATCTGGAGTTCATAGAGCTTGAGTTCGATGCCCATCGCGAGTTCGTGTTCTCTTCTTTGACGATCACCACTTCATGCAAAGACCTAACTTGCAAGAATCTCCATGGTAGAGCAAGCGTCGTTGACAACGGAGACAGGAACAGCAACAACGATTACGACTCCTCCTTGGGCATGTATCACTCTTCGCAATTTAGCATTTGGGTATGCCAAGGTAATGCTATGATTTCTTTTGTTTTGCAAAGGCGCTTTTGTCTCTGCATTATCTTATTTTGGTCTTGCTCACTAGGAATATAAAAGATAAAAATGTACTATAGCCTTCTTCATGCATTTAGGTCTCGCTTACTAGAATTTTCACTAAATTTTGATAGTGCACTATAGAATCGGCACTCAACAAATATTTTTTTTTTTTTGTTACATTCACTAAAGACTATGTTTTCTCTTTAGCTGTTCATGACAACGGCAATGGCGACGGAGATGGCGATGGCGACGATGATGAATACGGTGACGGCAATCAAGATAGTGACAACAATAGGTAATAGCTTTTATTTTTCTTGTGATTGTCATAACTTATTTTTTGTTACATATGAGTGCTATGAGGGTTTGTGAAGATGCTACTACAGTTGAGATATATAGGAGATCAAATGAGAAGTACAATGGTAGAATAATTTGCTTAGTGGTTGCTAATAATGTGGCTCTTCGTTGTCATGCTCGTGTGATGTTTTCGTAGCCATCATCATCTATTTAGCTTGTATGTATTCTCTAGTTGGCTATTTAATGGCAATGGGTAGGGAAACTTTTCATTTTTTTTTAAAGATATGTTTAATTCAAAATTTAAACAAACCTACATAATTTGATGATTAAAAGTGATTTTTATTTTTGTTCCCTTAGGTCCAATGGCCGAGAACAAATTTTATGTCACTGTTTTCTTTGGATGTATATTTCAAGTTGGATCGCCCTTGGAATACGTAGGTGAGAGGGTTGATATTGTTGAAATAAACTTAAGTAAGCATTCACTGTCTAATATAATTAAAGTTATTGGGGAGGCTTTGGGTATGTGTGAAATAGAAAAACTCTCTTATAAAGTTCCTAGAAGTATGACTTTCGAAGATAGAGTAACTTTTAAATATTTATGGGAAAACTCTGATGTGATAGATCTATTTTATCATCATCTATGTTTTGCAAATATTGACTAATATATTTGGCATGTTGATAATGAAAAGATAGGAGCTGAGATAAGGGGCGTTGAGATAGAAAGTGAAGGTATGTATAATGTGAATATGAAAAGAGTTGACAATGTGTCTGGCAATGTGTTGATTGGGAATATTAATAATGACAAAAATCGGGTTGAAGTTGCCAATAGGGATCTAGATGAGGGTGAGGATGATGATGCATCTCATTTGGTGGATATGAAACAGTCGAGTGATAATGATGATTTTGAACTAGTTGATGCAAAGAGAAAATTGAAGGAATTTTCAGTGAGGTATAGGCTCAAATTTAGCACTTACAGTGAGGCAACTAGTACTTCCCAATCACTGGGTGAGGCTTAGTTGGTAGATGCTTTCAGATATGAAACATAGTATTATTATTTAGATGAAGAAGATAGACTTAAATCAGATTTAAATGATGAAGGTGACGAAGAAGCTGAAGTTGTTATTTCAAGGAGGAAAAGTAGGTTCCCATCATATAAGCAAAATTGTGCAAATATAATATTTATTGTTGGCACAATATTTGAGGATGTAACTGAATTTAAAGATACAATTTTGAGGTATTCTATAGCTGGGCAAAGAGCAATTAAGTATATTAAGAACACAAAAAAATTTGTAAAAGTTAGGTTTGTATAGAAAAATTGTAATTGGATGATTTATGGTACTCTTGATAACAAGACTAGGTTGTTTGATTTGTAGAAGTATATAGATGAGCATATATACAGTATTATTTTCAAGAATAAGAAAGTGTCTAGTTCTTACTTAGCTAATCACTTCATGATTATCATTTCTGCAATGCCTAAAATCAATACACCTGAGTTAAAGAAATTAGTTAGAGAGTAGCTAGGAGTAAATGTTACTTTGAGTCGGTGTAGAAGAACAAAGTTAAAAGTATTGAAGGAATTACAAGGCAATTATAAAGAGTATGTGCAAATATACGATTATTTGGGAGAGCTTTACATTGCAAGCCCTGCAAACAAATTTAAAATAAAAGTTAAAATGTCATTACCAAATTTTCTACCATTATTTGATAGGGTTTACATTTGCTTTGATGCTTACACAAAAAGTTTTTTTGGCTAAATGTAGGAAAATCATTGGATTAGATGGATGTTTCTTGAGGGGTTTGAGGTGAGTTGCTATGTGCTGTAGGCAGAGATGCCAACAATCAAATGTATCATGTGGCATGGGCAATGGTAAGAATTGAGAATAAGGATACATGGAGTTGGTTTGTTGAATTATTGAAATCAGATCTTGATATGTGTAATGGCAATAGTTGGCCTTTGATAAGTGAACAAAAGATATGCAATGCTTCTTTATGACTCATCTAAAAATTGATTATAACACTACAATGCTTATCAGTATTAATGTTTTGCTTTTGTTTTTCTTTATTTATTTCTTTTTTGGGTATTTGTCAAGGTCTCATTCTTTCTATAGCTAAATTTTTACCACATGCAGAACACAGGATGTGTGCAAGGCACATATATTCAAATTAGGGTAAAAAATACAAATGAAGACAATTGATGAGACAATTTTGGAAATGTGCCAAAAGTACTAATATGTTAGATTCCAAGATATATAGACAAAGGTTGAAGGAAATGACTTTTCAAGGTCATGACGATCTATTTTGTATTGAGCCAAAACATTGGTGCAAAGTCTTCTTTGACACCAACATTAAATGTAATATCATTGATAATAATCTTAGTGAAACTTTCAAATGGGAGATGAGTGGAAGCTAGGTATAAGGCCATTGTGAATATGCTGAAGGATATTAGAATTATGATTATGAATAGAATGCATACTCCGAAAGATGGATGTACTGGGTGGGCTAGAAATTATAGTCTAAGAATTGTGTATAACTTACATCAAAATACAGTTACTAGAAGGTATCGCAATTTAATATGGAATGGAAATAAAAAAATATGAGATCATGGAAGGTAGTGATAAATATGTTGTTGACTTGAATAATTTAAAAACTTGTTCTTGTAGAGCTTAGGAACTTAGTGGAATTCCATGTTGCTATGCCATATGTGCCATACACCATAAGAGAAATGAATCGAGTAATTATTTAGATGAGTGCTACAACAAGGCAAAGTATCTAAGTGTTTATCAATTCATGATGCTTACAATAAGATGACAAATTTTTTGGAAGAAAGCCAATAAAAAAGCTCCTCAACCTCCACCGATGAAGAAGATGCCCATTAGGCCAAAAATGAATAGAAGAAAGCAATCAATTGAGCTTGTAAGAGGTGACTGAATGACTGAAGAGAGTAAATGAATGACTTATTCTACCTATAATGTGGTTGGACATAACTGTAAGGGATGTCCTTTAAAAAATGTATTTTTTCAATTAATTGATCATGTTAATGCTAAGCATGTTATTTTAATATGTTGTTAATTAATGCTTACTATGTGCTTCTCAAGACAATGCTCAGGCCAATGTTCAAGCCAATGTAGGTAAATCCAATACTCATGCCAATATGAGGATGGTTGAAGGTCATGCTCAATCTTAGACTAATTCTAGTGGACTAAGGCTCGAAAAAATACAAGTAAATTGTCATATAGTAGGCATGCTAATACGTCTGCTTAGGCTAGTGCAAATGTAAGAGGATGCAGTGCCACTACAACGGCCGATATAGGATGCACAGCTAATACTAATGTAAGAGGATGTGGTGTCGAGGCCAATGCTTTTGCTGAAGTTTGTTCTGATCAAGGAGAATCCATCTATTTTGCTCAAGCTAGTGCAATAGTTAATGATAGACCTCAAAAAATTCCAGTAAGTAATACCTCAACCCCAAGCAAGTCACATTCTCATGTCAAATGATTTTTTTATTATTTCAGTTTAAAAGACCTGCAATTGAAAATGAAACGATGTAAGGACAAATCACAAGCAAAAAAGAAAAAGATGGTGAGGTTGGGTGTTGACACAAATCCTATGACAAACCTTCATAATCTCAATGTGAGTAATATTTTTAAATTTTCTAAGCAATTTTTTGTCTACTTAAGCTAAATATGCTCATTTGTATGTAGCCTAGCATAACTAGTACAATTTTTAACCCACAAACTCCCCAAAAGTACGTTGCAGTAAAGCCAAAACCACTATTGAAACTCGAAGCCTGCTCTCAATCTTAATCATGTCAAGCAATAAGAGTTTCTCGAAAGGATGTTGCAATGAAACCAAAGCCATTATAACAACCCAAGGTTAGTTCCCAACCTCAATCATCTTATGCAACAACAGCTTCTCGAAAGCATGTTGTAGTGAAGCCAAAGTCACTATCGCAACCCAAGGCTAATTCCCAACATCAATTGGTGGTAATGGCTTATATAGTGCTATTGATGAGCATGGAAATCAAACAACATTTTTTTAATATGCGTAATTCCTCACACAGCAAGCAACTAATCTTACAAATGTACAAACTCATATTAGATTTTATTCTCATCTCAATTACTCACAACTAATGTTAAAACTTACAAACTTAGAAACAAAGTACTATGGAAGACTTAGAAAATTCTCACCAACTTTCACGTTACATATAACTGATACAGCAATATAAAATATACATAGAATGAACGCCAATTGATATAGCATCTTACCTTTCTTCACTCATGCAAGCTCCTCCGATAAACGTCTATTTTCCGCCTTTTGAGTCTTCATTTCTGCTAGCAACAAGCTCACATTAACCTCGTCATGTCTCGATTGGCTTGATTCATATAATGCTTGATTTCTTTCAAGGAGGTCAACTATCATGTCTCTTGCATGATCTGGTATCTTTGGATCAACCCACATGAAAAAATCGCAACAACCTAGACTATCAAACTTAGCACATCCATGGAGCCTTCTTCCTGCATTTTTCCTAGTCTTAGCCGTAAGAATTGGTGATTGAAGACTATAATAACATGTTGGCTCCAAGTTTACCTCATTAGGAGTTATGCCACTTGATTCAGATGTTGGCACCCTCATTCTTCCATGCGTCATAATGTAAGAACCTAATAAAAGTATATTAGTTGTATTATGATTTTTTTATAAGATCTTGATATATCACCAATATCTTTAAATAGATTGTTAGGTGAAACATATTGTCACGTGAAGCAATAAATATAAATAGAGAACAAATACAAGTACTAGATATACATACATATATTCTATTTATACTAGAAACAATATCCTATGTAGAATAAAACAAAAATTTAAGTTCCCATTATTACTCAAATCATGTCAAGTAACAAGAACTCCTCGAAATCTTTTTAGTTGTATTAGGAAGGTGCTGTAGGTGTTAAACAAACTCAGGAAAAGGAATACTTTAAATGGTAAATTTTCTGCTATCTTTTCGTTCTTGTGGAAAGGCAAGATAGTGGAGCTTTACACACCGATTGTTATTACTTATTCTTTGCTAAGGTTTGTGTTTCGTTTGCATAATGCAATGAAAAATATCTCTTGAATCTCTCAAGTAGTAATTTCTACATAATGTAATGTGTTTACTAGAGAGATTTAGGAGATTTTTTTCATCTCCAAAAAACATCTCTTTTCATATGCTTTGGATGAACAGACAAATATAACTTACTTTACATTGTAGTAATGTTCTAATTTGTTGCTAGTATTGGAGAATGCAAAAAAACCACAATAAGAAATGCGCAAAATGCTTAATGATGACGTAGAGATTTAAGAATCAAAAGCACATTTGCCTATTTATCTCTCATGTCCCAGTATTGAAGTAAAAGTTCCCAAAATGTCCATGAATATCTAAGAGAAACATAGCCTTTAGTGCATGCAACAAAAAAACAAATTCGATATTTGTTGAGTGCCAATTTTGTAGTGCACTATCAAAATTCAAAGAAAGTTCTAGTAAGTGAGACCTAAATTCTTGAAGAACGTTGTAGTGCCTATTTATCTCTTATGTTTCTAGTGAGCAAGATCAAATGTGCGAGGAGAAGTCACTATAATGCCCAAATGCCCAAATCTCTTTTTTCATATGCTATAATCAAAAGTGCCTTTGTAAAACAAAAGAAATTGAAGCATTACCATGGAATACCCAAATGCTATCTTGTGGAGAGTGATACCTGTGCAAGGAGGAGTCGCAGTCGTCATCACTGTCCCCATCTTCGTCATTGACACCGCTCACTTTGCCGTGGAGACTCCCGCAAGTCAGGTCTTCGCACGAAGTGGCGATCGTCAAAGAAAAGAACACGAACTCACAATGGGCATCAAACTCGAGCTCTATGAACTCTAGATAATGGTGGCCATCGAACTTTAACTTGCGAGGGACCTAAATCGCAAGAAAACTCAAGAATGTCGAATTTGATTTGGGGCTTAGGGTTCAAAGGGATAGCAAGCATCAATTTCACTTAAACGAAGTGAGATGATGGTGAGTTTGGGGTTAGGGTTCAGACAAATTTGGGAAGAAGAAAACATGAGAGATGGCATTTTGATGCTCATGAGTTAGAGAATGGAGAAGGACGATCAAGAGAGGGATGCTTGGGAAGTGGGGAAGGAAAGAGAGGGGGCTGGGGGAAGAAAAAAAAAGATCATGCAAAATAAAGAGGAAGCCAAACGACTGCTGTTATGTGTGCATGACCATTTTTTTTAAAATTATTTGCCACATAGGAGAGAGAAAATAGTAAAAAATGCCATGTCAACGCCATGGCAACGTTTTCCGTTAATAAGTTTGACGATGTTAACTTTAGGATTTGATTGAACCAGTTTGACAAATTTTAGGACTCAATTATACTTTTTGTAAGTTTTAGAACTCAATTGTACATTTGTGATAAGTTTTAGAACTTGTATTGCATTTATCCCATTATTTAATGAATGTGTTCATCGATTTGACATTTTCAAGAGGTAAAACTGTTAAATTTCAAAAGGCATGATCAAATCCCTTTACAATATGATGAAGGAAAATAAAGAAAAGAAAGAATTGGGATCAATGCTAATTTGAATGAGTTGGACATATATCTTTGTACAAGTTCATTGACACTGAGGATATTTCCCAAGAGTGGAAGATTTCGTGACATTTTTTTTCTTGATGATATTAAATATCATAGGTAAACAATTTGCATGATATATACCAGCCAATTGTCAAACTTCATTATATTATAAATAACATTGACAACTTCAAAATGACAAAAAGATTCATGAAAAATAGTTAGTGCGCTTTGTTTTCCTTGAACTTCTTCGTTCACAAAGTTATCTATGAAACTTTGATTTTACAATGTCGGTTTTTACTTGGGATTGATCGAAGGTAGGGTGAAATGTTGGTCTACCGTGATTTCCCGATTCAAATTCACAAAACATGAACATAGACTTGACGTCATCCAATCATTAAATGTCAAATAAAATACTCTCAATTACTTATTCAATTAATTTAATTTCTATTTCTTTTTTCCAATGGAGATGGTTGAATACCTTCTAAAGGAATCCAATAGTCATGATCGATTCTTCTCCTTCTTTTCCCGTGTCATTTCCTCATGGAATTTGATCAGGCCTTTGGAAGTCAAACATTCCCAGTATGGCTTCTAGAAAATCGATAAAAGAAAATATCACCAACAAAACGCTGATCGATCTAATTAGCCGGGACCAACAAAAAAAAAATCAAGTTAGCTGGGCATACATCGTTAAACACGTTTATAAAATAATTAACAATTATTGATTTGACATTTAAGTTCGATTTGGAAAAATATCAACGGTAGAAAGATTGATGAGGAACAGCCCAATTGTGATAAAAGAAAATCGCTTGGCTAACTCCATCGTTGGGCCATGCATCGATCAGTCAAGTGGCCAATCCTCTATTTCATCCCCATTCTAGACAAGCTCGTTTGATTGACAATACGATTATTCCAAACAGAATAAGTTCTTAAACTGTTTTTTGTGAATTTTGAGACGTAAAATATATAATATTTTCATTTTGATGGAAAAAAAAAATTTAAAACACGTAACACAATGCATACAGATATCGATACATTAAAGCAACATCACTCATTTAACTCCATTGTTGGGCCACATGTCGATCGGTCAGTGGCCAGTCCTTTGTTTTATTTCCATGCTACGTAGGCTCGTTTGATTGACAATACAATCATAAAAGCCGGTGGATAGCTTCGATCTTCTTCTTTTTCTTTTTATTTTGCATAGCTCGTTAATTAATCATAAAGTCTAGAAATTTCTCAAACCTAAACTGGTTGAGAAGCATGCGCTTTACTTAAGTAGCTGGCTCCAGTCTATTGCAGACACGCGCTGAGGTTGCAAATTACTAGGGGCATCAAGACGAGTCATGAATCCATTTTGTAAGTCATGTTCTATCTTAATAGGTCGAAAATATGTCAGGATGTATGATCTATTTTCAACTCAATTATAGAACACATGAGTCATTTTTGACCTATTTTGATCCATTTTTGATCTATTTTTAACCTAACTATAAAATGTATTTTTTTTCTTTAAGTCATCATTAAGCTCGGTGAGTGGTGGTGACCTATTAATGATCGCGACACTTTGCCGCTCGCCTCCACCGTTCATCTCCACACCATATCAATATATAATCGGTGAAATTCTTTAAAAATATGAGTCGGGTATGGATTGGGTCGAGTATTAGTCACTAAATATAGATTGCATGAATATGGGTTAAAACAGATTAAATGAGTTAATATAGGTTGGATCATTTTTTACCTGATCCAAACTCGACCTGACCTACTCATTTGACGGGTCTATAAACTATGGACAGAGCGGCGCAGAATCCCGCAGAAATGTGCGGCACGCGCGTGGAGTGAGCGTGGGGAAACGAGAAGTTGGATGGAATATCCGGTGCATCTGAGGGGCGGCCGAGGTGAAACTGGGGTCCAGCTCGGAAGCAAGTGGCCAAGCGAGGATGACTAGCGAAAGTCAAGCAAAAAGGCGTGGCCTTCAATCGCTCTCCCTCCACGTGTGTGTGACGTCACGTCAATGCGTGAATGCACACTTTCCAAGCAAAGAGAGCCAGACCACTCAGGCGGTGCATGTCACGCGCGGGGAGAGGAGCGTGATCAGCGCCAAAGTGCCACTACTGACTAGAGGGAGGAAGGGTGCGCCGCCGCGCGACGTTTTGGGTCAACGCGAAGTCTACGGATGGAACGAGCGGCCGGAGCATCCGTCTATGAATCGCGATCTCGTCACCCCCACTTGCATCATCTTAAACACTGCCTAGTCAATCTCTCTCTCTCTTGCTCTCTCTCTGGTGTTTGGAGGTTGAAGGAGCACCAAAAAATGGGAGGAGAAGCCTCTCGAGATCCTCCAGAACCATCCTCCTCAAGGGCAGAGAAGGAGTTGTCGACTCTGACGATGATCAACAAGAGCAACAAGAGGCCGCGCAGCCCCGACCACAAGTTGAACATCAAGAAGGCCAAGCTCACCTGCCTCGATGAGGACGCCGGCGAGGTCCATGTGCCGATCAGGGATCTGCTCAGGAACGCTGCTGCCGGCCACGTCAAGTCGGAGGTGCTGAGGTACGAAGTGAAGTCGTCGTCTGGGGAGACCGAAGGCGTTCTCCGGTTTTACTGTGAGCTAGTGCCCCCGCCGGCGAAGAAGGCGGGCGAGCCAGTCACGGTTTCTCCTACTGCAACGGCGCCGCTTGCCTCATATACGGCCGCCGCGGACCCGCCACCAACCGGAGCAGCGCCGCCGCCGTCGGGGTATTCGCCGGTGGAGCCAGTCACGGATTATACTGCTGGAAGGACATCGCCTGCCTCAAATCCAGCCACTGCGCACCTGCCACGAACTGTGGTAGCGTCGTCGGCGGCGGAGCCAGTCGCAGATTATCCTGCTGCAACGGCGCTGCTTGCCTCAAATCCGGCTGCCACGCACCTGCCACCAACCGAGGCAGCACCGCCGTCATTGGGTAACCCGTTGGCTGGATATACGCCGGGGGGATACCCACCGTCGGGTATGCCCAACGCTGCATCCAATTCTGGTCATCCGCCACCTGCAGGATATCTGCCAAACCCCGCGACAATACAGGGTTATCCACGGCGGGCAAACGTGCATCCCCCGGATAGATATGGGCGCGCAGCCCCTGCGGGATACTCGTCGAGGGTATACCTGCCGTCGGGTATGCCCAACGCCGCGTCCAATTATGGTTATCCACCGCCTGCAGGATATCTGCCAAACCCCACGGCACCACAGGGTTATCCAACGTGGGCAAACATGCATCCCCCGGCTGGATACGGGCACGCAGAGCCTGCGGGATACTCGTTGGGGGTGTACCCGCCGTCGGGTATGCCCAACGCCGCATCCAATCATGGTTATCTGCCGTTCCTCGTGCCGCCACAGGGTTATCCAACGCGGGCAAACATGCATCCCCCGGCTGGATACGGGCCCGTAGCCCCAGCGGGATACCAGCCGTCGGGTATGCCCAATGCCGTGTCCAACTATGGTTATCCGCCGCCTGCAGGATATCTGTCAAACCTGGCGCCGCCACAGGGTTATCCACCGCGAGCAAACATGCATCCCTCGGCTGGATACGGGCACGCAGCCCCACGGCCGCATGCCGGCGAGGACATCTTGGGTAGGGTGTTGAGCCAGGTCCTCGTCAACGCGATATCGGGTGCGTTGGCTTCAGTTGATAATACCGGGTCCGCTGACGGGTTTCTTTCCAATGCCTGGGATATGCCCTGTTTTGATATGTAAACGAGTTTCCTAGTTTTTGGTGTTCCTTTCCTGTGCCATTTCTTGTTTTTCGTGCCTCTTCTCAGATACGTATTTGGTTGAACATTCTCACAGGAATGAGTTCATCTCATATGTATTTGGTTTCAGTTGGTGAGTAAGTTTGGTTTCAGTTCTGTGTCACTTTGCTAAATTTGGTTTATTTGAAGAAAATATGTCAGATTGCTTATTGTGCTTCAATTAAGATTATATTGATGTTGTTGGGTGATTAAGATGGTAATCATTTAGTCTGTGGTAGTACGATGGAGTGACTTATTGCCTTCTTTTCTTTCTCTCTTTTTTGGCTTTCTCTATGTTAATTAGAATTGTACAGAATAGGTTTTTTCCACTAGAAAATAATAATTACTAATATTTTCCCTAACATTTGCCTGGGCACTTTTCCAATAAAGTCGAGGATATCAAGAATCCCCAAAAAGTCTATATATTAAGCGAGTTTGGACTTCTTTGAGCACGAGACTACTTGTTGTAGCACCTAGTGTGGTCTTGCTAAATCACATTGTAAATGATTACTAGTAAGAATATTTAGTGTTCGATATTTGATAGTTCATGTATGGGGCGTCAGATAGATCAACTAATATATGTGCTCATTTTCTTGTCGCTAAAGGGGCCAAAAAGGAAATGTTCAACTCACCACCGAACAACATAGTGCACATAATATCGAATACCCAACTAGCAAAAATATAAAATGCCTTAATTAACTTTGGGATCATATATAAAATGCGTCATTGGGATTCCCAAATATATATTTAATAAATAATGTGCTTCTGAAGGCAGTGTGTGGGTTTATTCGAAACATTATGAGCTCCCGAAATATGTACATAAGAGGAAAATTGGAGTAGTATGAATATATCCTTTCAAGTTATATCAAAAGTTAGGGTTTCGACTCCGAAGGAGAAAATGAAGGAGACGAGACAAAAAATCTTATGACATCGATAAAGTGGCATAAAGGCTTGATTGATTTGGACGAGGACAAAATACACGGGTTAGACGGTCTTCAATTGAAGTGGCATAAAGGCCCCACGACGTGGGAACGGAATCTTCGGTCTACGGTCAACTTTGTACAACTCCCAAACAATCGCGATGCCTACTTGGTTAATTATTCATCTATTTAGATGAGGATTTATCAATATCGATAATGCTAAGTAAAATGGTTGATATTTACGTCAATAATTTTCAATCAAAATTAGTCGAATGATACCAACAAGCATCATTGAGCCACCACTAGCAACCATCGTTACCCATTATTTGTCAAATTCTATTTAAAAATGCTTGCCAAATGCTCTAACATTTCCCTAGGCCAATTCACCTAATAATTTGCACTTCTAAAATAGTTGACAGTGATTTTATAAAACCTTTCATGGGTGATGCAAGGTTGGGGGTGATGCGGTTGAGAGCAATTCGGCTGGATTTGATGAATTTTTTTTTTCTTTTGAGAAGTTTTTGAAGTTGAACATTAAACAAACAAAAAAGAAGAAGATTAATGGGTAAGGCCCTACAACATACCTTGGAACCGATTGACAAGATAGGTTCCGGGTTTAATATTACGCAGGCTAAGTTCCAAAAACTAGGAAATTGGTTCTAGAGGTCCTAAGAGTTATAATTGATATGACATAGATATAATAAATTCATGAATTTTTTTAATACCGGCATTGTACACATCTATGACAACTAAAACTTGCATACAATGTTGATCCTTCCCCGGAGGAAGACTTGATTAGCATTCAGCAATAAACATATGGTTAATACGAGAAAAATCAATCATGTTTTTATTGGTTGGAGAAAAAATCAATCAATTAAAAAACACCAATGTGAAAGGAAAATACCAGTGCAAATTTATATTATCAGAAATGCACAAAGGTGAGTGTCAACAGAAAAAATTGACACTATAGATGACTGGCAGCTATCATATTTCTCACTTAATTTACTCAATAGATGACGAGACAATGACAACCTTTACTTCTGTCAGTGTTCACATTACATAGCCTTGACTCAGGACAAGTTTTGGCCAATGAGCTAAATCTAGAACATATTCATGCAAAAATTTTAGCCATCACATTTTTATTCTCTTCATGTGTGAAAAAGGGGGGTAAAATGGACGAAACGAAACCCCCCAAAAAGAAAATCTGGGGTAAAACCGTTGATATTGTGGTGAACCAAAAAAAAATTGTTCCTATATTGTAAAATTTTCTTTTCTCCAAAGTTTACAATGTCGGAATAGTTAGCAAAATGAAATATTGTAAAAATTAAAGGGCGCACTTTTTGTGCGTGGAGAAATAACTATATTTAGGGAGATTAGATCTAGTTAGGAATATAAACTTAATTATTGCGCAAAATAAGAATGATTTAATTTAATTACCCAAAAAGAAAGATAATTTAACTTGAAAAGTATCAAATTTTTAAAGAATCGTGAACTATGTATGAGAGATTTAGTTCACTTTCGAATAAATGATATGTAGTATATATTAAAACTTTATTTTATAAAAAAAATTAACAAAAGTCTTTTGCAAAATATAATTTTTACCAAATGGTATTTAACTCAAAGTTGTTTCACAATGTACTTTAAAATTGCAATTTACCGAACGAGGCCTAAATATTTTGTGCTGTCTCATTGTAGATTGCAAGATGCTTGTGTGACAATCTGCTAACATGCATCGTATGAGCATGGGACTATGCCAAGCCCCTCTTTGCTGAAATAGCTAAGGCCATAAGATGGGTGGATCAAGTCAAAAATTGTCTAATTCATATTAACCCATTTCACCTATTTTGACTAATTTTCATATAATGTAAAGTTAATAACTCATATCGGATTTGACTCGTACCGACTCATACCCAACTTGACTTATATTACAAAAAAAACATTAATATTCTAGGAAAGCCCATACCCACTTATTTCATGTATGTATCTTACATAATAAAAACCTCTCATCAAATTAAAAAATAAATAATAAATAATAAAAATTAGTAAATAAAATAAAAAACCTAAAAATTGAAATAATTATAAAGAACTTAAGGTTAGAAAAATGAGTTTTATACCCATTTTGTGAATCAGATTTAATGAACCCAATTTCATATGAACAACTCGTTCGCTTTCTAAGTAGGTTATAAACGGCCTAAGAAAAATGAAAGAAACAATTTCAAAACTTATTTTGTAATTTTGTTACTATTTAGACTCTAGGGCAATGACTTTAAAGGCATTTTCATTTATTTTGTCAATTAATGACTTTGAAATTGATCAATTCATATATAAACAAAAATAATGTTTAGGTAGTTTACAAATTAAGCTAAATTATAGAAGATTGGATGTAACTGCTACTCAAGTATGTTTCAACGTAGGGATATCTCATACTTTTCCAAATAAAATAATATAAAAAGGAAAATGAAAAATGAAAAAGAAAATTAAAAAATCTAATTTCTTAGAAAATGAAATCAAAATGTTAAAAAAAAAAAAAGTCATCTTCTTCCCCAATCTGAACGTCAACCACAGTTGCTCTCTCTCTCTCTCTCTTCGAAAAAGAAATTTCACTCTCTACTGCAACAGAAAAATGGCGGCAACCACCAGTAGAAGGACCTAGCCCGGCCGAGTGTTGGAAGATATGCATGATTTTTTGTTTGTTACAAAGATCACGCATGGATATTTGGTTGTTACAAGATCGTTCCAATATTGGATCTCGATTTTGTATATATTTTATTGGTTACATTTTGTAGTATAAATAGGCTACAAGTGTACATTGTACAACACAATTTCATAATACAATTTTCCCTCTTTCGCAAATTCTATCTCCTACTTCACGTTTCCTTTCATGGTATCAGAGCTTTGTTAAGCTCCTTATATAGCTTCCGCCTTGTGCCTTGTGATTGCCTTGCATTATCTTCTTGTCTTCAACAAGGGATTTTAACTTGCAAAGTAAGGTTACTATTAGTGTAGGAATCAATTCTATCAAGAGGAATTCAAGCGAAGAAAAGGAACTTCTCACCATGGAGCAGAATCAACAAAGTCTCCCTCCCCGCGTCGATGAACGAACGTGCATGTTCCAAAGGACCAGAGCCCAACATCAAAGATCCGGGCTCAAGAACAACCCAATACAGCCCAATATGTGCAACCTTTCCAGGCTCAGTCCAATCTGGGGCAACCCACTATAGGCCAGTCGACTGCGGGCTAGCCTACAGTAGGCCAATCTTACTAGTGGCTGCCAATGCAGCCCTACCCATTTTATTTTGGGCCATCATTGCCAAGAGTTCAAGGCTACAACGTCTAGCTCGATGGAAGCCCACCAGCCGCAAGCAGGGCAAGCCCATCCATCGGGCCAGGAATTTCACATGCGGGCCATATGGGCGAATGGGGTTTCTCTCATTCGGGTCCCGAGGTTTGAATTCCTATCCGGTTTCTCAACCCAGATTTTTCTTGTATTTGTTTGCCGCGACCAATGGCCGTCCAGAGCCAGGTGACCTGCTTTATACGTCGACGGCCGACGGACCAAAGTTGCGAAGCAACTGACCGAAGCCGACAACTACTCAAACTGGTCGCGAGAGTTCCGGCGAGCACTGGTCACCAAAGACAAAGAGGGTTTTATCGATGGAACAGTCCCGATTCCATCTGACGAGTGAGCAGAGCGATTGTGGAGGAAGTGCAATCAACTCGTCCGAACCTGGATCGGAAACTGCATTTCCCTGGAAGTCGCAGCCGGACTACCCCTGACGGAGGATTCGAAGAAAATGCGGGAGAATATCAAAGAAATGTATGGGAAATTAGATTGGGTCAAAAAATTTTCACTAACCCAGCAACTTTCAGATCTCAAACAGGGGAACATGAGCGTAACCACAATATTCAATAAACTATCAGCTTTGTGGAATGAACTGGAAGTAGTTGAAGAGAAGCAAGAAGGGCCATATCTGACCTTACAGCAATATCGAAACATGAGAGATCGAGAAAAAGTCACTAGATTCCTTCTAATATTGAACGAATCTTACCAAACTTTTCGTTCACAGATCCTGACAATGGAGCCGATGCCAACACTCGGATGAATCTACCAACTCGCCATTCAGGAAGAAAATTAGCACCTCGCCACCTCCGACCACCAAAAGGTCGGAGAAGGGATGGCCCTCTTCGCTTATACAGGCGGTCAAAGAGGGGCTGCGACAAAGGGGCGGGGGGAGAGAAGAAACAAAACCCTAGGGTTTGCCTTCACCGAAGAAAGAAAAAGAAGGGTGGATGGCTCGAGTTTAGCAAAGAAATCCGACGGCCTGCAGGCATCTCATCTACCAGACGGCCCATATTCATTCCCTTCACTAAGATCGGACGGCTCATATGCAATCTCGGGCCTTGGATCGGACGGCTCTCGTGGGACTTATCTCTTCGTAGGATTGGACGACTCTCATGGAGCCACGATGGCGCCAGTTTTTAAAGCATCCAACGGTCCATCTTCTACCATGTCATCAAGGGGTAATTTCAAAGAAAAAAGAAAATTATATTGTGATTATTGTAGACGTCCACATCATACGATCGATAATTGCTAGAAATTGCATGGCAAACCCAGAGATAAAGGAAAAATGGATTTTTCGACAGTTTTTCAGTTCACAGGTCAACATCCGGACATGTTGCGTCCAACAATTAATGATGACCAATATCAAGAACTTATGAAGGCCTTAAAGAAGTTGGATACTTCTGATAAGAACGAGAAGGTTTTGATTATCATGAAACCTTTTCTCCAGTAGTGAAGGATACTTTCTTGTCGATTGTAGCATGTCGTGATTGGTCTTTACACCAAATGGATGTTAATAATGCATTCCTTCATGGTGACTTAGATGAAGGAATCTATATTGAGCTTCCACCGGGTTTACAGAGACAGGGGGAGTCTAAGGTATGTTGCCTCCGTAAATCCTTGTACGGGCGTCATGCCAATGGTACGCCAAGTTTACTAATGCACTCACTACTGTAGGATTCAAACAATCCAAACATGATTATGCCCTCTTCACATGGACAAAAGGTATGTCATCCATTTACTTAATGATATATGTTGATGACATACTCATTATGGGAAATGATGAATCTGCTATAAGAAAGCTCAAGGAATATTTACATTCTGCTTTCCATATCAAAGACTTAGGGTCACCAAAATATTTTCTTAGAATTGAGATAGCTCATTCAGATCAGGGAATTTCTCTTAGCCAACGAAAATATGTATTGGAAATTATATCAGAAGCAGGTCTATCAGGATGTAAACTGGCAGTTATTCCTATCGAACAAAATGTGAAGTTGACTACAGTTGAATATGATATGGGACTTCAACCTGAAAGTGATGATCCATTGCTCAAGGACCCATCAATTTATCAACGATTAGTTGGGAAACTCATTTACCTCACTATGACCAGACCAAACATTTGTTATGCGATCCAGACCTTGAGTCAATTCATGCATAATCCCAAATAGTCTCATATGGATGTTGCTTTGAAGGTTGTAAAATACTTGAAGAAATGCCCTGAACTAGGGATTCTACTTTCTCGCAAGTGCAATATGGAGATGACAGCTTATTGCGACTCAGATTATGCGACTTATCCTATGAGTCGAAAATCTATCTCTGGTTACTGTATTAAACTTGGAAATTCGTTATTTTCATGGAAAACACAGAAACAGTCCACTGTGTCTTTATCATTCGCTGAAGCTGAATATCGATCCATGACCAAAACTGTTTGTGAAATAGTTTGGTTACGAGAACTGCTCTTGGACCTTAGAATGTGAGTCAAGGGACCAACCTTACTGTTTTGTGACAATGATTTTGCACTCAAGCTTGCGGCGAATCCTGTATTGCATGAAAGAACAAAACACATAGAAGTTAATTACCATTTCACCAGAGAGAAGATTCAAGAAGGTATAATTGAAGCAAGAGGGATCAGAACCAATGAGCAGCCAGCAGATATATTCACTAAACCTTTGTGTCAAAGGCAGCATACATATCTCCTAAGCAAACTCGATGTCTTAGACATATATAAGCCACCAGCTTGAGGGGGAGTGTTGGAAGATATGCATGATTTTTTGTTTGTTACAAAGATCACGCATGGATATTTGGTTGTTACAAGATCGTTCCAATATTGGATCTCGATTCTCAAGATCATACCAAATTGGATCTCGATTTTGTATATATTTTATTGGTTACATTTTGTGCTATAAATAGGCTGCAAGTGTACGTTGTACAACACAATTTCAGAATACAATTTTCCCTTTTTCACAAATTCTATCTCCTACTTCACGTTTCCTTTCAGACCCGTGCTTCACTCCCTCTCCCCTTCCGGTGGCTTCACGCACCGTCGTCCTCCTCCTCCACCTTTCCATCCTTCGTCTCCACCGCCACCGTCACCTCCTTCTTCCACAGATCTGCCTCCCCGACGTGTGTTAAACACTCCCCTGCGCAGCACTCTCCTTCTATCTGCTTCTCCCTCGACAGCCCGACTTCGCTGTGCCGGTTTAAGGCGCTGCGGCCCCCAGCTCGTCGGCTTCCAGCGTCCAGCCACTTCGTTGGCTTTTGACGCCGGAAATGCCTCGTCGATTCCTCTCTTTGCTCGTCATTCTCGGGGAAGAAAAACAAAATGGAGACAAAATGAAGCCAAAGGGTGTGACGTAGGTCGCGGTCTCGTGGGTATTGTGTAGGTTTCGG
This sequence comes from Corymbia maculata, assembly GCA_014182735.1. Lineage (NCBI taxonomy): Eukaryota > Viridiplantae > Streptophyta > Magnoliopsida > Myrtales > Myrtaceae > Corymbia > Corymbia maculata. The sequence continues at coordinate 20,652,140 of CM024683.1, read as the reverse complement.
AAATATGGGTCATTTTTAATGACTCATATTTGACCGTTCGTTGAGTCTTTCTTTTTCTCAACCCACTTCAGCCCACTTTTAAAAAAAAAAAAAAAAAAACGAGTTATCCAAATAAAATTAAGTTTCTTAAAACTGAGTCAAATTATGGGCACATGACCCATTTTGCTAGCTACAGCTATGAACACTCTCATGCGGAACAGCCCTTTCACAGAGCGGCATCTTATGACGGTTGATGAGCTCGGAATTTCTCTGATTCCTTCTGAATCAAAGAGGCGGGCTCGTGGAGACTACAGAAATGGGGCAATGGCTGAACCTTCGCACATCTACTCAACCGTGAGACTTTTCCATGAGTCTCGAGTTCAAGCAGGAGGCGGTAACTCTTAGGAAAGGCATTTGTATGTTTTAAGAAGTGATGGGGAGACTCACCTAATCCGGTGGACTTTCTTTTTTACTTATGTTTAACTGGCAGGATAACAATGGTTCAAGACTGAGGTTTATCTAATTACTGGGCCAGATTTTCGGTTTGGTTATCTAATTTCACTAATCACCTATTGGCATCATTGGCTGCTGCTCTTAGTAATCCGACTGAAGTTCAACTCCCCGAAATATTACTGATCTCTTGATCCATATATGCACTGCGCACACACGATAGGTTTACCCCCTACTTTTCAGCTTTCCTTTGCCGTTTTGCGATCTCCATCTTCGACTCGGATATAGATTTTTTGTTTTCTTTCAGAATTACCAGCAAAATGAAACTTCTTACTGTTGTTTTCCATCGTACTCAGGCATATGACGATGCTTTGTGACTTTGTATGCCTTGACTTCTGATTTATTAGTTGCGTTTTTGCAAATATGGTTTTAAGTTGTATATTGGTAAAGCCAAATGTATTTTAGGAGGAGTTGGTCAAATTGGACGCTCAAGTCATGGAGGATGGGCGCTTTCGTCCACTCAACAATTATTGCCTGTGCAGAGGGTGACATCTGATAGGAGGGAACAAGCAGTCTTCTCAGAGGCAAAATGCCGGAATAATGAAAGGATTCATCAACCTAGTCATTGTTGAGATGGCGCTTCAGAATGATGTCAAGAAAAATAGGTCACATTTGATTTTGGATGATATGGACTTAATTCCGCTGGAGATGAATAAATTTGTTTCAGCATTTGTTGCGAGCACCCCCACTCTCAATCAAACATTACTTCAAATAATTTCTTGATTTCTCAAACATTCTTTTCTCCTTATCATATGCATGTGGAGCTCTTAATTGTATAGCCATGACGTGTGAACTGGTCCAACACACCTTAGGTTAGTTTATCTTTGTGGTCAGAGGCTTCAAGCGTGTTTTTTGCTCTCAATAAAATTTGATGGAAAAAAAGAATCGAATCATGGATGAGAACAGCGGAAAAGCATTGCACATAAGTGAACTGGACTCAAGTGAGATGGCTTTCCAAATAAAAGAAAATAGGAGAAATCTAATTCTACATTGAAATTGTTCAAAATTCTCCTTATATTGCAATTGACAAATAAATATCTCTCATTACACAAAATAAGAAGAGAAACTAAGATTTAGTTTACTTACATCAACGAATGAATATTTCTTCCATAGGACGACAACAGATGAATACAGAAGCATTTGAAACCTTCCAATGTTTACAATTCATATATCAACTACTAAGCTCACAAGGCTCATGTTTGCGTTTACAAAACAAATCTTAATGAAGAAACAACCCAACATATTTTACCTAGTGTAAAAGAATGACACTGGCTCGGTCTCAGATTTGTCTTGTTCGAAGAGAATTGTCCCGACTTTTGGCAAGAGTCCTTTTGTGGATTATGGCCTGTTTTTCTCAAGTTTTAGAGCAGTTCCAGGGAGCATTTTGCCTCACATAGCATTTGATATAATAAATCCCCGACTAGAGAAGTGCAATTAGAAGAAAATAGGAAAGGACACTAACTAGAAGGTCTAGATAAGAATATAGAACGACTCTTTATCTTTTAATTCAATATGCCTTACCAAGACGACGAAAACTTGCAACCACCCTCCACTCGGTCTTCATCTAGTGAGCAACTCCAACCCTAGGATAGCAAGTGACAATCAAACATAACAGCTGGAGAAATAAAAGAAACAAGTCATTTGCACGAATCACGATTGTAGCACTTCACAGTTCGGGAAGTCTTATTGAGCGTGCAGTACTTGTTGGAACTAACGGGGTGGTAAATCCGGGATCTGAATTTCGGATGACATCAAGGGCTACAAACTTGACCATTTTAGAGCTTATTCTTAGAACGCTTTACTTCAGTTCTAACTAACCAAATATATTTTCTATCATGACAAGTGCTTTCAAGATATCATCCTAGAAATGCAAAAGACCTTGTGAAGATCCAAATGAAATGAATATTACGACAATTGATCAGGCAAACAAATATGATTAGATAGATCATTCATGAGAAGCAAACATTCAATTTTCACCGTCTTAAATATGACAGAAGCCCCCTCTGAAATGGTAAGCTAGAAATACACACAAGTACACAGTGAAATTGCCTATTTTCATGCAATCATAGTGTAAGGTGTGATCTTAACCAAATTCTTCCAACAAATGAAGCTAAAATCAATTTGTATGAAATTACACCACTAGAGAATTAGACTATTAATTATCTAAATCTACTATGTATAAATAGCCAAAAGGACACGCTTGTTAATAAACCCAAAGATTCTAGTCCTTCATCATATCTTTCATGGCGAAAATCTAATATAAAAACACAATGCTCATTAACTAAAGTAATAATGGGAAAAAGATCGACAATGTAGAAGGCATAGTAGAACCCTAACATAGATGTATTTGAGGGGAGGGGGGCAGGGGGGGAGGAGGAGGAAAAACCTCATATTGGTGAGCTAGCCTAATAACCAGAACTCCTCATTTCTCTCCTTGAAAGAGTGAGTTCTGTGTAGAAATACAGTGCACATCAAGTTCAAAGTGAAATATTTTGCACCGCTAGTATCATCTCAAAATTTTGACATGGTTTCTCAAAAATTTATCACACATAAATTTCAAGGTTGTCATCAATGTCAATGCATTGTACTCTTAAACAATCTTCATTCCATGTACTTCCAAAAAGAAGAAGAGGAAAATGGGCGAGAGATGTTTAAACTATGAGCTAATATATAGGGTGCCCAGCCAATCATGCATAAATTTTAGAGAAGGCCAAAAAGCTTATGCAACATAGCTAAAAGATTAGCCATCCGCCAACCAAGAAAGAATAATGTGTCATGAATGATGTAAGACAATTTAAATCTTCTGCATGTTATGACCAATTTAAAAAATGCAGTCAATCCTTACATACCTATATCTTTTGACAATGTCTATCAATCACAAAAGTATATAGAACCAATAACACTTTTAGCAGCTAAATATCAACCGGAGAAAAGGAAAAACCTCATATAGGTGAGGCGGCCTAATCAACACTTTTCCATTTACAATTTGCTGCAAATTTGAAATGAATAGCATGTAAACCAAGCAACCAGAATTACGAACAAAAGGTAAAAGCACCTAAAGGATACAGATTTCCTTTAAATTGGCTACTAATTAGATTTCAAAAGATTTTTCCAGTACCTATAGAGTTATCAGGGCAATATTGTTGGCAAACTATAGGAAGTATCAATTCTTGAAAAGGTCGTCACACGAGATAAGGGCTCACAAACATCCTGCTTTCTGCAAACCAAAAGCACAAAAATTCAGCATGAATGCCCCTATAACCCCAAGTCAATTTTAAGTTTTTTTTTACCTTCTCACTAAATGCTAAAAGAAGTGGAGAATATATCTCTTGACCAACAGTGTGACCCCACCTTAGACCTTCTCTTTGGGATCAATTCTAAAGTAAAATTTTCCTTGGATCTATAAAATCAAAATCATAAATTAGTACATGATTGCTGACAAGCTATATCATTGCAGAAGACGAGCAAGAGGAGAACAAACGCCAGCTAAAGCTATCATGTAACATTTGTCAGCTGTATATTCACTATATATTACACAATATGAAATCCTAAAATTAAGACAACTAGGAAAATGGTAGTACAATCCAGAGGTTTGTACATAATATGCTCTTCATCTAGTGTGATTTGAACATTTGACAATCAAAACACTTCATCTCCATCTTTAATTTGTATAAACTAAGGGCATTCATCTCAACTACAGACATAAGGCATAACAAAGGTTGAGATTGACACAAACTTTTGAATTCATCTTGTTAGAATATTTAAATAATAAACCATGCTTTTATCTAACAGCTTAAATTTTTAAAACAGTAAGTGGTGGTCCCATTAAATTTTATATGATATTAGAGTTAGAGATCTTGAGTTTAAATCTTTTCAAGCCCCATTTACCTCCCAATTAAATTTTCACATTTAGTATTAGGCAAAAAACCAAACTAAGCGTGATGAAGTGTGTTAGAATATCTAAATAATAAATCATGTCTTCATTTTCTTGTGGTCACTTTCTTTCCTTGGCAAGTGTGGCATTTCTTGCCAACTAACCTTTTGGTAGCACCATCTTGCCTACTAAGCATCTTGAACTCCAGCAAAACAATAAAGATTCTTCTCTCATTGAAAACGTGGTAGTAAATCTCTTCTTAACATTTTCAATTGATCTAGGAATGGTACCCCTATTCAGTGAGGAATTGAAGGTATGATTTAAATTCTAATACTCTTCCTCACATTTAATCAGGTTTTTTGTTTAGTACTAAACAAAGAAATTTAATTAGGGGAAGTAGACCATGTTTTCATCTAATAACTTAAGTTTTTAGAAAAGTTAGTAATGATTTCGCTAAATTTCACCCATCTCATTAGAGTAGGGGCGGCCTCAATGTGCTTCTGTGAATGCCCCATAGAGAGCAAGTGAGCGAAAGATCAGAGAGCGAACTAACGTTGAAACAGAAATAAAGCGAGCTGGGCAGAAGGCAATTGACACAAACTTTTAATTCCGAGCTTCGTCGAAGCAGGTGCTGCCTCAACATGCCTCTTCAGCGATGGCGGGGAACGGCTGCTTCATGAACGCCGAAGCAGCAACAAGATGGGAGCAGCAAAATTTGAGATACAAAATCGAAAGCCTTTGCTGAAGACAAAGAAATCGCTTGTATTTTCTGGACAAGAAAGGGTTTGCTCTTGCTTCTCTTTCCTTCGTCTGATACGGAAGGAGAAAAGTTCTGCAATAAATGCATTGGGGCAGGGGAGGGGATAGCATGCTTCAGGCTAGGGATAGAGAGGGGCAGTGGTAGCGTGCAGAAATCTCCTCATATCCCCTCCCCTCCCCGTCGGGCCCGCACCGCCACATGCCGCTTCATGAATGGTAGGAGACCATACTGATTTCACGGTCCGGGATCACCTAACATTTTCTCGTTGCAGAGGCAAAGAGAGTACGACCCTTTTTGGCCGCTGTTGCTGAGACACACGAGACTCTCTCTCTCTCTCTCAACCTTCTTATTCTCTATCATCATCGTCGTCGTCAGATTTTTGAAGCTTCGTTGCGTCAGATTCAGACAACAAAAATTTCTTGATGCTGAGCGGAAAGAGCGCGTTCGCATCTAGTTCTTTCCGACAAAAAGTCCCCAAGTCCTCTTTCTTTGGAACTCAACCCTTCCAAGTACGACTTCTTCTTGAAAATCGATAAAAACTTCTACCGACGACTGCCGATCAATCTAATTAGCTGAGCGCGTAACGTTAAACGCGTTTACTGAGTAATTGACGTTTAAATCCGATTGGGAAAAGTGCCAGCATTTAACAGAATTGAAAATTCAGAGTAGGTAGAGACTTACCTTGATATCCAACATTTTCGGAGTGCTATTGTTACGTTTAATGATTATTTTCCTTCCAAATTTACCCCTTGCTAATAATTACACATTTCACTTGTCATCTGAAAACAATGTTAATCTTTTTGTCATTCACACTGTGTTTGCGTTTATCGATTCAACGTAAGAGTGTTTATCAATTTAATATATCGATTTGACATTTTCAAGAAAAATTGTTTATGGAAAATGAGAAGAATGACTCATAATCGATCATGAGGAAGAGGGGCAAACCATACAAAGTCCCTCGATACCATGTAGGTTTATGCACACGATTACAATGTGCACATACGTATGTGTAACATCAATGTGTGAATACAAACACACTTTCCTAGCAAAAAGAACTAGACCAATTGTGCTTAGGCTGCTCAAGGCATCAATCCTTGATTTTTTCAGGATTTCATTCTAGTCCATTGTAGAGAGAAGCATTAGGCCTAAGTAAGTTCTTAAAAGGCTTAAGAAAAAGAAATAGGGAGAAGAATCCTCAATGGGTGGGACTCCCTAATGTCACATCTCATATTCTCGTCTTTTGAAGAAGAAAATTTTTTTGTGGGAATTGGGGGCCTTCGGTAGTGAAGATAAAGATTATGTCAAGATTTTGATTCTGATTACTATCGGATATATAAGTGTGACATCCCTGGATTAACTCACTCGAAATATTATTTGCTTTGGCTCGTCCTATCCTGAGCCTCATGGTTTTATTCTTTTTGCTGTATTGGCATGCACTTTTCCAGGAGGTCGACCATTCTGGTAATACTCTAGTTTGGGTTTGCTTAATCTTAGAGTTCCAAAGCAAAGTTTGTCATTATATCAAAATGCACCTCCATGAATTAATTTCAGTTTTCACACATACACTCCAAAGTTGCTCTCCTCTTATTCAATGCATAGGTTGGTTTATTCCTACCCTTTCGCCATCCTAGAAACCTGTTAGGAACTGCTCCTTGTGTAAGCCCTTTGGTCCCAACGATCACTCTCCGCCCTCGTCAAACCGAGTCGTTATGATAAATATAGTAGCCTCCCATCCATACTTGAAGTGAGAAGGCTAGCTGGCTGTGCTTACGCGCAAGTCCATCGCCGACTGCCGGTTCTACCCCGATTGATGGACTTGGTCAACTATAGAGAGAAGCGTGACCCAGCCGAGCAAACTTGACTCCGCTATTTATGTCGCCCCTCGTCCCTCATTTCTGTCTCAACCATTCCCAACTCTCTCTCTCTCTCCGCACTGCTTCTCGTCTTCTTGGTTCTCTCTCCATTAAAGAAAGCAATCATTTTATGATCTTCTAGGTCAGTTTTCTTTTGCTCCCTCCCCCACTCTCTTACTCAAAAGTCGAAACCTCTTTAAATTCTCCAAAACCATCCTCAAGCGTAGGCATGGTGTCTCCAACACCATCCTCAAGCTCAGATATGGTGTCTCCAACGCCATCCTCAGGCACAGACACGGTGGTCTGTACTCTGGTGATAACCATCAACTCGGTCATGGGCCTCAAGGCCCGCGATGTCTACCTCGTCAGCTCTCTCGCTGGCGACCAGAAGCAGCACACCCCGTCCACAAGAAAGGCAGCATGAACCCCTGGTCAGGCCACACCTTCGTCTTCACCGTTGACAAGGCTGCAGTTCCCACCGGCTGCCTCAAGTTCAAGATCATGGCCAAGCGCACCCTCTTCCCTGATAAGGACGTCGGTGAGGTTGATGTGCCGGTCGGATATCTGCTCTTGAATGGCAGTGCCGGCAACATGAAGCCGAAGGTGCCAATTCACGAAGAGAGGTTTTCGTCTGAAGAGACCGAGGCCGTTCTCAAATTTTCTTACCAGTTCAGCGGGCGGTTCCCCATCAAGGTGCCCCCAGTGGATGAGCCTGTCAAGGATTATGCAGATGCAGTGGTGCTGCCTGCCTCAAATACGGACGCGGCGCACCCGGCAAATGAGACGAACGCCACGCCCAATTATCCAGCCGCGCACCCGGCAAATGAGACGGTCGCAGGTTATGCAGCTGCAGTGGCAACACTTGACTCAAATACGGCTGCGGCACACATGCCACCTTTGACCGTGGCAACGCAGTACCCTCAGACGACATATCAGTCGATTGCCATGCCCAATTATCCATCGGCGCACCTGGCAAACGAGACGGTCACCAGTTATGCACCTGCAGCAGCATCGCCTGCCTCGAATACAGCTGCCACCCACATGCCACCTTTGAACGTGGCAGCCCAGTACCCTCAGACGGCATATCAGCCGAACGCCATGCCCAATCATCCGTCGGTGCCCCCGACTGGTGATGAACGCAGACGGGACAATCAGGGGTTATCTAGTTGCACCAGCGCTGCCTGCTGCGTACCCATCACCAATGCCCGGGGCAGCACCGTATTTCCCAGATGGCAAATCTGCCGAACACGGTGCCCACATATTTTTATCCGCCGCCGGCCAACGTGCATCCCCAGGCAGGACAAGGGAACGCAGCCCCAACGCCGCATGCTGGCGGGAACTTTGTGCATAAGGTGATGAGCAGGGTCGCCATAGATGCGATATCGGATGTGTGGGATCAGCTAATGACACCGGATACTGGTTTTGATATGTAAACGAGTTTTCTTGTTTTTCTTCAGCTGGTTTTGATAGAGTCAGTTTCCTTTTTCTTTTTTTTTGGATGGTAAATGAGTCAGTTAAGTTCATTGGATATGCATTTGTTTTCACTTAGGATGTAAGTTTGGTTTGAGTTCTGTGTCGATTTGTTTAGCTTGGTTTATTTGAAGAAAGTTTGTCAGATTTCTTATTGTGCTTATAATAAGATGAGATTGATGTTTTGAGCGATTAAGATTTAAATTTTTTTACTCTGTGGTAGTATGTTGGTGTGACCTACTGCCTTTTTCTTCTCTATGTCAATTAGAACCGGATAGTTTTTTTTATTTTTTTTACCATTAGAAATGACAATTTTTTGAACACTATTTATTGCGCTGACCTGTACCTGGCTTTCTTTGCCAATAAAGTTAAAAAGGTATCAAGAATCCCCGAGAAATCTATTTATTAAGCGACTTTGGACTACTTTGAGCACGAGACCACTTGTCGTGGCATCCAGTTTGGTCATGCTAAATCACATTATAAATGATTATTAGTGAGAATAATTATCATTTAATATTTGATAGTTTCACATTTGGGGTGTCAATAGATTGACTAATATATGTGCTCATTCTCTAGTCAATAAAGGTGCATTTGATAACATTTCAGTTTTTAGAAACAATTTTTTTGAAAAATAATCATTTTCTATTTCTACATCTTGAAACAATTTCTTAATAAAACAACGCATTTTGTAATTGCAAAAATTTTATATTCTTAGAATAGAAAAATATTAGAAATGTATTTGGTATTGACTAACAAAATTTTTGTTCCTTTTTTTTACAATAATGCTGGTGGCTAGTGATGACCGGCGGCAGCTTGTAACTGGAGGTAGGGGTAGGGGTGGCAAGTGGCAAACAATGATCAGCAGTGGTCATGAGTAACGGTGATCCAAGAAATAATTTTCTAGAAATTATTCTTAAGAATATGAAGCTACTTTTTTTTACTTTTCATTTCTATTCTGAATCTATTTTCTGGAATAAGTTTTTATTCTGAGGAATAGAAACATTAGAAGACATTACCGAATGGATTTCTTTTTTTCCCTATTCTAGGAAACAAAAGAGCAAAAGAATAGAAAAATTGGCAAGTTGCCAAACACACCCTAAAGAGGCCAAAAAGGAAAAATTCGATTCACTATTGAACAATTCAATGCACATATTATTGAATACCCCACTAGCAAAAATATACAATACGTTAATTATTTTTGGGGCCATATATCAAATGCATTAAGGTATTCCCAAATACATCTCTAAGAAGCAGTACGCGCCTCTGAAGGCAACGTGCAGGTTTATCCGAAACAATCCAAGCTCCTGAAATTTGTACGTGAGAGGGAAAAAAATATTTGGTCTGTTAGAGGAAAATTGAATGAGGTGATATGAAAAATTAGGGTTTCAACCCCCAAAAGAAAATGAAAAAGGTAAGAGCCAAGGACAGGAGACTAGAGAAAAATCATATGATATCGATGATTCATCTTGAATATCGATAATTCATATCTTTTCTTCCAACAACCGTCAAATTAAGAAAATATTTCGCCCCAGGCAAAGCAAGTGGGCTAAATTTAGTACATTAAATTAGTTAATTACGCCACGCATTTATCAAATAACCTCAATCCTTGTCCTGATAGCTTCCAATGTCAGGGATGACGGAACGCTTTTTCAGTCGCGACTAGTCTACAGCATGATTTTTTTTTTTTTTTTTCTATTGCACAACCTAATTTGCAACAGACTAATCGATACAATCCGCAAACATCTTGCCCAGTTCAGAATTCTCAAGATTCCGTGAGTCTCTGATTTACTTCTCATTATTTATTTTTTAATTTCCTCGTGTGAAATAAGATGTTCTTCTTTCATGTCGTAAATCTCACTTCTTTGAATTGAAACTTGCTGTGCAGTGATCCGAGGAAGCTTTGCTCGTATGAAATAAATAACTCCTCGAACATTTGCTTCTCATTAGTACACTTAATCATTATAGCTGCATTTGATAGTTAGGATAAAATTCAAGATATGGTCAAATTTATCTTATCCTAGGTTTGGTTCATGCTCAAGACAGGATAAAGTCGGATATAAATGGGATATAAGCGAGATTAATAAATTATCCCATAAGAAAAGTGGGATAAAAGTAGATAGAGTTTTTAACATCTATAATAGGAATGTTATTTTTCTTAATTAACAAATTTCTTAAGTTAACAAAAATTTAAATTTATAAATAATATTTCAATTCTAATATAAGAAATTCAAAATAAAAAAATAACAATTTAGTTATTTTAATTTAATCTTATTTTAATTTATATATTCGAATTTAATTCTATTTTATAATATAAATCCAATATATACATATAATTATATAATTATATTTATTTCATACTTTAGGTATATTAGTACAATTTGCTATTTAATAAAATTTTATTAGAGAATGATGGAAGGGAAAAAAAGAAATAAAAGGAAATAAATTTTAGAAAGTGAGGAAAATAAAATAAAAAGAAAATTAAAAAAGTAGGCGAAAGTGTTGTGACATATTTTACCATCTTCATTTGTAAATTTTTGTTTCATTTATACTAATATACCGTTTATACTGAACAATATACATGATATGATGTGAATATATTCAATTTTACTACTGCAATCATCAAATAGTTAATAGGATATAGTGAAATTCCTAAATTTCATATTATGTCTTATCCTGGCTAGAAATTTGGATTACCAAACGTAGCTTTTGCATATTGTATGGCCTTAATAAAGGGAAAACAACACAACCAAATATTTTCAAAAACTTGTAATTCGGTTGTTGATGGAAAAGTGTTTAAAAAAGTGAATTTTGTTTAAGAGTAGTGTGGGTAGTTAATAAGTAAATCGTGGTTTCATAAGCGTAAGGTCAATACATAAGAGGAAGAGATGCATGGGCCAATAATGTACAACCAATATCAACAATTTGACAAATTTTTCCCTCACCTACTCCATTTTGCTCATGAGTGTGTGGAGATGCTCCATAATGGAGAATTCCATATTTTGAAAAAAAAAAATTATTTGGGTTTTTGTATTTCCAACCCTAATCAGCCTATACCGCGTTGATGGATTTTTCAAATTGTTTCTTAGCCATTGTTTTGACTTTTTGGAAAATGGAAGGGACCAAAGACTGATTTAGGACAGTACCAAGTATTTTTGGAAAAAACATCAACAAATACAACATAATACTTATAACTGGAAACGGAATCAATTGGAGCTAGTCCATGCATCAATAAAAATTAAATCAAGAGGTGCTTTACTAATGCTATGAGTGGGGCGTAGGAGGTTTTACGAGATTTGCTTAACAAACAGGAAGCACATTTGTTGAAATCAAATGTAGAACATGGCAAATTATTTGAATGAATCAAAGAGCAAACTTTGCTTTGCTGGGGATGACCCATTCAAGCGTGCCAAGCAATGGCAATGGCAAAAGTATCAAGTGAGATGACATTGGCAGATGGAGATGTGGTATGAAGACTTGATAGCTGGTATAGTCCATCCTTAAGTGAAGCTTGAAGTAGTGGTGTTCTGGTCTTCAAATCCTTCACAATAAAGGGGAATTAATGAAACTCAACAAAGTAGTTGTTATCACGTGTAAAATTGTGTATGAAAAAAAAATTTGTTTAATGGTAGGGACATGAAGGATATTTGAGAAATTGAAATATTTGTTAATAGGGGATTTAAGAGTGGAAGAACCGACATTAACAATGTCTAAACCTACTCCACTACCTATAAGGAGAGTTTCATTACCATTATGTGGTATAGAGATATGTAGATTAGCGATATTTGACGTCACATGGTGAGTAGCTTTACTATCTAGAAACTAGTCTTACTGCGATAGGGTAAGAAGAATCCCAGCCATATTAGTAGTGGATTGAGGTGCATTGTTGTTAGACTGTGAACACTCGAAATAACATCTTGCAGTTGTATGGTTATATTTCTAACAAATTTGACATCCGTCTTTCCTATTTTTTGACCGATTGCCTGGGTTTCATAATTGCGTCGATTGCCTTGCCAACAATAGTTAGGGTTTTGGGTGGTAGATAGTTTGAATTTGGAAATCAATTGTGATTGAGTGGTAGGGGTGGATGATGAAGGGGTGTAAGTTGTACCATTTGCCTCTATAGGCAATGTGATAGACTTTATTTGGAGCTTATGATTGAGGAGCAATTGACGGAGTTCAAGAAAGGTAATCATATTAGGTTTTGTAGCCAAGGCAGCAATAATGTTAGAAAAATCAAAACCAAGATTACTGAAGATAATGGCATTTAAATCTTCATTCCCTAAAGGGCGATTGGCAGCAACTAATTAATCTAAAATGTACTTTACCTCATGGAGATAAGTTGAGATAGATTTGTCACCTTTGGATGTATTCTAAAGTTGCTTATGAAGCTAAAGAATGCTTGTATGCGATAGAGATCCAAAGGCAGTTTGTAGAGCCTTCCAAACATCAGCTGTAGTAGTTAATCCAACTATATAAGTTAGGATATTAGATGAAGGAGAAGATATCATCTAACTAAGAATAAGTTGGTCTTTACAAATTTATTCATCATATGCAAGGTTCAGTATAGTAGTAGTTGAGCCTACAAAAATGATGGTTGGAGTGGGACAGATAATGGTACTGTCAAAGTACCCCATTAAGGATTAACTATGTAGCAATAGAAATAACTGGGTTTCCATAATAGAAAGTTATTGACAGAAAGTTTAAGGCAAAGGTGGTGCTGCACAGCCAGAGTGGAGGTGGGAAATGACATCATAAATAGGAGAGGTAAAAAAAAAGAAGAGAAAGAAAGAATAGCGGAGGTATTTTCAAGGAGCTCTAATACCATGTAAAAACTTAGACTCTAAGTTAGAGCATAAGTTTCTTATATCCTTCAACTCTAGGATGGTATTTGTATTTATAGAGTTTATCTACAGTAATTACATGGACTAATTCAAAATATTTTGAATTTTAAATTAGTTCGTTACAGTAATAGCTATAGTAGTCCGTTACAATTTTAACTATAGTAATAATTAAATGAGATAAGAATGGACTAATTCAAATATTTTGAATTAGTTCGTTACAGTAATAATTATATCAATAACTGCGTGAAATAAGAATATATAGTGATAATTAAAGTTTGAATTTGAACTAATCATGTGCTCTTATTCTTAACACTAGGCAATAGGGAAAAACCCATCATTGTATTCGGCATTATTAACTGAATCCAACCTATTCAATATCGCGTCAATGATGACCCCACTCATCAATCTCTACACAAGGTTCCCACTAGCATGCAGCTGTGAGGCTACATGCCCGTATCCAATCGGGGGAATGTATGTATGCCAACTAGGGGTGATCAAGTCCAAAGTGGGAAGGGTCCATACTTAAAATCTGTACCCGATCATGTTATAATCGGTTTCCCCTTTTTTGGACCATATACCCTACCCTATTTGCACTGAACCATATTTTGGACTCAACCCTATTTTTCCGATTTGAGAATAGTCTACCTTGTTTTCCATTGAAACCTATTTTGGGTAGTTGTCTCGCGATGGTGAGTGCCTAGTCTGAGTTTGGTTATGATGGCTGAACAGTGAGTAGAGGCCACGAGCAACAAGCAACAATCGACGGCAATGAACTGACGCAATCGTTAGGGCCGAGAAGACGCTCGCTTAGGGATAAATTGGGAGCCAATATCATGTAGCCCACTTGCCTTTGCTCAACTTGCCTCTTTTGTCACCCCTCATCCTCCACCCTCCTCCCATCTCCCCAACCACCTCCGCCGCCCGATCCAAATCTAGTTTGGTTTAACTAGATTTGGTCTAGCTACCCATCATCCTCCTCCCACCTCCACCTCCGCCCTGCCTCCTCTATAGCCTAGCTTCCCGGATCTAGTTAAGCCCTAACCCCATCTCTAATCCAAATCTGGTGGTCTGACTGCCCAACCTCCTCCTCCCACCTCCGCCTCCGCCTTACCTCCTAAGTAGCCTAGCTTTCAGATATGGTATGGCCTTGACCTCGTCTCCAATCCATATTTGGTTTGGTTTAAACATACTTGGTTTGGCCGCCGTGTAGCCATCTTCTCCAACCTCAACCTCCGCCCGGCCTCATCCACTACCCAACCTCATCGCCACTACTTCCCCCCACCTCTGCTCCAGATCTAGTTGCTCCCTCCACCTACTCCTCTTGCCCCATCTCCTCCCGCCGGAACAAGGGAGCTTGGCTTCTACTCTCCCAACGACAACTTGTTCTAAGAGAGGTTTTTTTTTTTCTTTACTTAGGGTGGGTTTTTAATTTTTTTTTTTTAAGAAAACCTGTTTCAAGTGGGCTTATGCTTGGAACTCATTCTCGAACCGATTTTCAAAAACTGAAACCATTTTTTTGACCAATTTCCTCGAAAACTGGTTCTCGACCCTATTTTTGAGTGGTCCGGTCTGGTTCTAGGGAAAACCTGGTCTAGTTGCACACTCCCAATGCCAATGGTAGATAACCATGTGGTGGTGCAGCATTTGTTGCATAAGGCATTGGTGTCTTATTCAAGTGGTCCAACAGTTGGATCTTTATCAAGATACCTTTGGTAAAGTGTATCTTTCCCACAAGCAGCAAATAACCATAATTGGGGGTAGCGTTGGGTGGACATCCCCATGTCGCCTAGGGGAAATCCACCGGTTGATATGCCCCTAGCGAGTGTCCCATCGACGGATACATCGCTAATGGATACCTCAATAGTGACAACGCTATCCCAATTGTTGGCGGGTGCACAGCAGCCGAATTTGAGGTAGGTGGCACCTTTTTAGCCATAAAATTTGTGACTTGGCTCTCCCACCTTCTTCACCGGTGGGGGCAGTAACTCACAGTAAAATTGGAGAGTGCCCCTGGTCTACCCAGATGACGACCTCACTTCATACCTTAGTGATGGGTTTAGCTATTAATTATGGGCCGCCCATGTTGGGCTAAACCCAGCTCATTTGAAAAGGCCCATGAGAGAGGTAGTTATTTTTCTTTGTGGAGAATATAAAAGTTGTGGGGAAGTTAACAGTTTAAACTAACTCAAACGTTGAGATATCTCCCGCACAAGAACAAAAGGAAATAGTTCTCTCAAGTATAGATATTTTGCCCCAAAATCAAGAACTCTCGTTATTGCAAAGGAAGAATTTAATCCGTGGCTAATAAGGTATGTCCATTTAAGTGATATGCTTTCTGATCGGTATTATACGTGTCCTTGGGCCGTTTCCGCATTTTTATTGATTGATATTCGATTAGTTCGATATTTGTGTTCGGGAATCCGTTTCCTTCATTGGTATTAGAGCCAAGGTTTGTTGTTGCTGATCATTACTATAGTTTATAATTTTTTATGGCTAATAAGTTTAGACGAAGAGTGATCGGGGGCATAAATCCCGACACCGGCACTGTTCGTTCCTCTTTTATGACTTTTCGTATGTCAAAATTAGTTTTTGAATACATGAGGCCGTAGTTCTTGTCGAGACGAGGAAAATGAGTGGTGGCACGCTGCCGGAGGTAGCCGGACGCGCCGCCACGCGCGGACGGAAGTGGCTGTCGTTGTCGGCGCATGCAACGCATGCACCGAGGCAGTTTTTCCCAGGCACGTGCGCTGCACGCATGCGGGTAACCACTCGCGCGTGCGTGGCTGACGTCATCCTGCTGTTCGGGAGTCGGTTTGTCCGACCCAAGACCCGACCCGTGACCCATTGACTTGACCCGGTCATCTGTTGACCATTGACCGCCATTGACATGCGTTGACCGTTGACTTTAGTTGACCATCATTGACCTGCGTTGACCATAGTTGACCAAAAAAAAAAATTCACTATGGATTATGTGTAGTCCCTTATGTTCTGCATTTGTTGCAGGAACAATGCCTCCCATTCGCATGCGTACACCTATTCGCACATTTTCAAGAAGACAAAAGAGGAGACTTCAAAGATTGATAGCTGAGTTGGCTAATTATCGATGGGAAAGTGGTGATATAAGGATACACGTGCGCAAAGTCAATAAGAAAATACATAAAATAATTTGGAAGGGTTATCTCATGCCAGCTTTTGAGATGGTGTGATCCATGATTAACACTCTTCCATCGTCTTGGCAAGTGGTGTTCAATCGCCTATGGGATGTCAATGTGGTTCCGGATTACAAAAAACTTGTAGTGGCTTTTGTGAGGGAATACTTTAAGATTGAGGCCTCGAGAACTTCGACCTTAGGGATGAATATGACCAGGCGGGGAATGAATGTGCGTAGGAGAAACCCTAGGGGTTTTCCCTCTGTCTTTCCATGGGTGCCAAATAAGAAACTCTAGCTTTCAAAGCGTTTTTATGAGTCTTTCCTTGTTCATAGGTTGTTTTATTGAGTGTTTGAAGTTATGTTTGTTTAGGATGTTCTAATGTATTAGTTACGTTCGTAAATAGTTTCTTCCATGTTGATGTTGTGACTTCTAATGTATTAGTTACGTTATGTAAGAATGTTTTTTCATTAATGGATGTTCAATGTCAATTGCTTTTTATTACTATTAATTCTTGTGGGTAGTTATAGAAGTTTAAGTAGCTTCAAATGACTTATTTTTGCATAGAAGATTATATTAATGATAATTTTAAGTTAGGATTTTTGGAGGATGATTGGAAACATAGTGACCTTTTGATTCTGAAGCCTTACTTGAAATTATTTATTAATATGATGGGTCTATGCAAAATGGATGCATAAATGATAGGCATTAATTATTCGTGCATGTGTGTCGATATGTTCGATCCAATGGCTTCAAAGCAACTAAGAGTATAGTCGTTGAATTGAACAAAGGAGAGAAGCTCAATGGTGATAATTATGAAATATGGCATATGAAAATCCAGTATGTGCTAGAAGAGCAAGAGGCTCTTGAAGCTCTTAACCTGGTTATGGAAGAGCCTGAAGATGGGAACACTGCACAACACAAAAGAGATAAGGATGCATTTGTTGCATGGAAAATAAAGAACTCTCTTGCTCGCATCACGTTGCTGAGTAGCATGGAGAATGATGTCATGCAGGAGTTTAGGCGTTTTGACAATGCCAAAGAGATGTGGGAAGCACTAGCAGCAAGATTTGGTCATACATTGGTGACCAAGCTGAGACAACTCACTATAAGGTTTGACTCATACAAGAAGCCTCATGGTCAGTCCATGAAACTATACTTAAGGAAGATGTCAAACATGATAAATGAGCTGAAGGATGCTGGCCACATTATGACTGATGAACAACAAGTACAAGTAGTGATTCGTTCCTTGCCTCAAAGTTGGGAGCATATGAAGGTGCACCTGACCCACAATGAGAACATCAAAACCTTTGAGGATGCAGTATGCCATCTTGAGCTAGAAGAGGATCGCCTCTTGGCGGCAAATCCAGAAACTGATATTTATTATGCAGGTTCTAGCTCACAAGGAGCTTCGTGCTCCAAGCGTAAGCATCCTAACTCATTCAAAAGGTGGAAAGGCAAAGGAGTGAGCTCTTCAGGGAAGAAACCAAGAATTGACCAACTTGAGAGAGGAAACCGTCCTCGTATGAAGAGAATGTCAAGGGTAAAGTGTTACAATTATGGCAAGAAAGGTCACTATGCTCGCAACTGTAGCGAGCCAAAGAAGGTAAACACTTCTTGTATTATTGAGAACTCTGTTTTTGTATCAAGTTCTGTACTTTTAACTGAATCTGATCCTTTGTGGACCGTAGATTCGGGAGCCATAGACCATGTAGCGAAGGACAGAGTGCCTTCGTGGAGTTCCGACGAATTCCAACTGGAATGAAATGGATCTATGTAGGGAACAACTCCAAAGCTGAAGTAAGAGGGATTGGCACTTGTCAATTAAACATGCGTGGTGGACGTACTTTATTCTTATATGATGTATTATATGCTCCGGAGATTCGTCGGAATTTGGTGTCTGTGTTAGTATTGGTTAAGTTTGGTTTTAATTTGAACTTCCATAATAGTGGTGTGGACTTGTTTTTAGGAACGAGTTACTATGGTTGTGGTTACTTTCTAGATGGTTTTATTGTGCTAGATGTTGACTCTAGTAATGTTAATGTTTGTTATTCCCTCTTCACATCTTCTAATTCATGTGATAATGATGTAAATGTATGGCATGCTAGACCAAGCCAACAACGAATGAATAGATTAGCCAAAAATGGCTTATTGGGCAATATCGAAAAAGTTGATTTGCCCACTTGTGAGCATTGCCTAGTTGGGAAAACAATAAGGAAACCATTTGGAAAGGGGACAAGAGCTGAATTTCCTTTGCAATTAATCCATTATGACATTTGTGGTCCAATGAATGTGAGGGCAAGGCATTGAGCTGTTTATTTCATCACGTTTATTGATGATTATACTCGGTTTGGACACGTCTATTTGATTTCTCATAAATCTGAGGCTTTTAGTTGCTTCAAAAAGTTTATGAGCTTAGTAGAAAATCAATTAGACAAGAAAATAAAAGCATTAAGATTTGACCGAGGTCGAGAATATCTATCTGATGAGTTCAGAAATTTGTGTGATGAAAAAGGAATAGAAAGACAATTGTCTATTCCCTATACTCCTCAACAAAATGGTGTTGCGGAAAGAAGAAACATAACTCTATTGGAAATGGTTAGGTCCATGATGGCACAAGCTAACTTAACCATCACCTTTTGGGGTGACGCTTTGTTAATAGCTGCCTATGTTCTTAACCGTGTGCCTTCTAAATCAGTTACTTCCACTCCATATGAGTTATGGACAGGTAGAAAACCGGATTTGTGTTTTCTCAAACCTTGGGGTTGTGCTGCCTATACACATGAACCATCTCACAAGTATGGGAAATTGGGTCCTAGAGGTAAGAAGAGTATTTTTATAAAATACTCAGAACACTCGAAAGGGTATGTGTTTATAGGTGAGCAAGAAAGTGGGAGTATAACTGAATTTGAATCACGAGATGTCACATTCTTAGAGAATGAATTTCCTAAGAAGGGCGAAATAGGCGAGGATTACTCCCTATTTGAAACCTTGGATCAAGATAATGGTGTTCGTCTAAGGGGGAGCAATATGAGAAGTGAAGAATTAAATTCGGATCAATCTCAATTGCAATCATCTAAAAGGATGATATCGTCATTATCTGATCCAAGTGGAAGCATAATGGAGAGCAATGTGCAAACCGCACAATTGCCCATACGGCGAACAAGTCGCAAAAGTATTCCCCGTCGACGTTTTGACATTGAAGGGGAAACTTTTATGGTTGCTCCACAAGATGAAGATGAGCCGAAGAATGTAAATGATGCTCTAAATTGCCCTGATAAGGAAAAATGGATGCATGCAATGGAAGAAGAAATGGAGTCAATGAAGTCAAACCATGTTTGGGAACTGGTTGATCTTCCAAAAGGACGCAAAGTCATTGGAAAAAATGGATTCTCAAACTAAAGCGCAAAGCTAATGGCTCAATAGAAAGATATAAGGCTCGCCTTGTGGTGAAAGGATATAATCAACAAGAATGAATTGATTATAAGGAAACATTTTCTCCTGTGGTGAGATTTACCTCAATTCGCCTTATTCTGGCAATAGTGGCAAGTATGGATCTTGAACTACATCAAATGGATGTTAAGACTGCTTTTCTCAATGGAGAATTAGAAGAAGAGATTTATATGGAACAACCTAATGGTTTCATTTTAAAAGGTCATGAGCAAAAGGTATGTCGACTTTTGAGATCAATATATGGCCTTAAGCAGTCATCGAGACAATGGTATATACGTTTTCATAGTGCCATAGTCGCATATGACTTTACAATGATTGGTGAGGATCATTGCGTATATATCAAAAGGTCCAAAGATCAATTTGTGATTATATCATTATATGTTGATGATATACTGATTGTCGGAAGTAATTTGGAGTTTGTCAATATTGTCAAAAGTTGGTTATCTTCCAACTTTGAGATGAAAGACATGGGTGAAGCTGCATATATTCTTGGAGTTAAGATTTTAAGAAATCGTTCGAAGAGAATATTGTCTCTTTTGCAAGAAACTTATATAAATGAGGTTCTTGAACGATTTCGTATGCAGGATTGTAAACCCGTAGATACTCCTATTGTAAAAGGTGAAGCATTGAGCTATAGATTGTGTCCTAAGACTCCACAAGAGAAGGAACAGATGCAACGTGTTCCTTATGCTAGTGCTGTTGGAAGCTTAATGTATGTCATGATGTGTACAAGACTTGACATATGTTTTGCAGTTGGAATGGTAAGTAGATATCAATCCAATCCAGGTCAAGCACATCGGACATCCGTCAAAAGAATACTGAGGTATCTGAAGGGAACTGTTGATTATATGTTGAGTTATCAAGGATTTGATCTACGGCTTGAAGGCTACTCAGATGCTGATTGGGGAGAAGATTTAGATGAAAGGAAATCTACCTCCGAATTTGTTTTCTTACTAAACAATGGCGCCATATCTTGGAGTAGTAAGAAGCAAACGTGTATAGCCTTGTCTACGATGGAAGCCGAGTTCGTGGCATTATCAGCAGCTGTACAAGAGGGTGTTTGGCTTAAGAGATTTTTGGATCATTTAGGTGTCGTTGAGAATGCTGCAAACTTATTGTTGGTTAACTGTGATAGCCAAGCAGCGATAGTGTGCACGAAGGATCCAAAATATCATGCTAAGACTAAACATATAGATACCAAGTATAACTTTGTTAAGGATATGGTTGCACGAAAAGATGTGAACTTGCAGTACATATCTACACATAGAATGATAGTAGATCATATGACAAAGCCGATACCTAGAGATGTTTTTTATGGTCATGTAAAATCTCTGGGACTACGTAGATGTTGATGAACTGAATAATGTATTTTTCCCTAAATGTTCATTGTTGATGATATTTACTATAATTATTAATGCCTATGAGTTTTATTTAACATTTATGCATCTCAATGCTTAGTGCATTATGTTTGAAAAAGTATGTCGAACAGATAAGAGATTAACCCACTCACACGGGTAATCGCCTCTATTTACTATGTGAAAAATGGAAATGAGACAATTTAAAGCCGATTATCTAAGTGATAATTGAGAGCTCAAGCTTAAAATATAAATGTCGATTTAACTGAGTGTTAAAATGAGGACATACTATTTATTATGTCCGAAAGTAAAATAACCCACATATTTTATTATCTCGTTTTTGGAGCCGATGTGAGTTCTAATGGATTCCTTGAAAGAGTAGATTTGTGAACTCAAGTTAGATATTAAGTATGTCTCGAACTATCATCCGTATGGTATTCAAGTGAAGACATACGCTCTATGGGAAAGGAGTTAATACCATAATACGTATTTCATACTATGTATGCATAAGACGACCAATAAGAGTGGCAAAAGTTTTGATCTCAACTTATAAGCTGTGTGAGACTCTTGAGGAAAAGAGTGAAAAGAGTTCCTCAATTTAAGTGCCTTTATGACTCTTACTTATTCTCAAGATTTCTATTTAATGTTTGCTATCTTAGAATGTTGCCGATGATTATGAATTGATTCGATCTAACATGACATTTCTAGAATAGCAAGTTGAATTGAAATTGAGAGTTTTAAGGAAAGAGGAAGATCAATTTGTTATTGATGTCATATTCTGTTTGTATTCACTAGTCAACCAATTGTGATTAGTTCATAATTGTGAATACAACATATAATAAATGCAAAGAGATCAAGAGAGATGTAAATGTGACTAATTAATCTAGGGTACTGCATACTATATCTACTCGAAAACATCATACCCAACTTGAGCTACTATGTACTCCTAACAGATGCATGGTAATGAGCTCTCAAAGTATGCTAGTCGCACGGATTATTTTCTTGTATGAACTTTGCAAAAATGAGAGAGTTATGTTTAGCCCACCATGTGCGAGTGGGAGATGATGGGTTTAGTTATTAATTATGGGTCGCCCATGTTGGGCTAAACCCAGCCCATTTGAAAAGGCTCATGAGAGAGGTAGTTATTTTTTTTTGTGGAGAATATAAAAGTTGTGGGGAAGTTAACAGTTTAAACTAACTCAAACGTTGAGATATCGCTCGCACAAAAACAAAAGGAAATAGTTCTCTCAAGTGTAGATATTTTGCCCCAAAATCAAGAACTCTCGTCATTGCAAAGGAAGAATTTAATCCATGGCTAATAAGGTATGTCCATTTAAGTGATATGCTTTCTGATCGGTATTATACATGTCCTTGGGCTGTTTCCGCATTTTTATTGATTGGTATTCGATTAGTTCGATATTTGTGTTCGGGAATCCGTTTCCTTCACTTAGCACCTTCATGAGCATATTCCTAATCGGCACATCAACCTGGCCGACGTCCTTGTCGCTTCATAATGTGCGCTTGGCCTTCTTGTTCTTGAACTTGCGGCAGCAGGAGGGAGTCTTGGCCTCGTCGATGGTGAAGACGAAGGCATGGCCCAAGTAGGGGTTCGTGCTGCCGTCCTTGTTGATGGGGGTGTGCTTCTTCTGCTTGCTCTCGTCGCTGGGGAGAGAGACGACAAGGTAGACAAAGTCAGCTAAGATCATGGTTATCTTCAGAGTCGACAATTCCATGTCTGCGCTTGAGGATGGTTTTGGAGAACTTGAAGAGGTCTCTCCTCCCATTTTTGTGTTCTATCAAACCACGCATAGCTAATGACTCCACCGTCGACAGATCACTTAGTATGTAAGTTTGGTAGATTCTTTTTTTTTTTTCTGACAAGGAAAGAGAGAATTTTTTTTTTTTCAATAGAAAGAGAGAGGGTGAAAGAGACATGTTTTTTTCGGTTAGTCAACTACCATGGAGCAATCTAGGAAAACAGACCCTATTCATTTATTTTAGGAATAAAAGTAATATAAGTCTTAAAATATGTCATAAAAATACATTTGAATCATAAAACTTTCAAAAAATTCAATTAAATCCTAAGACTTATCATGAATATGCAATTAAGTAGTTCCAAAACTCCTCCTGTTGATTACACTTTTTAAAAATTTTAAGATTAAATTGTATTTTTGTATCAAGTTTTAGACTCGAGTTTTACTTTTGTTAGGGTCCGGATAGAGATTGTGAGTTTCGATTGAGCCTCGAGCCCCCACTTGCTATTGGTAAGCAATGGGGGGATTATTGTATTGTGGGGGTAGGACCCGCAGTTTGATGAGCATCTTTTTCTTCTCTCTTGATCATTCTGCTAGTAGGCAATTGGTTTTAGCTACTGGGTGATTATTTTTCTTATCTTTATTGATTCTATTTTAACTCTCATTATCAAATATTTGCTCTACTTTTTTACAAAGTGTTAGTTAAAATCCTTACTCAAAATTAAATCGTTTCTATCTAAATCCCCTTATAAGATAGTGATTTAAATCCTTCCTTTTCCTATTCAAATAGAAAGCATGGCACTATGGATGAGCGGTTCCAAGTTCCTTACAGATTCTGGCTAAAACCCAAAACCTACATTTGGATATAGGTTTCTTATTTTTTGGAACTTGGAACCTACCTATCGGAACATGGAACCTAAAACCTACGCTGTTACAGGTTCTAGGGTCAGTCCCAGGTTCCAACAGGTTCTTTTTTTCATATTTAGTTAAGCAACATGAAAATAAACACAACAATAAAAATGAATAAGGATTTTATTATCGATTGCCTGAGAATAAGTGTCTATATGCACCTGTCGAATAGCATTAAGGAAATTTTGTAATTTTAATGCACCGGTTACTCTTATATTATATAGAATCATTATCTTAAAAAAAGCAATTAGAGTTCCCACTAGTTTGATAGTCTACGAAAATAAAATTCTCAATCATAAAATGGAAGTTTAGACTAGTGGTTTCGAATTACACACTTATCATCACATACCATTGAATATTTCAAAATCGTATGAAAGCATAGATTAAGAAAAATATAAAAACTTGTACTTTCCGGATTACAGGTTACAAGTTCTAGTAATCGAGAATCTAGAACCTATCTTCAAATACGACCTAAAACTTATCATGCATACCTTATAATTTGAAATCTACAGATTTCCACTGATTTAATTTTTAAATTTTAAATTTTACTTTGAAATCATGCTCGTCTCTACGTAGCACCACTGGCCAATCTGGGCTGCATAAGATTAGTCAAGAAAGGGGATGGCGGAGCAACGTCGCTTTGATGGCGACGTCGTCTAGTGGGGTTCGACGGACAGCATGCCTAAAGGAAGTCAAGTCGTTTTGTGGGGTCCACAAATTATGAACGAATTCCAACTAGGTCAGTGTCAGTCGATGGGGTGGTAGCTTAAGCAAAATCCGGGATTGGTGGACGGTGGTAGAATACGCGATAAATAGTTTATGTTGTCGCATCCTTTGGAAGGCCCAAAAGTCAAGGTCTTCGCAGGTTTACCAATATAAACAGTGACGTGAATATTTTTTTTTTTTTAAATTGCAAAATATGATAATATATAGTCAGAAAATGACTATATTGATCACATAAATGTTAGCTGGGTTTACTCTTATGTGGAGAAAGATCAATGAGTTGCAAGCTCAAAAAGATTTGAGCCCATATAATAAGTTATATGGAGAAATATAGTTTCTCACTATTACTGAAATGGTAGCCACAAAATACGTAATTACAAAAGAAAAAGAGAAAGCAGAAATCTAGAGTCTAGGGCAAAGTTTGATTTACATCAAACTGGCATCGAAGGTCGATTCGAGGTCCGATTGAGCTGAAATTTTGTTAGTGTGTTCATAGTGCAATATTCTCAAATCTGAACGATTTGATTTTCGTTTGAAACTCTCTATATTAGATTTTTTGTGGATTGATCAAAACTTATGTTTTTAGTCAGATTTATCCTTGATCTCTTGTTCATGGTTACTTGGATTATAGAATATTCATCTCAATGTCATAAACACCAACCACTTAGAAAGTCGTCGTTTTTATAACCTAGAGGGTTATGAGCATGTTTTGACACTTAGAGGTTCATGGAATACCTTACAACAATGATGAACTAATTAAGTATTGGCCTTTGACCTCTACAAGGGATTTTTGAGCTAAAGCGGTTTGCACGCAATTGGTGAGATTAAAGTGAGTAACCTCTTATTTCTAAGTTGAAATTATCGCAAAAATTTTAAAAGCCGTTTTTAAATCGGCCTTTTGCTAATTAATTTCACAAAAGCTTTTTGTTTTGTATTAAATTAATAAGAAAGAATATGAACGAGATTCAAAAGTGAGCTAAATCTCTCACGCATAAATCACGATTCTTTAAATATTTGATACTTTTCAAGTTAAATCATCTTTCTTTTTGGGTAATTAAATTAAATCATTCTTATTTGGCACAATAATTAAGTTTATATTCTTATATAGATTGGATTTCCCTAAACATATTTTTATTTTTCCATAGGCAAAACATGTGCCCTTTAATTTTTACAATATTTCTTTCTATTATTATGAGAATAACAATTTTTTCGGACCATAAAAATTCAAATAATAAATAATTATAAATTATTGTTGGGTCACTCCTTCAATAATTTGTGGCTCCTATTATTCTCACGGTAGCCCAAACCGTTGTGCTAACAAAACTCATGAACAATTAATATTTCCCCATGGCTCAACATCTATCTCATCTTTGATTGAAGCACAGTAAGAAATCTAACAAACTTTCTTCAAATAAACCAAATTTAACAAATTGATACAGCACTCAAACCAAACTTACATGCTAAGTGAAAACATATACGTATGCAATGAACTCATTTAGTGAATATGTGCAACAAAATTTGTATATGAGAAAAAGGCACGAGATGCAAGAAAAGGCAAGAGGAAAGCAAACGCCAAGAAAACTCATTTTACTCAAGAACGGGCATCAGGAAAAAAACCCGTCGCCGGGTCCGGAGTCATTGACTGAGCCCAACATATTCACCAAAACCTCTGCAGCTGCCCCGGTGATCACCCTCTGCAGGAAGTTCCCGGCGGCCTGCGGCCATGGGGCTGCATATCCGTACCCTGCCGGGTTGTGCGCGCGTGCCAGCGGCCCATAATCATATGCGGGCGGGGCGGGCTGAGTGTACTGCGCTGCCCAGGGCAGTGGTGGCGGGTACGCAGCAGGCGGTGGTGGAGCTGGGTACCCGTGTCCTGCCAGGACATGCATGTGTGCCGGTGGCCCATAACCATTTGTGGGCGCGCCGTTCAGCAGATATGTCGCCTGAGGGTTCGGTGTTGCCCCGGTCATTGGCGGTGGGTACACAACAGGCGGCGATCGGGCTGGGTACCCGTGTCCTGCCGGGGGATGCCAGTGTGCCGGCGGCCCATAACTATATCTGGGCGCGGTGTACAGCAGATATGCCGCCTGAGGATTTGGCGCTGCCCCCGGCATTGGCGGCGGGTAGCACCCGCGTCCTGCCGGGCAGTGCACGTGTGCCGGCAGCCCGTAACCATAAGTGGGCGCGGCGGCGTTCAGCAGATATGCCGCCTGAGGGTTCGGCACTGCCCCAGTCATGGGTGGTGGGTACGCGGCAGGCGGCGGTGGGGCTGGGTACCCGTGTCCTGCTGGGGGATGTGCGTGTGCCGGTGGCCCATAACCCCATATGGGCAGCAGATATGCTGTCTTGTCCTCGTTCATTGCCAGCGGGGGAGCCGCTTCCCGGACGGCGACAACACTCTGCGGCTCGGCACCTTCGTCTCGACGTCGCCGGCGATGATTGCTTTCTTGAATGGAGACGAGAAGCAGTGCAGAGAGAGAGAGAGATGGGACGGGGAAGAGAGCGATGGGGCTGATCAGGACATTAATTAATAGAGAAGCTACTTCATTCCCACGGCCCACGCGTTCGTACGACAATGATCTTAGGAATTCGCGAATCATAAGAGTTAAAAAATAATATAGCTTGTTTAGTCTAAGGCTGTCCTGTCCTGGGGTCTAACAACTTCTCCGTATTTGCCTTGGTAATTCCAATCATAATCATATATGATAGGGATGTCAAGAACTAAATCAAAAATTGAACCGAAATCGAATCAAAATTTTGTGCATTTTTGATTCGATTCGATTAATAAAAAATAACCGTTAACTTTTTGATTCGGTTAATCCGAATCAAATCGGAATTTTTAATTAAAAGTGAACAATCTCTCTTCATTATTTAAATCCTAATAAGTAAAGCAAAAATAGAAAAATCGAAAAATTGTCCCTAATCGAACCAAACCAAACTGCATTTTCGGTTCAATTCGTATTCGGTTTAAGACAGTTTCAGTTCGGTTCGGTATTATTTTTTATCAATTCGGTTCGGTTCGATTTTTCAAAAAAATCGAACGAACCGAACCATTTACACCCTTACTGAACCGAACCATTTACATCCCTAATATATGGTCTCTATCATTGCTCTAGACGCTTATCGACACAAACCCTAATTCTCCAAACAACTAGGCTGCGGACGGAGGGGTCATGAAGCGGGCAGCTCTGGCCCCTGCTGACGCCATTGCGAGGATTCGATCCCATTTCATTTGCTTCGTTGTTTCATCCCTAGCAACAATATTTTTACGGTCCAACAACTCGCCATCGTAATTATTTTTAGCTTTGGTCCCTAGCACTAAGGCTTGAGTTCACAAATGTCGTGAGCAAGTCCTCAGCGCTCACGCTTGGTTTCATAATTAATGAAAAGTTTGTTCTTATAAAAATATTTTTAAAAAGTCGAATTTTTAATTTTTTAAATCAAATTTAATTATTTTTTCCTTTTTTCTTTTCTATTCTTTTCTTTCTTTTTCTTTTTGCTTCTTCCTCAACCAACCATTAGTCATGATGATAGTCGATGATTGGCCACAGATGAGGATGAGCTCACCCAACACCGACCACGACAATCTAAGCAAAGCTATTGGTGAGCTTGTCCTCACCTCCCTCGGGCAAGCTTGTTCTTGCCTATGGCCAATTGCCAAAATAAAATATCACTTTCACATTTGGCCACCGGAAAATTATTGTTTTAAAAGGAAAAGAATAGAAATTAAGGAATTTGAATTTTTTTGGTAATTTTCTCTAGAAAAATAAAATCATATTTTTTAAAGAATTGGTTTGTCCAGTTGGGATTGAAGCTAGGCCAAGTTCTCCTTAAAGGAAGTCGTTTTGGAGCTCCACCATGGGCCAAAACATGCGAAATAGTTTATGTCGTCGAATCCTTTGGAAGGCCCAAAAGTCAAAGCTATTTCGCAAATTTACTAAAATAAGCAAAATCTGAAAATCACTTACCAATTATCTCATGTAGCATGGCCGGCACTAATGTTGGTGGATTATAGAATATACATCTCAAAGTCATGAAACAAACTTAGAAAGTTGTAGTCTTTACAATATTGGGGCCACGAGTGCGTTTCGATAACTTAGATGCCTATGGAATCCGCTTAAAACAATGATGAACCAATTAAGTCCCAACCTTTGACTTGTGCAAGAGATCCTAAGCTACTAAAGTAGTTTGTGGGCAGTTTATGATATTAGGACTTTATTACCACAATATCATATTCAGCTATGTCCACCTTGAGATTTTTAAAAGTCGTTTTAACATTAGCCTTTTACCAATAAATTTCGCAAAAGCTTGTGTTTTACATTAAATGCATTAGAATATGAACGGGATTCGAAAGTGAGCTAAATCTCTCTTAGGTAAATTACAATTCTTTAAATATTTGATACCTTTTGAGTTAAATCATCTTTATTTTTGGGTATTAAATTAAATCATTCTCATTTTACCCCTGTAATTTTTACAATATTTCTTTTTACCAACTGTTTCAATATCATAAACTTTGGAGAAAAGAAAATTTTACGATATAGGAATAATTGTTATTAGAGAAATGATTATGTGATAGTAGTTTAATCTATTGTGAGAATAATAATTTATTTTAAACCAAAAAATTAAATAATAAATAATTATAAATTATTTTGTAGACTATTCCTTCAAATATTTATGATTTACAATAAGCTAATTGCCCTTATTATTTATCCGTTGCTCAACAAATCAATCTCATCTTTGATTGACGCACAATAAGAAATCTGACAAACTTTATTCTTTTTTTTTTTTTGGGTCGAAGACAAACTTTATTCAAATAAACCAAATATAGCAAATTGACACAGCTCAAACCAAACTTACATCCTAAGTGAAAACAAATGCATATGCAATGAACTTATTTCTGAGTGAATATGTACAACAAAATATGTATATGAGAAAAAGGCACGACACACAAGAAAAGGCAGAGGAAAAGGAACACCAGGGAAACTCCCTTTACTCAAAACCAGGCATCGGGAAAAAACCCGTTATCGGATCCGGGGTCGATAACTGATCCCGACATGTTCGCCAAAACCTCTGCGGCGGCCCCGGTGATCACCCTCTGCAGGAAGTTCCCGGCGGCCTGCGGCCATGAGGCTGCATATCCGTACCCTGCCGGGGTGTTCGTGCGTGCCGGCGGCCCATAACCATAAGTGGGCGGGGTGGGCTGAGTGTACTGTGCTGTTAGTAAAAATATTATCTTTGAAAACCTTCTTTGAGAGAAAATTATCAGAGAAATTCTAAACTTATTTTATGTATACATAAAATCACAACGGACAACTTTTTTTCAAAATTAACACAAACTTGTCCGTGTGAAATTTAGATATTGAGTGTTGTCATTAAATATAAGAATTGTAGTGGGCTCAACGCAGTGTGAAACCTACATTGAAGAGAGTATGTTGCTACTCATTAAATTGAGTCATGACTTAGATTCATCGCTTGTAATGCAATTCAGTTCTCAAATATGACGTGTTGGGCCAAAAACGTATGAGAAATCACAAAAACCAAAAAATCGAAAACAAAATTCTGCCTGACATATCATAAGTAGATCATGCATTTTCTACAACATAGAAACTCATCTCAAATACATAAAAAAAAAAAAAAATCAGTATTCCGAAATGTCCTCGCTAATCGCATAAACCGATGAGTTCTTCAATTCAAAGTAAGAGACGTACCGAGCCATGCTAAGAAGTTGGAGTTGTTTTGCCTCGAAAAAGACGAATACGAAAGAGATGGTGTGATTTTGTTTTTGGTCGGTCACATATATTTCTGGCAATATAGGGAAATCCCATAAAACCGCGTGCCTTTAACAAATTCTTTTGAAAAATTATACGAAAGTCATATGAAAATTTATAAGTAAACAGTACAACATGATTTCATTTATTTTGCCTTCAATAAAAGTCAAAGTGCACGCAGTACAATATTTAAAATAAAAAAGTAAAAGATAAAACATTGAGGTGCATTTGCCTCCATTGTTTTAAGGCAATAACTATTTTTTTTTCTTTATTTTCACGCCATTTGTTAATTTTTTGAACGGTCATCACCAAAAAAAATGTGAGTTCATGTGTCCATATTTGTATATGGGAATGATAGAAAGGTAAAACTCGTGCAAATCAAAGATTTTAAAAAAAAGAAAACTAAAAAGTTAAAAGTTGAAGGGGTAAGTATACTAGGAGTGCCATAACTTTCGTACGGCGCTCACTTTAGTGCCAAAATTTTTTTTTCGTGCAAATCAAAGATTTAAAAAAAAAAAAAAAAAAGGCCGGTGAGGGTCACCAAAGTGGCTAAAAAGTTAAAAAAAGTCGAAAGGAAAAAATTAAAAAATTCCACGTATGCATTTTAGCATTTTGTCTCATTGAATTCCTTCGCCAAAAAAAGTTTTTATGCAAACATACACAGATGAATAGTTTACAAAACTTGTAGAGCCCCTAGTTCGGTGACTTGATGCGGGCAGCTGCAAGCAGAGACTTTAATGAATTCCTTTCTAAAATCAGATGGCTTCGATGGTGGGTCGATGAAAGCCATTTGTCTCCTTCGACGATCAATTTGCATCTATTGAAATTATCGATGATGAGGGCCGCTTGAGGTCATACGACCTCATACGACAATTGTCTACACCAAATTAGGGTTGCTGGCAACTGCCTACCCTTCACCAACTCTAGCAAAGGTTTTGAGCTTTTTTTTGTAATAAAACAAAAAAGGTCCTTTGCAAGAATAATTTATCCAAACACTATTTTACCCAAAGTTGCTTTTTAATAGACTTTTGAGTTACAATTTAACAAACACAATGTATATTTCGAAAAACTCTTAAAATTTGAAGTTCTTTACATTCTCCCAAAGACTTTCGCTAAAAATTTAATCATACATTTTTCAACGACATAGAAACTCATCTCAAATATACAAAAAAGACAAAGAAGAAAGAACTTTAGTATTCCGAAATGTCCTCGCTAATCGCATGAACCGATGAGTTGCTGAGTTCAACCGAACAGACGTACTGATCCATGCTAGAAAGTTCGAGTTGTTTAGCCTCGGAAAAGGCGAATACGAAGGAGATGGTGTGTTTTTGTTTTTTTCTTTCGGTCGGTCCCGCGTATTTCTAGACTTTAGAGCTCGGGAATATAGGAAAACCTCTTAAACCTAGGGGTTTTTTTTTAGAAAAACTTTTGGTGATCCCAAACCGGTCCCAAATACAAACCAAGCGAAAATGATTTCTAGACTTTTTCGATTTTCCTATTTTTACTTTGTTTATTGGAATTTAAGCTAAACAAGAGATGATAAAGGAATATTATTTAATTTTTATTAAAAATTTCTCTTATACCCACAAAACCAGGTGGTTCGGTTCTTTCACTCCTACTTAAACTCACAAAACCAGGTGCTTTCTTAGCTAGTTACGGATGGCCCACTAACACTCTTTTAACAAATTCTTACGAAAAATTATACGCAATTCAAATGAAAATTTACAAATAAACATTTGTACTACATGATTTCACGTATTTTATCTTAAATAAAAGTCAAAGTGCACACGCTGCAATATTTAAAAAAAAAAAACAAAAGATAAAACATTGAGGTGCATTTGCCTTACTTGTTTAAAAGCAATAACTATTTTTTTTTCTTTATTTTCACCTCATTTGTTTGATTTTCAAAAGGTCATCACAAAAAATATAAATGTGAGTTCACATGTCCATATTTGTAAACGGGAAGGATTGAAAGGTAACAACTCATGTAAATCCTAGATTTAGAAAAAGCAAAAACTAAAAAGTTAAAAGTTGAAAGGATTCAAGCATTTTATCTCATTCGAATTCCTTTACCATTTATCCAGGCATACACATATGAACAGATCAAAAAACTTGCAGAGCCCTTGGTTCGATGATTTGATGCAAGCAGCTTCAGGTGGAGACATTAACAAACTCCTTTCTAAAGTGAGATGGCTTCGGTAGCTGGTCGATGAAAGTTATTTGTCCCTTTCGTTGATCAATTTGCATCTTCCGAAATTATCGAGATGGAGTTATCACTTGGCGACATCACAGAGGATTGCGAAGGATGGAGTTCATTTGTTATTCAGAGGAGGGAAATAGTAGCCACTGGCCAAGTCCCCAGCAATCATACGGGGTGATTTGATCCTTAGCTCAAAACGGCTTTAATTAGATGACATGTAAGAATCTGCTTGAGGATGACCTGGAATTGTCGCGCACACTTTCGTCAATGGGAGGGTTACCTCGTAGCTTCTCCAAAAGCACAATCATTCGGGGACATTTTTAATTATTTAATCTTTTAAATCCAAACATGGTTATAAATATACAAAGTTACAAAAAGAGTAGGTTTTTAATTTTTCACGTTCTTTTTTATGGATAGATATAAAAGAGAATATGAGGGCATTGACTAGAATTTTGAATGAAAATCTTCGAGGATCATTACTTTCTTAATATTTACGAAGATGACTTGGCTGCGTTTGGGAAAGGCCATCACAAAAGGCTTGGGCATCCAAAGTCCTTTGGGCCAAAATATGGGCATTTGGGAAAAATTTTAAAACCCTATTCAGCAAAAGTCAGCATTGAGAAGAGCCCTAAACCTTGGCCTTTCAGCTTTTTCAGCGTGCAAGGCTAGGGTCAGTAATTTTTTTCTTCCCAAATTATCCTTGACAATTTTTTGGTTTTACCGGGTTGGCCAGCATAGTTGCACGTGGCTGCAAGGGGTCAGCAACATGACCTAGGCGATCATCGCTAAGGTCGTGCGATCTAGATGATCCTCACTAGGGTTGAGTGACCTCTGTGAGGGGTCGTGTGATCTTAACACAACCCTTAACTGGGTCACATGACACTCGTTGAGGACTTCATGAGGTTGTGCAACCTTGATGATTGCTACAAACGCTAGATTTGGGTTGTTGGCAATTGCCTAACCTTCACCAACTTTAGGAAAGGTTTTACTTTCTTTTTTTTTTCTTTTTTTAATAAAAAATAAGAAAAGTCATTTGCAAGAATAATTTTTCCAAACACTATTTTACCCAAAATTGATATTTAATGGAATTTTAAATTACAATTTAATAAACAGAATTTATATTTCGAAACTTTTTTATAATTTAAAGTCCTTTGCATTCTCGTAAATATTTTCCCCAAAAGTCTAATTAAACGCAGCCATAGTCTTCCAATTGAGTCAAAAGATCTATTTACTTTTTTTTTTTTTCCTTTTTGCTAAGTTACAAGGCAGCTGCATATTGCGCTGGACAACGTTAAATTATTTTTTTCTGTCTTTGGTCCAAGCAGGAGAACATCAATTTAGTTAAGGCTAATAAACTGGTCGTCATAGTGGAAATATTACGAAATTTTCAGTGTCTTCATATACACCTTCCTAGATTATGTAATTAACGTCTCCTTAGTATTTATTAAAGTGAATAATTTTTTATGGAAACAATGAAGTGGGCAGAACTATTAATATTCTTTTCTAAAAGATAAAAATGCAGTAACATCTTTAATTTTCAAAAGATGGTTCGAACAAATAGAATGACTAGAGCTCGGTGTTTGAGCAAGGTTTAATTCCTTGCAATAAGGTGTTGAAGCTTATCTCAACACCTTATCTCATGGATAAGATATAGTACTTTTTAACAATCTCAAGATCACAATGTGAATAATCTGCTTTTTGATTTGATTGAATATGAGCTTAACATGATACACTCAAACACTGAAGTAGACCTATCCCATTGTATAGATGATAAGTATCTTAATCATCTTGGAATTTAGCCCAAAAAATAAAAATGAGACGGGAGATGATCATTTCACCCGTTGTAGGTCTCACTTTTTAGCAACTTACGCATTCCCCAGGTGAATTTCTTTATTGGTTTTTTCTTTTGTGGGTCACACCTTCCTTGTCTTCGTCCTTCTCTTTTCTCTCTTCTCTCTCTTCCAAACAAATTATCTTTCTCTTTGTTGCGGTTCCCACTTCCACGCTTTTTGGTAAAAGCGTGTGAGAGTCGGAGAGAGTCTGGGTCGTGAGGCGGCCTCTGGGGGGCAATATCTTTGCCGAGGTAGCTCCTGTCACGCCTAAGATCTTTCTCTTTTCTCTGAGATGACAGCCACATTGCAGGAACAAGAATCAAATATGTGGAGGAAAAGTAGTCTAATATACAACATAGATTCGCGAGCAAGAGGATTGCAACCAATGTGATGTTTAAAAAAATCAAGGCAAAAGATAAGCTCCTCATGCTTTGACACTGGTTTGATTAAAAGCCCTAAGTACATTGAGAATTTTGTGTCAAAATTGAAAAATTCTATGACTCGAATCTTTATTGAGCAGTTTATGAAAAGTCTTAATGGTGTTGGTCTGAACTGCCTGCATGGAATGACCTTGTGTAGAAGAAAATAAAGTAGGCCTTTTGAAAATTTAAAGAAAAAAAATGCACGGATATGAAATTGCATAGATTTCCTAGCAATTCAACTTTGTAGAGAAAATGCCACCATAATCAATTTCGTAAAAGCACAGAACTCAATCAAATGATGTTTTCTCGGTTTAATTGGTGGCCGTGTGAACATGTAGAAGCCCTTCTCTATTCAAAACCAACCTAATATGATATTGAGGAGGGATCCAACCATACTTTGCACACCCCCAATAGACTTTACCAACTAATATGTGAAAATGCATTTGGCATGTTCACTTGTTTACCACTTTCACAAAAACTTGACAAAATGGTAAAACGTTTTAATCATCCTACTGAAATGAGAAGAAAACTGAAATTTCTTGGGAAAAAATCATTCATCCTCTTAATCTTAACCATAATTAGACTAACATTTTGGGGAGATATCAAAATGTGCATTTTGAAATCATTTTACCAAACAAATTGCAGAAAAGAAAGAGGTTAAAGGAAACCAATCCAGAGAAATTTTCAATGAAAAGAATACTAAAAAAAAATCAAATGCATGCTCTATCTCAATAGGGACAAAGAAATTGGTAAGTTCAATAGTTAGAAGTTAATGGGATGATAAACCTTTTTTCACTTGGTGAAAGCAGAACTCTTTGGGATTAGACAAGATCCGCTTTTCTCTCACTCTTTCCCACGAAATTTTGAAAAGTTCAACTAACAAAATCCCCATAAGGAGAGAAACTCAGCAATGCCAAAACGCTTTTCTTCTTTAGGATTGAACAAGATGCACTTTTCTTCTTTCCATTCTTCTCCATAAAATTTTTAAAACTTCAACTAACAGAATCCCTATAAAGAGAAAAACTTAGCAATGACAAATCGCTTCAATAAAAATCCTCAAAAGCATCAACTTTAATCAGATTCAATAGTAAATAAGGAATGAATCAATATCCACCTTTTTCTAGGCATAAAAAAAGAGAGAGAAATAGAGAGATAAAAAGAAGAAATTGAAGAAAAAACCCTTTTAAACTTCATTGACCCGAACCACATTATCCAACATCCCGAATTTAATCAATTTATTCAGCTCCTACCATGAAAAATGGCTCAAAAACCATCTCAAACATCAAAGAAAAAAAAAGTAGAAGGAGAGTGAAGGAGAGAAAATGAAGACGAAGGAAAGTGAGACCCACAAAAGAATGACACTAAGAGAATGATGTCGAAAGGTGGGACCTACAATGAGTAAAATGGTCATAACATTGTTAAGACTGTATTAGCTAAATTACGAGTGAAAAAAGCTTGGTCTTTTTTCCTATTGACCAAGCTTTTTTCACTTTGGTCAATAAGAACAAGTCGTGCTCGGAACGGTTGAACCCAAACGCGTGATCGACTCCCATCAGGAAACGACACAGAAAACGAAGGGAAAGAATGAACCATCAAAAGTCAAAACATCTCCTTCTTTTTGCAATTTTCCTTTTGCCTTTTGAAAAAAATGTCTGCTTTGTGCACCTATTTTTCATCTTTTTAGTTCCCGAATTTCTTTGGCATCCTTGCGTGGAGGGAGTGGGTGTGAATGGAGTCTAGTTGGCCCTTACCCATGATTCTCCTTCCAATTTTCATTTTTAATTATTTAATCTTTTAAACCCCCAAATATGGTTAGAAATCTACTAAATTACAAGAAGAGTAGGATATCTAATGTTATTTATTCCTGGAATGCCTTCGCCCAAGTTAGGTCGAACCTTGTTGGATTTAGGGAGGATTACCCTTGCTAGCCTTTGCCAAAGGATGACAAGGGCATCCTAACCATTGCTGAAACCTAGCGACCAATGGAGGGAGATATGGGAAAAAAAAAAAAAAAATATTCTCATACTTTTTTTCTTTACCTCTCAGAGAGAATAGAACAATAAAAATTATAAACATGGGACTTCAAAATTTTAAAAAAAATTATTAAAAAAAATCTAATTTTTGAAACCGGTTTCATAAAACCTAAAAATTCTAGTTCTTCTCTCAACATTATTTTTCCCTGGAGGGAGATATGGGGAAAAAAAAAAAGGAGAGAGAGAAAGGAAAGAGAAAAGAGAAAGAGAAAGAGAAAGAAAAAGATTAAAAAATCTTTTTTTTCTTTCATAAAACCTAAAAATTCATTCTTCTCCAACCCCTCTCTTTTTTTTTTTCATCATTGGACACTTTTCGACTTCCTCTCTCTCACTCGCAACTCATCCTCATCCTTTGTCATATGCAGTTCACCCTCGCTAGTTTGAGCCTCACACTCGTCACTCGTTCTTGACTTATCCTCACTAGTTCAAGCCTCGCAACCCTTACTCATTTCTGACTCATCCTCATTCATCTTCTACCTTAAACTATTTTGTTGGTGATATTATTTTGCTATAACAATAAAGTGAAAAAAAAAGAACAAAAGAAAAATAGATTATTGAATAGACACTAAAACTGAACTGGAATAATGGGACAAGTTTTGGGGTTGGTTTAGGACAAACATGATAGATTGTGTATTTTAAAATTTGGGAACCAATTCTATTTAGGTAGATTTTGGATTCCAAATCTGAAAACTACCAATCTTGAAATCGATTAATCCCTAGTTGATACCATCATGTTCCAAGGAGGATGAATAATTCGATATTTGTTTGTTTTTAAAGTTGGATGTAAAGGTGGCTCCACATTGTAGTCAATCTTGAGTGAAAATGTACAAAAAGCCGAGATGAAATTAATTACAACGGTTAATGCCACAAAAAACTTCGAACTAGTATATTTATAACAAATTTATCTCAAAATAATTTCTTGATGACAAAAAACCTCAAATTAATATACTTTTGATAAATTTATCCTTAGTTAATAACTGTTAAATTTTACCAAGTTCTTAAATTAAATGATACGTAATAGTTGACCGATGTACTAGTTTGATGATTAATTTGTGGTCTTCATAGTATTAATCTAATTTAATGAAAGTTAGCGGACGGTAAATTAGTTATAAATATATTAATTTAGGATTTTTGATGGTTAAAAAATTAATCTAGAATAAAATGTACAAATTTAAGATTTTCAATAGTCATAAATTACTTCGAAGGATAAAGAACCCGACCAACTGCGCTGAGGCGGTGCGTGTCACGCCCGGGGAGAGGAGCGTGGAGTCTTTGGCCTTTGATTAGGCATCAAACCAGCGGCCCGAAGCATCATCATGTCTTTGAACTTTCCAAGTAAATGAGAAAAGCGGGACCGACCCTGGCTGACCGTTCGACTTGCTACTCACGTCGCCCCTTCATCATCATCATCTCACTCGCTTCCGTCTCAATCACTCCCACGTCACTCTCGCTCTCCACTCCGTCTCTCTCTGCACCGCTTCTCAGTCTCCTCGGTTCTCTCTCCATCGAAGAAAGCAATCGTCGTACGATCTTGTCGGCTCTCTCTCCGGCGACGAGGGCAGACATGGTGTTCAGGACTCTGGAGATAACTATGATATCGTTCGCGGGCCGCGAGGTCGCCAATTTCTACCTCGTCGGCTCTCTTTCCGGCGACAGGAAAAAGAAGCAGCGCACCCCCGTCCACAAGGACGGCAGCATGAACAGCACCTTCGCCTTCCCCATCGACGAGGCCGCGGCTCGCGCCGGCCGCCTCGAGTTCAAGATCATGGCCAAGCGCGCCTTCTCCTTCGACAAGGACGTCGGTGAGGTCGGTGTGCAGGTCAGGGATCTGCTCGAGGAGGGCGGCGCCGGCGACGGGAAGCCGAAGGTGCTGAAGTACAGCGTGAGGTCGTCTTCGGGGAAGGCCAAGGGCGTTCTCGGATTTTCTTACGAGTTCCGCGAGGCGGCGCCCCCGCCGGGGGCATGTCCGCCGAACCCCGTGCCCGCAAATGGTTATCCGTCGCTGGGATACAGGTGCGCAGCTCCACCGCCGGCAAGCCAGATGGCGCTCAGGAAAAGCGGAGGCAAGATCATCATGCTGATGGGCAAGTTCCTCGAAAGGCTGCTGATCGGGGGCTGCATATCAAATGCAGTTAATGATACTGGGTTCAATGACGGTTGCGATACGTAAGCAGAGTTTTCTTGTTTCTGGTCTTCCTTCCTCTGCCTTTCCCGTTAAATTGATGTCTTGAGCTATGAGTTTGTCCTTGTTCTTCGTTTACTGGGTCCGCCGTGGAGAAGAAGAGAGGAGAAAGAGGGAGAGCTCACTGAGAGGAACGCATGAGAAGAAGGGAAAGAGGACAGCCGCTTCAGGCGAAGATTCGATGGCCAAACACTGTCGCAATCGGGTCAAATGTCAGTATGTTGTTCGTGAGAGATCGTGAGCTATGAGTTGATCGGCTTCGTCCCTTGAAAACATTCTCCAGATTGTCTCTTGTTTTTCTCCTATCGCGGTTAGGGTTAGTTACTCCATTTGTATTAATCCACCTTCGTAGTAATGAAATATTGCCGTATTGTTGTTGTGACTAGATAAAAACCTTCATATATCTTGCTGTTCTTGGTAATTAGACAAGTTTTTTGAGCGATCATTGGATTTTCCACAAAAAATACGGGTGTTGTTGTTGCCTTTTGTCTTTAGTTTGAGCATTATCGTTACTTATTTTTAATAATGTATTGTTGGAATATACTAGTGGTTGTTGTTGGAGTTCAGTCGATTTTGGTCAATTTAGTTTTAGAGAAGATATTGATCCTTAATTAGGTTAGTTCTTGTTGAATTATTGTCTGATTCTCCCCAACATTCTTTAAGTGGAAATGAAATGGGTCTGTTCAAGGATTAAAATAATAAATGATCTGACCTTCATTTTAGCTCTTTTCTTTCCTATGTTTGTTTCATGAGTATAGAAATGAATCAAATAATAAAATTCATATCACAAACATAATGCAATTCATGAAAAATATATAGCAGGAGGAATGGGATTTAGGGCAAGCGGTTTAGAATTTATAACAGTTGAGTTTAAATCGAGTCAGGGATGTGAATGTAGCCGATCTTTCTTGGTTTAGAATTGGTATTAGCGAACTATGAGTTTTAAAAGTTGTTTTGAAAATGTAATCGACCCCTAAAATTTGCTAAATTGGTGTAATCACGTCATTCTATTAATACCGTCAATTTGACAAACAGAAAATATTCGTGATACTTTTAATTATTTTATCTTTCCTATTTGTCATTTTTTATTATTTTTTGCTCCAAATCAGTTTACATTAGATTAAAAAAAATAATAACTTTAAAATTTTATTTGAAAAAAATAATACTCCGACACTACAGATGCCTTATAACAATTCTACTTCTTTCTGTCTTCACATTACATAACGCTGAGTCAAGACAAGTTTTAGCCAACGAACTAAATCTACAACAAATTCATGCAAAAATCTTAAGCATCACCTTTTTATTCTCTTCATATATAAAATAACAAGGCTAAATGAACGAAAAAAGAAAAAAAAATCTTAATATCGCAATAGCACCTAATTGACGATTATCATGGCAGAATTGATCGATAAGAATATCAATTAGAAGGAGATTGATAGATTACCGATTAGACTCCAAGTGAAGAGTGAGTATCTGCAAAATTTGGTGAACTTTCTTTGTAGCGAATTGACATTAATAATACGACCGCACGAGAAAATCCAGTAAGCTCTCGTCACGTGTTTCTCGAAGAAATTGCATCGTATCTACCCCGCAAATTCAACGAGAGCAGGTCAGCTTCTGAATCCTCTCTCATTCCCGTCTCATCTTAGAGCTGGCCCCAGTCAGTCTAAGATTGTCTGTATCGATTATAGTCATTAGTTAATGAAAAATATTTACATCATTCTTAATAATTTACATCTTGATAATTTCATTGTTGATTAAGGTATTTATTGCTGATTCATTTTTGTTAATAATACAAGTAATCATTTTTTAAGAAATTTTGTCAAATTATTAACTTTTTGCGAAATAAACATATCCTTTCATTTGATTATATAATTATCCCCTTTTCACGTATCATGATCCATACAATATGATATGATATGTAATATGACGATGAAGCAAAAAAAACTAAAAGTGACTAGATATAGTCTCAAATATCTAATTTATTATATATATATATAATCAATTGTGTGAAAGCGACAAGGAAATGTCTTCAATACGACCCAAAGACTTTGGCTAATTCCAAGAAGGTGTATGCAAAACTTGCTGATCACACATCGTGTCTACTTTTTCTATCCTCGAGGATCCCACCATAGCACTTTTACTTTTAATAGACTATAAATTAGATCATAATTATTCTCAATAAGTCCATAAGAAGTGATATCACTTTTTTCATTGGGTCCGGATAGAGACCACAGGTATTGAGCATCGATCTAGCAAAACAAAGAGGGATGTCAATGATGGGTGAGTTTAAACTCACCGAATCTCTAAACTTTATGGTTAATTAACCAACAATACAAAATAAATAAAAAAGACGATCAAAGTGGTTTTCATCATTTCATTTTCATTGACATGCTGACTTTATTTGATTTTGAAGTCAAGTAAAAGAATAAGGAAAAGAGCAGTTCACATGGATGCAGAGAGATGGCGGCTGGTTTGTGTGCTGCTCTTTTTTCCAAGTGTTTAGTTCAGACAAAAGGCCAAGAGAAAGTAACAAACTGGCAGTGAAACAAGATTGTATTCGATAATGGCACACTTCGGGGAGTATCTATCCGAGTGGAAGCCACTAAACCACTCTTGAGCCAAGAGAATATTGTCAGTGATGCGTCTTCCTTTGACGAAAGCCGTCTGGCCAGGACTGATGATATCAAGGAGTATCGCAGTAATTTTCCTAGCCAATATCGTGGTGATACATTTATAGATAGTGTTGCAACAAGATATAGGCCAAAAATCATTGACAGAAGATGCATTTGGAATTTTGGGAACCAAAACAATAATTGTGCAATTTATTTCCCAAAGTAATCGACCTGTTCAAAAGAAATCCATTACCGCTTCTACTACTAAGGGCCCCACTTTATCCTAATTCCTTTTGAAGAATTCAGCATTGAACCCATTAGGTCCCAGGGCTTTATCTCTAGCCAAGGAGAACATGGCTGTCCTTACATCCTGGGGGGTAATGGGCTCAGATAGTATATTGACCTTGTCATCACGTAGTGTGTGCTTCAAAACTTCCTTGATCTCCCTTGCTGATGGTGTCAAGATGGTATTCTCCTGAGCCAATAGCATCTGGAAGTAATCAACAAAAGCCTGCTGGATTGCTTCAGGTTCGATGACCACATTAGCAGCTTCATCTTGGATTGACATAATCCGATTACGCAAGTGATGGTAATTGACTGAGTTGTGAAAAAACCTTGTGTTTTGGTCACCCTCCTTTAGCCAACGGATCATCGATTTTTGTTTGAATAAAGATTCCTCAAGGGACCGATACTCATAGTATTGCCGGGCTTGGGTTGTACCAGTGGCCGCCAATGTTGTGTTCCCTGGGTCAAGCAGGAGTGTTTCTTGGGTTAAATGGAGGTCCCGCCTAGCAGCTAAAACACGCTAAGAGATATTTGAATACACATCCTTATTTAATCGCTTTAGCTTGCATTTCAAAAGTTTCAATCTGGTGCAAAACTTATACATGGGCGTGCCAGAGGTTTGATCTTCCCATACTTGAGAAACCATAGCACTAAAATCCTGATGGGACATCCAAAAATTGAAAAAAATTCAGATGTGCACGCTCCGG
Organism: Corymbia maculata; assembly: GCA_014182735.1. NCBI lineage: Eukaryota > Viridiplantae > Streptophyta > Magnoliopsida > Myrtales > Myrtaceae > Corymbia > Corymbia maculata. Next base: position 20,609,466 of record CM024683.1, on the reverse strand, counting down.
CGATGTGAGAGATATTCCCGAAAATACCTTGACACCATAGATGCCTGATGGCAATTATATTTCTCACTTGATATGCACAGTCGCTGATGAGGCATCGACAATCTATACTTCTCCTCTGTGTTCATATCAATTAGCCCTGACTCAAGACAAGTTTCAGCCAAACAACTAAATCTACTGCAAATTCATGCAAAAATCTTAGGCATCATTTATTCTCCTCATATAGTAAGAACGGGTTCAAATGGGCGAAAAAGAAAAGAAAAATCCATGGTAAAACCCATCGATATTATGGTGGACTCCGAAAATTTCAGACGCCATCAACTTCTGGGTTTGGATGTGTTCCGGTGATCCAATTCCAGATTCTGTTGAAGGTTCCGCCTCTGCTTTGCCATTAATGCAGCTTGTTCGGAAGCAGCCTTTTGTCGCTGAAGGAATTCAGGCTTCTTTTAACGTCTCCATCATTTGCAGCTTTTGCATTTGTCCTGCCACATCGACCTGCTCTACATAACTGAATGGAGTAGCCTTATGAAATTTGGCAGATAATCAAAAGCCTATTTCCATGCAGCAATCCACGACTGTGATCGGCTCAACTTCCTGGGTCAATGTCAACATGGAGTTGAGCCTACAAGGTCATAATAAGATCTCCCCAACTTAAAAGGGCAAAACCAAATTCGACATGCCGTCTTGCAATGATTGTTCTGCATTCTAGGTTGATATATATTTGTAGTGGAGCATAAATGAAGGAAACGAACTCCTAAAACACATGCCTCAAGCATTCAAGTAACGCAGGAACATATACAAGAAATTTGCTCAGAAAAAAAACTTGTATCACTGATCAAAATTACATTGCGCTAAAGAATGTACCTAGTTTTTCACAGATTTAATGCACCCTCTTATGGGCTATCTCTTAAAGATAACTACTCATTATCTTTGACCTCCCACTTCTTTTTGAATTGCCAAGGGCAGTTATTATTTTATTTGCAACCTCCTATCCCCAAATAACTGCTCGAAGGAAGATGGACCGACACGATGAATTATGGGCTGGGTTAGCCCAACATGGATGGCCCATGTAAAAAAACTATTAATAATAAGTTAGGGATTTCTTGGGAACCTTGGCGATGAAAAAGGCAAGGTGCATTGGAGATTATGAAAAATTCTACGGTAGAGGCATTAAATCAGTTCTCAGAACTTTGGTATCAACTCTAGAGGCAAGGAGAACTAATCCAAGAGCAGAACAAGGGAAGTGGAGTTTCTAAGGAGTTAGAACCAACAAGTACCTCAAGTTTGAAACCCCTTGACTGCAAGGTTTCTCCTCTGTAGCCGCCGCCAGCCCTCGTCTTTTGAAGCTACGTCCTGAGGGTGTCCCCCTCTTCCTCTCCTCTCTTTATCTCTCTATCTCTTTTTCTTCAAGACTTCTTCGTTGATTTCACAGACGGTGCAGTTGACTTCCTCCACAGAAGTGGAGAGGTTTGTTCTGTGAGCTCTGAAGCTCGAAGTGCAAGTGCCTTGGAAGAATCTTCTCTCTCGAATCTATTAGTTCATTTTGGTTCTAGGTGCTTGCTCTATAAAGTCAAGCGCTCCACAAGTCTTCGAGGCTCTTCTACTATTGTCCTTCAGCAATCAGTTTATTTGAAAGTGATTTGATATTTCTTTTCTTTTGCAACTTTCCTCTCTTGATCTAAAGCTAAATCTAGATTTGGGTGGTCTTCTTTCTTGATCTAGTTATAAATTTGGGATCAACAAGATGTTTTCTATGTTCTTTCAATCCATTGGTTCCCGCTGTCATCTCCATATGATGATAGTGATCTTGATGGTGCTGGGGATGCCAAACCTAGGCACACACCGCCTTTTAGTAAAGTTGTAGCTACTAGAGTGCTCAATCACTAATGATGATGAGATTCACTGAATTTGCCATCGGTTGTGCTTTGATGTGATGAAAGATTTGTCTTTATGGAATGAGCGAGTCTCTGCAAACTATATCAAGTTGATTCACTTTTTAAATTTATTTTCTTTGTGAGATTTGCATTTTTATCTTGAAATTACGTACCTCTCTTTTTTATGTGAAATGAAACCCGTCACAGATTGAAGCTCCTGCATTTGCTGTTAAATATGTTAAGCATTATAGCCCTTCTATCTTCAAGGCAAGAGGGGATTATTAAACATAAAACCTGAGGACTTTTGTACATGTTCAAGTTGGTGAACAGAGCCTGCCATATCTCTGACGGCCCCATTTCGAGACTTTGAGCCCATTTAAGTGAAGACTTTCCTCGTCATGCTATCCATACAAGACATTCCGCTAATATGATTTGTATTCCAAAACAAAAACAAGATAACTTTCTTGAAACTTTGAAACTTTGAGGTGAAGCTGTACATGTCATTTGAGAGTTGCGTGTATATTAGCGGTGATGCCATACTCATATGACTCGAGAACGTAACCCAAAACATGGTCAGAAAATGGATCATGCCTGGTCGCTCAAAGGAACTGGATGAGGCATGCAATGTATATTAATTCCCTTGTAAAGAACGGCATCATCCGGGGCTATGCGTTTCGTGTGACTTACCACCGTTGTGAAACATAACCTAAACTGCATTCAATCAGTTCCTATCCCAAAAACTACGTGCATGTCGCTACAGCATGAATCTTCACTGGAATTTCAGTAGATTTTAATTGCTCCAAAGAGAACATGGCTCTAGAAGAAATCCAAACTTCGTTTTTCATTAGAGCTTCGAACATCAAAGTGCTTAGATTAGGAATGTCACTGGTCATCGTTTTGTCTCGAGTGGAGATTCTGCAGTACAATGCTTTGTCTCAGAAAGAATGCAAGTTATGTTCCGGTGCTGCCTTATATTTGAAGAGCGTAAAGGCAGATGATATGCCGCCCTCCAAAATCTTGAGGTGTTTAAATCACGATGCTTTGTTCTTGCTCCGGCCTAGCTCCATTGTCAAATACAAGTGAAACTCATATTTTTCTTTTCCAACAAGGTGGGAATATCTTCTATTTTACATCTTAGAATTCAAACAAAGTAATTAAATGGCTTACTTAGGTCCAAGCCTCCAAAATCTTGAGACATTTAAATCCCAATGACCTGTTTTCTTTCAGCCTAGCTCCACTGTTAAATACAAGTGAAGCTCCATTTATGGCTTAGCTCACCATAAATAATAAATAATGCTGTAGCGACATGAAGAAAAACATCTTATTTCGTACGAGGAAATTAAAAAAACATATAACGAAAAGTTAAAAAGCGAGTTATTGTGTGGAGGATTTTACCGGTCAGCTTGTTGCAGATTAGGTTGTCCAATAGGGGACGGAAGAGATATACCATGCTGTAGATAAGGTGCAACGACTGAGAAAAGCATTCTATCATCCCTCGCGTTTTTCACATTTGAGGTTATCGGAACGTGGGTTGCATAATTAATTAATACTACGAAAAAAATTCTGAAAAATTATTGCTTCAATCGCTTATAAAAATAAGTGAATAAAAAAAATTTCACCATCCACGTAAATAGTTAGATATATATTATTATAAATAATGAAAATATTTTTTATTGATTAATATTTTCAAGAGATATGTTTAAATATTATTTGAAAAAAATATCTCTCAAATATTAATTTTTCCGTAAAATAAATATGCCCTAAATTTTACCCAATTGCTTTGCTCGGGGCTTGAACCTAGAACTCTTTGGCCACATGAACAAGTTGTACTTGGAATGGTTGAATTCCAAAGGTACGGAACAACGCAGGAAAAGAAGGAAAAGAATCAGTCATGATCGATCGTCAGGAAGATAACCAAACCCATCCGAAGTCATTCGACAACATGTAGATTTATGCACACAATATTGCTAACAAGAAAAATTGCAAAAATAAAAGTTACTTATGCTAGCATTAATTGTGCCACGTGAGATTGTTGGCGTTCCGAATGGACTATATTGGCTAACTATTAAAGGTTTATAATTAAATTAACTAAATTGAAAGATTTAGAATCAAATTGGATTAAGCGTAATAAGTTTATGATTTTTCATTTGAAATTCATTTTCACAATTATATAAACCACTCGTATACCTGAACACCCATTTCAAGAAAAAGAATATAATTCGAGAGATTATAACGATACTTTTGCTTGGACAAAAGAAAGGGGACCTCGTCGGAAGGGACCACCCGTGGTCAACTTGGCTCGATCGAAGCAAGTCGCTGACAAAACTAAAACCAAAAACATCTCTCTCTCTCTCAAGGTTAATAGTTGTGCAAAACCCAGCAGCAATAGTAGAGCCACCGACCATAACACGGCAACAATAGTCAAGTCCCCAATCGAGAATTTAGAATTGTCGTGCGGAACGCGACAGCGATAATTGAGTTATGAGTCATAACATGATGGCAACAACCACCGGTCATAATACAACAACAACAGTCAAGTCACCAATCGAGAATTTAGAATTGTCGTGCGAAATGCGATAATGAATAATTGTGCTACGAGTCATAACATAATAGCATTAGCCATCGGCCATAACATGACAACAACAATTAAACCGTTATTCGAGAATTTAGAATTATCGTGCGGAACATGGCATCGATAGTTAAGCCATGAATCATAACATAATAGTAACAATCGAGTAACCGGTCATTGAAATTTAGAATGATTATATGAGACCCAGCAGCAACAGCCGAGCCACCGCCACCACCGGTGCTCAGGCGGTGCATGTCACGCGCCGAGAGAGGAGCGTGAGCAGAGCTGCTCCCACGGAATTATTTCCTTTCGTAAAACAGGTTTAAGTAAAAATTCAACCACTCATTCCCCAGTGGTCCACACTCTTCGCAGGAGGCCGGTGTTCGCGAGGTCTATACTCTCACAAAATCACCGGCGCCACCCCGCCGTGCGTTATCCAGCTACACCTGCGCCGCCTGCCATGTACCTGCCACCGCTGCCGGGGGCAGCGCCGTACCTGTATATGTTTATCCGCCACCGGGATACGTCCATCCCCCTGGCAGGATACGGGTACGCAGCCCCACCACCCCGTGCCGGCAGCGCTGTACCAGTATATAGTTTTCCGGTATTCAAATGCATCAAATTGCATATTATTGTGCCAATTATTGCTAGGGTAAAGTCAACTTTGGTTGGTTTAGTTTTAGGGAAGAAATTGATCTTGGATTGGGTTAGATCTTGGTGAATTGTTGCCTAGTTCTTCCCTACATCCTATTCCAGGGACTAATATAGGGATCTGACTTTCATTTTGGCTCTTTTCTTTGTGTTGATTGTTTCACATGTATGGCAATGAATCAGATCTAAGATTTCGTATCACTAAACTAATGCTATTCACGAAAATGACATAAGGGGAGAAATGGGATTTGGCGCAGTTCATTTGGAATTAATCGTGATCGAGTTTGAATCGAGTTTGGGATGTGAATGTAGCCAATCTTTTTATTCATGTGTACCACCCAAGGAGGTATGTAGGTCGGGGGTGGGGGATATTGAGAGGTAAAAACTATACAGCATTAACACGAAAAATTCCAAAAATAATCTATATCGAGCATCACTACTCCTGTCCAATCTGTAACTGTAGTATCCAAAAGCACGGTTCCGATGAAGACTCGAAGTTGGTGAATCGGAACCCTAATGGGTGGGAACATGAACTTCATCCTAATTCACGACATACATTCACATCATGCAAGATACTTAAGAACTGTTGCATAATCAGATTCAAATGATCAAAAGTGGCGGTATAGACGGTTGACAATTCGCTGATGATCCATTTATGCACCTTTGATATCAATTATATCGGTTGAGCTTCTTCCCCTCCCATGCAAAAGCCCCGGACGATGCCGGTTCTTTACAGGAGAATTGTTGTACATTGCATGCCTCCTCTAGTTCCTTTGAGCGATCATTAGTTACCTCCGATTTATGCTGTCTTCCTCTTACCCCCGCGCGATCCATTTTGTGACCATGTATTGGGTTACAGTCTCGAGTCATATGAGTAGAGCATTACCGCCAATATACACGCAACCGTCAAAGGACATGTACAGCTTCACCTGCAAAAGTTTCATCAGGTTTTAGAAAGTTATTGTGTCTTTCTGGAATATAAATCGTATTAGTGGAATGTCTTGTGTGGATAGCATGGCAAGGAAATTTTTCACTTGAATGGACTCAAAGTCTCGAAATGTGTCCGTCAGGAATATCGCAGGCTCTATCTACCAACTTGAACATCTACAAGAGTCCTCAGGTTTAATGTTAAATGATCCCCTCTTTTGCCTTGAAAATAGGAGGGCTATAAGGCTTGGTTGACCGCAAAGAAAAGTTTAATGACATCATGGTTGCTTAGATTGAGAAGGTTGTCTGCTACTTTGAAGCTAGGCCAAGACCGAGTATGGAGCCGAGTGGCTTTGTCAGAAGAGGCCGTAGATGTTGATCGAGGGTCAGGAGTATGTTCTGCGTCTGCCTTGAATTCTGCATGTTTCGACTGAGTCAAAGCACACCCCCAAGCAATCGTAGCGATTGGCGAACGAAATGCAGGAATAGAAAGAGAGAGAATAAACGGACACAAACCTTATTCGTGGCCTTGCAGAACGAATTGCCGCTGTGGACTGAGTTTTCTCCTGCATGCCGTGTTCTTTTTCTTCTCTGTTTTGGTGTTGAGCACCAAAGACTTGGTCGTTTCCTTATCGTACTCTTTGGCTTCTACCTACGACCACATAACCATTTTCGACCGCGTAGGAAACGACCCCGATAGGCAACTGTTGTGGAAGCTAGCGATCAACCAATAATAAATTTTAAAAAAAGGCAAGAAAATAAATTGGACATCAAATTTATGTGATTCAATTTATGTAACCTACATCCATGGGAAAATAACAAATAATATTATAAAATAAGTGATACAACAGATATTACAACCATTCTCAAATCACTCAAACACTCTCGGTATTTTCCAACTTCCAAATGCACTCAATAATTCACATAGTATTTAGTCCCACAATTCCTTACGAAATGATTTTTCAATCTCACGAGGGAATTGACAAATCACCACATTTATTGGACTTTAACACATAAATTCTTGTTAGATGTAATTTCATGAAGCAAAACTTCATTACACATATGGTTTAACTAAATTTAGGTGAACCATTTAAGGACAATTGCAAAGAAATTTATGGTTTAATACTTAACCTCTAAACAAAAACATACTATATTAAATTGCATAACATATGATTTTTTTAGGGATATTCATCATATAGTTTTTTTTTTTTGGGGGCTAGATTTCATCGTATAGTTTAGTAATTGCATTTGCATTTGATCGATGGCAAATGAACTTGATATGGTTGCATGGACTAGGCCCACACTTGAGATGAAAGTCGGCCTAGTATAGGGAAAAGGGGCCGAAATTCTAGGCCCCGAATTAGAGTAATTAAGTCTTAATTGAGTTGGGTTTAGCCCATAAAGTTTATAGGCTTTGAGTTTAATCAAAATAAACCCTAAATGGGTCAAAGCCTGTCAGTATGAAGCCCACAAATTGAGTTAAAAGGTTGAAGCCGTGAAATTAACTTAGTTATGCCTCATAATTAGAGGCCGACCATTTGAAATTCAGAGTACATTGAGCGAAACACAAGCTAAAGAAAGAGAGAGAGAGGAAGAGATCTCGGTTGCAAGACCTCCCCCCAATAGCCGCTATACCAGTCTTGTGGTCATGACGTTGAGACCCGACGCTACTGGTCCCTCTTTCGCAAGACTAGTCCTGCGGTCAAGAAGTCGAGACCTCACCCTGCCACTTGCCAACGCTGCTGGTCCCTCTGGCCTCGACAATCAATGTTACTACCTCTGCTGCTCCTGTCGGTCCACCTTGCTGCCTCGCAAGCCGTGCGACAAGGTGCCCGAGAAGCCAATGCACCTTGCTGATCCCATGAAGGTCCCTACCCCCTCAAGCTTTTGCTCCCTACACCGCCCGCGACCGACGCTGTAGCCCTATCTCCCAAACTGACTGCTACTGCTGCCTTCTTGATACATCCCTTTGACATGCATGCTTTCTATGACATGCATGCTTTCTATACTCCTTCAATCTATTGGTGTTGTTAGTTATCGTGTCTCTACGGTGATAGTGATGGTGCTAGGGATGCCAAACCTAGGCATGCACCATCTTTTGGCAAATTTTAATATATAAGGGAAATCTCATGTGTGCTCATCACTGATAATGATCCGAGATCATCACTGATAATGATCTCAGATTTAATGATAGGCTGTCAATTGCGCTTTGATGCAATGACAAATCCATTTTTATTTGTGTATTTGTGTCGGCCCCACTCGAAGAAGATACGACTCGGGTTGTGTTTGTGCGCCATTGACTAGTTCATCTTAGCAACAAAGAAGACACTACTCAGGTTTTATTTACCCTTAATTTGGGGCCCGGCGTGAATATTTTGTACTAGAGAACTTTCCCTATTATAATATTCGTTCGTGGGGAATGAATAACGAACGATAAGAATATACATACGTACGTGTGTGTGTATATATATAATTTGTATGTACACTTTGGCCGTAGACAACTTTCCCCATTATAATATATATGGGGAATGAATAACGAACGAGCAGAATAGATATTGACTTGTGAAGAACTATTTATATATGCTGACCTTCCCGAAACATAAGCGTGGGGGTTATCATGATTAATGTGCCAAGAATGCCCGTGTTGAAAACGATTTGGTGCCGTCCGCTGTTGATCATAGAGACACGAAAAATAGCCCCTTCGTCGTGCTCTTGCTCTCAAATCCATTGTGTCCCGTTAGGATTGCACCTGTTGCTGGCGCTTGCTCGATGTAATTTTTAGGATGGATTGCTGACGTTTTCTTTTTTTCTTTTGCATTCAATTTGAGCTGTATTTTTGTGTTCTATTAGTGTTTAGGAACTTGAACTCTGTTGAAAAGGGAAAAAAAAACATATTTTTCTTGGGCTCATAAGGTTGCCATTAGTAGGGGTGATTGGTTCTCGGTCCAGTCCAATTCCATCCAAAATCGGACCGGTTCCCAGTTTTTGGAACCAAAACTGGTCTCCCCTCTAATGAAACTAATCACTTGATAAAAAATATTTAAAAATTTAAAAAATATGAAAATTGTCTATGTTAGGATTGGTTGCTATTTTTAAGAAATTTAAAAAAATTAAAAATATATATAGTCAATCCGATCTAATCCAATGAGCCCCTAGAACCGAGAAATTGGACCGACTTTCTTGAGACCTATCTAAAATCAGCCGGTTCGATTAGTCCAATATGCTCACCCCTAGCCGTTAGAACCAATTCAAGCAGATAACCGTGTGATGGGTCTTGACAATGCTCATACAAAAGACCGAAGTGTCAGCCAGTCTACAGGGATTAGTGGATGAACAACTTAATACAATGTGCTGGTGATCTACACCATCGAATTGTTTCCAACAATCGTGAGAGATTCCGCAACATTGATGATGAGACAAGCCATCACACTTGGTGTTCTATTGATCCGATGTTGATTTCGCCTGGGAGGGCAATACCCCCATTCGCCGGAGACAAGAGGGACGATGCTCTCTGATACCATGGAAGAGCAAGAGCAGAGAGATTTTGCTTTGAATAATTCGTGATTTTTGTAGTCCTCTTTCGGTGTATTTGATTGTTGCGAAGGTACTTGTTTTGTTAAAGCCTCGGCTGCTGTTATATGTGTTCTGACTGGTTGTCAATATACTTAATTTTATGAGACCATCGTGTTTTCTTGGTTAAACATCAACAGACACGGGACTTGTCCTTACTAATAACAACACCAGACGTATGAATTCATTTGCCATGGATCTGCAACTTTAGAGTATTCTTCGTTTATGAATCAAAGAGCTAGCTCGCTCTCTTCGAGATGCATCGAGGCACAGCCCGATTTTGCAGGAAATGACTCAGACATTTGTAATTATCGCGATTGCTTACAACATAGGATCACCATTTGTCAAATACAAAACAACTCGCAATTACTTATTTTTAATTAATTAACTAGTCAAATAGTAACGGATAAAAAAAAAAAGAAGGGTTGTGTGGATCGTGATTGATTTGGTCTTGACAAAAGGCACCTGTATTAATTAATGTGCCTGACCCAATTGGGTAAATTTTCGAGCAAAATCGGGCCTGGCGCAACCGGGCCAACCGGGCCAACATTTTCAACCAAAATCGCTTTGGTACGTCCCTGGAAATTAATTAATGTGCCTGACCCAATTGGGTAAATTTTCGAGCAAAATCGGGCCTGGCGCAACCGGGCCAACCGGGGCAACATTTTCAACCAAAATCGCTTTGGTACGTCCCTGGAAATTAATTAATGTCCCTGACGCAATTGGGCCAAATTTACAGGCAAAACCACTGACGGTGTATGTCCCTTGTAATTAATTAATGTTCCTGAATAAGTTGCGCCAAATTTTCAAGCCGAATCCAGACAAGGATGTCTGTATTTAGTTAGGGATTTCAAGCCAGTTGTCCCAAAGTCCCTTTCCTTGGAAGTCAACCCTTCCAAGTGCGACTTCTTCTTAAACTAGATTAAAAACAAGAAAAAGAAAAACTTCCACCAACAACTGGTTATCAGTCTAATTAGCAACACGTTTACTGAATATTAGGGTTCCGATTCACTAAATTCGAGTCTTGATCGGAACCGTGCTTTTGGATACTATAGTTACAAATTGAACAGGAGTAGTTGAATGACCGCAAGGAGAGAAGTTTTGAGTGATTAGCATCTTATTTGGTCTGGTTCTCATGCTCTTAGAAAGATCCTGCTTTCTGTTTTTTTGTCATGGGAAATGCACAAAACCCTCTTCTCTCAACTTCAAGATATTTTAACCATTGCGTCCTTTAGTTTTAGAAACATTGCATCTTAGATAGAATTCAATCACCGAAAATACCAAATCACCCCCATTTAGAAAAAAACCAATCCTCCAAATCACTCAAAAAAGATTGGCTACATTCACATCCCGAACTTGATTCAAACTTGACCATAATTAATTCCAAACTGACAGCACCAAATCCCATTTCTCCCCTTGTATCATTTTTGTGAACAGCATTAGTTTAGTGATACAAACTTTACAATCTGATTCATTGCCAAACATGTGAAACAAACAACAGAAAGAAAAGAGCCCAAATGAAAGTCAGATCCCTATATTAGTCCCTGAAATAGGATGTAAGGAACAACTAGGCAACAATTCACCAAGATCTAACCCAATCCAAGATCAATTTCTTCCCTAAAACTAAACCAACCAAAGTTGACTTAACCCTAGCAATAATTAGCAATATATTCCAGCAACACAATGTAAAGATAAGTAAATATAATGCTAAAATGTTAAAGAGATAAAGGTGGCAACAACACTAGGATTTTTACGTGGAAAATTCAATGACCACCCAAAAAATATCTCTAATCACCAATTATAGTAGAATACACAAAGGTTCTTCTCTAGTCACACACCAAAGGCTCAACATCAATAATACAACAATATTTCATCACCACGAAGAAAGTGGATTAATACAAATAGAACAAGAAACCGTAATCGAGATTGGGGAAAATCAAGAGACAATTTGGTGAAGGTTTTCAACATAAGAAACAGATCAACTCGCAGGTCTCGATCGCATGAACAATGTACTGAAATTCAAGCTAATCCCAACAGCGTTTGGCTGTAGAATCTTCAGCCGTTGCCCTCTTTTATGTTCTTCGGGTGCGTTCCTCTCGGTGAACGCTCTCTCCTCTCTCTTCTTCTCCAGTATCAGCCCCCTTCTGGACCCCATAGGGAAGAGGACCCCGTCAACAAAGAAATGACATCTCATAGCTCAAGACATCAATGTCTTGGAGGCGAAGGAAGGAAGACGGAGAACTAGAAAACCCGTCTACTTATTAAAACCGTCACTGAACCCCAAGAACTATTAGAAGCCCAACGATTCCGATATCAAGTTTCCAAGGATCTGGCCCGCCAACCCCAGGACAAAGCTGCTGCTGCCACTCGTCTGGTATGCCGGCCGTGGGGCTGTGTGCAAGTTTCCTGCGGGAGGATACCCGTATCCTGGTGGTGGATAACAAGCAGGTGGATATCCCACCGGCAGTGGAGCTGCATACCAGTATCCTGCCGGGGGATACCCATATCCTGGCGGTGGATATCCTGCTGGCTGATAACCAGCAGGCGGATATCCTGCCAGAGGCGGTGGATGACCACCAGGCGGATATCCTGGCGGTGACAGATGACCAACAGGTGGATATCCGGTCAGTGGCAGAGGATGACCAGCAGGCGGATATCCTGCTGCCATTGCCGGCAGGTGACCAGCAAGAGGATATCCAGGCGGTGGTGGATGACCAGCAGGCTGATATTCCGCCGGCGGCAGTGGATGACCAGCAGGCGGATAACCAGCAAGCGAGCAACTAGCAGGCGGATAAACCGACGGTGGCAGGTACGTGGCAACCGAGTTTGAGGGAGGCAGCGCTGCTGCAGCTGGATAACCCCCAACTGGATGGCTCATCCTTGGTTGGCTGTTAAACTAGAGTGTGCAGCGAGAGGGAGAGAGCGTGTTGGTGAAATTGTGTGCTACGTGTTTGAGCGTGGAATGATGTGAGAAGGATAGAGAATGGAGTTTATATAGATTCGAGGGTCGGGAGTGGAGAGAAGTGTATTAAGTCTAGAGAGAAGTGGGAGGACCTGAATCATTTACTTGGTCGCGAGTCTTGGAGTATGTTTTGCGTGTGCCTTGAATACTGCACGTTTCGACCGAGTCAAATCACACCCAAGATATTGACCGACCGGGTACATCCCTTTCCGATTCGAAAGGCCGCTGAAACATCGCAACATTCAGGATTCAGAGCACAACCCGAGCTGTCATGGCGATTGGCGAACGAAACGCATAGACCGTTAAAGAGAATAAACAGACACAAACCTCGTTCCGACCTTTGCAGAACGTACCGTCGCTGGGAACTGAGTTTGCTGATGCAAGTTGCAGCATGCCGTGTTCTTCTTCTTCTTCTTTGCTTTCGTGTCGGGCACCAATAGTCTTGGTCGTTCCCTCATCGTATTCTTTGGCTTCTTCCTGCGACCGCCTAGGAAACGATCAAACGATTTTCGACCGCGGAGTAAACGACTCCAATAGGCAACTGTTGTGGAAGCTAGCAATGAAACAATCAACTAAAAGAGCAAAAAAATAAATCGAACATCAAATTTATGTGGTTTGATTGATGTGACCTACGTCAAATAACTCTACCATAAAATAAGTGATGCAATATATATTACAATCATACATGAGACACTCAAAACACTTTTTGTGTTTTCTAGCTCCTAAGTGCACCTAATAACTCATATAGTATTTGGCCTCATAATTCCTTATGAAATGATTTTTCAATCTCATGAAGGAATTGACCCATCAAAACATTCATTGCACTTCAGCACATAATTTATTGTTAGATGTAATTTCACAGAGCAAAACTTCATTGCACACATGGTTCGAATAAGTTTAGGTGAAACATTTAAGCACCATTGTAAAGAAATTTAGGGATTATTACCTAACCCCTAAACAAAAATATACTATATTAAATTATGGTGTTTTTTAGGAAGACTCATCATATAGATTTTTTTGTGAGATTTCACCATATAATTTCGTAATCGCATTTGCATTCGATTGGTGGCATATGAACTTGATACGGTCGGGTGGACCAGTCCCACACTTGAGATGAAACTCGGCCTAGAATAGGGGGAAGGGGCCGAAATTCTAGGCCCGGAATAAGGGTAATTAAGCAATAATTGAGTTGGGTTTAGCCGATAAAGCTAATAGTCTTTGAGTTTAATCAAAATAAACCATAAATGGGTCAAAGCCTGTCAATATTAAGCCCACAAAGGGGCAATTTTCAACCAGCCCATGGCGGGGTGCATTGGTCAATAATCACATAGGGAAACGGGCCGAAATCGTTTCATATTCAGGTTAATTCGGCAATTAATTAATGAAAGGCCATGCAATTAGAGTCTAATTGAGTTAAAAGGCTGAAGCCGTGAAATTAACTTAGAGTTACGCCTCATAATTAGAGGCCGGCAATTTGAAATTCAGAGTACATCAAGCGAAACACAAGCAAAAGAGGGAGAGAGGAAGAGATCTCGGTTGCGAGAACTCCCCCAATAGTCGCAAGACCAGTCTCATGGTCACGACGTCAAGGCCTAACCTTTTCGACCCTCAACGCTACTGGTCCCTCTATCACAAGACTAGTCTATTGGTGTTGTTAGTTATCATCCCTATACGGTGATAGTGATGGTGTTAGCGATACCGAACCTAGACATGCAACATCTTTCAGCAAATCATAACTATAAAAGGGAAATCTCAACGTGTGCTCATAACTGATAATGATCCAAGATTCAATGATTGATTGTTAGTTGTGCTTTGATGGAATGACAGATCCGTTTTTATGTAATGAGAGAGTCTCTACAAACTATATCAAGTTGTTTCACTTTTTCAATTTTTAACCAAATTTTCATTGTCTATTGAATTTACATGAACAATATATTGCTATTTGGAAAAGTGAGGCGAGTCCATATCTTATAGTACTTAAACCCAACAAGGAAGAAAAATTAGGTTTTCATGCATCATCATTTCGTTGCTTATTTTTGTCCACTAAGATTAATGCTCAAGCTACAATTTTGACCGATGCGAACATATACGTCGCACGAGGTGATGATATTATACTCTAGAGATATCTAAGGTAGTTTTCCCAATCCAACAACTAGAACTCTTGAATTGTAAAGGAATCTTACTGATGTGAGAATATGTCCATCACGCAAGTGATAAGGAACTAATGAACTAGTCATTAGTAGAAGAATTGAACTCAATCCTTTTTCCCCCATTTAATCACAAAGCGAAAGGAGCAACAACGTATGGCAAGCGAAAATTCAAGGGGAAGTGGATAATGTTACTCCTTTATTTTATTTTGTTGTTTCGGGAAAGTACGATTTTATCTTCTTCTGGTGCGTTCCTCTCGGTGAACGCTCTCCCTCCTCTCTTCTTCTCCAGTATCAGCCCCCTTCTGGACCCCATAGGGAAGAGGACCCCGTCAACAAAGAAATGACATCTCATAGCTCAAGACATCAATGTCATGGAGGCGAAGGAAGGAAAGACGGAGAACGAGAAAACTCGTCTACTTATCAAAACCGTCACCGAACCCCAAGAACCATTAGAAGCCCAACGATTCCGATATCACGTTTCGGAGGATCTGGCCCGCCAACCCCAGGACAAAGCTGATGCTGCCACTCGTCTGGTATGCCGGCCGTGGGGCTGCGTACCAGTATCCTGCCGGGGGATACCCATATCCTGGTGGTGGATATCCTGCTGGCTGATAACCAGCAGGTGGGTATCCTGCCAGCGGCGGTGGATGACCACCAGGCAGATATCCTGGCGGTGACAGATAACCAACAGGCGGACATCCGGCCAGTGGCAGAGGATGACCAGCAGGCGGATAACCAGCAAGCGAATAACTAGCAGGCTGATAAACCGACGGTGGCAGGTACGTGGCAACCGAGTTTGAGGCAGGCAGCGCCGCTGCAGCTGGATAACGCCCAACTGGATGGTCCATTCTTCGGCTGGCTGTTAAACTAGAGTACGCAGCGAGAGGGAGAGCGCGTGATGGTGAAACTGTGCGCTCCGTGTTTGAGCGTGGAATGTGGGACAAATCGAGAATGGAGTTTATATAGACCGAGGGTTGGGGATTGGGAGTGGAGAGATGTGGATTAAGTCTGGAGAGGATGTGCAAAATTTCATTGCACATATGGTTCACCTAAATTTAGGTGAACCATTTAAGGACCATTGCAAAAAAAAATTAGGGTTTAACACTTCACACCTAAGCAAAAATATACCATATCAAATTGCATAACATATGGTTTTTTTAGGAATATTCATCATTTAGCTTTTTTTTGGGGGCCAGATTTCGTCGTATAGTTTAGTAATTGCATTTGCATTCGATCGGTGGCAAATGGACTTGATACAGTCACATGGACCCAGCCCACACTTGAGATGAAACTCGGCCTAGTATAAGGGGGAGGGGCCGAAATTCTAGGCCCGTAATTAGAGTAATTAAGTCTTAATTGAGTTGGGTTTAGCCTATAAAGTTTATATGTCACGCCCCGACTCTTGAGTTTGCGGTAACCCCATTTCTTTGGTCGATAGAAAGCGACATCCCGACTCGTCGACGACCATTCATTTTAATATTTCATTATGCGCAAGCGGAAGACAAACCATTCTCAAACAAACAAACAATCAAACAGGGATAGATGGATGAACAGTAGAAACATCAACTACTCATTTATTCAATTTATTGGATTAACCAACGGAGAATCGTTTCTGAATTACAAGCCCAACAAAGGGACCGATCCATCCTCTAAGCCAGACCAAAAAGAAACTAGGCTAATCTAGTTATACCAAAAAGAACCCTCAGGTTCAGCTCCACAGTCACTCGGACCCATCGAACTCAAGTTTCGTCGGGTCAATCACTAGAGAAGTGGGGGCAAGATCCTCCACTACAAGTACGCCATTCTAGGGGCCTGAAAGTAGTTATACAATAACCAATGAAATAAAATCTCAGCAAGTTCTCCCCTAAGCCCCGATTAGTATGCCAACTCAACCCGAGGTATCCTTCCAGAACCACCCCTCACTCAACCCACAACAAACAACCAACAACTCGCAAGCAAACAATAAACAAGGGCAACCAACAATCATATTCAATTTGCATGCAACCTTACCCGGTATGCCATACCCTACATGTCAAATCTCATACAATGCAAGCAAGGCAAATGGCATCTAGATGATACAGTTCATCAATCACATGCGAATCACATCACAAGCGATCTCACCTGACCATTGCCACATCCTGCTCGATTGTCAACTCATGCGTGTGTGCCATAAATAATGCAATCATCGCGATATTAAGACCATCCGAATAATCAAAGTATCTCACACAACTTTCTCATACCTCACATCCACACATATGCTTTAATTATTACGACCCTCAAGGCTACGACACAACTTTATGGTTGGCGGTCAACTGATTGTAGACCAAGCATCATCCTCCCCCATGAAACACGGTGACGTCACGAGCTTTCCCCCATCAACGGCATTCCTTAAGGAGCATGAGCCCGGCCTCAACCACGACTCCACATCTAACCACTGTCAAGCGACCCAATGGTCACGGCACAATTCCAATAGGGATTGGCGGTCATCCGGCTCAACCAGGCTATCAACTTTAATCTGACCATGCATCATATCAACAAACAGTTCATTTTTGTTTTTGCTTTTGCTTGGTCATGAATGCAACATCGTTTATGCTCATGCGACATGCCATTTCAGATAACCCACGTAATATATCATGCAATATCACTCAACAATTCCAAACTTCAATTCCAACCGGCATTCGATCACGCATTTCATCATTATTCATGAATAAAATTAACAATCGGCACTTCAACAAATCACAACAATTAATAGCACATCAAAATAAAACTAAAATTAGTTTATGCATGAACAGTGCCATGAACAGTGTTCGTGAACGGTAATTGTCAGAAATTCAATTAATTTAAAACATTAATTTCAGAAATTAAATAAAACATTAATTAAAATTTAATCAATCAATTTAAGCAAAACATGCTTAGTTAATCACCTAAACCACAAATAATCACATAAAACATAATTAGGCAATAATTAAGCACAATTAACAAAATTAAGCTAATCTAATCTTAACCACCTATCTTAGGGCTAATACAACTTAATTAAATCATCTAAACCAGCATTAATACTAACTAACCTAACCCTAAGCAAGTTTAGGCACTAATAAGGGATTAGAGGCTAAACTCATCTATTAAGCGGGGCAGCTACACGGACACGACGGCGGTGACGAACCCGACACCCGGGAACCTCTACCACAACGATCCAAGGCAGTCCCAGGCTCACCACAGTAGCAACAAACTCGGACTCCCACTGAACTTTTGAAAAACTGCATTGCTGAAGGAGGAAAAAACTGATCGGAGCTAAAACGGGCTACTCGGAGCTTTGGCGAGTGGCGGGCCAACGACCGATGGCACCTGAGGGTCGAGGGGGAACTGCTTGTGGTTGGGATGGGTGGCGGTTGGGTTGAAATAGGAGGAAAATGGCTGAAACAAGCGGAACCGTGCAGTAACACATGAACAGTAGGCGGTTAGTGAGCAACCGGCTTCCGACCGACCGGCGGCTCTAACCGATGAACGGCCGACACCATCCATATGGAATTTGTCTTTTGAGAACAATGGTGGGTGGCATGGGCCGTGATTCACACGGGAATGACATGAACATCTTGGTTTTTCAGAGAAAGGTTAGAAGGAAAAACTAAAGGAAGGAAAGGAAACAATGAGAGAGAGATGTGCTGTTTTTGGAGGAGATGAAGGGGAGAGAGAGAGTGAAATGAGGGCTGAAGATAAGCCTCATTAAGGCCATTAATGGCATGGTTCAACTCCTAAGCAAGATGACATCATCTTCTCTCTCTTCTTTTGACTTTTCTTCAAAATATCTAGGGGCAAAATGGTCATTTCCACTTTGCACATTTCTCAATCTGTCCTTGGGCTGAAAATGAAGGGCGGGCCTAAAAAATGGGCTAGAAAATGAATATGAATGGGCTTGGGAATTTGTTGGGCTCGAAATGGCTCAAGGTTAAACAACGGGTTGGAAGGGTAAATGATCAGTTTGGTCCAACGGGCTCACTTGCTTGCCTTAGGTCTACCATGGTGGCTATCCCACCTTGGGCGTGAGGCCCCACTGATCTTGCCCCGCCCACATCCTCGCAGGTTCGTTTCCTCGATCAGTAAATCCATTTTCCAAAAACTCGGCTTAACTGGCACTGTTGACTATTAAAAGAGCATTGTCCAAAAATACGTCCCGAACGTTCTTGAAAATTCGAAGTTCAATATTGGATTCTCATTCCTTGTCAATTTCGCCCGAATACCATTTTGGTACAACTCAAACTGACAGGTTGCTTCGAGGATTCATGCGTAACCAACTCGTGCCAAATCACATTCAAGACTTCTCGACACATAGACGTCATTGATTACTTGAAATTGCGAAGGATAGATTTTTATTTCAAAATACACGATTACCAATGATTGACATAGGGTCATTCGCGGGTTTGATAATAGTAAACGGAATTACCCGTCATCCCATTATGTTCTATCCACGAATTAACTTCTAGTCATCCCTAAAATCGGCCGCATATCTACAGAATCGTCCTTACACAAGTTTCACGGTCAAATCGTTTTCCCAGATCAAGTTCTTTAGTCACATGAGTTCTGTTCGCATTAGCCTTTCCCCTCAAAGTCAGTATCTCGAGAGTGATTAGTTCCGAGTGAAATCAACTAACAATGCATCAACGAAATTCACGTTCATTCCTCTTTCAAATTGCTCGAATTTCAGGATGTTACATTATAGGCTTTGAGTTAAATAAAAATAAATCCTAAATGGGTTAAAGCCTGTCGGTATTAAGCCCACAAAGGGGTAATTTTTGGCTAGGCCATGGTGCCTTGGTCAAGAATCACATGGGGAAATGGGCTGAAATTGTTCCAAATTCAGGTTAATTCGGCGATTAATTAATGAAAGGCCATGCAATTATAGTCTAATTGAGTTAAAAGGCTGAAGCCATGAAATTAACTTAGGCCTCATAATTAGAGGCTGGCAATTTGAAATTCAGAGTACATTGAGCGAAACTCGAGCGAAAGAGAGAGAGGAAGAGATCTCGGTTGTGAGACCTACCCCCAATAGACGCAAGACCAGTCTCGTGGTTATGACGTCAAGGCCTAACCCTTTCGAACCCCGACGCTACTGGTCCCTCTATCGCAAGACTAGTCCCGCAGTCAAGAAGTCGAGACCTCACCCTGCGAATTGCCAACGCTACTGGTCCCTCTGGCTTCGAAAATCAATGTTACCACTTCTGCCGCTCCTATCGATCGACCTTGCTACCTCGAAAGTTGTGAGACAAGGTGCCCGAGAAGCCAATGCACCTTGCTGATCCCATGAAGGTCCCTGCCCCGACAAGCTTTTGCTCCCTACACCGCCCGCGACCGACACTGTAGCCCTATCACCTAAACTGACTGCCACTGCTGCCTTCCTAATACATCCCTTTGACATGCATGCTTTCTGTACTCCTTCAATCTATTGGTGTTGTTAGTTATCGTCTCTATACGGTGATAGTGATGGTGCTAGGGATGCCGAACCTAGACATGCACCATCTTTTGGCAAATTTTAATAATAGAAGGAAAATCTCAATGTGTGTTCGTCACTGATAATTATTTGAGATTTAATGATTGGCCGTCAGTTGCACTTTGATGCAATGACCGTTTTTATGGAATGATCTCAATGTGTGTTCGTCACTGATAATTATTTGAGATTTAATGATTGGCCGTCAGTTGCACTTTGATGCAATGACCGTTTTTATGGAATGAGGGAGTCTTCACAGACTGTATCAAGTTGTTTCACTTTTTCAATTTTTAACCAAATTTTCATTGTCTATTGAATTTACATGAATAATATATTGCTATTTGGAAAAGTGAGGCAAGTCCATATCTTAGAGTACTTAAACCTAGCGAGGAAGAAAAATTAGATTTTCATGCATCATCATTATGTTGCTTATTTTTGTCCACTAAGATTAATGGTCAAGCTACAATTTTGACTGACATGGATATATACTTAGCACAAGGAGATATTATACTCTAGAGATATCTAGAACTCTTGAATTGTGAAGGAATCTTTCAGATGTGAGTATATGTCCATCACGCAAGTGATATGGGAGTAATGAACTCGTCATTAGTAGAAGAATTGAACTCAATCCTCCTCCCCCTTTAATCGCAAAGTGAAAGGAGCAACAATGTATGGCAAGTGAAAATTCAAGGGGAAGTGGATAGTGTTACTCCTTTATTTTTTTGTTATTTCAGGAAAGTATGATTTTCTTTGGGATGTTATTTGAGTCTCACATGAACTCTAATTTCCTAACGTGCCATAATCGTCAATCCGATCTCATGTCCGAAATACGATTCGCGATTGCACGGAAAATCGGCTAATTCGATCTCATGCCCGAGATACAATTCGTCAATTTTATTCGTTTCTTGGGTGATTGATTCTGTTCGTAAAATATGTTTTAATTGATGTAGATTGCATGTTAGGATAGGGTTCATTTAATTAGAGATAATATATACTAGATTCGGTTTAGATTAACCTTTAGATTGAATAGGATAATTTCTAGAACTAGGAAATTTATTTGTTTATATTAATTTCATGAAAAACACACAAAAATATATCACTTGCATGTCATATAGTTTAGGTTGCACATTGCATGCTATTATAGTTAGACACTTTCGTACGTCATTACATGCATTGCATGTTAGTTTTAGGCCTCATTAAATAAGAGAAAATCCAAAATTTGAGTGATGGCATATTAATTAGAAATCAGTTTTAGGTCGATGTGATTTTCTAATTAATATTGCAAATGCTTTAGTAGCTTCAAGGTAAGTAATTTCCTCCATTTCCTTGCAATTTATTTAATGCTTTGATAATTGAGTGTTAAATAATGATTGCGCACTCGCATGATTACATTGAATGTTAGGGAGTAAATTAAAATCAATTCAAACTGCCTGCCAATCATTTTTTTCAAATAAAAGAGAAAAGGTACTGAAAGGGCGTTAGAGAAATCTAATGTAATCAAGTCCCCGATCCCATAGTCTCTGGTTCATAGGAGTAAAGTAATCCTCCCGTTACTTTACTTGGGTTTTTAATCGACCCATCAAAAAATAGATTAGTGGCGACTCCAAGTAAAAATCATTTGCATGCTAAAAACTTAAACCCTAAGTCGCGAATTGGTATGGGCTTGGGAGAGCCCGAGCTAAGTTTAGGCTTAGTAATCCATTAACCAAACCCTAGGTGGTGCGCTCGAGGTGAGGTCGCGACAGCTTGGCGACTCCACTAGGGACTTGAGTTTATTCTCTTAGTGGACTTAGGCCAATTTTCTTTTTCTTTTTTTAAAATTTTTTTGTTTGGCAGCGAGGATACCACGTACGTCCCTAACCATTTGAGGTGTTAAATGTTTTTACAGATGGGAGTTATAAGGGGTGGAGTGATTGTTAACCCCTTGTCTTGCAGGTCGGAGTTGGGAATGAATATTTTGAATTATTGAAGTGTTGTGGTGAATATAAACTATTGTGCATGTCTATGCATTTACACTACACTCTTGCACACACAACCTGCCGCCGGACCTAGGCCGCATAGGATTAATTAGGATGGTATTGAAATGGATACCACTCCGACCGCATGCCCGTGGTACAAGTCGCCCATCTCAATCCCGAAATTTCTTTCTTAGTGTCAAGAGTACCCACCTCGGTCCGTATGCCCACGACCTAGGTCGGCTCTTTGACCAAGCCGGAGTCATGAGGACCCAACTTAGTCCACATGCCCGCGGCTAGTCCGATCATCCTTGTGGCTCCATTTTGTTAAGCCTTTTAGAGTAGAAATCGAGCCACGTACCATGCGCATGTCTATGTAATTGCTACCTATCTATCAGTGAAGTAAGTTCTCTTAACTCTCATTTTGCAATTTATTTAATTTATTATTTTGTCGGTCCATGACATTAGGTTGGTCACGAGCCTTGGTCAATATACAATGGGAATACCAGACGTTCGAATTATTCTCCCTCCCAAAGAAAAGCTCAACACATGGTGAGGCAAGTTGGACCAAGCTAGCTGCAAGTTCGTAGAGCCACACATCGGCTAGCTCCTTCCTCTACTGCGTATTAATATTCATGGTGGCCTTGTTCAAGCTCTTGCCTATTGTTGGTGCCCTCAGACTTCCACTTTTATCTTTGGTGGTAAGCATGAGTTCACTCCTACCTTGGAAGAATATAGTATTGTCATGAGAAAATCTTTGGAAGTTGAACTAGCTAGTCCACCTATTGAAATAAATCCTATCACGGCCTTGTCTGATTTTCTGAGAGTTAAAGAAGAAGAAATAAGTAAAGTCTTGAAAGGTCACCGAACTTCATGCCCACTCTCATTTTTAAATGAATATTTTGAAAATGGCAACTCATTTCAAATGCGTAGAGTCTTCCTATTAGCCTTTTTTGGGTTTATAATTTTCCCTCACTGCAAGAATGCTATTAATCCTTTAATTGCTAATTTAGTTAGACAAGTCCTTGAAGGAAAGAATTTCGTTAACACTACTTTGACCGAAACTTTTCTTTCCGTTACTCGATTTAAAGAAGGCGGTGACAAGGTTTTGCATGCTTCTCCTGAGCTCTTACAAATTTGGTTTCTTTCTCACATAAAAGGGTTTGGTGGTTTAATGACCATACTTGATGTTTGCGACTCTAATCACCCTATTATGAGATTTGAGAACAAACAAAAACATGCGCCGGATTATCATTATTCCAAATGGCTAGCTTTCATAAAAAAATCCAGTTTCCAAAGGATTCCTATGGCATGCTAAGTGGTTTCAAGTTCGTAAGGCGAGGCTCACATGTGGGCGTATTGGCCCCATCCCTTTATTGGGATTTACTGGAGCAATGGAGTACTACCCGACTAGAGTGACTCGTCAATACCAAGTTGTGCAAGAACTTCCACAAGCTTTGCAAGCAAACCCGCTTCAAGTTAACTTCACTAATGAGAGTCAAGAACATGAGAATTCCGTTCTTACAATCAAATCGATGTGGGATATGTGCCACCCACGGAAGCTCATATGGCCAGAGAAGGAGTTGAAGGGAAGAGAAAGAAGGTACTATGCCTCTACCAAATATATTTAACGGCACAAGATTCCAAAGGAGCTACACCCGAAGATACCGGAAGTGCCCGAGAAGATCACCAACCATGCTGAGAATAGACGCCTCAAAAGAGTTGCTGAAGAGACCAAAAGGCGTGTGGCACATCTTGCGGAGAAGAATAAGCATTGTGTCTAGAAGTTTCCCAATTGTATATTGATCAAGCCAAGTGAAATGTCTTGAGTCTAATTTTTTTAGTGTTCAGTGGAGTTCTTTGCTTTCCTAGTTCATTTGTTTAGGGCATTTCTAGTTTTTACTTCCCATAAAATACTTCCATTAATGAATAAAAATGGTTAGACATTTGTCATGGACTGGCATGTTCCATATATGATACTTATGTGTTTTCTTTCTTCGAATTAGGTGATAACGTAGCCACCTCGTTCACCCATTATTACGAGATTGAAAGCACGAATGGCTGAGCAAGTTGAGTTGCGTGATCGCATTAATAAAATGAAAGATCAAATGAGTTAATGCTTCGCTACAATACAACAAATGACGATTGAGTTTAAGGCGCTCCGAGCAAGTTCGGGCCTAGAAGTCACACCTCCTGGAATTACAGCACCTAAGCAGAAAGTTGATCTTGGCCAATCCAATGAATTTGATGACGACATGCCCCCCTTAGAAGATTATGTCATTGTCGTGGAAGGAAAGGCCAAAACTCATAAGGTCGTTAAAACAGAGCAAGATGAGCGCTCTGCGAAGCTTGAAGAGAAAGTGAAACAATTGCAGGGTTTGCAAAGTTCACTTCCGATTGATTTCTCTGTTTATGAGAAGGTCAACACGCCAAACAAATTCAAAATGCCAAAATTTGAGAAGTATGATGGCACTTCTTGCCTGAAAGCTCACCTGCAGATGTACCATGTAAGGATGGCCCAACATATTAAGAATGAACCCCTTATGATCCAAAGGGTTCCAAATGAGCTTGGGCGGGCCCGCACTTACTTGGTATATCATGAAGAACATAAACCTCCTCGACACTTGGAGTGAGGTGGTTGATGCATTTCTTAAGCAGTATAAGTTCAACATGGACATTGCACCTTCCCGAGAAGATCTCGAGCGGATGGAAAAAAAGAAGAGTGAGTCATTTAAAGAGTATGCCATAAGATGGTGGAATTTGGCCGCCCAAATCACTCCTGAGCCCACTAACAAAGAGTTGATGAAGCTATTTGTTAAGACCCTCCCTTTTGAGTTATACAATCGGATGGTTGGCACATATGTGGAGAACTTTAATCAACTCATCCCTGTGGGTGAACAAATCGAGATGGGGCTGAAGGAGGGTTGGTTTAAAGAACCGACCTTTCCAAATAGGAGGCTTACTGCGAAGAAGGAGAAAGAGCCAACCACTGAAGTAAATGTTGCATATGCGCAACCAACCTCTAATAAACCTCCGGTTGTTCATGTCCCTAGGAATCAGCAAGGGGGAGTCCGCCCTTCCGCATCACGACAATTCGCTAGGAGGCAATTCTCTCCACTTCTTGGTCCTCTGTCTCAAGTCTTGCCAATCTTGTAAAAGAAATGGCTGCTCTCTCATGAACCGAAGCGGCCAAATTCGGAGAAATTCTCTAACTACGACCCCTCCAAGAAATGCGAGTATCATATGGGAGAAGTGGGACATTCAACTGATGAATGTATGACCTTGAAGCACAAAGTTCAAAATTTATTGGACACTAATGCATTCTCGTTCCGCACCACCCAACTGAATGTCAAGAGGAACCCACTACCTGCACGAAAGCAAGGTAAATGCCATATTTGGATTTGACGTTGGTCAAGTCAAAAATTTGAAAGTGCATGTTGCTGATGTCTATAATGGACTGGTAAGAGCTGGATACTACCCGAGTCATGAGGTGGTTCCCTATCCTTGATGAAAGAAATGGTTGCTATGATGGCAGAGGCTGGTATGATTGTGTATGCTGACCATACTAGCATAGTTTCCACTATATCCCAAGTCGTTATTGATTGGGAGAAAGAATGGGCTGCGCTGAATGCTAGTAAAGATGAAATCAATGCGGAACCATCTACTAAGGTCCCAGTGCATAACGAAGGGATAGTGATGGAGATACCTCAACCCTATGAATATGCTGATAATAAGGCGGTTCCTTGGTCCTATGACCTGGATGTTGACCTGGTGACTAGATCTGGCCGAGTTTATGCTCAAGCCAATACTCAACCTGCAAAGCCTATTACTGATGAAGAGGCTAAAGAATTTCTCACTGTAATCAAAGCAAGTGAGTATAGCGTGGTCGATCAATTACGGAAAATGCCTGCTCAAATTTCTTTGCTTGAACTCTTGCAAACATCTCCCACACATCAGAAGTCTTTAATGAAGGTGTTGAGTGAGATTTATGTACCTAAGACAGTTGAGCCTAGCAAGCTTGAAGAATTTGTTGGGCCAATCCTTCTCAAGGATTTGATCGCTTTCTCTGATGAAGAATTCTCTATTAAAGGGAGAGAACACAATAAACTGCTATACATATCAGTTAAACACAAAACTTCCCATGTGTCTCGCGTGCTTATTGATAATGGATCTGCTCTTAATATATGTCCATTGGCCACTCTTCATCGCCTCAAGACAGATCTATCTTAAATACACGCTGCGAAGACTTGTGTGTGAGCTTTTGATGGGATTAGAAAGGAAGTGATTGGAGAGATCCACCTTGATGTGCAAATAGGACCAGTAGTCTTTAACGTCCCCTTTCAAGTAATGGACATCCCCGCCGCATTTAATTTTTTGTTGGGACGTCCTTAGATACATACAACCGGGGCTGTGCCATCAAGTCTCCATCAAAGTGTGAAATTTGTGATTAAAAGAAAGCTGGTCACTATCCATGGTGAGGAAGACCACTGGATTTATCATGAAATCGATATTCCTTACATCGAGCTAGGTTCCGAGCTTGAATCGAGTTACTACTCATTTGAGTTGGTGTTCACCATACATGCTTCTCGAGGTTCCTTGCTACCCACTCCTGAAGTGTCAAATGCTGCTGTTATGGTAGGAAAAGTGATGGTTGGAAATGGTTTTATTGCTGATCGTGGTCTTGGAAAGAGAGGTCAAGGTATTAGAAGCCCTATTGAAGCCCCTCGGAAGTCCCGTTTTGCTGGATTAGGGTACCATGGAAGAGGTGGAGAAAGCTCTGGAGGGCAAAGGCAACAAAGGCAAAGCTCAGAGGGACAAAAAAAGGAAAACTTGCTACCACCTCACATTCGCGAGAAGTTCCCTGGTCCTGCTAAAATGATGCAGGATAGTAGAGAGGTGATAAATACCCTGGACCAGCTAAGTGGAAAATTTGATTATTATGTGTAGTACTCGGCTCCCCTCAGTTTTTACATTGACCCCCGTGACATTGTCCCAAACGGGTGGGGTGGAATGGATGATCCGACACCTCCAGGAGAAGAGAACCCTGATGATGCATTGGAAGGAATCATTAACCTATTTGATGATTTCCTTATAGGTGCCATTGAAGAAGAGTCTTCGGAGGGAACGGGCGCTAGCACACAAGAGTAACTCATTTATCATTTTCGCATATTCCCCTGCGTGGGAATTTCTACTGCATTTTAGGGATTTTTCTTTTCTTTTTTTTTCTTTTCTTTTCTTTTTCTTTTAGGGCTTGAATACCGCATTTTCCATTCAATAAGATGTAATTGATTGATGAATTTCAATAAAATTACTAGTTTATTTTGAGAGCATGATAGGGTACACCAAACCAGCTCGGTGATGATATCCAACCGATAAAATAGAGCAAAAATCCAAGGAGAATTCTAAGGCCTGGGGTTCATCATGCTTCCTCACCCAAAAGAAAAATTCAAAAGAAACTTTTTTTTTGAAGCCATTTCCAAAAAAAAACATGCATTCTAGTTGGTTTGTTTCTTTTTCTAAATCATTTACTTCATGTCTCAGAGCATAATTTTTTGGGCCTAAGGAAAGAACGTTTGAAAAAGGCACAACAAGTTGTAATGGACTCATTGACTTGATTGTTATTTAATTAGGTTGAGAGCACAACTCCAAAGAGTTAATGTGGGGCATCTCTCGTTGATACTTGAGATATCTATCCCAAAAATCCAAGCAAAGTGTCCTACACTTCTCATCTCCTAAAGAAAGTGAGGGGCAGGTCAAAAAGGACCATCCATCTTTGATGAAGGAGGTACATCTTGTTCTTGAATATAATTGATTCTGGAATTGACAGTTTATTCTTTTCCCTGCAGGTGACGGATCGAAGGGATGATAGATTCCGGTAATGATCTAATTGAGATGAAACCTCAATCCAATCCAAAATGGATGTTCAATCTCTTGCATAGTGTCATATTCATGCACATTCTCTTGTGCTGGGGCAAAAGCAAGAATGGAGCATTTATCAAATCGAGGATCGATTTCCAATTGATCGATTTATGTGTTCGTTCCCTTCATAAAGGAGCAATCCAAGGACACTGATTGCTGATAGAGTCTCTTTATAGGACATTTTCTTGAATAAATGCTCAATATCATGTTTTTCATTGTTTGTTCCAAAGTCACAAAGTTTTTCATGCTTAAAATTGTTGAGCTCTTTTGGAAAGAGAATTTGCATGGTGATTTTACTTGGAGATTTGTCAAGATATGCAATTCAATGAATGACATCCAATTCTTAAGAACGCTAAGTGAGACGTGTGTCAGGATGATAAAAGGCAAAACATGTCCTATACACAATCCCTTACTTATACACTTGTGAGAAGAGTGCAGCAATTTCCACATCCACAAGGTAAAGAGTTTTCTTGCAAAAGATACGATGACCGAAATGATGAGGGCAATTCATTTTTGCATCCCAAACACTGCAAATGATCCATTGCTTAACCCCTTTGAGCCCCATACACTTGTGGAGATTTCTTTCAAATTACCCCTGTCAAGAACCACCCCATATCGGGGCAAATTGGAAGAAAGTTGGCATCACGTGGTGAGAAAAATAGATAGAAATTATCTTGCTCTCGCTTGCATCAATCTTTGGATATCTTATTGCAGATGAACTCAAGCAATAATCCAAGTGCCTTAGGATGACGAAGAGCATTTCTTTTCTCTATCCTACACACTTATATCCATTGCATAGCCCTTTTGAGCTTACAAATTCATTTCTTTGAACTCAGTTAGTGATTATCCCCCACACTGGGGCAAGCAAAAAGTAATCATTCAAGAAGCAGCAAGGTCTAGAGTGCCAACGAAATGTGAAGACCTTCAAAAGTCCAAATGAAAAATTGATACATTGTAAATAGTGAGTCAATGGTAAAAAATAGGGCAAGAAAAGCAGTATGCCTGGAGCAAGGCCAATGCCCATAGGAGAAAATGAAAAAGAGTCAAGATAGATTGTGAAAAGTTGTATTCCCCATGGAGCGGTACTCAAAGAACTCAAATGCAAAACTTTTATAGTCAATAGAGCACATTTTGAAGACAATCCTTGATGGTGAAGATGAAGACTAGCGGTAATGCTAAGATGATCACCAACTCTTACCTATATATACACATTTTGAGCCTGATAATCCTTTCATTTCTCAACTTGTGAACCTAGCCTACGTTACAACCCTTACAAAGTCTCTTCAGATTATGGCACTTGAATTAATGTAGGTGTTCACATGTCTTAAGCTTTGCTCGAAGAAATGCGAGCAAGATTATTTTTATATCATTTTGCAGGATTCTTGACTTGTAAACCCGAAGATGATCGTGGAAGATTATTTCTTTCAATAGCCTTGGCTCAAAGAGTCTCCGTTGTTAAGCTATTGACCAAGACCACATTAAGATCCCTATTAAAGACCTCTCGGATTGGTAAGGTCGTATCGCTTGTAAGAATACTTGTACCCTTGTCATATGATGATAGTGAAATGGAGTGATTCTCATAAAATAGCCCTTCTGAATGAGAGTGAGTGAAAGTCCTTTCTAACTTCAAGTCTCTCATTGAGCATTCTTAAGAAATTTATGTCATGAGTGAAAGTTGTTTTGCAAGATTCTTCTCCCTAGTGGCAATTTGGTTGTGCAAACATAGTAAAATCATTGTGAACTTTGAAATGTGCATTCTAAAGTAGTTCAAATTGTCTACCTTCTTGATGAATGCATGTTAGTTTTTGCTCTAATCGTGTCTGACAGATAATATTTTCTTGAAGACTGAATAGTGCTTGACATTCGAGTTGCTCTCCAAAGTCTCGAAATTTGTCCAAACATTCTTGAAGCCTAATGTCCATCTTAATCAGCACGGTCTGCTTCTGAAGGTTGGAGTTTTCTCATCAACTTGGCATGTTTTTGTAGCCTAGCGACACTGCGTGCTTTTGTAGACCGATGTCCCTCTTAATCGACACGGCGTGCTTCCATAGCCCGGAGTCTCTTCATCAATCCAGCATGCTCCCATAGTCCAGAGTTCCTCTTTATCCACTTGGTGTGCTGTTATAGCCAAAAGCTTCCTCATGACCTCATAAACATCTTCTCCAGAGTTTAGAAATGTCACCAGGTAAGTATTAAATCTCTTTGAGTACTCAAAACAAAACTTGAGTAACTCATCCCTTGAATGAAATTCGAGTGCTCGAGGCAAAATTTGAGCATCTCCCCTAATTTTCAGAAATCTTTCAATCAATTTTTGACATTTCAGTTTGGATCTGAATGTCACAAAATATTTTCATTAAACATTTCATTCTGGATATGAATGTTTTTTGATCCCTTTCGTTATACCTTAGTCTGGATCTAGGTATTTCGAATTATTCAATATTTGACTCACTTGACATTGAGCATCTATTGGTTAAGTTGTCTTAATCTAATATTCATCTCATTTGACATTGAATGTTTATTGGTTAAGTTTCATAATTTTTGACATTCAGTTTGGATCTAAATGTCACAAAATATTTTCATTAAACATTTCATTCTGGATATGAATGTTTTTTGATCCATTTCGTTATACCTTAGTCTGGATCTAGGTATTTCGAATTATTCAATATTTGACTCACTTGACATTGAGCATCTATTGGTTAAGTTGTCTTAATCCAATATTCATCTCACTTGACATTGAGTGTTTATTGGTTAAATTTCTCAATTCTTGACAATTCAGTATGGATCTGAATGTCTCAAATCTTTTCATTGAACATTTCATTCTGGATATGAATGTTCTTTGATTTTTCTCGATATACCTTAGTTTGGATCTAGGTATTTCAAGACATCTTGTTCCAATGGCCGTCTCACTTGACATTGAGCGTCTGTTGATTAAATTCAATCGGTTGATTCAGTCTGGATCTAGGCAATTCGATAAATATCAGACTCCTCAAGAAATCTGGAATAAAAACTAGATTCTTGTGGATTCATTCTGTACCTCAAGATGCTCTACCATATTGATTGGTAAGTAACTACATGTACGCTTTTTTTTTTCCATACTTTGCATTAGTTTTTCCATATATCATATTGCATTTTAAAATGAGATTCATTTTCCCACAAAAAATAACATTACATTGCATATGCATGGTCAAAATTTAGGTCTTAATTTGTCTTTGAATGCAACCTCTGCAAGCTCACATTCAAAGAGGGGCAACTGTTGACACCTAAATTTTGATTAATCATTCATAATTTAATATTGTATAGCATATAGTTTTAGGAGCATAATCTGCGGCGGCCGATTTTTGAATTGTCAAGAAAATGTAGGGATATGGCTAGTTCAAAAGTAAAACATATCTGCAGGGATGTGGCTAATTCAAAAGCAAAACATATCTACAAGGATGTGGCTGGTTCAAAGGTAAAGTATATCCGCATGGTCAAGAAAAGGAATGGATGTGGTTAGTTCAAAGATAAAGTATATCTGCATGATTAAAGATAGGAAAAGAGCAAAAAATGATATATCCGCAATAAGAAAGCTGATCATCGTGTCATTATCTTGTTTTTTTCGAGGGCACCATGTTGTCTTGCCTATAAAAGGGGACAGACAAACCGACACTGAGGAGACGGCTGAAAAGTGAGTGAAATTGTGAAGGTGCCGAGGGGGAGAGCGAGAGAAAGTGTCGCAGTGCAAGGCACCTACGTTTGTCACTCATCCTCATTGCCTCACGAACCACCGAGAGCCGCCCCACCTTCTTCGCGACAACCAGTGAGGTTCGGTCCTCCCCCGAGTCGTGTGCTTCAAATTTCAGATTTGCTCATTGATCCCTTTGCTGCTCCACCACCGATGACATGCTGCTGCTTCGCTGGATTTTTCTGCACCTGACAATTTGTTGACTAAGGAGCTCCGACTTGCATCGATTGCTGGTCAGCCCATAGCCGATCTTGCTAACCTGTTTCTGCCCGACGACCGACGACAAAGCTGCCCTGTTCTGCTGCCACTTGTGATCCACATCGACACCCATCAGCCCCTGCAATCAAGCTTGACGCCACGTGACTGCGCTCGGTACCATCGCAAGGTTCAAGCCAAATCCTTGTTGCTGCACCTCCTTTCTATTTGGCGGGTTTCTTAAGCAGTCTTGAAGTTGTTCATCAAGACGTGGGCAACCACGTCTTCATCCCATCAAGGAGTTATACGTTCGTGAAGCCCCCACCGAACGAAGAACCCTCATCGCTGCGATACGCGACAAGTTGCCCGCCATTGTCGGCATCCTAAACCACAAGCCATGCACCGCTTCGCCAAGGACCACGCCGATCCACCAATTGGTAAAATCTCGTCTGATTTTATTTTCGAATACTTAGTTTTCTTACTTGAAATATTGCAGATATACTTGATTGGATTCCATACTTAGTATCACAAATTTCAAGTAACCTTTTAAATTAGATATTATTCTCTAATTTCTTAATGTGCCATAATCGTCAATCCGATCTCACGTCCGAGATACGATTCGCGATTGCACGGAAAATCGGCTAATTCGATCTCATGCCCGAGATACAATTCGTCGATTTTATTCGTTTCTTGGGTGATTGATTTTGTTCGTAGAATATGTTTTAATTGATATAGATTGCATGTTAGGATAGGGTTCATTTAATTAGAGATAATATAAACTAGGATTCGGTTTAGATTAACCTTTAGATTGAATTGGATAATTTCTAGAACTAGGAAATTTATTTGTTAATTTTAATTTCATGAAAAACACACACAAAAATATATCACTTGCATGTCATATAGTTTAGGTTGCACATTGCATGCCATTATAGTTAGACACTTTCGTACGTCATTACATGCATTGCATGTTAGTTTTAGGCCTCATTAAATAAGAGAAAATCCAAAATTCGAGTAATCGCATATTAATTAAAAATCACTTTTAGATCGATGTGATTTTCTAACTAATATTGCAGATGCTTTAGTAGCTTCAAGGTAAGTAATTTCCTCCATTTCCTTGCAATTTATTTAATGCTTTGATAATTGAGTGTTAAATAATGATTGCGCACTCGCATGATTACATTGAATGTTAGGGAGTAAATTAAAATCAATTCAAACTGCCTGTCAATCATTTTTTTCAAATAAAAGAGAAAAGGTACTGAAAGCGTTAGAGAAATCTAATGTAATCAAATCCCCGATCCCATAGTCTCTAGTTCATAGGAGTAAAGTAATCCTCCCGTTACTTTACTTGGGTTTTTAATCGACCCACCAAAAAAATAGATTAGTGGCGATTCCAAGTAAAAATCATTTGCATGCTAAAAACTTAAACCTTAAGTCGCGAATTGGTATGGGCTTGGGAGAGCCCGAGCTAAGTTTAGGCTTAGTAATCCATTAACCAAACCCTAGGTGGTGCACTCGAGGTGAGGTCGCGACACACATGAACAAAAAAACTATACTTCATAAAGGGATATCCCAAAGAAAATTATGCTTGCCGATTAGAAAATGCATCTCTCTTATTTGAGTAAGGTTGCGGAAAAAATTCTATATTATAAAGAACGACTTCCTGACGAGAAACGGACTTGGGTAACGGACTTGGGCGGTTGAGCCAATTTCAATTAGCTTTATTCATCATGCTTGGAATTTCCTGCATTTGCACGGGATTTTCACACTCTTGAGTAATTTTCTGATGTTCAAATGGTATCAAATTGCGTATTATTGTGCCTAGGTGTCGTATGGAGGTATGTAGACAACGACTCACCCCTATCTTGTGTTAAATATCACTAGCAATATTGTTCTATGTTTCTTGAATTAACACAGTACCAAAAGAAAAGAAGTAACATTAACAAGGTCGGCGCTAAAATAATGCTGATGAACTTTCTCTCTCCAGAAAAAATATTTATGCAACTAGCTCGAGACTTTTGGCTTGGAGGTGGTTCGTTATATATGATGTCATGTCCACGTGAGGACATTGTGAAATAATTGTCTTGGCCTAGCTTCAAAGGAGCAAACGACCTTCTCGATCTAAACAATGATCATGTTATCAAACTTTTCTTTGCGCTCGACCGAGCCTTATAGCTCTGCTATTTTCAAGGCAGGAGAGGGGATCATTAAACATTAAGTCTGAGGACTCTTGTAGATGTTCAAATTGGTAAATAGAGCCTGCGATATCCCTGACGGGCACATTTTGAGACTTTGAGTCCATTTCGAGATTTTCTGAAACCCAATGAAACTTTGAGAGGTGAAGCTCTACATGTCCTTTGATGGTTGAGTGTATATTAGCGGTAATGCTCTACTCAGAGAAAACCCAGAGAAGGCATCTGGCCTGGCGCAACCGGGCCAACCGGGCCAACATTTTCAACCAAAATCGCTTTGGTACGTCCCTGGAAATTAATTAATGTCCCTGACGCAATTGGGCCAAATATAGAAGCAAAACCACTGACGGTGTATGTCCCTTGTAATTAATTAATGTTCCTGAACAAGTTGCGCCAAATTTTCAAGTCCAATCCAGACAAGGACGTCCGTATTTAGTTTGGGATTTCAAGCCAGTTGTCCCAAAGTCCCTCTTTCCTTGTCAGTCAACCCTTCCAAGTCTTCTTCTTGAAAATAGATTAAAAAAAGAAAAAAAAAACTTCCACCGACAGCTGGTTATCAGTCTAATTAGCAACACGTTTACTGAATATTATGGTTCCGATTCACCAAATTCGAGTCTTGATCGGAACTGTGCTTTTGGATACTATAGTTACAAATTGAACAGGAGTTGATGAATGAACCGCTAGGAGAGCATCTTATTTGCTCTGGTTCTCATGCTCTTAGAAAGATCCTGCTTTCTGTTTTTTTGTCATGGGAAATGCACAATGTCCCCCCTGGGACCTACATGCCTCCTTGGGCAGTACACGTGAATAAAAAAGATTGGCTACATTCACATCCCGAACTCGATTCAAACTTGACCATAATTAATTCCAAACTGACGGCCCCAAATCCCATTTCTCCCCTTATATCATTTTTGTGAACAGCATTAGTTTAGTGATACAAACTTTACGATCTGATTCATTACCATACATGCGAAACAAACAATAGAAAGGAAAGAGCCCAAATGAAACTCAGATCCCTATATTAGTCCCTGAAATAGGATGTAAGGAAGAACTAGGCAACAATTCACCAAGATCTAACCCAATCCAAGATCAATATCTTCCCTAAAACTAAACCAACCAAAGTTGACTTAACCCTAGCAATAATTAGCAGTATATTCCAGCAACACAATGTAAAGATAAGTAATATAATGCTGAAATGTTAAAGAGATAAAGGCGGCAACAACACTAGGATTTTTACATGGAAAACCCAATGACCACCCAAAAAACATTTCTAATCACCAATTATAGTAGAATACACAAAGGTTCTTCTCTAGTCACACACCAAAGGCTCAACATCAATAATACAACAATATTTCATCACCACGAAGAAAGTGGATTAATACAAATAGAACAAGAAACCGTAATCGAGATTGGAGAAAATCAAGAGACAATTTGGTGAAGGTTATTCAACATAAGAAACAGATCAACTCGCAGGTCTCGATCGCATGAACCATGTACTGAAATTCAAGCTAATCCCAACAGCGTTTGGCTGTAGAATCTTCAGCCGTTGCCCTCTTTTATGTTCTTCGGGTGCGTTCCTCTCGGTGAACGCTCTCTCTCTCCTCTCTCTTCTTCTCCAGTATCAGCCCCCTTCTGGACCCCATAGGGAAGAGGACCCCGTCAACAAAGAAATGACATCTCATAGCTCAAGACATCAATATCATGGAGGCGAAGGAAGGAAAGACGGAGAACGAGAAGACTCGTCTACTTATCAAAACCGTCATCGAACCCCAAGAACCATTAGCAGCCCAACGATCCCGATATCACGGTTCCGAGGATCTGGCCC
Organism: Corymbia maculata; assembly: GCA_014182735.1. Classification (NCBI taxonomy): domain Eukaryota; kingdom Viridiplantae; phylum Streptophyta; class Magnoliopsida; order Myrtales; family Myrtaceae; genus Corymbia; species Corymbia maculata. Next base: position 20,573,477 of record CM024683.1, on the reverse strand, counting down.
GCCAACCCCAGGACAAAGCTGCTGGCGCCACTCATCTGGTATGCCGGCCGTGGGGCTGCGTGCAAGTTTCCCGCCGGGGGATACCCGTATCCTGGTAGCAGATAACCAGCAAGTGGATATCCCGCCGGCAGTGGGGCTGCGTTATAGTATCCTGCCGGGGGATACCCATATCCTGGTGGTGGTGGACATCCTGCTGGCTGATAACCAGCGGGCGGATATCCTGCCAGCGGCGGTGGATGACCACCAGGCGGATATCCAGCCAGTGGCGGAGGATGACCAGCAGGCGGATAACCTGCCGCCGCCAGGTGACCAGCAGGCGGATATCCCGCTGCCGGTGGTGGCAGGTGACCGGCAAGAGGATATCCGGGCGGCAGCAGATGACCAGCAAGCTGATATTCCACCGGCGGCAGTGGATGACCAGCAGGCGGATAACCAGCAAACGAATAACTAGCTGGCGGATAAACCGATGGTGGCAGGTACGTGGCAACCGAGTTTGAGGGAGGCAGCGCCGCTGCAGCTGGATAACCCCCAACTGGATGGCCCATCCTTCGGTTGGCTGCTAAACTAGAGTGCGCAGCGAGAGGGAGAGCGCGTGATGGTGAAATTGTGCGCTACGTGTTTGAGCGTGGAATGATGTGAGAAGGATCGAGAATGGAGTTTATATAGATCGAGGGTCGGGAGTGGAGAGATGTGTATTAAGTCTAGAGAGAAGTGGGAGGACCCCGAATCATTTACTTGGTCGCCAGTCGTGGAGTATGTTTTGCGTGTGCCTTGAATACTGTACGTTTCGACCGAGTCAAATCACATCCAAGATGTTGACCGACCGGGTACATCCCTTTCCGATTCGAAAGGCCGCTGAAACATCGAAACATTCAGGATTCAGAGCACAACCCGAGCTGTCATGGCGATTGGCGAACGAAACGCATAGACCGTTAAAGAGAATAAACCGACACAAACCTCGTTCCGACCTTTGCAGAACGTACCGTCGCTGGGAACTGAGTTTGCTGGTGCAAGTTGCAGCATGCCGTGTTCTTCTTCTTCTTCTCTGCTTTCGTGTCGGGCACCGATAGTCTTGGCCGTTCCCTCATCGTATTCTTTGGCTTCTTCCTGCGACCGCATAGGAAACAATCAAACGATTTTCGACCGCGTAGGAAACGACTCCGATAGGCAACTGTTGTGGAAGCTAGCAATGAAACAATCAACTAAAAGAGCAAAAAAATAAATCGAATATCAAATTTACATGATGACTTCGAAATTGATATGACTAACCCAAGTACACCTAATAACGAATAATTTATTCTATTATTTTTCAATCTCATGAAATAAGTGATATAATAGATATTACAATTATACATGAGACACTCAAAACACTTTTGATATTTTCTAGCTCCCAAGTACACCTAATAACTCATATAGTATTTAGCCTCATTATTCCTTATGAAATGATTTTTCAATCTCATGAAGGAATTGACACATCAAAACATTCATAATTTATTGTTAGATGTAATTTCATGAAGCAAAACTTCATTGCACACATGGTTTGTATAAATTTAGGTGAACCATTTAAGGACCATTGTAAAGAAATTTAGGGATTATTACCTAACCCCTAAACAAAAATATACTATATTAAATTGCATAACATATGGTGTTTTTTAGGAAGATTCATCATATAGATTTTTTTGTGAGATTTCACCATATAATTTCGTAATTGCATTTGCATTCGACCGGTGGCAAATGAACTTGATATGGTCGGGTGGACCAGGCCCACACTTGAGATGAAACTCAGCAAGAATAGGAGGAAGGGGCCGAAATTCTAGGCCCGGAATTAGGGTAATTAAGCAATAATTGAGTTGGATTTAGCCGATAAAGCTAATAGTCTTTGAGTTTAATCAAAATAAACCATAAATGGGTCAAAGCCTGTCAGTATTAAGCCCACAAAGGGGCAATTTTCAGCCAGCCCATGGCGGGCGCCTTGGTCAATAATCACATAGGGAAACGGGCCAAAATCGTTCCAAATTCAGGTTAATTTGGAAATTAATTAATGAAAGGCCATGCAATTAGAGTCTAATTAAGTTAAAAGGCTGAAGCCGTGAAATTAACTTAGAGTTACGCCTTGAAATTCAGAGTACATCGAGCGAAACACAAGCGAGCGAGACCTCCCTCAATAGCCGCAAGACCAGTCTCGTGGTCATGACGTCAAGGCCTAACCCTTTCGACCCCCTATCGCAAGACAATCAATGTTACTACCTCTGCTGCTCCTGTCGATCGACCTTGCTGCCTCGCAAGCTGTGCGACAAGGTGCCCGAGAAGCCAATCCACCTTGCTGATCCCATGAAGGTCCCTGCCCCGACAAGCTTTTGCTCCCTACGCCGCCTGCGACCGACGCTGTAGCCCTATTACCCAAACTGACTGCTACTGCTGCCTTCTTGATACATCCCTCTGACATGCATGCTTTCTATACTCCTTCAATCTATTGGTGTTGTTAGTTATCATCTCTATACGGTGATAGTGATGGTGCTAGCAATGCCGAACCTAGACATGCACCATCTTTCGACAAATCGTAATTGTAAAAAGGAAATCTCAATGTGTGCTCATCACTGATAATGATATGAAATTCAATGATTAACCATCAGTTGTACTTTGATACAATGACAAATCCGTCTTTATGGAATGAAAGAGTCTCTACATACTATATCAAGTTTTTTCACTTTTTCAATTTTTAACCAAATTTCCATCATCTATTGAATTTACATGAACAATATATTGCTATTTGGAAAAGTGAGGCTAGTCCATATCTTACAGTACTTAAACCCGACGAGGAAGAAAAAATAGGTTTTCATGCATCATCATCTCGTTGCTTATTTTTGTCCATTAATGGTCAAGCTACAATTTTGACTAACGTGGATATATACGTCGCACGAGGCGATGATATTATACTCTAGAGATATCTAAAGTACTTTTCCCAATCCAACAACTAGAACTCTTGAATTGTGAAGGAATCTTACTGATGTGAGAATATGTCCATCGCGCAAGTGATATGGGACTAATGAACTAGTCATTAGTAGAAGAATTGAACTCAAACTTTTTTCCCCCTTTAATCACAAAGCGAAAGGAGCAACAACGTACGGCAAGCGAAAATTCAAGGGGGAGTGGATAATGTTACTCCTTTATTTTTTTGTTGTTTCGGGAAAGTACGATTTTATCTTCTTCTGGTGCGTTCCTCTCGGTGAACGCTCTCCCTCCTCTCTCTTCTTCTCCAGTATCAGCCCCCTTCTGGACCCCATAGGGAAGAGGACCCCGTCAACAAAGAAATGACTTCTCATAGCTCAAGACATCAATATCATGGAGGCGAAGGAAGGAAGGAAAGACGGAGAACGAGAAAACTCGTCTACTTTATCAAAACCGTCAGCAAACCCCAAGAACCATTAGAAGCCCAACGATCCCGCTATCACGCTTCCGAGGATCTGGCCCGCCAACCCCAGTACAAAACTGCTGCCCCCACTCGTCTGGTATGCCGGCCGTGGGGCTGTGTTCAAGTTTCCTGCGGGGGGATACCCGTATCCCAGTGGCAGATAACCAGCAGGTGGATATCTCACCGGCAGTGGGGCTGCGTGCTGGTACCCTGCCGGGGGATACCCATATCCTGGCGGCAAATATCCCGATGGCTGATAACCAGCAGGCGGATATCCTACCAGCGGCAGTGGATGACCAGCAGCAGGTGGATATCTCACTGGCGGCAGCGAATGACCAGCAGGCAGATATCCCGCCGGCTGCGGATGACCCGCAGGCGGATAAACCGACGGTGGCAGGTACGGGGCAACCGAGTTTGAGGCAGGCAGCGCCGCTGCAGCTGGATAACCCCCAACTGGACGGTCCATTCTTCGGTTGGCTGTTAGCTAAACTAGAGTGTGCACAGCGAGAAAGGAGAGCGCGTGATGGTGAAACTGTGCGCTACGTTTTTTAGCGTGGAATGTGGGACAGATCGAGAATGGAGTTTTTTTTTTGGTGAAGATCGAGAATGGAGTTTATATAGATCGAGGGTTGGGAGTGGAGAGATGTGGATTAAGTCTGGAGAGGAGTGGGAGGACCCCGAATTATTTACCTGGTCGCAAGTCGTGGAGTACGTTTTGCGCGAGCCCTGAATTCTGCATGTTTCGACCAAGCACATCCCTTTCCGATTCGAAAAGCTGCTAAAACATGGAAAAATTCGGGATTCAGAGCACAACCCAAAGCTGTCATGGCGATTGGCGAACGAAATGCATAGACCGTTAAAGAGAATCAAAAGACATAAACCTCGTCCCAACCTTTGCGGAACGAACCGTCGCTGGGAGCTGAGTTTGCTCGTGCAAGTTGCAGCATGCCGTCTTCTTCTTCTCTACTATCGTGTCGGGCATTAAATGTCTTGGTCGTCTCCTCTTCATACTCTTTGGCTTCTTCCTGCGACCGCTAGGAAACTATCAAACGATTTTCGACCGCCTAGGGAATGACCTGAAGGTCGCAATCAAACAATAAAATAGATAGAGAAAGAAAATAAATTGGACGCTAAATATACATGGTTCGGTTAATGTGACCTGTGTTTATAGGAAAAGCAACAAACAATTCTACAATAAAATAAGTGATATAATTGAGATTATAATCATATTCGAAGTTACTCAAATACTTTTAGTGTTTTCTAGCTCTTACATGCATCCAATAGCTTACATAATATTTAGCTCCACAATTCCTTACGAAATGATTTTTCAATCTTATGAAGTAATTGACAATCACAAGATTTAATTGACTTCAATGCATGAATTCCTGTTGGATGTAATTTCACGAAGCAAAGCTTCATTGCACATTGTCAACACCTAAATTTTGGTTCACCATTGAGGGACAATTGCAAGAAAATTTATGGATTAATACTTAACCCCTAAATAAAAATATACTTTATTATATTAAATAACATATGGTTTTTTTAGAAATATTCATCATATAGTTTAGTAATTGCATTTACATTGGACTAGCGGTGGCAAATGAACTCGATATGGTAGCATGGATCAGGTCCACACATGAGATGAAACTCGGCCGAGTATGGGGGAAGGGGCTGAAATTCTAGGCCCGGAATAAGAGTAATTAAGTCTTAATTAAGTTGGGTTTACCCCATAAAGCTAATAGGCTATGAGTTTGATAAAAAAAAACTCTAAATGGGTCGAAGCCTGTCAGTATTAAGCCCACAAAGGGGCAATTTGCGGCCAGCCCATGGCGGGTGCCTTCGTCGAGAATCACATTTTGGGGGGGTTGGTTAATTCAGCCCGTTGAAGATTAATTAATGAAAGGCCATGAAATTAGAGTCTAATTGAGTTAAACGGCTGAAGCCCATGAAGATAACCTAGGTTAACACTATATATTCAGAGTTATGCCTCATAATTAGAAGCCAACAAAATTTTTTTTTCGGTCATACTTTATTTATACTCTAATTTTCATTCTCAAACTTTTACCCTGCCTTTTTGTAGGGCATGGGTAATTTTTTTTATCAATCCTACTTTACTCATTTCTAGCTCTCACTCTCAAATTATTATCCTATCTATTGCAGGGTATGAGAGTCGAAATCAACACTTAAAGCTAAATTATTATCACCACAACCCCCTTAAGAAAGTGGGGATTCAAACCTCTATCTCTTTCTTCTCATGTAGAAAGGAAAATCATTGGGGCAAACTCAAGTAGTCGACCAACAATTAGAAATTCAGAATATATTGAGCGAAACATGAGCAAAAGAGGGAGAGAGGAAGAGATCTTGGTCATGAGACCTCCTCTGACGGCCTCAAGACCAGCCCTGTGGCCATGACGTCGAGACCTCACCCTACCAACCCTCGATGCTACTAGACCCTCTGGCTTCGACGATCGTTGTCGCTACTTCTGCTCCTCCCTCCCCATCAGTCGACCTTGCTGCCTGGCGAGCTGTGCGACAAGGTGCCCGACGAGCCACCGCCCCTGCGCGCTAATGGCAACTAAAAACCAATAGATTAGTGACTAATTGTCTTCTTCGAGAACGTGTTGACCCGAGAAATGAGAGTTTTGAAAATTTTAAAGACAATGACTTTTGAATATCATAAAAGAAAATAATATATGTATTGCTTTCGATCAGAATCCAAATTTGATTTAGTGCCTTGACGTAAATATGTAATTATCATCCCAAAGAGCCTATGATAAACAAATAATTATATTTTACTCTTTTGAAGAAGAGTATCCCCTTCCATTGAGATCTTGTAATCCTAGACATAAAAATTTGATTATGAAATTTGATTTCAAATAAGAAGACATACCATAAATGATACCTAAACAAATGGGCCATATATTGATAATATGAATTAAAGAATACATGTTACTTTGTAAATCAAATTTACAAATCCATCTTCAAGTTTCTAGCTAACATTACTTTAAAGATTTAGAGTAATTTTCACATTTTAATATCTCCACATAACAGTAAGAAAGGGAGGATTGAACATCGCATGGTAAAACAGATTATACTTTTAGTCAAAGATAAGTTTGTCATTTTAGAGATGGAGTACTGTCATATTCAAATAGGCAAACAGGAATATACAGAGTTTCTATAATTTGATAATCACGGTCTAAAATTTATTCATCCATTTTGAATTTTCAAGCATGCCTTGTAAGTCTTAGATAAAACAGTTTTACTAAATCAATCATCATGTAATGGGAATGGCATGACGTTGACTAATTCAATGAAATGATGGCACGATTCGATGTATTTCTTGATCGAGCTACAAAGCCCCAAATCAGGCCATAATCTTCAAATCCCCAAATCAATCCCTCCCACTCGAGCCCTATTTCCCCTAAGAAACCATCATTCTGGTAGATGGCAAGATTTGGAAATAAGATGAAGACGAATTTGAGATTCTACAGCATAAATGACAAAGAGCGGTTGTGTTAGGTTTATAGGAAATCGGTAAAAAATGTAATTTTGATCATGGTCTCCTCAAGAGTGTGCTGTCTTTCATAACCTATTTGTACAGTTTGTGCTAGTTCATTTGCATGTGACAAGTCGGTGGTCTCTTAATGAAAAAAATTTTCCATATTACCTTTTTGTATAAAGGTCAAGATAAATGACAAATTTGCATTTTTAACCATGGAAATTTTGTCCATCGCTCAATACTTGATGTGCTGTCACATGAAAAGTTTAGCTAATGTTATTTTTGGAATCCCCTTTTATTATTTAATTCTTTTATGTATGACTATAACTCCCAATTAAAAAGAGGCACTTAATTAGATTGGTGATACTATACGCGTGCGGTACACGAGGCCTCACATCAGAATTTTTCTCAAACCGTCGGGTCGGGGCCCCACCACCGGTATCCATTTGCGCGTCGTTCGCTTGGCTCCTAACCCGAGTACAGTCCAAGTGTCAACTCCTGGTTTAAAGGCCGGTGGAAAGGACACGTGGCGAAAAGGGTCGCGTCCTAGGAGTCTCTCTCTCTTCTTTCCACTTCTCCTGTTATGTTAGTTAATCTGAGGGAGGGTCCATGTTTCCTGGTCAAAGAAATTTTACAAAACAATGGCAGCTAGAACTTTGAGGATGATGTTCTTCGATTATTACATAAGAAGATAATATTTGAATAAATTTCAACTAAAAATGCAGATTTTATTTAATGTTGCATAAAGTAATTGTTGGGCTATCGTTCTAAAGAGCCTATGACAAACAATTAACTTCATTTTATCCTTATAAAAATTGATTTCGAAATAAAAGGATAGATATTTGAACAAATGAGTGATATATCGAGACATGAATTAAATAAATGCATGTTAATTTATAAACTGAGTTTACAAATGGCTTTTTCAACTAACATTTTCTTAAAAATTTAGAGTAATTTTCACTTTTTGATGTCTTCAATTACATGAAAATAGAGGGAGGGTTAAACATCTTGTGGTATGGTGAATCATACTTTTAGTCAAAGATAAGTTTGTCGTTTTAATGAAGACATAGTATTGTTACATTTGAATAGGTGAAATAGAGTTTCTACAATTCGATCATTGCAAGAGTGCAAATGCATTTCAATTATTTTATTCAGTCTTTTTTGAAAAATCCTTCTTTTATTTATAATTACTTTCTATCAATTGTTTTGCAATGGAGTTTATTCTTATCCTAGACCTTTTAATAATACCTATTCCTTTACTCTACAAAAATCAGATTATACAAATTTTGATGCTATTTGTTTCGGTAGTTCTCCGTTGTATTCATATAATAGTCTATGAAAATTTATCTAAGGAAAATTCCACGACTTTAAATATGCAATAAAAATAACATATATTAATTTGGTAATTCGTTTGACATATATTTGTACACATCACTCAACAAAATAAAATTAAAAAAAATAATTAGGAGAAATATTTATCTCCAACAACTAAATCAAGGAAATGAAAGGGAAAATAAAATCCTTCCCTTTCAAGGAAAAATAGAGAGCTGCCAATTTCAATTGTAGCTGACTCCATAATTGCTCTACAAACTTAAAAAAGAAAGCCCTAATTATGGACAACTAGGCTGCGGATGGAGTGGTTATGAAGCGGAAAGTTCCGGCCTCCGCCAACGCCGCAAGGAATCGATTCCATTTCGTTTGCTTCGCTGCTTCATCTCTTGCAACGATATTCTTGTAGTCCAAGGACTCGTCATCGTATATATCCCACCACTTCTTCACCAGCATCTTGATATCGTGCCGATCCATGTTCTCTTCCTCGCCCGTGTACCGCCACGGCTTTGCCCCAGCAGCACAATAATGGACGACCTTCACCTTGTCGAGCTCGATGTTCTCGGGATGATGCCACAACATCGCGAGCACCAGGTTGTACACGTTAGGAATCGGTTTGTAGATGTCCTTGAAGTACATGTTCAGGAAGTCTTGTTCTGCGAAGGGAGTTGGAGGTGTGATCTTGAGGGTTTCGAGCAAATCGTGATAAGTGTAGAGGTTTGGCTCGTATAGGAACATGCCGGCGTTGAAGTAAGGAGACGGCCTCGGGCCGACGTGGTCGGGCCATTGGACCTTGTCCGGGCACTGTTGGCAATACCCGATTTCGTATTGAGGGGTGTGACTCCATGTCTTCTCGCAAAAGCAATCCATGACCGCGTAGAAGAAGCCGTTCGGGAGGTCGAAGAGGTGGTCTATGTTGTCGAAGACTTGGATGTCTCCATCCAAATATATCATCTTGCTGTACTCCACAAACTGCACTTCAAGAAACCATATTAATAACTCAATGTTAATAGTACTTCTCAATCTTGATTTAAGAAATATTTAATGATAAAGCATACCTTCCAAATTCGAAGCTTGGAGTAGTTGATCACATAATAGGCCATGGCAAACTGAGTTTGGTTCTCCGGCGGATAGACGGGCTCGATCTCCCTCACGATGCAGCCCTGATCCATCAGGATCTTCCGGTGATCCACCGGCACATCCGGCAAGATCGCCACCACAAGTGGGTACTTGCTCTTCGCTTTCCTCAACCCCTTGGCCAGCCCAACCACACCCTTCACGTAATCACCGTTTCCGGCCAAAAACGTCACGTAGGCACAGCTAGGATGGTTCCCGACATCATTAGCAGCAGCATCGGCGGCAAGGATGGGAGCCATTTCTTTGGTAGGGAAGTTTTGAGGTTTCTGTGAGTGGAATGGAGAATGAGTGTTTGAGAAGGATTTGCAATTTGCTTGGCTGAGTTTGAGTTGAATTTGGCAAGAGGAGGATGCACGGTTTATATAGAGATGGAGAATTAATTTTTTAAATCAAGGTGACTGGATCTTGGTCGTGGGATGGAAGCTGCTTGAGCCCCGGAGCTTCATGCCGACAGACCAAAGATTTTGTCTGTCCAATGGCGGAGGAGCTAGGCCATTTCTCCTTAAACGAAGTCGTTTTGGAGCTCCGCCGATGGATCGATTTCCGCGTGGGTCAATGCGAGTCGATCGGACGGTCGTCAAGCAAGATCCGGGTTTGGTGGACGGTGGCGGTGCCGGAATATGCGAGAGAGACGGTTGAATCTTTAGGGAGACCAAGATGTCAAGCTTTTAGCAGATTTACTGCTATAGCCCTAGCGACCTACTTCATAATTACAAGACCACGCCGAGGTATTGTTGTAAATTTGGGAATATTCCAAGGGCGATTATTATATCTCAAATGTACGTTTATGTTTATAGGGTGTCGTGGAAGGGGGCCGTTTCCAAGGATAATGTCTCGCGCACTTGCCCAAAATTGGGAGTGAACAAGTCTATAGTTGCATCTCGAGAGAAATTGCTACCACTCCTTTTGACTAACCGGTATAATAGTGGAAGGATAAGGTTAGCCATATACCCGAAAAGAATAAAGTTGTACCCAAAAAAAAGAAAGGCAAAAAGTGAGCCTATTGATTAAATAAGTATACGTATTTTTATTGTATCAACTTGTCAATCCTATTAAGATTTGGTGTTGATCATAATTATCTTGATTATATAACATATATTTTTTTGGTTGAGGAATTGAAAACCTTATGGAAATATCCTACAAACCCAAAAACTAATTAAGTTCAAATCTTTAACTTATGCAAATGATCCTAATCAAAACAAATCAAATGTAATTGCTAGACTCTGGAAAAACAATCCTTAATTTTTCTATATAAAAATGCCCATGATACCTCAACTTGTTATACCAACTTGGAGGGTCTTAAAAAAATTATTTTAATGGTACCCCGTCACCCATAAATATCACGAAATTTTGTGCTTTGCACTAACTTTATAATATTAAAGGAGGATCAAGATTGTGATTCCAAGGTGAGCTTATGTCTCTATTACATGAATCACGATTCTTCAAATGCGTCGAATATTTTTCAAATGGAATAATCTTTTTTGGTAAGTTAATTAAGTTATTTATACTTTGCTAAAAGAAGCTATTTTACTTTCCCAAACGTTTATTTATTTTATGCATACGAAAAAACGTGGCTGTCTTTAATTTGATCGTATGTTATACAAGTAAAACACTCGGGTGTGTACACTCGCCATACTCGACACGTTTTCACATGTCCTCGCTCCACGGCATTTGAGATAATTTCTCTTGGCGTCGATGAGGAACTCGACGGACCAGATGCTGCGATTCCACGAGGCGAACTGCTCTCGAGCAGCACTGGATCCTGCGCTCAGGAGAAAGGAAGCTTCCTGTCGATCTCGTACAAGTTTCGGTTAACCCGCCCTTTAACTGCCGCCGCACCGCCCAACGCCGAAAATATTTAACTCATTATTTATTTATTTAATTTATTTTATTTATTTATTTTCCCTTTTTCCTTTGTGTGCATGAATCAAAAGAAACGTGTCGGAAGCTGCATGGGGCTGAGAAAATACTGACGAGTGGGATACTCAGGTAGAACCATGCAGCACGCCATTCATCGATTGACACGTGTCCATCCGGCCCGCAATTCAAATTTTCCCCTACAGGCCCTCTCTCTCCCCTCTCTGTCGGTCCGGGCCCACCACAGCAGTACACGCTCCCTCTCCTCTCTCCGTTCCGTTACAGTCCAAGTGTCAACTCCTGGTTTAAAGGACGGTGGAAGGGACACGTGGCGAAAAGGGTCGCGTTCTCGGAGACTCCCTCTCTCTTCTTTCCGCTTTTCCTGTTATGTTAGTTAATCCGAGGGAGGGTCCATGGTACTTGGTCAAAGAAATTTTACACTCCAACGGCAGCTAATATTTTTAAGATGATGTTCTTCGATTATTACATAAGAAGATAATATTTTAATAAATTTCAACCAAAAACCCAGAATTTATATAATGTTTACATAAAGTGATTATTGGACTATTATGAGCCTATGGCAAATAAATAACTCCATTTTATTCTTATTAAAATTCATTTCAAAACAATAGGACATATATTTGAATAAACGAGTGATATATTGAGACATGAATTAATTAGTGCACGTTACTTTATAAATTGAGTTCTCGGGTAATAAATAGAGGGAGGGTTAAACATCTCGTGGTACGATGAATTATACTTTTACTCGTAAGTTTGTCATTTTAATAAAGACATAGTATTGTTACATTTGAATAGGTGAAACCGAGTTTCTCCAATTTGATCATCATACGAGTGCAAGTGCACCTCAGTTATTTTATTTAGTCTTTTTCCCAAAATCCTTCTTTCTATCTATAATTACATTCTTTCAACTATTTGGCAGTGGAGTTTACTATTATCCTAGACCTTTTCGGGTCCGTTTGGTTGGGCATTTAGAAAGCCCCTTGAGACCCCAAAGCCCCTTGGGGAAAATTTAGGGTGTTTGGCAACCATTTCTCAAGGGGCTTTAGGTTGAAAGTTGGCCTTGAGAATGCTGAGAGGCTCTTTTAATGAAACTTTGTGGAGTTCCTTTTTTGTCCTAAAAACTCATTAGAATTCCAAGTTTACCCCTGAACAAAATTTAGGGTTTGTTTCTCTCCCATCTTCTCCCCTCGCGTCTGCTGCCCTGCTCCCCTCGCGTCTGCTACCTCGCATCCGCTCCCTTGCGTCCGCTCTCCTTCGCTAGCAGCTACTCTTCAATCTCTCCTTCGTCTCATTTGTGGGTTTTCGTTTTCGCCTATTTTATAAACATCAGGTGGCCCATCTGCAGGTTCAATCTTTCCTTAGTCTCGCTCAGTTTCTCTGCGCTCCTCCCCCTCTTCGCATCTCGCTGTCCGAAGAAGTTGTTGGTTGGATTTCGCAGCTCGGTCGTGCATTCGCCAGCGTGATATTTCCTCTCAAAAGGGTCCGTCGCTGGTGCTTTCTTGTCTTTGAGTTGATTTGCATTGTGGGGTCAGAGTTTTAGACCCACTTGTTCTGCATTTTCTGATTGATTCCCTGGAAAATTCTGGACAAATTTGTGTTCTTTTTGGTTCCGTTTCGCGTGATATCAATTCGCTCATGTTTCTTCCTCAGTTGGCCGCTTAAAAGCTGGGCCTTACTGCTCTGTGGGATGCTTCGTTATGGTCTTTCAGAAATTGCACGCTGAGTGTTTGATGGAAGTTATGAAAGAGGAGACAAATGTAGAAGAAAACTATCTTTGCTTGTTTGACGCCTGATGTGCCGTTGAAACGTGGAAATGGAGAAAAACCAATCCACTTGAAAAGAGAACAAAAGTATCATGGCATAGTTAAGGCGGTCGTCGATTCTGTGAAAGAAGCAGGTGTGAAGTTGCTTTGAGAACTGCTGAACTTATTTGCTGTATTTGTTTTAAGACTAGTGACGAAGTAATCTTCCCTTAAGAAAGATTGAAAGAGAGCGCATGAGATTTTTATGTTGGAGGCTGCTTATAGTGATTTCTTCTTAGTAAGGATATGAGCATATTGAATGTTTGGACATTTATGCATCAGAGCCTGTGTATTGGCATGTTTGGAGAGATTTTTAGGGTGAGAATGATTGAAAACAATGAGCTTGCTGCTCAACCCTAAAATATTGAAAGCGTTGCATCCATACAAGTTGGTTCATGGTACTTGGTCAAAGAAATTTTACACTCCAACGGCAGCTAATATTTTTAAGATGATGTTCTTCGATTATTACATAAGAAGATAATATTTTAATAAATTTCAACCAAAAACCCAGAATTTATATAATGTTTACATAAAGTGATTATTGGACTATTATGAGCCTATGGCAAATAAATAACTCCATTTTATTCTTATTAAAATTCATTTCAAAACAATAGGACATATATTTGAATAAACAAGTGATATATTGAGACATGAATTAATTAGTGCACGTTACTTTATAAATTGAGTTCTCGGGTAGTAAATAGAGGGAGGGTTAAACATCTCGTGGTACGATGAATTATACTTTTACTCGTAAGTTTGTCATTTTAATAAAGACATAGTATTGTTACATTTGAATAGGTGAAACCGAGTTTCTCCAATTTGATCATCATACGAGTGCAAGTGCACCTCAGTTATTTTATTTAGTCCTTTTCCCAAAATCCTTCTTTCTATGTATTACATTCTTTCAACTATTTGGCGGTGGAGTTTACTATTATCCTAGACCTTTTCATAGTGCAGTTCCCTTTACCCAAATCAGATTATAAAAAATTTGATGCTATTTGTTTCGGTAGTTCTCCATTAGATTCATATAATAGCTTGAGAAAAGATATCTAAGAAAAATTCCACGACTATAGATATTCAATAAAAATAACATATGTTAATCCGATAAAATTTTTGACATATATTTGTACACATCACTCAACAATAGAAAACAAAAGAAATAATTAGGAGAAATATTTATCTCCAACCCCTAAATCAAGGAAATGAAAGGGAAAATAAAACCCTTCCCTTTCAAGGAAAACTAGAGAGCTACCAATTCCAATTGTAGCTGACTCCATAATTGCTCTACAAACTTAAAAAAGAAAGCCCTAATTATGCACAACTAGGCTGCGGACGGGGTGGTTATGAAGCGGAAAGCTCCGGCCTCCGCCAACGCCGCAAGGAATCGATCCCATTTCGTTTGCTTCGCCGCTGCATCTCGTGCAATGATATTCTTGTAGTCCAAGGACTCGTCATCGTATATATCCCACCATTTCTTCACCAGCATCTTGATATCATCCCGATCCATGTTCTCTTCCTCGCCCGTGTACCGCCATGGCTTCGACCCAGCAGCACAATAATGGACGACCTTCACTCTGTCGAGCTCGACGTTCTCGGGATGACGCCACAGCATCGCGAGCACCAGGTTGTACGCGTTGGGAATTGGTCTGTAGATGTCCTTGAAGTACGTGTTCAAGAAGTCTTGTTCAGCAAACGGAGTCGGAGGTGTGACCTTGAGAGATTCAAGCAAATCATGGTAAGTGTCGAGGTTTGGCTCGTACACGAACATGCCGGCGTTGAAGTAGAGAGATGGCTTCGGGCCGACGTGATCGGGCCATTGGACTTTGTCCGGGCACTGTTGGCAATACCCGACTTCGTACTGAGGGGTGTGACTCCATGTCTTCTCGCAAAAGCAGTCCATGACTGCGTAAAAGAAGCCGTTCGAGAGGTCGAATAGGTGGTCAATGTTGTCGAAGACTTGGATGTCTCCATCCAAATAGATCATCTTGCTGTATTCCACAAACTGCAATTCAAAAACCAGATCAATCACTCAATGTTTCCTGGCTAATAGTATTTCTCAATCCTTTCATAGGAAAAAAAGATCCAAGTTTCAAAGAAATTTTTAATAACAAAGCATACCTCCCAAATCCTGAGCTTGGAGTAGTTGATCACATAATAAGCCATGGCAAACTGGGTCTGGTTCTCCGGCGGATACACAGGCTCGATCTCCCTCACGATACAGCCCTGATCCACCAGGATCTTCCGGTGATCGGCCGGCACATCCGGCAAGATTGCCACCACGAGTGGGTACTTGCTCTTCGCCTTCCTCAACCCCTTGGCCAGCCCAACCACACCCTTCACGTAATCGCCGTTTCCGGCCAAAAACGTCACGTAGGCACAGCTAGGTTGGTTCTCGGGCTTCAGTTTCACAAGGCCATTAGCAGCAGCATCGGCAGCCATGATAGGAGCCATTTCTATGGTAAGGAAAGGTTTGCGGTTTCTGCGAGTGGAATGGAGAGAATATGAGTGTTTAAGAAGGTTTTGCAATTGCTTGGCTGAGTTTGAGTTGATGAATTTGGCAGGAGGATGATGAACGGTTTATATAGAGTTGGAGAATTAAATTTTTAATGACAGTGACTGATTCTGGACGTGGGATGGAAGCTGCTTGAGTCCCGGAGTTTCATACCGGCAGGCCAAAGATTTTGTCTGTCCAATGGGGGCGAAGCTAGGCCATTTCTCCATAAACGAAGTCGTTTTCGAGCTCCGCCGATGGATCGAACGCCGCGTGGGTCCGCGCGAGTCGATCGGACGGTCGTCAAATAAGAGCCGGGTGCGGTGGGCGGTGCAAGAATATGCGAGAATGAGATAGTTAATGTTATCGAATCTCGAGGGAGACCAACAAGTCAAGCTTTTCGCAGATTTACTACCATAACCCTAGCAGCCGACCTCATGATCACTAGACATTGCCGAGGTATTCCCGTAATTTGAGGATTTTCCAAGGGTGATTATATTTCATATGTACATTTAAGTTTATAGGGTGTCGTGGAAGGGGGCGGTTTCCGAGGATAATGCTACACGCTTGCCCAAAATTGGGAGTCAATAAGTCTACAGTCGGGTCACATGAGAAAGTGCTACGGCTCCTTCTGACTAACCGTTGCAATAGGAGAAGGACAAGGTTAGCCAAATTCCCAAAAAAAATAAAGTTGTAAAAAAGGGATAATATATAGTTGGGAAAACGAACCCACCCCTACAAAAAAAGACAAAAAAAAAAAATTTGAGTATACTGATTAAATAGGTATATGTGTTTTTATCATGTCCACTCATCAATCCTACTGAGCTTAGAAACATGAAGTTGCACACCGTGCACTTGGATCAATAGGTCATGTTCATGACAGGATTGTGGGCATTAAACCCACTGGGTGTGCACTTCTTCGGACAGCGGAGATGGCGGCAATGCTACATTTGCGTGAAATGAAGGAAGGTTGTTTCGGGGAGAGGAATAAAGGAAAATGAAGGAAGGTTGTTTTGGGGAGAGGAATGAAAGTGTGAGATATAAAGAAGCTGCTCCTCCGATGGTGGGTGAAGCTCCATGTTAAAAGAACACGCGGCCTCCGGCCGGGACAATCCATTCTGGGAACGTGGAGTTCACGGAGAAAGCAAAGGCAAGAAGAAAATGATACGTGCCACTTGAGAGAGGAAAATGAATGAATCAACCCTAAAACAAAAAAAACGCAGCCATCATTTTTATTAGGGAAAAAGCCACCAAAAAACTTAAACTTTGCCCATTGTGATAAATTTACCTCAAATTTTTTTTATGACATAAAAAAATCCCAAAATTTGTCAACCATGAGACATTTACCCTAAAATTTTTTTGTGACATATACCAGTCTAATTAAACTCTCTAATTTACGAATGGCTTTTCGCATTTTACTTTTAATTTTTTTTCTTTTTCTATACTTTTTTTTCTTTTTTCTTCTTCTCTCTTCCCTCCGCCATAGCTGGTGAAGGGAAGCCAATGAGGGCCACCCTCAATGGTGTCGGAGTTGAGTGAGGGTCACCCTTGCCGACCATGGCAAAGGGAAGAGAGAAGAAGAAGAAAAATAAAAATAAAAAACAGAAAGAAAGAAAAAATTTAAAAGTAAAAGACGAAAAATGCCCTTCAGCCATAAAGTTTGGGTAATTGTGTCACACGAGTATAAATTTGGATTTTTTGTCATCACCACAAAAATTTAGGTAAATGCGTCACGGTTAATAAAGTTTGAAATTTTTAATGTCACGGAAATAATTTGAGATAAATGTATTATACAGGTATAATTTTACGGTTTTTTGAGTCACAAAACAAAAATGTTGAGGTAAATTTGTCACATTAGGAAAAATTTGAGGCTTTTGGTGGCATTTTCTCTTTTTATTATTATTTAGATTTTTTTCAATTTTTCTTTGTTTCAAAATAAGCATAGGTTTATTTTAAAGTGTATTGGGAAATAACTTGGGCTTCAATGCCATTTGGTAAAAACTATATTTTATAAAGGACTTCGCTAATTTGTTTTTATAAAAAAATAAATATTTTTTCGTGGAGCTCAACCGCCGACCAACTATTAGCAGCCAAATCTTCTAGGTGGCAATCACCAGGTGGTTGCAACCCCAGGCGATAGTCACCAGGGTTGCGCAACCCCTTGGCCACTGACGAGCAACCATTGAGTAATTGGCAGGCCACTGACGTGTAGCCGGTGTGCCATTTACGTGCAAGACACAAGTCCTTATCATCATCAAGCTTTCATCCTTCTCATGGCCAGTATTGGTCGAAAGCCTCTTCGGAAAACTTGCCAAAGACTCCAACATTTTTCTAAGAGGCTTTTGAGGTCGAAAGCCTTTTGGGAAAATTGAACCAAATGTACTCTACTCCTCTGCGCGCACACACACATATAATGATATTAAGAAGAAAAAAAAAATCTCTCATGCCGTAGATGGATGGTTAGTAGATAGATGGCCAGACATGGAGGTGGAGGTGGCGAAACACACACACACACACACACACACACACACACACACACGCACACGCACGCACGCACGCACGCACGCACGCACGCACGCACGCACGCACGCACGCACGCACGCACGCGCACGATGGCGCGCACACACACACACACAATGATATTAAGAAGAAAAAAAAAATCTCTCATGCCGTAGATGGATGGTCAGTAGATAGATGGCCAGACGTGGAAGAAAAAAAAAATCTCTCATGCCGTAGATGGATGGTCAGTAGATAGATGGCCAAACGTGGAGGTGGAGGTGGCGAATAGCCTTATTTAGATGAACATGAATTGAACAGGAGGACAAGGATAGGTGAAGGATGCACTAACTTAGGTGGAAGATATCCAACCATCCGCCCAAGTTCTGGTCGGTGTTCACAACGTCATTGTCACATTCCTCAGCTATGCCAACCGCTTTCTTCATCTTGGCAAGTTGGAGTGCAGCCTCATCCTCAGATTTGCAGATCCTGGTGAGGATGGGCTTGGCGAGGCCTAGGCAGCCCCACATGACGAGCCACTTAGGCGACTCTGGCATGTAGTGAAATGTGAAAGCAAGCACAACTGGGGCAACAAGGACTGCTCCCCCAATAAGCATCCACCACCACACTTTCTTGACTATGACCTTAGAGAGAACGAAATTCGATATATTGCCTAATAGGGTGCCCACACTGATACACAACTAAACCATGGAAAGGACTTGTCATAATGCAAATTCAATGTGAAACAAAAAAAACTTATGACAAAAAAATGAAAAAGATGCCACAAAATTAGGAAAAAGAAAAGAAAAAAAAAGAAATGAAGATAAATGAGCACCTCAGGTATGGAGATCAAGGTCCCGCCGGAGAAGGCAGGGGAAATCTCAGTCGCATAAATTGGGGCAATTGTGACAGCAAAGCTAGCGCCAAGGTTGGCAATGCCACGGCCAAGCAGGAAGATGGCATAAATGGGGGCAATGCTTATAATGAGGGGCCCGATGAAAAATAAGGCGGCTGCCACCACAATTGTCCAACAGCGGCCTGCCCAATTGACATATATCTCGCCAGCACCAACCCAAGCAATGTCAACATACCAAGTCAAGACCTAGAGATGCAAGTCACTTACCTTTAGGTCTGTAAAATTCCATAAAAATAATGAGAAACTAAACCAAAATCACTAGACTAATGGTTGGTTCCAAACTTCATGGACCAGTTTTCGCTTGACAATATTGAACAAGAGAGACTAACCATAAGGTAGTGAAAAGGTGGTCAAAAAGGCAGCGAAGATGTAGATAGTGGCCTACTTGTTCAGTTGCGGCCTCGCCAAAGCATTGAAGTCCTCAATCCTTCCTTGTCTCGTTCCTTGTCTAGCAATGACAAAATAAATAAAGATCAACTAACGGCATGTTATTTGCCTAGTAGTGACAAATGCAGCTGACGAGCAACCATCAAGTGACTTGCGTGCCGCTGATGTGCAGTCGGTGTGCCATTTACGTGCAAGACACTAGTCCTTATCATCATTAAGCTTTCATCATTCTCATAATATATATATATATATATATATATATATATATATATATATATATATATAATGATATTAAGAAGAAAAAAAAATCTCTCATGCCATAGATGGATGGTTAGTAGATAGATGGTCGGACATAGAGATGGAGGTGGTGGAGAGCCTTATTTAGATGAACATGAATTGAACAGGAGGACGAGGAAAGGTGAAAGACGCACTGACTTGGGTGGAAGATAATTGATTATATAACATATCTTTCTCATTTTATTTTTATTTGGGGGCATGAAAGCAAAAACCTGAAATATCCTACAAACCCGACGAATCAATTAAATTAAAAAATTTAACTTATGCAAGTAATTATAACTAAGGCAATTTGGACTCAATCGGTAGATTATGAAAGAATAATCTTGGATTTTCCGAGCTGAAAATGCCACGACACCTCGACTTATGCCAACCTCGTGGGTCTTTAGAAATTCAATCTAACATTAGCATTTCATCGATCAATTTCACAAAAGCTCGTGTTTTAGACAAAATGAATAATAATTTCATAATATTCAAGGAGGATCAAATTTTTTTTCAAGGTGAGCTATATCTCTATTACATGAATCATGATTCTTATAATATATCAAATAATTTTTCAAATCAAATCATCTATTTTTGGTAAGTTAATTAAATCATTTTTACTTTGCTAAAATACGTTAAAGTTTATTTTCATAAACGTATTTATTTTATCCACGGGCACAACGCGGTGCTCTTTAACTTTGATCCATCTTCACGTTCTCGCTCCCTGCATTTGAGATTTTTCTCTTGGCGTCGATGAGGAACTCGACGGACCAGATGCTGCGGCTCCATGTGGGCGAGATGCACGTGAGCAGCACTGGATCCTTGCGCTCTGGAGAAAGGAAGCTTCCTCACGGTAAAAGCCGCTGCTTTAACTACCACCGCACCGCACCGCACCGGCACCGTCCAGCGCCGAAAATGTCCCACGCATTATTTATTTATTTATCCTTCGTGAATCATAAGAAACCTGTCGGAAACTGCATGGGGCTACGTTGCTTGGGCCGACACGTGGCAAGCCCCTACACGTTTGTCAGACTTTGCCGGATTGTCGTGGGTCCCGCTTTCCGCGTAAGATTAAGCAATGGAGCGAGCAAGTATTGCTGCATATAGGCTAACTTTACTAGGTTAGCAATACGGCAGTTTTTTGACCTAGAAAATCCTATATTATATTAGTGATATCCTTGTTCGGTAGAAAATAAATAATTTTTAAAATATTTTTCTAAAAATAATTATTTATATTACTTACAAAAATGAATAAGCGAAAAATATGTTCATCATTTATGAAAATATTTAAATATATATTATTATCAACAATGGAAACATTTTTCTTTACCTAATTATTTTAAGTAATACAAGTAATTATTTTGAATCGTTCATATTCTGCGAAACAAATGGAGCCTAGTCAAGATAATATCTCCTTGAATAGAAAACTTTTTTTTATCTTATATTATATGGAAGACGGTTTGGTTATTACGATTATTCCTAGTATAATGCCACAAATAACAAAGGTTTCTGGCCTTGTGTGCATTTCACTTTTGTTGTTGTTGTATTTGAGCAATCGATGTTGGATGTAGGAATACAGTAGCATGTGACTTTTAACAAAAATATCTAATACATCTACAATACATACAGCTAGCACCTAGAAAAATTGAAGCATGGTTCTTCAATTTCAAATGGGAAAGTCAGTATTTCTTTCCTTACAACACATAATCGCTTCACCAAAAGACGATGATCAACTCGCTGAGTAAGCATCACATGTCGTGTCATCAATTAGCGTTATTTATGTTAACCTTGAACCGCTATTAATCATTTGTATGTAATCATATGCTTCAAATTAATCTAACATGCCGTGGAGTTCTTCCACTATCTGTTGTTTCAATTCATGATTTTGAACTTTGCTTGCCACTAAGTAAGCATTAAATCTTGTAGGGATTAAACATGGAGTAAATGTCATTAGAGACTGTTGTTACTCTTTGACAACCAATATAGTTGAAAGATAATGTATTGATCAGAAAACCACCCACAGATAAAAATAATGCTATGACAAGGAAAATTCTTAAATTTTTTACCAGAGGAATTTCACTCGCCGTGTGGACTTATACGTCGTATAGTAATTTCGAGATAAACATAAAGTAAATTTTTGTCCAAGAAACTTGTTAACGAGTGCTTCATAACCACATAGGACATGACTATTTATGAAAAATTATCATTTTCAATGCATTGGTTGTTATATTGATATGCGTCATTAGTTAATTGAAAATCAATGCTTTTTTGTACACATGCTTAGTAGTATTTCAAGGGTATTCAATAGTAAGACTCTATTGTTAAATTCAATGCTCGAGAGTATTTTTTAAGAATTTTTTCTTGAATATTAAGACACGGTCCATTGGATGATGATGTAAGCATTGCACAAGGGCCGTCATGCTAACTCCAAAGATTCATCTACTTCAATGGATTGAGTCTCAAAAAACATTTCATATCATTCGAGATATTTTTACATAAAATATGCATCTCATGACATGTAGATAAAATGTCTTTCTTATAATCGTCTTTTCTCTAATATATATATTTGGATTGACTGCGATTCACAATTAAAATAGGCACTTAATTACATTGGTGATGCTACAATATAGTATTAGTATATTACTACATCACGTTTGCGGCGGCATATGGGCGTTACATTATATTTTTCTCCAACGGTCAAGACCCCACCACCAGTATGGATTTTGCGTGTCCTTTGGTTGGGTCACAACGCTGCTCCAAGTGTCAACTCCTCATTCAAAGGGCGGTGCAAGGACACGTGGCGAAAAGGGTTGCCTCCTTGGAGTCGCTTTTTTCCACTTTTTCAAGTTATGTTAGTTGTAACCGACCAAAAAAAAAGTTATGTTAGTTGTCCGATCAAAAGAAAAAATGTTAGGTTAGTTGATACGAGGGAGGTCCCATCCTTTACTTAGTCAAATAAATTTACGCTCTAATGGCAGCTAAAACTAATAATTTAGTGACTAATTGTCTTCTTTGAGAATTTGTTCACCCAAAAATTGAGAATTTCAAAATTTATAAAGATTATGACCCTTTCAATATGATAAAAGAAAATAATATATGTATTATTTTCATCTAGAATCCAGAATTTACTTAGTGCCCTAACGTGAAGTTATCATCCTAAAGCGCCTATGACAAACAAATAATTCTGTTTTACTCTTTTGAAGAAATGGGTCACATATCGAAATATGAATTAAAGAATGCATATTACTTTATAAACCAAATTTACAAATCAGTTTTTGAGTTTCTAGCTAACATTATTTTTTTTTTTTTTTAAATATCTCCACATGACATGAGAGAAATGGATGATTGAACATCATGGTAAAGTAGATTATACTTTTAGTCAAAGGTAAGTTTGTCATTTTAGAGGTGAAGTATTGTCATGTTCATATAGACAAAAGGGAACACACAATGAGTTTCTATAATTTGATCATTACAATTTGAAACTTATTCATCCATATTGAAATTTTCAAGCATGCTCTATAGGTCTCAAATAGAACCGTTTTACTAAATCAATTATTTTGAAATTTTCAAGCATGATCCGTAGGTCTCAAGTAGAATAGTTTTACTAAATTAATTGTCGCATGATGGCGATGGCATGACGTTGAGTAATATTCAATGGAATGATGATGCAAGGTGGATTGATATTCGACTTATTTCTTGATTGAGCAACTAAAGCCCCAAATTAGCCCATAATCTTTAAATCTCCAAATCAATCCCTCCCACATGAGGCCTCTTTCCCCTGGATTTGGATCTTGTCGGCTTGGAGCCAAGACGAAGATGAACTCAAGATTCTACAGTAGAAACAGTAAAGGGTGGTTGTATCAGGTTTATAGAGAATCAATCCAAGTTATAACTTCGATTGCGGTCTCTTCACTAATTTTATAAATCCTGTTTTTGTCTTTACAGGTGTCCAGGTGGCTATTGCTGATTTCAAGGTGGTCCCTTATCAACTTCTAACGCGTCTCCAAAGATAACTTTCACCTATAAAAGGAGGAACAACAGAAGGCCAAGTGGCGAGGAATATACTTCATTCTGCCATCTTGACCAAGGATTCAACACTCCGTGACTTGCTTTTGAATTTGTCTTTACAGGTCCAGGTGGCTACGCAATTGAAAGAGAGGAACAACAGGGCATTCAGCCATCTTGACCAAGTTTCCGTGACTCCAGATTGAAGAGAAGGCATTCAGCCACCGTTCCTCTCCAGATCACTGCTAACGTCCCTGTCGCAAACCCTAGCTAGTTGCGATTGGTTACCCTCGCCATCTGCTTTGAAGCATCATTGATTGCGATTCCCGCAATCCGTTACTCGTTCGAACTTGGAAAGAACAGACAAGGTAGGTAAAGTTCCTATCTAATTTAATTCTTGAATATTTTGTTTCCTCGATTGAAGTATTGCATGTTCGATTGAATTCCGATTGAATGAGGTCGTTGTATCGTGTTAAAAAAATCTCAATTATAAAAAATATTGAGCCGCGAGACGTCGGATCAGGTTTTTGATTATTTTGATTTTCTATCTTGGGTCGGGGAAAATTGTATGCTTTATATGATCGGTTGCATTATGTTTTGATTTTTTTAGTAAACTTACAAAAAAAATCTGTTACATATTGCTTACAAAAAAAATATTTTTGAAACTAAAAGAGAACGGGTACCGAAAGGGCGTTAGTTTAACTTAGCGTAACCATGTCCCCGAACCTATTGAATCTCTGGTTCGCAGAAGTAAAGTATTCTCCCATACTTTACTTGTGTTATATTTTCATAATCTATTTGTATTGCTTGTGTTCGTTTCTTCATATATAATGCATTGATGATTTCTCAATAAAAAAATCTGTATTATTTTTTTGTACAAAAACCGAGATAAATGATGACTCAGCATTGATCTGCACTTTAAATTCTTCTATATATGACTATAAATCCCAATTAGAAAGAGGCACATAATCAGATTAGTGACGCTGCAAGCATGCGGTACATGAGATGTTACATTAGAATTTTCTCCAAACGGTCGGGTCGAGTCGGGGCCCCACCACCGGTTTCCATTTGCGCGTCCTCCGCTTGGATAGTAACGCCGGTCCAGTCGAAGTGTCAAGTCCCCATTTAAAGGGCGGTGCAAAGGACACGTGGCGAAAAGGGTCGCATCCTTGGAGTCTCTCTCTTCTTCTTCTTCTTTTTTCCCCACTTTTCCAGTAATGTTGGTTAATCCGAGGGAGGGTCCATGATGCTTGGTCAAATTTACACACTGATGGCGGCTAATATTTTAAAGATGATGTTCTTACAAAAGAATATAATATTTTAATAAATTTCAACCAAAAATACAGAATTTACTTAATGTTATATAAAGTGATTATTGGGCTATTCCTATGGCAAACAAATAACTCTATTTTATTCTTGTAAAAATTGATTTCAATATAATGAGACAAACCATGAATGATAATTAAACAAAAAATAGTAAAGTGAGACTTGAATTAAATAAACACATGTTATTTTATAAAACCGAGTTTATGAGTGAGTCCTTTTAGCTAACATTTTCTTAAAGATTTAGAGCAATTTTCACTTTTTGATATATCAATTAAATGAAAATAGAGGGAGGATTAAACATCATTTGGTACAGAAAATTATACTTATAGTCAAAGATAAATTTGTCATTTTAATGAGACATATTGTTATTATATATGAATGGGTGACAGAGTTTCTATAATTTGATCGTTGCAAGAGTGCAAGTTCACCTCATATCTTATCACCAACTTTCCCCCTTCTTTAGTGATTTTTTATTTATTCTTTTCTCGAAATACTTATTTCTTTCTTTCTTTCTTTCTTTGCATAATTATTTTCTATCAATTGTTCGGTTACTTTTTAACCTAGACCTTTTTCTTAGTGCCTTTCCTTCACTCTACCAAAATCAGATTATAGAAGATTTGATGCTATTTGTTTTCGTAGTTCTCCATCATATTCATATAACAGTCTAAGAAAAGGTGTCCATCGAGATTAAAGAAAAATTCTATGACTAAGATATACAACAAAAATAACATATATTAATTTGATATTTTGTTTATCATATATTTGCTTACATCACTCAACAAAAGAAAAAAAAAAATAATAATCAAGAGAAATATTTATCTCCAACCCCTAAATCAAGGAATTGAAAGGGAAAATAAAACCCTTCCCTTTCAAGGAAAAATAGAGAGCTACAAATTCCAATTGTAGCTGACTCTATAATTGCTCTACACACTTAAAAAAAGAAAGTCCTAACTAGGCTGCGGACGGGGCGGTGATGAAGCGGAAAGCTCTGGCCTCCGTCAACGCCGCAAGGAATCGATCCCATTTTGTTTTCTTCGCCGCTTCATCTCTTGCAATAATATTCTTGTAGTCCAAGGACTCGTCATCGTAAATATCCCACCACTTCTTCACCAGCATCTTGATATCGTCCCGATCCATGTTATGTTCCTCACCCGTGTACCGCCACGGCTTCGATCCGGCGGCACAATAATGAACGACCTTCACCTTGTCCAGCTCGACATTTTCAGGATGACGCCACAACATCGCGAGCACAAGGTTGTAGACGTTGGGAATTGGTTTGTAGATGTCCTTGAAGTACATGTTCAAGAAGTCTTGCTCAGCAAATGGAGTTGCAGGTGTGATCTTGAGGGCTTCGAGCAAATCATGGTAAGTGTCGAGGTTTGGCTCGTACACGAACATGCCGGCGTTGAAGTAGAGAGACGGCTTCGGGCCAACGTGGTCGGGCCATTGCACCTTGTCGGGACACTGCTGGCAATACCCGATTTCAAACTGAGGGGTGTGACTCCAGGTCTTTTCGCAGAAGCAGTCCATGACAGCATAGAAGAAGCCGTTCGCGAGGTCGAAGAGGTGGTCAATGTTGTCGAAAACTTGGATGTCTCCATCCAAATATATCATCTTGCTGTACTCCACAAACTACAATTCAAGAAGCCAGATCAACAACTGAATATTACCATGCTAATAGTACTTCTCACTCCCAACCTAAATCTAAAATACAAAGAAATATTTAATAACCAAGCATACCTCCCAAATCCTGAGCTTGGAGTAGTTGATGACATAATAGGCCATGGCGAACTGGGTCTGGTTCTCGGGTGGATAGACAGGCTCGATCTCCCTCATGATACATCCTTGATCCACCAGGATCTTCCGGTGATCTGCCGGCACATCTGGCAAAATCGCCACCACAAGCGGGTACTTGCTCTTCGCCTTCCTCAACCCCTTGGCCAGCCCAACCACACCCTTCACGTAGTCGCCGTTTCCGGCCAAGAACGTCACGTAGGCACAGCTAGGCTGGTTCTCGGGCTTCAGCTTCACAACGCCATTAGCGGCAGCATCAGCGGGAGCCATGATGGGAGCCATTTTCTTTGGTAGGAAAGGTTTGAGGTTTCTGTGAGTGGAATGGAGAATGAGTGTTTGAGAAGGATTTGCAATTTGCTTGGCTGAGTTTGAGTTGATGATTTTGGCAAGAGGAGTATGCACGGTTTATATAGAGATGGAGAATTAATTTTTTTAATCGAGGTGACTGAATCTTAGACGTGGGATGGAAGCTGCTGGAGTCCCGGAGTTTCATACCGACAAACCAAAGATTTTGTCTGTCCAACGGGGGTAGAGCTTTTCCATTAGCTAGGCCGTTTCTTCATAAACGAAGTCTCCGCCGATGGATCGAACTCCACGTGGGTCCGCGCATGTTGATCGGACGGTCGTTAATCAAGATCCAGGTTCGGTGGGCGGTGCAAGAATATGAGAGAGAGAGAGAGAGAGAGAGACAGATAGTTAATGTTATCGAAGACCCGCAAGTCAAGCTTTTCGCAGATTTACTACTATAACCCTAGCAGCCGACCCCATGATTACAAGACCTTGCGAAGGTATTCCCGTAATTTGAGAATGTTCCAAGGGTGATTATATTTTATGTGTACGTTTGAGTTTGTAGGGCGCCGTGGAAGGGGGCGGTTTCCGAGGTAAATGTCACGCTTGCCCAAAATTGGGAGTCAACAACTCTACAGTCGAGTCACATCTCTTTTTGACTAACCGTTGCAATAGTAGAAGGACAAGGTTAGCCAAGTTTTGGTAAAACCCGCTGTTTTAACTACCGCCGCACCGTCCAAGACCCAGAATATTCCATGCATTATTTATTTATTCGTTTATTTCCTTGTGTATGCATGAATCATACGAAACCTGTCGGAAGCTGCATGGGTTTACGTTGCTGGTGGCCGACACGTGGCAATCCCCTAGACGTCTGCCAGACTTTGCGGGTCGACGTGGGTCCCCCTTATCGCATAAGATCAAGAAATGGACCGAGCAAGTATTGCTGCATGTGGGCCAACTTTACTAGGTTAGCATATTCTTTGACCGCCGTCCACCGAATTGAGATCTCCCTTCTCAACCGTCCGATCGACCCTCATCCACACGACGGCACACGCCTCATTAGTCAGACCCAATCTTTTCGGTTTGTCGGCATGAAATGGAACTCTACTAGATTCAACAAGTCCTTATTGCTCTCATTAGAGACTGCTGTTACTCTTTGACAACCAATATAGTTGAAGGATAATGTATTAATCAAAGAACCGCCCACAAAATAGAAATAATGCCGTGACAAGGAAAACTCTTAAATTTTTTACTAGAGGAATTTCACTTGCCACGTGGACCTATAGTAATTTCGAGATAAACATAAAGCAAATTTTTGTCCAAGAAACTTGTTAACTAGTGCTTCATGAGCATGTATTAAATGACTATATATGAAAATTTATCATTTTCAATGCATTGCCTACTGAAATGCATCGTTAGTTTATTGAAAATTAATGTTTTTTCTGTACACATGCTTAGTAATATTTCGAGGGTTCTCATTAATAAGACTTTATTGTTAAATTCAAAGCTCAAGGGTGTCTTCTAAGAATTTTTCCTTGAATATTAAGACACAATTCACTGGATGATGATGATGCAAAAATTGCATGAGGCCCATCATGCTAACTCCGAAGATTTGTCTACTTCAATGGATCGAGTGTCATAAAAAATGTTTCCTATCACCCAAGACAGTCTTTTACATAATATGCATATCACATGACATGGAGATAAAATGTCATTTTTACAATGGCATTTTCTCTTAAATATTTTTTTTTAAACTATAAATCAGGATTAAAAAGAGGCAACTTAATTACATTGATTATATTAAAGTATTATCACATCATCACATCATCACATCATGTCTGCATTTGTATATGAGGTGTTATATTATATTTTCCTCCACGATCGGGGCCCAGCCACCAGTATTGATTTGCATGTCCTTTGCTTGGATCACAACACTGCCCAAGTGTCTATTCCTGATTCAAAGGGTGGTTGCAAAGGACATGTGGCGAGAAGGGGTTGCATCCTTGGAGTCTCTTTTTTCCACTTTTCAAGTTATGTTAGTTGTTCCGACCAAAAAAAGAAGTTGAGTTAGTTGATCCGAGGGAGGCGCATCTTTTACTTATCTAAACAAATTTGCACGCTAACGACAGCTAAAAACCAATAAATTAGTGACTAATTGTCTTCTTCGAGAACTTGTTGACCCAAGAAATGAGAGTTTTGAAAATTTTAAAGACCATAACCTTTAAATTTCATAAAACAAAATAATATTTTCGACTAGAATCCATAATTGATTTAATCCCCTATCATGATGTAGTTGTCATCCTAAAGAGTAATTCATCCCCTTCCAATAAGATCTAGTAATCCTAGACATAAAGATTTGATTATGAAAATTGATTTTGAAATAAAAGGACAGACCATAAATGATACTCAAACGAATGGGCCATATATCAATAATATGAAATAAAGAATACATGTTACTTTGTAAATCAAATTTACAAATCTATCCATGAGTTTCTAGCTAACATTGCTTTAAAATTTTGGAGTACTTTTCACTTTTTAATATCTCCACCTAACATTTCAACCAAAAAAAAATCTCCAATAACATTAAAGAAAGGGAGAATTGAATATCATATGGTAAAGCGGATTATACTTTTAATTAAAGATAATTTGTCAATTTAGAGATGACATACTGTCATGCTCAATTAGGCGAAAGGGAACACATGGCAAGTGTTTGTAATTTAATCATCCCAATCTGAAACTTGCTCATCCATTTTGAAGTTTTCAAGCATGCTCTGTTGGTCTCTAGCAGAATAGCTTTACTAAATCAATTATCGCATAATGGTGATGGTGCCACATGGATTGATTATCGCATAACGGCAATGACTAATATTCAACAAAATGATAGCGTCACGTGGATTGATATTCGATGTATTTCTCGATCAAGCAACTAAAGCCCGAATTAGCCCATAATCTTTGAATCCACAAATCAATCCCTCCCACTCGAGTCCTATTTCCCCTGAGAAACCCCAATTCCAATCTCGACGGCAAAATGTGGAGCCAAGAAGAAGATGAATTTGAGATTCTATAGCAGAAACAACAAAGAGTGGTTGTGTTTTTTTTTTTTTTTTGGTAAGGTAAACTTGTATAAATGCCAACCATAACCTGTACAAACTAACGGATGACGGCTCCAATTTGCACTCAGCTTAGACTACTGAGTGGAAAGGAACCGCAATCCAAGGATAACTAATAGTTACAAACACAAAACATCAACAAAACACCCAGGAGGATATCACATTAATCTTAACCAGTAAAAATGGAGGTACTTAAACCCCAAGCTCTCGAAGACGTCTATTCACTATATTGTCTTGCACCAACGGTCCGGACAACACCTTGTCCCTGACAGCCTTGAAAATATAGTACTTCATTGAGAGAATGGAGACCACTTTACTCCGAAATAAGATATAATTACGAGACTTCCAAATAATATAACATAGAGCAGTAAATGAGAACCTGGGTATTTCCTTTTGGAAGCCTTTACCAAAAAGATTATTGTTTGGCCCAAACCATGGTATTACTCCACGATCCTCCCGGCCAAGCCAAATTGCACTTGCCCGCCCACGAGACAGCAAGAACATGTGTTATATGGCAGTCAAAAAATAGGTGATCAATAGTATCTGACCTAGAATTACAAAGGGCACACACAAACACACCGAAAGCCTCCCAATCAAAAGAAGGAACGTTTGGGTAGGTAATCGGTTTCTAGCAATCAACCAAAGTAGAAATTGATGCCTTGGTACTAAAGATTTGTGCCACACTAAAGAAGACCAAGGGACTCGCAAAGCCCGATACCTGGTAGACTCCCAAGCCGAGGTAGTCGAGAACTCACCCGATGAGAGAGGCTTCCACGTGAAGACGTCCGAGCTATTGAGGAGAGGTGGAACCGGATATGATCAGCTTCGAAGATGTTGAAGAACAGTGGCCCCCGCCGATGAGAAGAGGTCCGCCACCTTTGCTTCCCTAGTAAAGCCAGACCGGTATATGAAGGAGTTAGAGAACAACTCATTCAGCAGGCCTATAGGATGCCAAGGATCAAACCAGAGCGACACCGAGCGACCATTGCCTACCCGCCAACTTACTAGGCTAAGAATATCAGAACGCAAGGCTAAAATTTTCCTCCAAGCCCAAGAGCACGTTGTCGGCGTAGACATAGTCCAGAAGTACTTGTGCTTTAAGTAAGTGGCATGGATCCATTTACACCATAGCGATTCCTTGTCGGTAAACAGAATCCAAATATGTTTCATCATATAAGCTCTATTACTCTCCTTTAGCATCCTTAACCCAAGACCTCCTTCAACCTTAGGGAGACACACATCTTCCTAGGCCACTTTGGCACCACCAAAGCCTAGATTGGGTCCCTTCCACATAAATTGTCTACAAATTTGCTCAATCCTTTTCAAGACTGAACTTGGCAATATAAAAATGCTAGCCCAATATACTTGGATGGCATGAAGGACCGACTTGATAAGTAATAGCCGACCAGCAAAGGACAAGAAACGGAGAGTCCAAGAATGTACCCGGGCAGTAAGAAGACTTACCAAGGCAACGCAGTCCGTTTTGGCCAACCTCTTAGTAATAATAGGGACTCCAAGATATTTGACTGGAAGTGACCCCATCTGAAAACCCCACATCTAGCATATTTGATCCCGAGAGTTTGCAGAGCCTCTAGCTAAGAACACCTCACTTTTACTCAGATTCGGTCCTAGACCACTCCAAGAGGAGAATAATTGCAACCCCTCCTTAAGGCATTGGCATGCAATCATAGAAACTTCACAGAAGAGAAAGACATCATCTGCAAAAAATAAGTGTGACAACTGGATGGATTTACATCTCTAGAAGAACTTGAACCCAGGTAGACTAGCCTGCCGAGACATGATACCCGACAAGAACTCCATAGCAAGGGTGAATAGATAGGGAGACATTGGATCCCCTTGATTTAGCCCCCTCCCACTTGGGAAAAACCCCTGCAGCTCTCCATTGATAGAAAAAGAGAATTTAAGAGTCCTTACACAAATCATAATACGATCAATCAACCATCTAGGAAACCCAAAAGCATGCAGGGTTAATTCAAGAAAGTCCCGGTCAAGAGTATCATAGGCTTTCTGAAAATCCACCTTGACTGCACATTTAGGAAGATATGGCTCTACGTGAAAACAACTGAATAACTCTTGAGCCAGTAAAATGTTATCACTAATTCTCCGACCTTTGATAAAGGTATTCTGAAAGGGGCCTACAAGGGAGGGGGTGATTGTAGCCACTCTCTTAGCAATAATCTTAGTGATACATTTGTAAATAGTATTGCAACAAGCAATCGGTCTAAAGTCCTCCACAGAAGAAGCATTGGGAGTTTTAGGCACAAGGGCAAGGATTGTATTATTAACTTCCCTCAAAAGACTTCCAGTATTGAAAAAGTGTATAACAGCCTCAATCACATCCTGGCCTACTACTTCCCAATTCTTCTTGAAAAACTCAGCATTGAACCCATCAAGGCCAAGGGCCTTGTTTCCCGCTAACGAGAATATAGCATCATAGACTTCAGAGGAAGAAACAGGACTAGATAATAAACGTACCTGGTCATCTGTAATACCAGCTCTCAACACGCTTTTATTTCCAAAGAAGACAGCCGAACCTCTCGTGCTTCCCGGGCCAAGCAATTCCCGGAAGTGCTGAATAAAGAGGTTATGGACTTCCTTGATATCAGAGACAGAATTGCCCATATTATCCTTAACGGACAGGATTCTATTCCGGAGATGCTGATTATTGACCGAATGGTGAAAAAAATTTGTATTGAGATCCCCTTCTTTTAGCCAGCGTATTCTGGATTTCTGGCGGAAGAATGACTCCTCTTGGGACCTGAGCTCATAAAACTGCTTGAGCTGTGTTTTCTCCATTTCCACCAAGTCAACATTGAGCAGATCCAAACGGTAGGCATCCTCGGAGTCTTTAGAGCCCCCCTAGCAACCACTACACGTGTAGAGAGGTCAGAGAAGACATCCTTGTTCATTTGTTTAAGGAGGATTTTCACTGCTTTTAATCTGGAGTATAATCAATACATGGGAGTACCTACCGTCGAGGTAGACCAGGCTCGGTTAAGAAGAGGCCGGAAATCAGGATGGTCCATCCAAAAATTGAAGAATTTAAACGGTTTCCTCCCGGACGACGGGTTAGCAATCTTCACAATCATAGAGATACCTAGTGCAATAAAAGAAACTTCAGAGAATGAGAAGTCCTGACACCATTTGCCATTCACCACAACTCTGTCGATCTTGCGAATTTTCCGATTAGCCCCTAAGGAGGCCGACCAAGTGTGTCTGTAGCCAACATACCTAAGGTCAGAAAGCATAGCCTGAGCCAAACAATCCCTGAGTTCATCAAAAGAAGGGATCTAAGCGGTCGAGCCACCCACTCTATCCGAGGGGTCAAGAATGGCATTAAAGTCCCCAGCAATTATCCACGGACAATTAATCAAAGAGGAACCCAGTTGAACTAGGTCAGCCCATAACAACCTACGAGCCCCAAAGGTGTGCTCTCCATAGATAACCGACAAGTTAAAGGATATACCAGAACTAAGGTCCGAAAGTTTGCCATGAATGGCTTGGCCATGAGCT
This sequence comes from Corymbia maculata, assembly GCA_014182735.1. Taxonomy (NCBI): domain Eukaryota; kingdom Viridiplantae; phylum Streptophyta; class Magnoliopsida; order Myrtales; family Myrtaceae; genus Corymbia; species Corymbia maculata. The sequence continues at coordinate 20,539,797 of CM024683.1, read as the reverse complement.
AGAAGGGCATCAAATTTGACTCTATTAGGATCCCATCCCACCCATATCTGACCCCTAGGGGAGAATGTATAGTTTGAGATCCAAAGCCAACCAGGGAAAATCCTAGATGAGATGTCCTCAAAACAACCCGCAAGAACCTTGGTCTCCAAAATACCTATATAACAAAGGTTATGAGTCCGCACAAGATTACGGGCTTCAGCTTGACAAATCGGGTCTACTAATCCCCTTATATTCCATATACCTATATACATATATAACTATAAGCATCAAGAAAACTCACCTGCGCCAGCCCGTACTTCGACGGTTCTTTGATGTCAATGAACTGGGACCTTTCTTGAACTCCTGCGGAGGACAAGGACCAGAAACAAGCATCGGTTCAATCCGAGTAGGGCCTTGCATACCAGGATCAACAGCATGTTTGGTACCAGCCACTTTGGGGGCCGTACCGACCAGATCAGTAGCTGGCCTCGACGGAGGCATATCGGGCAACTCAATAACTAGATCAGTAACCGTTCTCACTATATGTTGATGAATCTTGGTGTCGCCTACCTCAAGAAGATCATCCTCAGAGTTGCTGCCCAATTCCCCTCCTTCATCCAGACCGTCATCTGAAAATAGAGATGTAGATGATGAAGAACGAGCAGACATAGGGTTCTGCTGTGGCCGAACCATAGAGATGCTGGAAGAGCAGGCCTTAGTTGAGACAGGCTACACTTCTGCCTTCCATTTGTTCTTACTCTTCCTTTGTTGCTTCTTCCATCCATCCTCCACATTTGTAGAAGCAGGTAAGTCAGATGTGGCCTTATCAGGGACAACAGGGCCGTGCTCTTTCACCTTCTCTAGCTAACTCGAGTCTGGACTAGGGGGGCCAGCATCCACGTCTACAGCACCAGCCAACGGGAGAGCTCTTTCATTATGAGGTTGGGAGGCCGAAATAGCATCCTCCACAACAGGATCCTTGGACGGGCATTTATGCCTAAAGCAGTTACAAGTTGGGCAGCAAATTGGCCTCCATTCATATTCAACATCTACCTTGCGTATGATTCCACTGATGAGTACATCAACTGAGGATAGAAACTCCGACTTGGCTGAAATCTCCACACAAACCTGAGCAAAAGAAAGCAATTTCATTTGTTCAGTACGTTGGTCAACATAGAGTGGCTTACCTAGCACACTAGCCACTACACTAATCCCCGAGGCGGACCATAATGCATAAGGAATGTTTTTAAAGCGGACCCACACCGGAACTGCATCATGTTGGTCCTTCGAAAGCTCAAGTAATGGTTGCCATTGTTGAAACATAAGTGGCACACGGGCTACTGTCATCGGCCCCCCTTCTAGCACTCTTCTACGGAACTCAGGATCCGGAATATGGAAAAAGAAAAAGCCTTGATCATTAGCTTTGACCTCCACTACCTTATCACCCCACACATGCTTGATGGCTGATTCAACCAGCCGGAATGGTAGTTTTTTCCCTACCAAGTATCCCACAATACATTCCTTCCAAAGCGGGTCCAAAACCTCCAACACCTCATCCGAAACCTCAGCCACTAGCTTGTTATTGATGCAAGAAGGTTTGACAAAGGTTAGATTGTAACCTTTCATGGCAGTCCTAGCTACATTGACCTAAGAACGATCAACCGGGGGACGACCTTGGTGTCCATTTTGTTTCGTTTGTGAAGGACCCATCAACCCACTTTGTGAGACATTCTTGGACACTTGCCCTTGCATAGGAAGCCCTTACGAAACATTCCTAATTCCAGCAGAAACTCTAGACCCACCAGCCTGGTTCTGGTCTTCCATTCCAGCAGCAGCCAGGTAATTCGTCCCAAAAGCATAAGCTAAACCCTTCTCTGTACCCCAACTACCATTCACTAATTGGGTCTCCCGCCCTTGCACAGAACCCCTCTATGCAGCAGCCAATTGACGAGCAGGAGCCCTAACTCCAGCAGCCTGAGAACGACCATCGTTCACAACAACATTCAGTTCGTGAGACCCCAAAACAAAGCCATTCCCCTGCCCTGAACTAGCTTGAACACAGTCTACATTTGGTTGATCTGACAACCTATGAGCTACAATCAGCTGATCCCGCCTAATACCTACTTCAGCCAAGGAAGCAACCGTAACCCCTCCACAATCATATTCCATAACAGGGAGATTCGGACCCAATTCCATACCAGCAAAACACAAAAGACCCCTAAAAATTAGCAGCCATACCACGAAACTGAGCTGAAGATCTAGGGCGAGAGGGATGAGGAGGGCGTGGCGAAGAGGACCTTCGAAATTAGGCCAAAACACCTCCCTCCGCCACTGGAACAGCGCACCAGCAAACCCACAACAAAACCCTAAGGGAGAGGAGCCATACCCAAAGCTGAGGTGCAGATCTTGGGTGAGAGGGATGAGGAGGGCGTGGCGAAGAGAACCTCCGAATTTCAGGTCGAGGCTCCTCCCACAGCCGCCGGAACAACGCTCCCTTACCAGCGAGGAGCGGAGTCACGGACGCCAAAAGGAGGGGAAAAAGGTCGGCTTCTTTTCTGACTTGTACTGCGCTTAGTGGTTGTGTTAGGTTTGCATAAAATCGATCAAAAGGATAACTTTGATTATAGTCCTCTCAAGAGTGTGTTGTGTTTATGTAATCTATTTAGGCCCTGTTTGGTTAGGCATTATGAAAGGGCTTTGGGTCCCTAAAGGCCCCTGGCTAAATGCAAATCCGTTTGATTCAACTTTTTAGAGAACTTTGGCCAGATATGATTGTATCTTCAAATGGCTCTAAGGGCCTTTTATCCCAATGCAAGTCCAAAGCTACTTTGGGAAGTTACATCTTCAAGATGCAAGTTGGTTACTATTTACATATACTGTTCATCTTCCCCAGATAAGGGAACAAAAGTCGACGACCATCAGCCAATGGGTCGCTAGCACCGGCCACAACTGCCGAAGGGATCACCCAACCTTGGTGATTGTCGCTCTAGGTCGCATGACCTCAGGTGAGGCCTAGGTCGTGTAAACTAGGCAACTATCACCTGAGGTAAAGCAAAGAATCGCCTGGGTCACGCGAACCCAAGCAATCGTTGCCTAAGGTTTGGCAGATGGTCACCTTAGTTGTGACGAACCAGGCGACGCCGTCGGATGGCCGCCCTTGATATGGCCCCCGGAGGTTGGCCGCCAGTGACTAAATAAAAAGAAAAAACACTTAATTTTTTTTAAAAAAAATTTAGCAAAACTCCTTTGCAAAATATAATTTTTACAAAATGGTATTTAAGCTAAGATCGATTTGTAATGAATTTTAAAATTATAATTTACCAAACGCTATTTATATTTCGGAAAATCCCTTTAACCCAATAATATTTGCATTTTCTTAAGTACATTTATTTAAAGTCAAGCCAAACGAGCACTTGCTACGTTTGTGTTGTTTTATTCACATGTAATGCATTAGAGGTCACTCAATGAAAAAAATTATGTATTGCCTATCGATATAAAGAGTGAGATAAATGACAAATCAGCATAGATATGCAATTTTTAACTATGAACATTTTGTCCTTCGGTTAACACTTGATGTGCTATCGCATGACATGTTCAGTTAATGTCATTTTCGGAATCATCTCTTTTCATTAAATTCTTTTAGGTATGACTATATATCCCAATTATAAAGAGCCACTTCATCAGACTGGTGATGCTACACGTATGTGGCATATTTGGCGTCGTATCATAATTTCTCCAACGTCGGGTCGGGGCCCCACCACCGATATCCATTTGCGCGTCCTTCGCTTGGCTCGTAACACCAGTCCAAATGTCAGCTCCTGATTCAAAGGACGGTGTGGGGGACACGTGGCGAAATGGGTCGCTTCCTTGGACTCTTTTTTTTTCGCACTTTTCCACTTATGTTTGTTGCTCCGAGGATGGGTCCATCTTCGCTTCATCCAAAGAAATATACAAACTAATGGCAGCTAAACGAGACTTTTGAAGGTTTTGAAGATGATCTTTGAATATTACAAACGGAGATAACATTTCATAACTTTCAACTAGAAATCAAGAATTAATTTAATGTTATATAAAGTGAGTATTGAGCTATCGCTCTTAAGAGTTTATGGCAAACAAATAACTCGATTTGTATTCTTTCTTATGAAAAATCGATTTCGAAATAACGGGATAGATCATGAATGATAACTTGAACACATATAGTGAGACATGAAATAAATAAACACACCTAACTTTATAAAATTGAGTTTGCAAATGAGTCTTTTTAGCTAACATTTTCTTAAAGATTTAGAGTAATTTTCACTTTTTAACATCTCCAAATTACATTAAAATAAAGGAGGGACGGTTAAACATCTCGTAATACAGCTAATTATACTTTCAGTTAAAGGTAAGGTTGTCTTTTTAATCATCGCAAAGCGCAAGTGCATCTAATATCTCACCAACTCGTTACCTTCCTCAGCTATTTTTATTTAGAGTTTGCCCAAAATCTTTCGTTTCTATAATTACTTCCTATCAACTATTTGGCGATGGAGTTTATTCTTTTCCTAGACCTTTTGATAATGCTTTTTCCTTTACTCTGCCAAAATCATATTATAAAAATTTTGATGCTATTTGTGTTTGGTACTTCTCCATTATATATTCATATAATAATCTAAGAGAAGGTATCCTATGGAAATTCCACGGCTATATTTATACAAAAGAAATAACATATATAATTTAATATTTCGTTTAACATGTATATTTGCACATATCACTCAACAAAAGAAAACAAAAAAAAAAATTAGGAGAAATATATATCTCCAACCCCTAAATCAAGGAATTGAAAGGGAAAATAAAACCCTTCCCTTTCAAGGAAAAATAGAGAGCTACCGCTTCCAATTGTAGCTGACTCTATAATTGCTCTACACACTTAAAAAAAGAAATTCCCAATTAGACACGACTAGGCTGCAGATGGGGCGGTGATGAAGCGAAAAGCACCGGCCTCCGTCAACGCCGCAAGGAATCGATCCCATTTTGTTCGCTTCGCCGCTTCATCTCTTGCAACAATATTCTTGTAGTCCAAGGACTCGTCATCGTAAATATCCCACCACTTCTTCACCAGCATCTTGATATCGTCCCGATCCATGTTTTGTTCCTCACCCGTGTACCGCCACGGCTTTGACCCGGCGGCACAATAATGAACGACCTTCACCTTGTCCAACTCGACGTTTTCAGGATGACGCCACAACATCGCGAGCACAAGGTTGTAGACGTTGGGAATTGGTTTGTAGATGTCCTTGAAGTACTTGTTCAAGAAGTCTTGCTCAGCAAATGGAGTTGCAGGTGTGATCTTGAGGGCTTCGAGCAAATCATGGTAAGTGTCGAGGTTTGGCTCGTACACGAACATGCCGGCGTTGAAGTAGAGAGACGGCTTCGGGCCAACGTGGTCGGGCCATTGCACCTTGTCGGGACACTGCTGGCAATACCCGATTTCAAACTGAGGGGTGTGACTCCAGGTCTTTTCGCAGAAGCAGTCCATGACAGCATAGAAGAAACCATTCGCGAGGTCGAAGAGGTGGTCGATGTTGTCAAAGACTTGGATGTCTCCATCCAAATATATCATCTTGCTGTACTCCACAAACTACAATTCAAGAAGCCAGATCAACAACTGAATATTACCATGCTAATAGTACTTCTCAATCCTAACCTAAATCTAAAATGCAAAGAAATATTTAATAACCAAGCATACCTCCCAAATCCTGAGCTTGGAGTAATTGATGACATAATAGGCCATGGCGAACTGGGTCTGGTTCTCGGGTGGATAGACGGGCTCGATCTCCCTCACGATACATCCCTGATCCACCAGGATTTTGCGGTGATCTGCTGGCACATCCGGCAAGATTGCCACAACGAGCGGGTACTTGCTCTTCGCCTTCCTCAGCCCCTTGGCCAGCCCAACTACACCCTTCACGTAATCGCCGTTTCCGGCCAAAAACGTCACGTAGGCACAGCTAGGCTGGTTCTCGCGCTTCAGCTTCACGACGCCATTAGCGGCAGCATCAGCGGGAGCCATGATGGGAGCCATTTTCTTTGGTAGGAAAGGTTTGAGGTTTCTGTGACTAGAATGGAGAATGAGTGTTTGAGAAGGATTTGCAATTGTTCGGCTAAGTTTGAGTTGATGAATTTGGCAAGAGGAGGATGCACGGTTTATATAGAAATGGAGAATTAATTTTTTTAATCGAGGTGACTAAATCATAGACGTGGGATGGAAGCTGCTGGAGTCCCGGAGTTTCATACCGACAAACCAAAGATTTTGTCTGTCCAACGGGGGTAGAGCTAGGCCATTTCTCCATAAACGAAGTCATTTGAGAGCTCCGCCGATGCATCGCACTCCACGTGGGTCCGCGCGAGTTGATCGGACGGTCGTCAATCAAGATCCGGGTTCGGTGGGCGGTGCAAGAAGATGAGAGAGAGAGAGATAATGCTATCGAATATTTAGGAAGACCAACAAGTCAAGCTTTTCGCAGATTTACTAATATAACCCTCGCAGCCGGCCGCATAATTGCAAGACCTTGCCGTGGTATTCCCATAATTTGAGAATGTTCCAAGGGTGATTATATTTCATATGTACGTTTGAGTTTATAGGGTGCCGTGGAAGGGGGCGGCTTCCGAGGATAATGTCACGCTTGCTCAAAATTGGGAGTCAACAAAGTCTACAGTCGGGTCACATGAGAAAGTGATATAGCCCTTTTTGACTAACCGTTGCAATGGTAGAATGACGAGGTTAGCCAAAAACCCAAAAAGAATAAAGTTGTAAAAAGGGAAAGCGAACCCACCCCAAAAAAAGGCCAAAAAAAATGAGTATATTGATGTTTTGGCCAAGAGTGTCCTCGGACAAATATCTTTTACCAGAAGGATAGGTCTCCAACTTTTTTTTGTGTGTATATTAAGTCCTGTGTTGTTTCAAACAGGAAACTATGAGTTCTATTCTAATGGCGATAAATAAAGGATAAATACTATGCGATTAAAAGTAAATATGATATGTAAAATAAAGAAAGATAGCCGAAAATGAGTGTTAATGAATTTTTGCTCAATTGTCTGATCCCTTACGATGGTGTACTTTTGGCTATTTATAGCTAGGTATTGCGAATAACCATCCTTTGGCAATTATTATCTTAATATTAAATTACCCAGAATCTTCGGTATCACGCTAATAACTACATTGTCTTATCCACGAAATCATCAATGTCGGGCCCTTCAAAAACTGCCTTCATTTTTATCCTCCTGCCCTTGAGAGAAAATCAACACTAAATCGTCGATACTTGTGATGGCAATCTCACTTAGACCCTTATGAGCCTACCTTACATGTCTCGGGCTTAGTGGGCCTTGTTATTTACCCATGACCAACTAGCCAATTTGTGGCTAATCAAACAATATACATGTTTTTACCGTGTGAATTCATCAATCCTACCGAGTTTTAGTATTCATCATGATTATCTTGATTATACAACATATTTTTCTTATTTTATTTTTATCTAGGAGCACAGAAGCGAAAACTTAAAATATCCCACAAACCTAACGAATCAGTTAAGTTCGGATCTTTAACCTATATAAATGATCCTAATTAGGGTAGTTTGGATACAGTTGGTAGTTTTGAAAGAACGATATTTGATTTCCAAGCTAAAAATGATGCAATGCCTAGACTAGTTACACTGACCTCTAGGATTTCTAAAAAATCATTAACATAAGCCTTTCACTGATAAATATCACGAAAGCTTGTGTTTTACACTAACTTTATAATATTAAAGGAGGATCAAAAATTGTGATTCTGAGATGAGCCATATCTCTATTACATGAATCCCAATTCTTTAAATAAATCCCATAATTTTTCAAATCAAATCATCTACTTTCGGTGAGTCAATGAAATTATTTTTACTTTGTTAAAAAACGTTGAGTCTCTTTTCCTAAAAGTATTTATTTTATCCGCGCGCAAAACGCGGCGCTCTCTATGCTCTATACATTCTCACTCGTTCTTGCTCCATGGCATTTGAGGTCATTTCTCGTGGCGCCGACGAGGAACTCAACGGACCAGATGCTGTGGCCCCACGCGGAGAGCTGCACGTGAGCAGCACTGGAATCCCTGCACTCCGGAGAAAGGAAGCTTGCTCTTGATTTCGTGCAAGTTTCGGTAAAACCCGCTATTTTACCTACCATCGCACCGTCCAAGACCTAGAGTATTCCATGCATTATTATTTATTCGTTTATTTCCTTGTGTATGCATGAATCATACGAAACCTGTCGGAAGCTGCATGGGTTTACGTTGCTTGTGCCCGACACGTGGCAAGCCCTAGACGTCTGCCAGACTTTGCGGGTCGTCGTGGGTCCCCCTTATAGCATAAGATCAAGAAATGGACCGAGCAAGTATTGCTGCATGTGGGCCAACTTTACTAGGTTAGCATATTCTTTGACCGCCGTCCACCGAATTGAGATCTCCCTTCTCAACCGTCCGATCTACCCTCATCCACACGCGTGGACTCCGATCTTTACGGGGGAGCCCAGGAACGACGTCGTTTCCTTAGCACGACGGCATTCGCGCCGAAATTCGCATCATTAGTCAGATCAATCTTTCTTATTTGTCGGCATGAAATGGAACTCTCTAGACTCAACAAGTCCTTATTGCTCTCATTAGAGACTGCTGTTACTCTTTGACAACCAATATAGTTGAAGGATAATGTATTAATCAAAGAACCGCCCACAAAATAAAGATAATGCTGTGACAAGGAAAATTCTTAAATTTTATTTTTTACTAGAGAAATTTTGCTCGTCATGTGGTCTTATAGAAATTTCTAGATAAACATAAAACAAATTTTTGTTCAAGAAACTTGTTAACGAGTGCTTCATGAGCACGTATTAAATGACTACTTATGGAAAATTATCATTATCAATGCATCGGTTGTTATACTAAAATGAGTCGTTAGTTAATTGAAAATTAATGCCTTTTTTTTACACATGCTTAGTAATATTTGGAGAATTCTTATTAATAAGACTCTATTTTTGAATTCAAAGCTCAAGGGTGTTTTGTAATAATCTTTTCTTGAATATTAAGACATGATTCACTAAATGATGATGTAAATATTGCACAAGGCCTGTCACGCTAACTCCAAAGATTTGTCTACTTCAGCGAATTGAGCATCACAAAAAATATTTCTTATAATTCAAGACAGTCTTTTTACATAAGATGTGCATCACATGATATGGAAATAAAATGTCATTCTTACATTTCCCTTTCCTCTTAAATCTATTTTTCTTTTACTGTAAATCACAATTAAAAAGAGGCAACTTAATTATGTTGATTACATTATAGTATTGTTACATCATCATATCACGTCTGCATCAGTATATGAGGTGTTATATTACGTTTTTCTCCAACAGTCGGGGCCCAACCACCAGTATTGATTTGCGTGTCCCTTGCTTGGGTCACAGCACCGGTCCAAGTGTCAATTCCTGATTCAAGGGCGGTTGCAAAGGACACGTGGCGAGAGGGGTTGCATCCTTGGAGTCTCTTTTTTCCACTTTTTCAAGTTATGCTAGTTGTTCCGACCAAAAAAGGAAGTTAAGTTAGTTGATCCTACAGAGGCATATCTTTTACTTATCCAAACAAATTTGCACGCTAACGATAGCTAAAAACCAATAAATTAGTGGCTAATTGTCTTCTTCGAGAACTTGTTGACCCAAGAAATCAGAGTTTTGAAATTTTTAAAGACGATGACCTTAAAATTTCATAAAACAAAATAATATATATTACTTTTGACCATAATTCATAATTGATTTAATCCCCTAACCTGATGTAATTATCATCCTAAAGAGCCTATGACAAACAAAAAATTCTATTTACTCTTTCAAAAAAGAGCATCCCCTTCCATTAAGATCTAGTAATCCTAGACATAAAAATTTGATTATGAAAATTGATTTTGAAATAAGAGGACAGACCATAAATGATTCTTAAACAAATGGGCCATATATCGATAATATGAAATAACGAATACGTGTTGTGTTGTAAATCAAATTTACAAATCTATCCTTGAGTTTCTAGCTAACATTGCTTTAAAGATTTAGAGTAAATTTCACTTTTTAATATCTCCACCTAACATTTCGACCAAAAAATATATCTCCACATAACTTTAAAGAAAGGGAGGATTGAATATCATATGGTAAAGCGAATTATACTTTGAATTAAAGATAATTTGTCAATTTAGAGATGACGTACTGTCATGCTCAAATAGGCAAAAGGGAACACATGGCAAGTGTTTGTAATTTAATCATCGTTGTCTGAAACTTGCTCATCCATTTTGAAGTTTTCAAGCATGTTCTGTAGGTCTCTAGTAGAACAGCTTTACTAAATCAATTACCGCATAACGGCGATGGTGCCACGTGAATTGATTATTGCATAACGGTGATGACTAATATTCAACGAATTGATGGCACCATGTGGATTGATATTTGACGTATTTCTCGATCGAGCAACTAAAGCCCAAATCAGCCCATAATCTTTAAATCCACAAATTAATCCCTTCCACTCGAGCCCTATTTCCATTGAAAAACCCCAATTCCAATCTCGGCAGCAACATTTGAGCCAAGAAGAAGATGAATTTGAGATTCTATAGCAGAAACAGCAAAGAGTAATTGTGTTAGGTTAACATAGAATCGGTCAAAAGTATAACTTTGATTATAGTCCCAAGAGAGTGTGTTATTTATATATAATCTATTTACACCGTTTGTGTTGATGTATTCACATGTAACACATCAGTGGTCACTCAATGAAAAAAATTTCGTATTGCTTTTTGATATAAAGATCGAGATAGATGACAAATTAGCATAAATGAGCAATTTTTAAATGTGAAGATTTTGTCTATCAATCAACACTTGATGTGCTATCGCATGACATGTTCAGTTAATGTCATTTTCAGAATTGCCTCTTTTCATTTAATTCTTTTATATATGAATAAAAATCCCAATTATAAAGAGCCGCTTAATCAGACAGGTGCTGCTACACGTATGAGGCATATTTATTATAATTTCTCCAACGTCGGGTCGGGGCCCCACCACCGATATCCATTTGCGCGTCCTTCGCTTGGCTCGTAACACCAGTCCAAGTGTCAGCTCCTGATTCAAAGGACGGTGTGGGGGACACGTGGCGAAATGGGTCGCTTCCTTGGACTCTTTTTTCGCACTTTTCCACTTATGTTTGTTGCTCCGAGGATGGGTCCATCTTCGCTTTATCCAAAGAAATATACAAACTAATGGCAGCTAAACGAGACTTTTGAAGGTTTTGAAGATGATCTTTGAATATTACAAACGGAGATAATATTTCATAACTTTCAACTAGAAATCGAGAATTAATTTAATGTTATATAAAGTTATTATTGAGCTATCGCTCTTAAGAGTTTATGGCAAACAAATAACTTGATTTTTATTCTTTCTTATAAAAAATCGATTTCGAAATAATGGGATAGATCATGAATGATACTTGAACACATATAGTGAGACATGAAATAAATAAACACATGTAACTTTATAAAATTGAGTTTGCAAATGAGTCTTTTTAGCTAACATTTTCTTAAAGATTTAGAGTAATTTTCACTTTTTAACATTTTCAAATTACATTAAAATAAAGGAGGGAGGGTTAAACATATCGTAATACAGCTAATTATACTTTCAGTTAAAGGTAAGGTTGTCTTTTTAATCATCGCAAAGTGCAAGTGCATCTAATATCTCACCAACTCCTTACCTTCCTCAGCTATTTGTATTTAGAGTTTGCCCAAAAACTTTCGTTTCTATAATTACTTCCTATCAACTGTTTGGTGATGGAGTTTACTCTTTTCCTAGACCTTTTGATAATGCTTTTTCCTTTACTCTACCAAAATCAGATTATAAAAATTGTGATGCTATTTGTGTTTGGTAGTTCTCCATTATATATTCATATAATAATCTAAGAGAAGGTATCCTATGGAAATTCCACGGCTATATTTATACAAAAAAAATAACATATATATAATTTAATATTTTTTTAACATGTATATTTGCACATATCACTCAACAAAAGAAAACAAAAAAAACAATTAGGAGAAATATATGTCTCCAACCCCTAAATCAAGGAATTGAAAGGGAAAATAAAACCATTCCCTTTCAAGGAAAAATAGAGAGCTACCACTTCCAATTGTAGCTGACTCTGTAATTGCTCTACACACTTAAAAAAAGAAATTCCCAATTAGACACGACTAGGCTGCAGATGGGGCGGTGATGAAGCGGAAAGCTCCGGCCTCCGTCAACGCCGCAAGGAATCGATCCCATTTTGTTCGCTTCGCCGCTTCATCTCTTGCAATAATATTCTTGTAGTCCAAGGACTCATCATCGTAAATATCCCACCACTTCTTCACCAGCATCTTGATATCGTCCCGATCCATGTTCTGTTCCTCACCCGTGTACCGCCACGGCTTTGACCCGGCGGCACAATAATGAACGACCTTCACCTTGTCCAACTCGACGTTTTCAGGATGACGCCACAACATCGCGAGCACAAGGTTGTAGACGTTGGGAATTGGTTTGTAGATGTCCTTGAAGTACTTGTTCAAGAAGTCTTGCTCAGCAAATGGAGTTGCAGGTGTGATCTTGAGGGCTTCGAGCAAATCATGGTAAGTGTCGAGGTTTGGCTCGTACACGAACATGCCGGCGTTGAAGTAGAGAGACGGCTTCGGGCCAACGTGGTCGGGCCATTGCACCTTGTCGGGACACTGCTGGCAATACCCGATTTCAAACTGAGGGGTGTGACTCCAGGTCTTTTCGCAGAAGCAGTCCATGACGGCATAGAAGAAACCATTCGCGAGGTCGAAGAGGTGGTCGATGTTGTCAAAGACTTGGATGTCTCCATCCAAATATATCATCTTGCTGTACTCCACAAACTACAATTCAAGAAGCCAGATCAATAACTGGATATTACCTTGCTAATACTACTTCTCAATCCCAACCTAAATCTAAAATACAAAGAAATATTTAATAACCAAGCATACCTCCCAAATCCTGAGCTTGGAGTAGTTGATGACATAATAGGCCATGGCGAACTGGGTCTGGTTCTCGGGTGGATAGACGGGCTCGATCTCCCTCACGATACATCCCTGATCCACCAGGATTTTGCGGTGATCTGCCGGCACATCCGGCAAGATTGCTACAACGAGCGGGTACTTGCTCTTCGCCTTCCTCAGCCCCTTGGCCAGCCCGACTACACCCTTCACGTAATCACCGTTTCCGGCCAAAAACGTCACGTAGGCACAGCTAGGCTGGTTCTCGGGCTTCAGCTTCACGACGCCATTAGCGGCAGCATCAGCGGGAGCCATGATGGGAGCCATTTTCTTTGGTAGGAAAGGTTTGAGGTTTCTGTGACTAGAATGGAGAATGAGTGTTTGAGAAGGATTTGCAATTGTTTGGCTGAGTTTGAGTTGATGAATTTGGCAAGAGGAGGATGCACGGTTTATATAGAAATGGAGAATTAATTTTTTTAATCGAGGTGACTAAATCATAGACGTGGGATGGAAGCTGCTGGAGTCCCGGAGTTTCATTCCGACAAACCAAAGATTTTGTCTGTCCAACGGGGGTAGAGCTAGGCCATTTCTCCATAAACGAAGTCATTTGAGAGCTCCGCCGATGGATCGCACTCCACGTGGGTCCGCGCGAGTTGATCGGACGGTCGTCAATCAAGATCCGGGTTCGGTGGGTGGTGCAAGAAGATGAGAGAGAGAGAGAGAGAGAGAGAGAGAGAGAGAGAGAGAGAGAGAGAGTTAATGTTATAGAATATTTAGGGAGACCAACAAGTCAAGCTTTTCACAGATTACTACTATAACCCTACCAGCCGACCTCATGATTACAAGACCTTGCAAAGGTATTCCCGTAATTTGAGAATGTTCCAAGGGTGATTATATTTCATATGTACGTTCGAGCTTATAGGGTGCCGTGGAGGGCGGCGGTTTCGGAGGATAATGTCACACGCTTTTCCAAAATTGGGAGTCAACAAGTCTACAGTCGGGTCACATGAGAAAGTGCTAAAGCTCTTTTTGACTAACCGTTGCAATAGTAGAAGGACGAGGTTAGCCAAAAACCCAAAAAGAATAAAGTTGTAAAAAGGGAAAGCGAACCCACCCCAAAAAAGGCCAAAAAAATGAGTATATTGATGTTTTGGCCAAGAGTGTCCTCGGACAAATATCTTTTACCAAAAGGATAGGTCTCCAACTTTTGTGTGTGTGTATATCAGGTCCTATGTCGTTTCAAAAAGGAAACTACGAATTCTATTCTAATGGCGATAAATAAAAGATAAATAAAGGATAGATACTATGTGATTGGAAGTAAATATGAGATGTAACATAAAGAAAGATCGTCGAAAATGAGCGTTAATGGATTTTTGCTCAATTGTTTGATCCCTTACAATGGTGTCCCTTTGGCTATTTATAGCCAGGTATTGCAAATAACCATCCTTTGGCAATTATTATTTCAATATTAAATTATCCAGAATCTTCGGTATCATGCTAATAACTACATTGTCTTATCTACGAAGTCATCGATGCCGAGCCCTTCAAAAACTGCCTTCATTTTTATCCTCTTGCCCTTGAGAGAAAATCAACACTAAATCGTCAGTACTTGTGATGGCAATCTCACTTAGACCCTTATGAGCCTACCTTACATGTCTCGGGCTTAGTGGGCCTTGTTATTTACCCATGACCTACTGGCCAATTTTTGGCTAATCAAATAAGTATATGTGTTTTCATGTGTGAACTCATAAATCCTACCGAGTTTTAGTATTCGTCATAATCATCTTGATCATACAACATATTTTTCTCATTTTATTTTTATCTAGGGGCACAAAAGCGAAAACCTAGAATACCCTATAAACCTAATGAATCAGTTAAGTTCAAATATTTGACATATATAAATGATCCTAATTAGAGTAGTTTGGATGCAGTTGATAGTTCTGAAAAAAATGATATTTGATTTCTAGGCTAAAAATTATGCAACGCCTAGACTAGTTACACCGACCTCAAGGGTTTTTAAAAAATCATTAACATAAGCCTTCATCGATAAATATCACGAAAGCTCACGTTTTGCACTAACTTTATGATATTAAAGGAGGATCAAAAATTGTGATTCCGAGAGGAGCCATGTCTCTATTACATGAATCTCAATTCTTTAAATATACCCGATAATTTTTCAAATCAAATCATCTACTTTCGGTGAGTTAATTAAATTATTTTTACTTTGTTAAAAGACGTTGAGTTTGTTTTCCTAAACATATTATTTTATCCGCGCGGAAAACGCGGCGCTGTCTATGCTCTATACATTCTCACTCGTTCTTGCTCCATGGCATTTGAGGTCATTTCTCGTGGCGCCGATGAGGAACTCAACGGACCAGATGCTGTGGCCCCACGCGGGGAGCTGCACGTGAGCAGCACTGGATCCCTGCACTCCGGAGAAAGGAAGCTTGCTCTCGATTTCGTGCAAGTTTCGGTAAAACCCACTATTTTAACTACCATCGCACCGTCCAAGACCTAGAGTATTCCATGCATTATTATTTATTCGTTTATTTCCTTGTGTATGCATGAATCATACGAAACCTGTCGGAAGCTGCATGGGTTTACGTTGCTTGTGCCCGACACGTGGCAAGCCCTAGACGTCTGCCAGACTTTGCGGGTCGTCGTGGGTCCCCCTTATCGCATAAGATCAAGAAATGGACCGAGCAAGTATTGCTGCATGTGGGCCAACTTTACTAGGTTAGCATATTCTTTGACCGCCGTCCACCGAATTGAGATCTCCCTTCTCAACCGTCCGATCTACCCTCATCCACACGCGTGGACTCCGATCTTTACGGGGGAGCCCAGGAACGACGTCGTTTCCTTAGCACGACGGCATTCGCGCCGAAATTCGCATCATTAGTCAGATCAATCTTTCTTATTTGTCGGCATGAAATGGAACTCTCCTAGACTCAACAAGTCCTTATTGCTCTCATTAGAGACTGGTGTTACTCTTTGACAACCAATATAGTTGAAGGATAATGTATTAATCAAAGAACCACCCATAGAATAAAAATAATGCTATGACAAGGAAAATTCTTAAATATTTTACTAGAGAAATTTCGCTCGACTTATAGTAAATTCAAGATAAACGTAAAGCGAATTTTTGTTCAAGAAACTTGTTAACGAGTGCTTCATGAGCACGTATTAAATGACTACTTATGGAAAATTATCATTATCAATGCATCGCTGTTATACTAAAATGAGTCGTTAGTTAATTGAAAATTAATGCCTTTTTTTTTTACACATGCTTAGTAATATTTGGAGAATTCTTATTAATAAGACTCTATTTTTGAATTCAAAGCTCAAGGGTGTTTTGTAATAATCTTTTCTTGAATATTAAGACATGATTCACTAAATGATGATGTAAATATTGCACAAGGCCTGTCATGCTAACTCCAAAGATTTGTCTACTTCAGCGGATTGAGCATCACAAAAAATATTTCTTATAATTCAAGATAGTCTTTTTACATAAGATGTGCATCACATGATATGGAAATAAAATGTCATTCTTACATTTCCCTTTCCTCTTAAATCTATTTTTCTTTTACTGTAAATCACAATTAAAAAGAGGCAACTTAATTATGTTGATTACATTATAGTATTGTTACATCATCATATCACGTCTGCATCAGTATATGAGGTGTTATATTACGTTTTTCTCCAACAGTCGGGCCCAACCACCAGTATTGATTTGCGTGTCCCTTGCTTGGGTCACAGCACCGATCCAAGTGTCAATTCCTGATTCAAGGGCGGTTGCAAAGGACACGTGGCGAGAGGGGTTGCATCCTTGGAGTCTCTTTTTTCCACTTTTTCAAGTTATGTTAGTTGTTCCGACCAAAAAAGGAAGTTAAGTTAGTTGATCCTACAGAGGCATATCTTTTACTTATCCAAACGAATTTGCACGCTAACGATAGCTAAAAACCAATAAATTAGTGGCTAATTGTCTTCTTCGAGAACTTGTTGACCCAAGAAATCAGAGTTTTGAAATTTTTAAAGACGATGACCTTAAAATTTCATAAAACAAAATAATATATATATTACTTTTGACCATAATTCATAATTGATTTAATCCCCTAACCTGATGTAATTATCATCCTAAAGAGCCTATGACAAACAAAAAATTCTATTTACTCTTTCAAAAAAGAGCATCCCCTTCCATTAAGATCTAGTAATCCTAGACATAAAAATTTGATTATGAAAATTGATTTTGAAATAAGAGGACAGACCATAAATGATTCTTAAACAAATGGGCCATATATCGATAATATGAAATAACGAATACGTGTTGCGTTGTAAATCAAATTTACAAATCTATCCTTGAGTTTCTAGCTAACATTGCTTTAAAGATTTAGAGTAAATTTCACTTTTTAATATCTCCACCTAACATTTCGACCAAAAAATATATCTCCACATAACTTTAAAGAAAGGGAGGATTGAATATCATATGGTAAAGCGAATTATACTTTGAATTAAAGATAATTTGTCAATTTAGAGAGGATGTGTTGTCATGCTCAAATAGGCAAAAGGGAACACATGGCAAGTGTTTGTAATTTAATCATCGTTGTCTGAAACTTGCTCATCCATTTTGAAGTTTTCAAGCATGTTCTGTAGGTCTCTAGTAGAACAGCTTTACTAAATCAATTACCGCATAACGGCGATGGTGCCACGTGAATTGATTATTGCATAACGGGGATGACTAATATTCAACGAATTGATGGCACCGTGTGGATTGATATTTGACGTATTTCTCGATCGAGCAACTAAAGCCCAAATCAGCCCATAGTCTTTAAATCCACAAATTAATCCCTCCCACTCGAGCCCTATTTCCATTGAAAAACCCCAATTCCAATCTCGGCAGCAACATTTGAGTCAAGAAGAAGATGAATTTGAGATTCTATAGCAGAAACAGCAAAGAGTAATTGTGTTAGGTTAACATAGAATCGGTCAAAAGTATAACTTTGATTATTGTCCCAAGAGAGTGTGTTATCTATATATAATTTATTTACACCGTTTGTGTTGATGTATTCACATGTAACACATCAGTGGTCACTCAATGAAAAAAATTTCTTATTGCCTTTTGATATAAAGATCGAGATAGATGACAAATTAGCATAAATAAGCAATTTTTAAATGTGAAGATTTTGTCTATCAATCAACACTTGATGTGCTATCGCATGACATGTTCAGTTAATGTCATTTTCGGAATTGCCTCTTTTCATTTAATTCTTTTATATATGAATAAAAATCCCAATTATAAAGAGCCGCTTAATCAGACAGGTGCTGCTGCACGTATGTGGCATATTTGATGTCGTATTATAATTTCTCCAACGTCGGGTCGGGGCCCCACCACCGATATCCATTTGCGCGTCCTTCGCTTGGCTCGTAACACCAGTCCATGTGTCAACTCCTGATTCAAAGGACGGTGTGGGGGACACGTGGCGAAATGGGTCGCTTCCTTGGACTCTTTTTTTTCGCACTTTTCCACATGTTTGTTGCTCCGAGGATGGGTCCATCTTCGCTTTATCCAAAGAAATATACAAACTAATGGCAGCTAAACGAGACTTTTGAAGGTTTTGAAGATGATCTTTGAATATTACAAACGGAGATAATATTTCATAACTTTCAACTAGAAATCGAGAATTAATTGAATGTTATATAAAGTTATTATTGAGCTATCGCTCTTAAGAGTTTATGGCAAACAAATAACTTGATTTTTATTCTTTCTTATAAAAAAATCGATTTCGAAATAATGGGATAGATCATGAATGATAACGTGAACACATATAGTGAGACATGAAATAAATAAACACACGTAACTTTATAAAATTGAGTTTGCAAATGAGTCTTTTTAGCTAATATTTTCTTAAAGATTTAGAGTAATTTTCACTTTTTAACATTTCAAAATTACATTTCCAAATTACATTAAAATAAAGGAGGGAGGGTTAAACATATCGTAATACAGCTAATTATACTTTCAGTTAAAGGTGAGGTTGTCTTTTTAATCATCGCAAAGTGCAAGTGCATCTAATATCTCACCAACTCCTTACCTTCCTCAGCTATTTTTATTTAGAGTTTGCCCAAAAACTTTCGTTTCTATAATTACTTCCTATCAACTGTTTGGTGATGAGTTTATTATTTTCCTAGACCTTTGGATAATGCTTTTTCCTTTACTCTACCTAGAGGTGGCAAAATGGATCCAAACCCATTTTGTGACCCATATTCAATCCAGTCTTAAAATATATGAGTCTTTTTTGACCCATCTTCCACCCACTTTTAACCCAACGTTTTTCTTCGTTTTTCTTCGTCACCCCAAGGAGCCGCTGCACTCCCGTCTCCTCCCTCAACCTCGCCTCCATCCTCCGCGTTCGGCTCCACCCCCATCTCCTCCCCTAACCTCGCCTCCATCCTTCACCATCGAAGCTCTCCAACCAAGGACGTTCGGCTCCACCCCGTCTCCTCCCCACCACCTCGCCTCCATCCTCCGCCACTTGAAGATCTCCAACAAGAGGGACAGACGCAATCCTTGTCAATCTGGTTGCCTTCGTCCCGTATCGACTTACACCTTCGTCGCAAGTTTCCCCTCCTCCCTCATCGATTCCCCTCGTTCTAATTCGATTCCCTCAAACCCATCTTTTGATTCTTGTCGTAGGGGAAGTGCGCGGCCACTTGTGGGAGCAACGGAGGGAATTGAGAGTTTGGAGACAGCAAGTGTAGTGCAGTCATTCTACTTGTCTTGTTTTCCATTGGGTTGAATATGTAGTTGAATCAGAAGATTGTTTTGTTGTGCTGTCTGTCTGGATGGGATCTGGGACTTGCCCTAAGGGTTACTGCCAGTTTTACAATGTCTCAGTGCCGTTCGAGGAGCGGGTTGATACGGTTTTGAAGTACTTCGACATGCCTAGTAGTGAGATGCATGTGTTCATGACTCTGTATTTTGAGGATCCTGATCATCGGGGTCATCGGTCGGGCCCGATGATCCTCGGATCACCGAGGCAGTTGCTAGGATCGATAGGATGATTGGGAAGTTGATCGAGGGTCTAGAGAAGAGAGGGGTTTTTGAGGATGTTAATATAATCATGGTTGGTGATTATGGAATGATTGGGACTTGCGATAGAAAGCTGATCTTCTTGGATGATTTGGCATCTTGGATTGATATCCTGGCAAATTGGGTTCTATCTCAGAGTCCATTGCTGGCAATCCGTCCGCCCTCAAGTGTATCACCGGCTGATGTAGTTGAAAACAAATATATGTTTTGTTGTGATTCCTTATGATTTTTTGCGATCCGTCTTTAGTAAGTTTTATGGTAACTCAATTAATGGTCCACGCTTGCTTTGGGGAAGCCAAGATTGTATTTGACATTTCGTATAGAACCCAGTGTTCTGAAAATTGATTAGAATCCCGCAGTTAAATTTTGAGTGGAATATTTGATATCTCTTCATCCCATTTCTTCGATTTTCCATTTACTTTTGGTAAGCGGGAATTTGACTGAGCTGGATATACAAGAGAATGGCATTGATGATATCATTGTGCGTCTTGGTTTTGTATGTTTGATGAACAATGGAGATAATTATTGTGTATGTGGGATCATTCCTGGATTAAGCCTGAATTTACTATGTATTACATGAAAAGTTTTAATGTTCTTAGACATCCAAGTTCTTGAGGATATTTTTCTTTGTCAAAATGTTCTATTTGGCCATACATGGAAGTCATGACAATTAAGTGCTTTATTGACATTTGACATCAATGGTCCTGGCCCCTTTTATCCATTTTGTATGCATTATAATTCTTTCAGGCGATTCCACATGCTGTGGCTATGGTTAGAGGCACAGATGGAAAAAGTCCAAGAGAAGCTATTGAATTTGTTTTGCAACTTCTGAAGGTAGAGCTTTGCTTGTCTTTACACAACCAATCAACACTGTTTCGTGATTATTATTGCAATCGATGGTCTTATGAGATGATAATGTGTTTTGTCTACTGAAATTGAAGTTTTTGGGCTTTTCGTCAAGAGCTGTACAAAGCTTGATAAGTTGTACTCTCTTTTTATCCTGTTGCAGCATGTTCTGAAAATGGAGGTTGTACTATCATCGTAGAGTCTTGCTAGAATTCATAGGGTGTGTTACCTTTTGTTGCAGTCATAAACTATGAGTTGTCTCCACGGCAGTGCTTGGTCTTATTTCAGTGTTAATCCTAGTTATCAGTATATCCTTCGTCTATATTGTCTTTTGAGTTGTGAGAGGGAAATAACTTGTTTAGCTTCAGGGCTTAAGTTGATTTCTATCACTTTGTCCCTGCTACTCTAACTGCCTTGGATCTTTGCAAGATTATATCTATGGCTTGCGTAAATTTTCTTCATACCGCCTTTATGAAATGAATGTTAACTACATAAAGTGATTTTGGTGCTTCTTTATATGGGTTAACAGTATAATGACAACAATGGCAACATTTATTCTGACGTGTTCTGGCTTGCAACGTTGGTCTAATCAATTGGCGAACTTGAATTTGGGCAACAGGTTTGGTTGTCTTGTCTCGCTATATACTCTGATCTGTATCTAATATGCACATTAGTGCTCTCCTGGTACTTGATATCTAGTCTTTAAATGAATGGGGACTTAAATATATTGTTTGAGTACATACAGTTGTGAGTTTTGGATTCTACTCTTTGCAATTTCAGGTAAATTTATAGATTTTTTATATGAGGTCCTTTCAGGTAAATTTATAGATTTTTTACATTTTTATTTTATCTACTATTTTTTTAATTTTTTTAATTTTTTTAATTTTATTTAATTTTATTTACTATTTTTTAATTTTTAATTTTTTTTTAATTTTTTAAAATTTGATTTATTATATTTTTTAATTTTTTAAATTTGATTTGGAGTTTTATTCATTTAGCATAAAACTTAGAGTGGGCTTAGGTTTCTCTATAATAATAATAACTTTTAGCAATACGAGTTGGGTCGGGTATGGGTCGGGTCGGGTATGGGTCATTATATTTATATTGCATGAATATGGGTCAAAACGGGTTAAATGAGTCAATATGGGTCGGACCATTTTCGACCCGACCCACCCATTTGACGGGTCTAACTCTACCAAAATCAGATTATAAAAATTTTGATGCTATTTGTGTTTGGTAGTTCTCCATTATATATTCATATAATAATCTAAGAGAAGGTATCCTATGGAAATTCCACGGCTATATTTATACAAAAAAAATAACATATATATAATTTAATATTTTTTAACATGTATATTTGCACATATCACTCAACAAAAGAAAACAAAAAAAATATTAGGAGAAATATATATCTCCAACCCCTAAATCAAGGAATTGAAAGGGAAAATAAAACCCTTCCCTTTCAAGGAAAAATAGAGAGCTACCACTTCCAATTGTAGCTTACTCTGTAATTGCTCTACACACTTAAAAAAAGAAATTCCCAATTAGACACGACTAGGCTGCAGATGGGGCGGTGATGAAGCGGAAAGCTCCGGCCTCCGTCAACGCCGCAAGGAATCGATCCCATTTTGTTCGCTTCGCCGCTTCATCTCTTGCAATAATATTCTTGTAGTCCAAGGACTCATCATCGTAAATATCCCACCACTTCTTCACCAGCATCTTGATATCGTCCCGATCCATGTTCTGTTCCTCACCCGTGTACCGCCACGGCTTTGACCCGGCGGCACAATAATGAACGACCTTCACCTTGTCCAACTCGACGTTTTCAGGATGACGCCACAACATCGCAAGCACAAGGTTGTAGACGTTGGGAATTGGTTTGTAGATGTCCTTGAAGTACATGTTTAAGAAGTCTTGCTCAGCAAACGGAGTTGGAGGTGTGGTCTTGAGGGCTTCCAGCAAATCATGGTAAGTGTCGAGGTTTGGCTCGTACACGAACATGCCGGCGTTGAAGTAGAGAGACGGCTTTGGGCCGACATGGTCGGGCCATTGGACCTTGTCAGGGCATTGCTGGCAATACCCGACTTCAAATTGCGGGGTGTGACTCCAAGTCTTTTCGCAGAAGCAGTCCATGACAGCATAGAAGAAGCCATTCGCAAGGTCGAAGAGGTGGTCGATGTTGTCGAAGACTTGGATGTCTCCATCCAAATATATCATCTTGCTGTACTCCACGAACTACAATTCAAGAAGCCAGATCAACAACTGAATATTACCTTGCTAATGGTACTTCTCAATCCCAACCTAAATCTAAAATACAAAGAAATATTTAATAACCAAGCATACCTCCCAAATCCTGAGCTTGGAGTAGTTGATGACATAATAGGCCATGGCGAACTGGGTCTGGTTCTCAGGTGGATAGACGGGCTCGATCTCCCTCACGATACATCCCTGATCCACCAGGATCTTTCGGTGATCTAATGGCACATCTGGCAAGATCGCCACCACAAGTGGGAACTTGCTCTTTGCCTTCCTCAACCCCTTGGCCAGCCCGACCACACCCTTCACGTAATCACCGTTTCCGGCCAAGAACGTCACGTAGGCACAGCTAGGCTTGTTCTCGGGCTTCAGCTTCACGACGCCATTAGCAGCAGCATCAGCGGGAACCATGATGGGAGCCATTTTCTTTGGTAGGAAAGGTTTGAGGTTTCTGTGACTAGAATGGAGAATGAGTGTTTGAGAAGGATTTGCAATTGCTTGGCTGAGTTTGAGTTGATGGATTTGGCAAGAGGAGGATGCACGGTTTATATAGAAATGGAGAATTAATTTTTTTAATCGAGGTTACTAAATCTTGGACGTGGGATGGAAGCTGCTTGAGTGCCGGAGTTTCATACCGACAAACCAAAGATTTTGTCTGTCCAACGGGGGTAGAGCTAGGCCATTAGCTAGGCCATTTCTCCATAAACGAAGTCGTTTCAGAGCTCCACCAATGGATCGAACTCCACGTGGGTCCGCGCGAGTTGATCGGACGGTCGTCAATCAAGATCCGGGTTCGGTGGGCGGTGCAAGAATACGAGAGAGAGAGAGACAGACAGATAGTTAATGTTATCGAAGACCAACAAGTCAAGCTTTTCACAGATTACTACTATAACCCTACCAGCCGACCTCATGATTACAAGACCTTGCAAAGGTATTCCCGTAATTTGAGAATGTTCCAAGGGTGATTATATTTCATATGTACGTTCGAGCTTATAGGGTGCCGTGGAAGGGGGCAGTTTCGGAGGATAATGTCACACGCTTTTCCAAAATTGGGAGTCAACAAGTCTACAGTCGGGTCACATGAGAAAGTGCTATAGCTCTTTTTGACTAACCGTTGCAATAGTAGAAGGACGAGGTTAGCCAAAAGCCCAAAAAAGAAAAAAGTTGTAAAAAGTTGGGAAAACGAACCCACCCCAAGTTTTGGTAAAACCCGCTGTTTTAACTATCACCGCACCGTCCAAGACCCAGAATATTCCATGCATTATTTATTTATTCGTTTATTTCCTTGTGTATGCATGAATCATACGAAACCTGTCGGAAGCTGCATGGGTTTACGTTGCTTGTCGCCGACACGTGGCAAGCCCCTAGACGTCTGCCAGACTTTGCGGGTCGTCGTGGGTCCCACTTTAATAGGTTAGCATAATCTTTGATCGCCGCCCACCGAATCGAGATCTCCCTTCTCAACCGTTCGATCGACCCTCATCCACACGCGTGGACCCCGATCTTTTCGGGGGAGCCCAGAAACGACGTCGTTTCCTTAGCACGACGGCAGATCCTCATTAGTCAGACCCAATCTGTATGTTTTGTCGGCATGAAATGGAACTCCTAGATTCAAACAATTCTGTATTGCTCCATTAGAGACTGCTGTTACTCTTTGACAACCAATATAGTTGAAGGATCATGTATTAATCAGAAAAACACCGACAAAATAAAAATAATGCTATGACAAGGAAAAATTTTGAAATTTTTTACTTGAGAAATTTCACTTGCCGTGTGGACTTATAGTAATTTCAAGATAAATATTATACAAATTTTTGTCCAAGAAAATTGTTAACGAGTGCTTCATGAGCACGTATCAAATGACTATTTATGACAAATTATCATTTTCAATGCATTGGCTATTATACTGAAATGCATTGGCTATTATACTGAAATGCATCATTAGTTTATTGAAAATTAATGTTTTTTCTGTACACATATTTAGTAATATTTCGAGGGTTGTCATTAATAAGAGAGAGTAAATGAGGAAATGGTCCAACAACCTGTTGATGAACGGCCCTCACATTGCACAAGGCTACCCAGCTTTTTGTTAAAGGAGAGACAAAGCTGTATTATCTAGGCCATGGAAATATGTGTCTGATTAAATATACTTAACAGTACCGACTAAAAGTCAGTGCATTGGAATTGCAAATGATTTTTAATTAGTTGCTTAACAAGTGCCCACTCATTCATAAAAAAAAAAAAAATTGAAATTTCAAGGACACCAAGGCTGGCTTCTCATGAAGTAAAACTGAGTTAATTGGGTGGATAAGCTGCCGTTTAAAATTACTCGAGAGAGAGACTTAACACTTTGATGTTGAAAAGAATAATGTTCCTCATAATCAAGTTATTATATAGGTTTAATTTAGTGGAGCCATTAACATATGGAAAAAATAGTGAGTTTAAGACTAAACATCGACTCTTACAAGAAAACACGACTTTTGACATCATTATCTCTTGATCGGCGCTCCACATCCATTAGGCACGTAGGGCAAGCTTTTTGTCATGTTCATTTTTCTAATATAGAGTCCATCTTTAAAATTTGAAAGATCAACTCGAAAAAACAAATAGAATTTTGATATAGGTCAAGTACTAAAAATAAAATTAACAAAATCAAGGTTCTTTTTTTCTTTTGGGTCTCAGATGTCTTCCTTGGTCCAAAGTTTCCCTTCATGATATAACTAGGGTCATGTACTAAACTACATCAGTAGTTACACAGTATTGGGCTCTAACCTTTCAAAATTGTGAATTGAGGAGATAGATCAGACGGAAGAGGAGGTTAGCTGAGGTTGCAGTTGATTTGGTGCTTGACTCTTCTAAAATGCTCTCTATAAGATGCATTTACGAGTCCTAAACACCTAGTTGATTCCATGGTGCAAATTGTAGCCTGCACTTTGTTTCTCATGTGCGGTATGAAATTCAAGATTGATCACAGTCATTAGGATTGAATGATCGTGGTCTTCAAATGGCTTGATTTTGTTGGTCTACATAGACTGAGTCTACTTGATATTCTTCCTTCTTACACATGATAAAAGCTGGTTCCATGCGAGATCATCTCACTGCTATCAAGGTAGCATTCCTTATGATAGAATCTCACAGGGAAATTCTTTCACTCCAAGAAGTGTCCCTTGAATGAAAGCTGCCTGGAAAGGGGAGATCAATTTGTCAAGAACAGGCTTCGATCTGTTTTTGTTTTAGCTATAATCTTGTTTGTGACATTGCAGGAAGAGATGGGGACTGAAGTGGTAGATGGGATCGAGAAATCAATCACAATGGAGCATCCATCCCAAAAGAAGTGCTTTCTTCTCTTGTTGCAATTATTATTAACTTCATTGAATATGTGATGATCTTGGTTTAATAGAAAGTATATTAAAAAGTTTTTTTTTTGACAAAAGTATAGTCCAAGTGCCAAAACTTAATACGAAGGGACATTTAAGTGCAAAAAATTACGAAATATACAATTAAGTGTCAAAATCTAGAAAAAAAAAAAAAAATCAATTAAATGTCAATAGTGAGAAAATTCAGCCAAAATGTTAACGTGTCACTTTTCCGGCGAGTTGGCATCGAAACTGTGTCGTTTTGCATGTTGACATTACCAAATAAGCCCAAAACGACATCATTTCGAGTACTGATGTGGCTAGATCAGTTCAAAATGATGACATTTTAGCCAAATTTTTTTTTTTAATATAAATATTAATTAAATAATATTAAAAATGATTTTTTTATAAAAAAAAAAGAGGCAGCCTTTTTTATTTATTTATTTATTTAAATTTCTCTTTTAATATAATATAATTAATATTTATATTAAAAATTAAAATTTGGCCAAACAACGTCGTTTTGGGCTTACTTATTTGTCATTTTTAGCATTTGGCCATGTCACATCCAAAACGATGCCGTTTCAACCCAAACTCACCGGAAAAGTGCCATGTCAATATTTTGGCTAGATTTTCTTATCGTTGGTACTTAACTGATCGTTTTTGCTCCAATTGGTACTTAAGTGTATATTTTGTAACTTTTGACACTTAAGTGTCCTTTGTACCAAGTTTTGACATTTTAGGGATCTGTAAGTCGTTTTTCTTCTTTTAAACAATTTTTTTGACAAATATGTGATTGGACAAAGAATCGCAGTTACAAGTAATTCAATAAGTACGCTGATGATGACTGTGTCCGAGGTTCCCATGGCATGGTGACCTCAATCCAAGTTTGCCACAATCCGCGGAGACCTCGATTATAGAAAGGGGTTGATGTAGCGACAAGTGGCTTCCTTGGAGGGCTCTGAGATGGCGAAGGCAGTGGTCAGCGGTGGGAGAAGGTGTTGGCAGACTTGGGTGTTTTTGGGGAGGTGTGAGACTTAAGGTTTTGGAATTTTACATAAATCGGTGTCATGGACCACTTTGCAAGATTCATGAATGGATGAAGTTTCTGCATTTGAAAATAGTTCTGATTCAAAACAATTTGCACGTAACTGGTGGAATTTGTGTGTGATTTTCAGTTTTTGAGTTTGAATATACTTGAGACTTTAACCAATTAGGCTCGCCCAAATTGTGAAATGTTCGCCAAAGACTTCAAAAAGACTATATCATCCCTTTTTACAATTATATACACCGTAAAAAAAAAAAATTATACCGAACTGGCTCTTAAATCTCACGTGCAACTTACAGTCGGGCTAGATCTGAAGGGCCTTTTTCTTCTTTCATGGGATGTAACAACACTCATGGGCAGTGATGCGAGGACGAACGTAATTTGACAGGAGGATACATACATGTAGGCCTCTCGAGAGTCAACTATCACGATGGGATGATACGGAGGAATCTGAGATCGAACTGGCTGTCCTCTCACCCGGGATTTACAGCCTGTTCTTCGTACTTTTCTCGGAATCAAACTTGATCAGCTCAACAAAAAGGTCAAATCTTGCTGAGTCCCCCCTGTTCCTCGGGAGTGAGTCCACAAAGGGAAGTATTAAATCTCGTTCTGTTTCAATTTTAAACAAGATTAGCTTTTGTTCTCTGTACTCAAATTGCATTCTCTGTTTCATTTTGCTGAACTGCATGCAAGCTTGGAAGGCTTCAAGATTTTTACCCAGTTGTACGCTTAGTTGATTAATCATTTTGGGGGATCATATCTGTGCTTATATAGCGAGTTGATGAATTTTGGTACAAGTTCTTTCAAGATCTCTTTGAGCAATTGATGTCCTGAAGCACTTCTGAGTCTAGCATTTTATGTAGAAATGGATCGACCACCTGACGAACTCAATAGTTTCATTGATGGGTATGTACTCGATAATGGTGATGGAGCAGCCTTTTCGATCTTACCAGAGGATGATCTTGTTAGTAGGCTCACGATTGACGACATGTTCAATAACTTTACCTACAGCCACATGTACCCGCCTCCTCCAGGTGCTAACCTTGGGAAGGGACCGGCCGAGGACTATGAATTCAGTGATTCAGCTCTCAAGTACATAAGCCAGATGTTAATGGAGGAAGACAAAGAAGAGAAGAGCATTCTGTGTCATGAGGCTTTGGCGCTCGAGGCAGCTGAGAAATCATTCTATGAGGTCATTGGGGAGAGGTATCCGCCAGCTGCAGCTCAGTGTCCGTCACCTGATCGAATCAACAAGAACTCATGTGGCAGTAGCACTGGTGCAATTAACTGGGTTGAGTCAGAGCCGAACTGTGGATCACAAGAGCATCCTGTCCTCACCACGGCGTCTCAATCCACCTCGTCGTCCATTGGCCAGTCACTGGATGGTGTCTGCCTTAGTATCAGTACCACTGGACACGCTGAATCTCCTGTGAGCGCCGTTGCTTTGCCTGAACTTAGTGGAAGTGAGTCTTTTACGCAATTCAATGGCAATGGTGATGAAGCGAGAGAATTGCTCGCTTTTGAAAATGGAATTCTAGTTGATCCCCAGAGGGCTGAATTTTCCATTATCGAACCATCTGAAGAGGCAACAAGTTTGGTTCCAAATCTAAAGAACGATGAGAACGTCTTTTCCGACCTTGGAGGATACAGGGGAAAGAAAAATCCTTTGCAGCAGGATGTGAACTTAGAAGAAGGAAGGATGAACAAGCATTCATCAGTCTACACCGAATCAATTGTGAGGTCAGAGATGTTTGATACAGTGTTGCTAAACGGTAAAGAAAGCGAAGCTGCCCTTCGTGAAACTCTACGGAACGTGATGCAGAATGGCCAACCAAAAGCGCCGAATGAGGGGAAGGCCCGCGGCAAGAAGAAAGGCAGGCGCAAGAGGGGTGTGGTCGACTTGAGAACTCTTTTGACGCTTTGTGCACAAGCTATTACTATGGGCGACCGAGGAAGTGCTGGCGAGCTGCTCAAGCAGATCAGAGAGCACACGTCTCCCACTGGGGACGGCATGCAAAGGATGGCACACTATTTGGCAAATGGCCTTGAGGCACGTCTCGCCGGGTCAGGCTCCCAGATTTACAAGGCTCTCATGGCTAGGCCGATGTCAGTTGTCGACATCTTGAAGGCTTATCATATCTTTCTTGCAACTTGTCCAGTTAAGAAGCTCGCGAATTTCTACTCGAACAAGACGATAATGGACGTGGCCGGAAAGGCACCCAAGCTGCACATTGTTGATTTTGGAATTCACTATGGTTTCCAGTGGCCTGGCCTCATAGAGCGTCTCTCATCAAGGGCCGGTGGACCACCTAAGCTTCGGATTACTGGAATTGATCTGCCACAACCAGGATTTAAACCAGAGAAAATCATTGAGGAAGCCGGGCGACGCTTGTCGAGCTACGCCAAAACTTTCAATGTCCCCTTCAAGTTCAAAGCTATAGCAAAGAATTGGGGTACCATTGGAGACGAGGAGCTAGATATCCAGAGTGATGAAATCCTCATCGTTAATTGCGTATACAGATTTGAGAAAATACTTGATGAAACAGAGACAGCAGAAAGTCCACGAGATGTCGTACTGAATCTGATCAGAAAGACGAATCCTGATGTTTTCATCCTGGGAATGCAAAATGGTGGCCATGGTGTCCCCTTTTTTGCCACACGATTCCGGGAGGCGCTCTTCTATTTTTCAGCTATGTTTGACATGCTTGAGGCGACCATACCTCATGATGCCCCGGAGAGGTTCCTGCTCGAGCGAGAGGTATTTGGGAGGATGGCGATGAATGTCATTGCCTGTGAAGGCTCAGAGAGGATTGAGAGGCCTGAGACGTACAAAATGTGGTACGTGCGTAACCTGAGGGCCGGGTTCAGGCAGCTACCTTTGGATAAGGATATAGTGAGCTTGGCGAAGGACAGGCTGAAATCTTACTACCATAAGGATTTTGAGGTCGAAGAAGATGGGCAGTGGCTATTGCAGGGATGGAAGGGGAGGATTTTCTATGCGCTATCGACCTGGAGGCCTGATTGTTGAATGTATAATTGCCTGTTGAAAGTAGACGAGGAAAGATTTTGGCATACTGCTTGTTTGTTGGGCTTGTACTGTTTCCACCGCAGTGTTCAAAGGCATTTCTGGATATGAAAGGTAAGGTTCATAGGCAGTGGTTTTGAAATTGAATATCTCAGTTTCCCTCCATCTTTGCACAAAATTGCACAGAAAATGAACTGTATTGCCTGATAAAATTTGATGAACAAAGCCTTTCTGGTTCACTTGTGCAGTTTGTTGCCAATGAATGCAAGTTTAACATGACATGAGCAAAATCCTGGATTCTAAACCAGCTATGGCGCAGGAGCGACTTGCATTGGAGTCACTCTTCAAGGTGAAGATTATGTGAATTCGGATGCTGTTGATTTGTGTCTGCAATGAAGAAAACTCAAGCTACAATCACCATTGATGTGATTTGCATGGAGATCCAATCTGGTTCCATCGCTCCTGTTTCGGTCAGGGGATGAGATCTTCACGAGCTCAGAATCGCTTACAAAGATGTCTCTGCCTTGAGTTGGCCATCCCGAGGTCCCAACACCTTGGCTTATTTTCTGTTCATTCATTTTTAATGCTGTCCTGCATGCTTTCGAGCAGATCCTAAGAGAAGCAAAACCTGCTCAAATTTTCACCCTCATCTAGTATGGTAAATTTGTGTTTGAGCTGGTTTACGCGCACACCGTTTTGTTTGGCCTCCCAAGCAAGTCAAACGCATAAAATGCATGCTTGGTCTTCGGAAATCCCGTAATGTTGGGAAAATCCCAGAACTTGGGACGGTTAGCTGGAAACGAGCATCATCATGAATCGTGCAATGCAACTTCTAAACATCAATCTTGATTTGTATAGTCCCATGGTGACTTAGCAGTTACCTCATCAGAACCTCCTCAGGATCCGCATGAATCCCATAATAATTTATCCAAAAATCAACTACCCATATTGTCCATGCTAATAATCTCCACTGCTCAAGACTTCACAGTTCAAATTATTTATCCATTTGCATCACAGCCGGAATAGGTTCTGCATAACATAAGATAAGAAATTTTCTAAATGCCAAGAAGTATACAGTAACATTTCTCCCAAGCTTTCCGCTAAGCCATTCTGATCTATGAATGTAGCCCTGGCAAACTGATAAGAGTTGATTAAAGGGTGGAAAGGATACAACATAATGAGGATAAGACGAGAAATGAGATATGAAGCTGAATTCCTGCTTCAAGGACACAAACGCCCAATGGGAAAATTATCCAAAACAGTCATAAACCATTCAATTTTCAATTGAGTCATAAGCCTTATTATTAATTAAGTTTATATGGTCAATTTTAAATGGGAAATCGTTGACATGGATACTGATAGTATTGTGTAGGACGATTGGTGTTAAAGTGGATAATCTTTCATTTTTCTTTCTTTCCTTTTCTTTTTGTTTTTTTTACCAAGTCTAGTGAGAGTTGGTTGGTCACAGGAAAGAGCTACTTGACCCTTGCTCACCACAGGCAAGGGTTGGCAGCTCTCACTAATCGCAGGTGAGCCTGACATACGATTTGGCAATTGTTTTTTTTGTTGGTTGTTCGAGATTTTTAATTAGAAACTAGATCGAAAACAGCAAATTTCCAAAAAATGGTGTGAATGAGTCAAA
This sequence comes from Corymbia maculata, assembly GCA_014182735.1. Lineage (NCBI taxonomy): Eukaryota > Viridiplantae > Streptophyta > Magnoliopsida > Myrtales > Myrtaceae > Corymbia > Corymbia maculata. The sequence goes on along the minus strand of CM024683.1, from coordinate 20,507,512 downwards.
CCAGCGAGTTTCCGAGTCAAACTTTAGGGCAGTGTAAATTATCGATTCGGCGTCCTTTCGAAGTCATTCCGCTTTTGATTCACGAGAACTATTTGAGGCCAATCCTGTGGCAGCTGGTGAACTGCCAGAAAATGGTTGCACCGGAATTTATAACGTCTCCCCCCCCCCAATTTTTGCTCAGTTTCGAGCATGTCAAATCGGGGGCAGTGCAGCTCAGTTGCCACATGTCCATACGAGCTGATCTTTTTGTTGGTTATTTGAGATTTTTGACCTGAAACTGGATCCAAACTAGCAAATTTCTAGAAAATGACGCAAATGGGTCAAACCAACAAGTTTTTCGGCATTCTACAAGATTTTTGATTGGGTCAAACTTCAAGGCTACGTAAATTATTAGTCTAGTGTCCTTTCGGGGTCACTCTACTTTCGATTTGTGAGAATTGCTTGAGGCCTATCTTGCGACAGCTGGCGAACTGCTAGACAATGGCCTGCGTCAAAATTTACAACGTTCTCCCATTTTTGCTCGGTTCGAGCTTGTTAAATCTGGGGCAGTGAGGCTCAGTCACAACATGTCAATTCGGGCTGATCTTTTTGTTAGTTGATTGAGATTTTTGACCAGAAATTGGATCCAAACCAACAAATTTTTAGAAAATGGTGTGAATGGGTCAAACCAGCAAGTTTCTCGGTATTATGGGCATTCTACAAGATTTTTGATTGGGTCAAACATCAAGGCGGCTTAAATTATTGGTTCAGCATCCTTTCAAGGTCATTTCGCTCTCAATTTGCAAGAAGTGTTTAAGGCTAATCTTGTGGTAGCTGGCTAACTGCTAGAAAATGGCTCACGCCGAAATTTACAATAACCCTCCCTTTTTTGCTCGGTTTTGGGTTTGTCCGATCTGGGGCTATGAGGCTCGATTGCCACATGTTCGTTTGAGCTGATCCTTATGTCGGTTGTTCAATATTTTTTATTAGAAACTGGATCCAAACCAGCAAATTTCAAGAAATTGGCACAAATTGGTCAAACCAGCAAGTTTCTAGGAAATCTACAAGATTTTTGACTGGGTCAAACTTTAAGGCAGCGTAAATTATCAATCCAGCGTCCTTTCGGGGCCATTCTGCTTTTGATTCTTGAGAACTATTCAAGGCCAATCCTATGGCAGTTAACGAACCGCCAAAAAGTGGCCCGCGTCAGTATTTATAACATCCCCCTATTTTTGCTCAGTTTTGAGCCTATAAGATCCGAGGTAGTGAGGATTAGTCACCAAATGTCTGTTCAAGCTAATCTTTTTGTCAATTGTTCAAGATTTTTAACCAGCAATTGGATTCAAACAAGCAAATTTCCCAAAAATGGCGTGAATTGGTCAAACCAACAAGTTTCTAGGCATTTTACAAGATTTTTTATCGGGTCAAACTTTAGGGCAATGTAAATTATCGGTCCAGCGTCCTTTCGGGATCATTCTACTTTCAATTCGCAGGAACGGCAACTGGTGAATTGCTAGAAAATGGCCCGCGCCGGAATTTACAATGTCCCCCCCCAACCCAATTTTTGCTTGGTTTCGGGCTGTCAAATTTGGGGTAGTGAGACTCAATCGCCACATGTTCATTCAAGTCGATCTTTTTGTTAGTTGTTCAAGATATTTTACTAGAAACTGGATCCAAACCAGCAAATTTCCAGAAAATGGCACGAATGGGTTAGACCGACAAGTTTCTGGGAATTTTGCAAGATTTTTGATTGGGTCAAACATCAGAGTAGTGTAAATTATCGGTCTAGCGTCCTTTTCAGGTCATTATGGTTTCAATTCGTGAGAGCTGTTCAAGGCCAATCCTGCGGTAGCTGGCGAACCGCTAGAAAATGGCCCGCGCTGGAATTTACAAAGTCCCCCTCATTTTTGCTCGGTTTCGGGCTTCTTAGATCAAGAGTAGTGAGCCTCAGTCACCACATGTCCGTTCGGGCCAATCTTTTTGTCAATTGTTCAAGATTTTTAACCAGAAACTGGATTCAAATAAGCAAATTTCCAGAAAATGGCGCGAATGAATCAAACCAACAAGTTTTTGGACATTTTACAAGATTTTTGATTGGGTCAAACTTTAGGGCAGTGTAAATTATCGGTCCAGCGTCCTTTTGGGATCATTCTACTTTTGATTCGTGAGAACGGCAATTGGCAAACCGTTTGGCCCGTGCCGAAATTTACAATGTCCCCCCCTCCCCCAAATTTTTGCTCGGTTTTGGGTCTGTCAGATTTGGGGCAGTGAGGCTCAATCGCCACATGTCCGTTCGAGACGATCTTTTTGTCGGCTGTTCGAGATATTTTACTAGAAATTGGATCCAAACCAGCAAATTTCCAGAAAATGGCGCGAATGGGCTAGACCAGCAAGTTTTTGGGAATTCTCCAAGATTTTTTACTAGGTCAAACATCAGGGTAGCGTAAATTATTGATCCAACATCCTTTTCGGGTCATTATGCTTTCGATTCGCGAGAATTGTTCGAGGCCAATCCTGTGGTAGCTGATGAACCGCTAGAAAATGGCCTGCGCTGAAATTTACAAAGTCCCCCTCATTTTTGCTCAGTTTTGGGCTTCTTAGAGTAGGAGTAGTGAGCCTTGGTCACCACATGTCCGTTCAGACCGATCTTTTTGTCGGTTGTTCAAGATTTTTGACCAAAAACTAGGTCCAAATTAGCAAATTTCCAGAAAATGGTGTGAATGGGTAAAACCAGCAAGTTTCTAGGCATTCTACAAGATTTTTGATTGGATCAAACTTTAGGACAGTGTAAAGAGTGATTGTGTTAGGTTAACATAGAATCGTTCAAAAGTATAACTTTGATTATAGTCCCAAGAGAGTGTGTTATCTATATATAATCTATTTATATCGTTGGTGTTGATATATTCACATGTAACGCATTAGTGGTTACTCAACGAAAAAAATTCCATATTGCCTTTTGATATATAGATCGAGATAAATGACAAATTAGCATAAATAAGCAATTTTTAACTATGAAGATTTGTCCATCGGTTAACACTTGATGTGCTATCGCATGTCATGACATGTTCAGTTAATGTCATTTTCGGAATCATCTCTTTTCATTTAATTCTTTTAGATATGGCTATATATCCCAATTGTAAAGAGCCACTTAATCAGACTGGTGATGCTACACGTATGTGGCATATTTGGCGTTGTATCATAATTTCTCCAACGTCGGGTCGGGGCCCCACCACCAATATCCATTTGCGCGTCCCTCGCTTGGCTCGTAACAAGTGTCAACTCCTGATTCAAAGGACGGTGTGGGGGACACGTGGCGAAATGGGTCGCGTCCTTGGACTCTCTTTTTTTCGCACTTTTCCACTTATGTTTGTTGCTCCGAGGATGGGTCCATCTTCGCTTTATCCAAAGAAATTTACAAACTAATGGCAGCTAAACGAGACTTTTGAAGGTTTTGAAGATGATCTTTGAATATTACAAACGGAGATAATATTTCATAACTTTCAACTAGAAATCGAGAATTAATTTAATGTTATATAAAGTGATTATCGAGCTATCGCTCTTAAGAGTTTATGGCAAACAAATAATTTGATTTGAATTCTTTCTTATAAAAATTGATTTTGAAATAACTGGATAGATCATGAATGATAACTTGAACACATATAGTGAGACATGAAATAATAAACACACAACTTTATAAAATTGAGTTTGCAAATGAGTCTTTTTAACTAACATTTTCTTAAAGATTTAGTGTAATTTTCACTTTTGACATCTCCAAATTACATGAAAATAAAGGAGGGAGGGTTAAACATCTCACAATACAGCTAATTATACTTTCAGTTAAAGGTAAGGTTGTCATTTTAATTATCGCAAAGTGCAAGTGCACCTAATATCTCACTGTTGACACTTAAATTTTGGCGATTTGTTTTAGTATTTATTGATTACATTGAAAAATTAGATATTAGTTTCTAATCTCTGAACAAAAATTTCTTTCATTGAAATTGCATTGCATATAGACATTAGGACCATTTGCATCACTAGTTTTGAAATTTATCAAAAAAAAAATTATTAAAAAAAAATTAAAAAAAAATTCGAAAAGAGGACGGGCCAAGGCTGGGGGCCGCCTAGCTTCCCCACGTGGCCCGTTCCCTTTCCTCGCACGGGCTCGGCCCATTTCCTTCTTCTTCTTTTTTTTTCCTTTCTCGGCCCGGCCGTCCGCTTTCTTCTTGCTTCTTTCTCCTCCACGCGTGGGACCTGCAGCAGAAAGCAGAAGGCAGCAAGTCAGCATAGCGGCAGCGAGTCAGAACAGCAGCAGAGCAGAAACAGCAGCAAGTCAGCAGCAAAAACTCAGAGCAGAAGGCAGCAAGTCAGAGCACGCGAGCAAGCAAAAGAGAGGAGAAGAAAAAAAAAAAAACCAGAGAGAGTGCTCGAGAGAGAGAGAGGGACGGATAAAAAATAAACCGACGAAGAGGGAGCCGGGAGGCCGTTCGGAGGAAACGAGATCTGAGAGCGCGGGTTCGAAGCTTAACCCGAGAGAGAACAAACCGAGAGCAGAGAGAAACCCGAGAGAAAAATCGAAGGAGAAAAAGAAGACCGGAGAGACCGAAAGAGAACCGGAGGAAGAAGGAAACCTCGAGGAGCAACTAGCTATCGCCGGAAACCCGTCCGTCGGCGTCGTCCGCCGCAGCTCGTCCCCGAACGAGGTAGGTCTCTTTGAACCTCAGTAGCTCTATTTTCTGGAGAATGCCGGGCCGGAGCTCGCGGCCGACCGGCTCGCGCAAGCTCCGGCCCTCGTCGCCCTTGAATTTTGTTCCCACGTCCCTTGTATGCCATGTGCGAAGACCCCCAAGGCGTGTTCGAGGCTCGGTCGAGCCGGCAATCTTTGAATTCGGTAGTGCCCGCTAACCGTTCGATGAAATGCCCCATTGAAAAACCGAACTCAACTCTCGACGGGAGCTCGGCTTTTTTTTTTTTTTTTTCGCGTTGCTAGAAGTTATACTGTTACCATGTACTGCTTTCGACGTTTTTCGGGCCGGTCAGCGGGTTTATCTGTGCTGCGTGTGTCGGTTTGGGCGCTCGTAGCTCGCCGGAGTCGCATTCGGCGACTCTCGGGATGCCGGCCGACCGGCGGCCGGTGACGCTCGGCGTCGGTCGGACGGAACGACCGACGCCAGGCGATGGCATGGCGACCCCCCAAGGTCCAGCGAGGACTCGCGGTGGCGCCGGCGTCGGTTCGGCGGAATGGAGTTGCAGGAGCGTCGGACGAGCGGGCTGCAGCAGGAAAGAAGACCAAGAAGAAAAAATAAGGAAAATGAGAAAAAGAAAAATTGGAAAGAAAAGAATAAAAAGGAAGATTGGGGAGTGTCGGTCGTGCATGGGGGGAAGAAATATGCATGCAGAAAAGAAAACAAAAAAAAATTAAAAAAGAAAACATTAAAAAAGGGGAAAAGGGGAAAAAGAAATAAAAAATAGAAAAATCAGAAAAACAAAGAAAAGGCCGAAAATAAAAAATAGGGGCTGGGCTGAGAGAGAATCGAGCGGGCCTACGCCTGGCATGGGCCGAATTTGGTTGGGCTGGGACTAAAATTCGAGTGGACTATTTTCCTTTTTTTTTAAATCTTTTCTCCGTGGGCCGATTGAGATTAATTCAAGATGGGCTTTAGTATAGTTTTTTTTTAGCCCAATTCGGACCATTAAGGTCTGGATTGGTTTAGTAGGGCCGAGTCTTTTACCCGGTCCGAATTATCTTTTTAATAATAATAAAAATATAAAAAAATCGAAAATTCAGAAAATCATAAAAAACATAAAAAAATATAAAAAATCATAAAAAATTTTCGGAATTTCAGAAAATTCATGGAAAATTCAGAAACCTAGAAAGTTATAAAAAATTTAGAAAAAAAATGTTTTTTTTATTTATTAAAAATCAAAAAATATTAAAATATTGAAAATTCCAAAAAAATTTCAAAAATCCCAAAAACTCCAAGTTTATTTTAGAGTTTCCCAACAGGCTCTAAAATAATTCTTGGACCATTTTCTCTTAAAAAAAAATATCGGAGAATCATCGGTCTAAAATTGTGCTCAAAACTGAGCAAGCCCTTACGGCTTTACCTTAGGGTTTTAAGTATCCTTAGATATAATTGCCCTTGATTGCATGCTTATGATGCGATGATTATGGTTTTTCCTTAGTTTAATTAGGATTGCTATTTATTTATCTTTTAATGCTAGATGTTTATTTTCTCTTGCAATTTATTGAATGTTTTCTTTAATTGCTTATTGTTGTTTTGATAACTGTGCACCTGCATGATCACCTCACATGTTAGTGGATAATTCTAAAATCGATCCAAACTGCCTGACAAAAGTCCTTTTTGAAATGAACAAGATTAGGTACCGAAATGGCACTAATTGGTTAATTAGTGTAATCAAGTCCCCGATCCTAGAATCTCTGGTTACGTAGAAAGTGAGGCCCACTCCCATGCCTCGCTTGGTTTCTAGCCGACCCCAATAGGCTAGTGGCGACTCCTCATTTGAAGATTTTCATAAACACCCAATGTCACACGGGGTATGGGCTTGGGAGAGCCCATGTCTAATGAGGGTTTTGGACCCGCCTTATGGACAATACCCCTAAACCTATTTATTCAGACATTCCTCTCCCCCATCCGGGACGGAAAAAATAAGTCGCGACACTCACCAACTCCTTACCTTCCTCAGCTATTTTTATATAGAGTTTGCCCAAAATCTTTCGGTTTTATAATTACTTCCTATCAACTGTTTGGCAATGGAGTTTACTCTTTTCCTAGACCTTCTGATTATGCTTTATCCTTTACTCTGCCAAAATCAGATTATACAAGATGCTATTTGTTTTCGGTAGTACTCCATTATATATTCATATGATAGTCTAAGAAAAGGTATCCTATGGAAATTCCACGGCTATATATATATACAACAAAAATAACATATATTAATTTAATATTTCGTTTGACATGTATTTGTACACATCAGTCAACAAAAGAAAACAAAAAATAATAATTAAGAGAAATATTAATCTCCAAACCCTAAATCAAGGAAATGAAAGGGAAAATAAAACCATTCCCTTTCATGGAAAAACAAGAGAGCCACCAATTCCAATTGTAGCTGACTCTATAATTGCTCTACACACTTGAAAAGGAAAGCCCTAATCACACATAACTAGGCTGCAGACGGGGCGGTGATGAAGCGGAAAGCACCGGCCTCCGTCAACGCCGCAAGGAATCGATCCCATTTTGTTTTCTTCGCCGCTTCATCTCTTGCAACAATGTTCTTGTAGTCCAAGGACTCATCATCATAAATATCCCACCACATCTTCACTAGCATCTTGATATCGTCCCGATCCATGTTCTGTTCCTCACCCGTGTACCGCCACGGCTTCGATCCGGCGGCACAATAATGAACGACCTTCACCTTGTCCAGCTCAACATTCTCGGGATGACGCCACAACATCGCCAGCACAAAGTTGTAGACATTGGGAATTGGTTTGTAGATGTCCTTGAAGTACATGTTCAAGAAGTCTTGTTCAGCAAACGGAGTTGGAGGTGTGATTTTGAGGGCTTCGAGCAAATCATGGTAAGTGTCGAGGTTTGGCTCGTACACGAACATGCCAGCGTTGAAGTAGAGAGATGGCTTCGGTCCGACGTGGTCGGGCCATTGGACCTTGTCAGGGCATTGCTGGCAATACCCGATTTCGAACTGAGGGGTGTGACTCCAGGTCTTTTCGCAGAAGCAATCCATGACAGCATAGAAGAAGCCGTTCGCGAGGTCGAAGAGGTGGTCAATGTTGTCGAAAACTTGGATGTCTCCATCCAAATATATCATCTTGCTGTACTCCACAAACTACAATTCAAGAAGCCAGATCAACAGCTGAATATTACCATGCTAATAATACTTCTCAATCCTAACCTAAATCTAAAATACAAAGAAATATTTGATAACCAAGCATACCTCCCAAATCCTGAGCTTGGAGTAATTGATGACATAATAGGCCATGGCAAACTGGGTCTGGTTCTCTGGCGGATAGACAGGCTCGATCTCCCTCACGATACAGCCCTGATCCATCAGGATCTTCCGATGATCCGCCGGCACATCCGGCAAGATTGCCACCACAAGTGGGTACTTGCTCTTCGCCTTCCTCAGCCCCTTGGCCAGCCCAACCACACCCTTCACGTAATCACCGTTTCCGGCCAAAAACGTCACATAGGCATAGCTGGGCTGGTTCCCAGGCTTCGGCTTCACAACACCATTAGCAGCAGCATCGGCGGCGATGATGGGAGCCATTTCTTTGGAGGGAAGGTTTGAGGTCTTTGTGAGTGGAATGGAGAATGAGTGTTTGGGAAGGTTTTGCAAATTGCTTGGCTGAGTTTGAGTTGATGGATTTGGCAAGAGGAGGTGCGCGGTTTATATAGAGTTGGAGAACTAAATTTTTTAATTAAGGTGACCAAATCCTGGAGACAATGCGGTGATTGATTGTCTAACTCCTGTGATCGGGGCATCGGAGGGAAGCTCGCTTGAAACCCGGAGTTTCACACCGACAAACCAAAGATTTTGTCTGTCCAATGGGGATAGTGGTAGGCCAAATCCGCCTTAAACGAAGTCGTTTTGGAGCTCCTCTGATGGATCGAACTCCACGTGGCTCAGGGCGAGTCGATCGGAGGGTCGTCAAGCAAGATCCGGTTCGGTGGGCGGTGCTAGAACCATCAGGAGAGAGACCAACAAGTCAATCTTTTCGCAGATTTACCGCAATAACCCTAGCGAACGACTTCATTATATTTCAAATGTACCTTAAAGTTTATAGGGTGTCGTGGAAGGTGGCGGTGTCCGAGGATAATGTCACACGCTTGCCCAAAATCGGGAGTCAACGAGTCTACAGGCCCCTCTCGTTATAAAGTGCTGCAACTCTTTTTGGCTAACCGGTGCACAACAGTAGAAGGACAAGCTGAGCCAAATAGCCAAAAAGAAGAAAGTTGCACCCACGGAAAAAGGGCAAAAGATGAGTATATTTATTAAATAAGTATATGTGTTTTTATAATGTTTACTCATCAATCCTATTGAGCTTTGGTATTCATCACAATCATCTTGATTATACAGCATATATTTCTCATTATCTTTTTATCTTTAGGTATAGAAACAAAATCCAAAATACTCTATAAACTCGACAAATCGATTGAGGTTAGACCTTTAATCTATGCAAACGATAATAACCAATGCAATTTGGATGCAGTTGCTAGGCCTTGAAAGAATGATCTTTGATTTTCGAGTTGAAAATGATACAGCACCTTAACTAGTTTTGCCGGCTTGAGGGTTTTTAGAAAATCATTTTAATGTTAGCATTTCACTAATATATTTCATGAGAACTCGTGTTTTGCACTAAATGGATAATAAATTTATATTATTAAGCGGGGTTCCTAGGGTCACCAAAAAAAAAATTATATTATTAAATGAGGATCAAAATTGTGGTTCCAAGATGACTCACATCCCCTTCACATGAATCACGATTTTTTAAATATATTTGATCATTTTTCAAATCAAATCATCTATTTCTTGTAAGTTAATTGAAACATTTTTTTTTTCTAAAAGATGTTAAACTCATCTTCCTAAACATGTTTACTTTGTCCACGCATAAAAAGCGGCGCCCCTTTAATTTTGATTGTATATACACTCGCCATACTCAATACATTCTCATCATGCATTTGAGATATCACTCTTGGCGTCGATGATGGACTCGACGGACCAGATGCTGCGACTCCACGTGGGCGAGCTGCACTGGATCCTTGCGCTCTGGAGGAAGGGAGCTTCCTCTCTATTTCGTGCAAGTTTCGGAAAATCCGCTGTTTTTAACTCCCGCCGCACCGACCAGCGCCGAGAAGCTCCTGTTCTTGCGGAATCCCGCGGGTGCCCATTGAAGTGTCCTCCTCATGGCTCATATTGCTCCTAGCATTCCACGTGTCTACTCCTGATTGGATGACACGTGGCGGAAAAGGGCACATTCTTGGGGCGCCTCTTTTTTCCACTCGTTGCGGTTATGTTAGTTGGACCAAGAAGAGGTGCGGGTCCACCGAACCATTTAATTTAATAAGCGATTAATCAAAATGGTAGTTTAAAAATGGAGAACAGTTTTTTAAGCACGCTCTGTAGACCTCTCGGTGAATAGTTTTACCGAATCGATCATCAAACTTTTCCTTTAACATTACTATATATGGAGAAAAATTGTGTGGGTACTCCCAAATTTATTGCTTGGAATTCATTTGAATCTTAAATCTTTTTGTTCAACTTATATGGTCTTAAACTTGTGAGGGAAAATCCAACTCAGCTAATTTATCTGATGTAGTAGTCCAATAGCAATGACACATTTAGCAACGACGGAGTGACATGGAAAAATGTTTTACAAAACAATGGTGACATGGGCTTTCTTGATCAAGCAACTAAAATGCCGAATTAGCCCTAAATTACAAAGTCCCACTCTGATCCCTCCCATTCGAGCACTATTTGCCATGAGAAACCCCAATTGCAGTCTTGAAAGACAAAATTTGGGTAAAAGATGAAGAAGAACTCGCGATTCCACAAAGAAAACAACAAAGAATGATCATGTTAAATTTATATTAAAGTCCATTGTCTTCTATTTTTGAAAATATACATCGAAAAAGGCAGAGAATAAGTCAAATGTATAAACATTGACCATGATATATCTGAGAACTTGTTATCTATTTACGATCTAGTTGTGTGCTTGTGCTAATCTCTTTGCATGTGATGTGTTAGTGGCCCCTTAAAAAAGGTTCAATATAGCCTTTAGCATAAGGTTGAGGTGAATGCCAAATCGGCATATTTTGCATTTTCAAGGGTGAAAATTTTGTTCGTTGCCCAATACTTAACCATATGTCGGAACGGGAAGATGAATTTAGTGCATCGGGTCCATTCGAATATCTCTAACAATTGGAGAAAATATATTGCAAAAAAAAAATCGTATTACATGATGTGCTAATGTGATGTCAATTTTGAAATTGTTTTTTTTCTTTTAACTTTTGCAAGTATGAATGTAAATCACAATTAAAAGGAGGCATTTAATTAGATTGGTGACGATGCACTGTAGTGTTAGAATACGACCACATCGACGTGTATGTGAGCTGTTTAGGTTAGAATTTTCTCCTATCCACATGCGCGTCTTGTGCTTGGCCCCTAACACTGGTCCACGTGTCAACTCCTGATTCAAAGGGCGGTGCAAGGGACACGTGGCGAGGGGGGTGTTGCGTCCTTGGAGTCTGTTTTTCCGCTATTTGCAGTTATGTTAGTTGATCCGAGGGAGAGTTGTCCGTCTCTTTAGTCAAAGACATTTTACACGCTAACGGCTGCTGACAACTGACAGATTATGGACTAATTTGTCTCCTTCGAGAACCTGGTGACCCCACGAAATGAAGAGTTTTGAAACTTTTAAAATATGATGAACTTTGAATTTTATAAAGAGTCAATGGCAAATAGATAATTCTATCTCGCCCTTTCCATTAACGTTGACTAATCCTCCTCATCAATAAAATTTGATTTTGACGATTGATTTGGAAATAACTGGAGAGGCCATTAATGATATTTAAACGAGTGGATCACATATCGGATCATGAATTAAATCATAACAGTTATTTTATAAACCAAGTTTAAAAAGTGAATCGTTGAATTTGTAACTAACACTATTTTCAGGATTCATAGCAATTTTCACTTTTTGACATCTCCAAATTACATGAGAAAAAGAGAGAGCTAACCATCCCTTGGTAAGCTAGATAATGTTTTTAGTCAAAGATAAGTTTGTGATCTTAGAGGGAAGGGGTATTGTCTATATTCAAGTAGGCGAAGCGGAATATACAACGAGTTTCTACAAGTTGAACATCAATGTTTGGAACTTACACATCCATTTTGGATTCATAGGATATAATGTTTAATGTTTTTCCCCGGAGAGCTAATGGGATTGTTGCAAGTGGAAGAACCAAGCATGTTTCGAAAGAATTGATCTATGATCACGCCATCCTATTGAGAATAACAAGAGCATCTTGATTACCCAAAGTTCATATCTAAAGCGAGTTTTCAAGAAACTACTCAGTTTTAGCCAAAATGGTTCTCTAGGCCAGTGTGAATTGGATGAAAGGCCTAAGAGAAAATGTTGTTTTAGGTGGATGATGCCCGCACTATCTGGGTGCTTTAATAGAATAGCTTTACTAAATCAATCGCACCCTTTCTTTTGGCATTGCTACAAATACATTAGTTTTCTATAGCTTGCGATGTGTGTCCGACTTTATTGTATTTATTTGATTATAACCTTCACTTTGCTTATTAAATTTCTCGAATGTTTGAGGCTTTCCCCAGAAGTCTTAGTCTTCTCATTCTTTCTTCAGCTCTTCGTATAAGCCATGGGCCATGACCATGTCCATGCTATTTTTTTATTTTCGTTTTCCTTTCGTCAAAATTGCAAGTGGAGAAAGAGTTTTTCCATTGAGAAAAGCACTTGCAGGTCATGTCTCATCACCATCTCCGCCTCTAAATTCGTGATTTTTCATTTAATCTTTCTCTGAATTTTTTTCTTTTTACAATTACTTTCTATCAATTGTGTAGCAATGGAGTCTGACTTTTTGATAGTACCATTTCTTCGCTCTACCAAAATTTAAATATAGAAAATTCGACGCTATTTTTTTTTTTTTTTGATTCTCCATTATCTTCATGTACAAGTCGATGACCAGGAATTAAAGTTCTCCATGTTGAATTTTCTGTGCTTAAAGAAAAAATCAACGATTATAGATACACAACCAAAAAAAGCATATATTATATAGAAATTTCTTCCAACATATAGCTTTACACACCACTCAACAAAAGAAAAAATAATAATAATCAAGGGAAATAGTTATCTTCAATCCCTAAAGCAAGGAAATGAAAGGGAAAATAAAACCTTCCCCTTTCAAGGAAAAAAGAGGACCAACCAATTCCAATTGTATTCGACCTCTACACGCTTAAAAAACCAACCGTAATTCCAAACATCTAGGCTGCGGACGGGGCGGTTATGAAGCGGAAAGCTCCGGCCTCCGCCAACGCCGCAAGGAACCGATCCCATCTCGATTGCTTCACCGCTTCATCTCTTACAACGACATTCTTGTAGTCCAAGGACTCGTCGTCATAAATGTCCCACCACTTCTTCACCAGCATCTTGATGTCATCCCGGTCCATGTTCTGTTCCTCACCCGTGTACCGCCACGGCTTCGACCCGGCAGCACAATAATGAACGACCTTCACCTTGTCCAACTCGACGTTCTCAGGGTGACGCCACAGCATCGCGAGCACCAGGTTGTACACGTTAGGAATCGGTTTGTAGATGTCCTTGAAGTACATGTTCAACAAGTCTTGTTCAGCAAATGGAGTCGGAGGTGTGATCTTGAGTTTTTCGAGCAAATCGTGGTAAGTGTCGAGGTTTGGCTCGTACACGAACATGCCGGCGTTGAAGTAGAGAGGCGGCTTCGGGCCAACGTGGTCGGGCCACTGGACCTTGTCAGGGCACTGTTGGCAGTACCCGATTTTGTACTGAGGGGTGTGACTCCAAGTCTTCTCACAGAAGCAGTCCATGACGGCGTAGAAGAAGCCGTTCGGGAGGTCGAAGAGGTGGTCGATGTTGTCAAAGACTTGGATGTCTCCATCCAAATATATCATCTTGCTGTACTCCACAAACTGTAATTCAAGAAGCCAGATCAATAACTCGATATTACCAGGCCGATAGTACTTCTCAATCCTAACTTTCAAAGAAGCAAACGAAAATCTAAGATACTGAGAAATATTTCAAAACCAAGCGCACCTCCCAAATTCTGAGTTTGGAGTAGTTAATCACATAATAGGCCATGGCAAATTGGGTTTGGTTCTCTGGTGGATAGACGGGTTCGATCTCCCTCACGATGCAACCCTGATCCACTAGGATCTTCCGGTGATCCGCCGGCACATCCGGCAAGATCGCCACCACAAGCGGGTACTTGCTCTTCGCCTTCCTTAGACCCTTGGCCAGCCCAACCACACCCTTCACATAATCGCCGTTTCCGGCCAAAAACGTCACATAGGCGCAGCTAGGCTGGTTCTCGGGCCTCGGCTTCACGGTGCCATTAGCAGCAGCATCAGCGGCGGCGATGATGGGAGCCATTTTCTTGGGTAAGGAGAGGCTTGTGGTTTCTGTGAGTGGGAATGGAGAATGGATGGGGTTGAGAAGGTTTTGCAATCGCTTGCCTGAGTTTGAGTTGATGGGTTTGGCAGGAGGAAGGAGCAGGTTTATATAGAGTTGGAGAATTGATTTTTTAATTAAGGCGACTAAATCTTGCAGATTATGCGGTGATTGATTTCCTAATTCCTATGATCCGGACATGGGATGGAAGCTGCTCGAATCTTGGAGCTTCCTACCGACAGACCGAAGATCTTGGCTGTCCGATGGGCGCGGAACGAGGCCATTTCTCCTTGAACGAAATCGTTTTGGAGCTCCACCGTTGGATCGGGTCAGTGTGAGTCAATCGGACGGTCGGTAGTCAAGATCTGGAGTTGGTGGACGATGCTAGAATATGCGAGAGAGAGAGAGATCAACCAATGTTAGAAAGACCCAAAAAGTCAAGCTTTTCGCGGATATACTAATATAACCCTAACCCTAGCAACCGACTTCAAAATTAAAAGACAGCGTTAGTGGGTGATTGTGTAATTTGAGGAATATCGCGAGGGTGATTATGTAACTAAATGGTACATATTAAGGATATAGAATGTTGTGGTGGGGCGGTTTTTGAGGATAATGTTATGTAATGGTGGGAGTCAACAAGTCTGTTGTCGCTCTCATGAGAAAAGTGTTATAAAAGGATAAGCTTAGCCAAAAAGAACATTAAAAAAATTAGAAAAGATTGCGGAGGATAATGTGTGTATGGTCATTTGAAAATGACTATGTTGATCACATAAAATATACGTGTTCATATGGTAGCTATTTGAAAATCCCAATTGAGTTTGATCTTGATCATGGTTATCGTGGATTATGGAATGTGCATCTTGATGTCATAACATGAACTTTGAAGATAGTAATCTTTATAACACTAAAGGCCATGAGCGCCTTGTGGCTAGGAATGATCAGTTCTCAATCTGGTCTCATCTTGAAACTGGGAATCTAATCGGAAGGACCAGTTCCACTTCGACCCAATGAAACTGCTTATTAATTTAACATGAAGATGAAATTAGAAAAATCTTCCATGCTTTTTCCCGGCAAATTTCGACTAGCATGATCTGAAGGAATTAATTCCTCCACACTACGTAAAAAGGGGCAACAAATGGGGTAGTGATAAAGAGAGAAGCAAAGGAGATTGTCTCCATCTTATTTTGGCAACAAATTGGCTAGGGAATCTAATCGTGAGGGAAAGAGCGTACGGAGAGGATAATCTCTTTGGAAGATAATGGGAAAGTTCGATCAACAGGGGAGGAATAAAAGGAAAATATGAATAAAAAGAAAGAGAATGAGAGATTTAAGCACTAATGGGAGCAAAGCAAATCTGCAAGACCATTTATGTTATGAGCATGATTCCAAGGTATCCAAGATATGCGAGGTAGATTCCAAGTTCCAAAAATTGAAGAATATGTTTCGACTGATAGATTCTAGGTTCTAAGATAGGTGGAACTTGAAATTGGAACTCGGAACATGTTATTGTATTTTTCTCAATTTATGTCCTCTCACAATTATGCGGTATTTCATAATGTCCACTAATGAATGTATGATGTGAAATCACTAATCTGAATTTCTATTTTATGATTGAAACTTTTACTTTGTTAATATTTCATATTCTCCATGTATTTAAATATAAGTCGTGGTTAGTGAATATAATAGCAAGTTGTGGTTATTAAATGTAACGATTTACTATAATCATTCAATTAATAAAACAGATGGAACTTGGATAGAACTTGGAATAAGGAACTTGTTCCAGCTTGTAGTTCCAAGTTCCATGGAATTTGTAAGGAATTTAGAATCACCCATCCTTAATTCACACCGCTCTCTTCTCTTAATTTTTTAAAGAAATTATGTATAGTCAATCCGTTTCCCCCTTGAAACTAAGAATCGGGCCACTTGAACATTGGTCCACTTTTGGGAACCAAGAACTTGACCAACACTCTCGAAAATCGGACCCATCAATCAATTTGGTTCTATCTGGCAATTTCCAATCTAGTTTGTCCATCTTGCTCACTCTTAGTTTTGGCAACTTAGAGGCCCACAGAACACCCCACGACAATAATGAAACTAATTAAGTCTCGACCAGTGATCTTGAGCTACAAGTTGCTTGCACACATCTAGTGAGGTCATAATGAGCAACGGCAGATTTCCGAGCTGAAGTCTCTAAAACATTATAATTAGCTATGCCAATCTTGAGGTTTTAAAAAGCCATTTTAAGCCTTTCATCAATAAATTTCACTAAATCTTGTGTTTTATATTAATTGTGTATTTGTTTCACTAAAAATTTTATAATAAAAGAAAATATTTCCTTGGAAATCATTTTCAAGAAAAAACAGTTAGTCTTCATTTGTTTTATTATTTAGTAAAAGTTATTTCTTTCTTGCCAAAAGGGGAAGTTATTTCCCCTCGGATTTAAGCTTGTTTTTTTCACTCAATAAAAGCCGTTGTCCGTAAATTAATTAGTTTTCCATCGCTCAAGTACAGGAAGTTGAAAAACAACATCCCAAAAACTATTTTTTCTTCAAACTAATGGATCCTAAATAAATAAGAATGTGAACATGATTTGAAAGCAAGCTAATCTCTCGTATAAATAAATAAATATATATATATATATATTCTTTATATATAAGATATTTGATGCTTTTCAAGTTAAATCATCTCTTCTATTTTGGGTAATTAATTAAATCATTCTTATTTTTCATAATATGAGCGCTAATGATAACTATTTTATTCTAGAAATCAATTTTTGGTTAGAAATATATTTTTCCATTTCTATTCATGGTAAGTTTTTGATAACAAAAAATACACATTTGATGATAATAACATAAAATTTTTATTTTGAAATAAAAATTCGTTTGATAACAATAAAAATTTCATTTTACCAAGCGATGGTAGTGGGCGGTGGTCTAGGGTTCCATTTGTTTTGCGAAGGATAAATAATAGGAAAATAATTTCCCGAAATTAATAATTTGTATTACTTGAAATAATGAATCGATGAAAAGATATTTTTATCATCAATGATAATTTGTCTAAATATTTTCGTCGCAAATAATTTTTTTCGTTGGATAATTTCATAAGAGGTACAAATAATTATTAAAAAATATTTTTAAAATTATTGATTTTTTGTGAAATAAGCAGACACTAAACAACACAAATAAAACACTTCACTATACATACACTCACTATACTCAATACATTTTCGCTTATTCTTGAGATGTTTTGCTAGGCGTGGATGAGGAACTCAACGGACCAGATACTGCGACCCCACGTGGCGAGCTACACCGGAGCAGCACCGGATCCCGCGCCCGGGAGAAGCTTCCTCTCGATTTCACAAGTTTTGGTAAAAAAAAATAATAATAAAAGGAAAGAGGAATTTTATGTTTTAATTCCCTTAGTAAAAATTACCAGCTGCACCGTCCAGCGGCCGAAAATGTCCACATAATATTTATTTATTTATGTATTTTCCTTTTCCTTTGTAGCACGAAATCATTTAAAAAAAAAAAACTTCGAAAGCTGCATGGGGCTACGTTGGGAAGGGCGGACACGTGGCGGGCCCTTCAACTGTCGGACTTTAGAATTGTTTGTGGGCCCCCCTATTTTCGCGTAAGATCGAGGAATCGACCGGGCAAGTTTTGCTGCGCATAGACTTAACCTCACTGGACAAAGCAATTTTTCGAGGGCCATCTGGCCTTGGTTTTGACATCGCTCGCAGGTTGCGTGATTTAACTCAGATTTAAATATTAGTTTATGTGAATTGAGTACGGCTGATTCAAAATTAGCGTAGCCTAATAAGTTGATTGATCTTTAAGGGCCTATTTTTTTTTTTTCTTCCAATTTTTCTATTCTTTTATTATTTTATTTTCAGAAATAAAAAAAAAAAAGAAATTCATTTGACAACGTCCACTAGTGTTTCTATTTATTAGAATATAAAAAAATTTCAGGAAATAAATTTGAAATATAAATGAGAAGTAAAAAAAAAAAAAGTAACTTCTTGTTCTTGGAAATAATTTCTAAAAACTTATTTCTTTGAGACTACTCACCACTTGTAAACCATTATCGAGTCACGACGGCGGGGCGAGAGGCGATCGATGGCCGGCAACCATTGGTGATCGGCAATCGACGAATGCCAAACAACATGTGACAACCAGCGACCGGTGATTGACGGTCGCCAATTGACGTGCAATGGCCATTAGTCATCAATCGTTGGTCGTTGCCCACTGCTTGCCACTTACCGCCGCCATCGAAGAAAAAAAAATAAAAAGAATTTTCAGTACCAAACGCATTTATATTTATTTTTATTTTAAAAATAAGAAATTTTTATAGTTATCAAACACTTTATTTTATTCAAAAATTGTTTCGGGAAGTATAAATAGAAAAGAACTATTTCTCAAAAAAAATTATTCTCCGGCATAAAAATGTTATCAAACGCACCCTGAATCGAGATTTCTTATTCTATCAAAGTGGATTATTGTCTTTGATATGATGTTACGAATAACATAACTATGTGGTCATGGGTGCATTTCATCATTCTTTGTCGTTGTATTTGAGAAACCAAATGACAGATGTATGAAGATAATGGCATGTGACTTCGAAGACGAAAGGTCTTTACATATTTTGCAATACATTTAGCTAGCAATTAGGAAAAATTGAAGCCTGGTTCTTCAAATTTCAAGTGGAAAGTCATATTTTTCTCACGACATATAATTGCATCGGTCAAAAAGATGATTGACTTACTCAAGATATGTCCCGTTATTGATTGACATGATCAATCGTACACGTTCTATGTCTCACACCGTTTGGTGCAAAGATGCTTCTTTTCTAGAAGTTATATTTATTATATGGACAGGAAAGCTTTACCTATCTTTCGGGCAAGTTCTCTCTCATCATCGATAGCGAGTAACATGTCATGTAATCACTAAAAATTCACAGTCACGTTGCATGCTTGCTTAACAAGTCAACAAATTGGAATTCATTAATCAATAGTTTTTATAATTTGTAATCTTCTTCCATTTAGTAAGCTTTTCATACACCAAGTGGCACGAGTTTCGATGTGAGTAGACTTTGCAAGCATAAATTTTGACGAGATTATTTTATTTTTATAAATGAAAAGGTGAGGAAAAGCAATTAGCCCAATTACCATATCAAAACGTTAAAGGAAAATTCAATTCGAGTCATGAATATCCAATTCACCCAGCAAATTTACGAGTTTGTCATCGTGAATTAAGAGAAGATGTTACGACCTTTTTAACGTTGGACACCTCGACAAGCGGGGCGTGCCGCTCCGGTCGTTGCGGAATTTCCCACCGGTTAATCTTTTGAGCTGTCCTGTGCAATCCCACGTGTCGACTCCTCGTACAAAGGACGGTGCAACGACACGTGGCGCAAAAGGGCACCCTCCTGTTGCCACTTTTTACCAGTTATGTTAGTTGAACCAAGAAAAGAGGTGGGTCCACTGAATTTATAAATTTAATAAGGCGATTAACCAAGGTGGTTGCCAAGAATATTTTAAGTTTCATAGAGGATAATCAACATTGAATATATATCTAACGAAGATAACATTTCTTATCTTAGAACGACTCATCGTTGTACGTGAGGAGACTTTGACTTACCAATCTAAGAATCCCATGGGAATATTCCTAGTTCTTTTGGATATTCGATCCATTTTTCTTCGGAGCGAAGACATGAATTTGTCAATACCGTTTGATCCTATAAAACGATTTTTGATTTGGCTCATGGTGCAGCACAATCAAGATAAACTAAATCAACCAATTTAAATGACAGAGTTGATCTGTGTTGTTGATCGCTATAGAAACAAGTCATCTAATTTTTGCCATCATCCATACCCACCACTTCGAAATAAGTTGGGTATAAGAAAAACATAAAAAGAAAAGCTCAAAAATGGGCCATGGAGCACAATCCCTGTTTACCCTTTATTTTGCTTTTATAAATGTAAAAAGGAAAATTACCAAAATAGTCATGAATTTATTATAATTTTGCTAATTTAAACCTAAATCTTTTGTAATTGTGTTAATTCAATCCATTTAGTCTAAATTGGGTGGCTAGTGCTAACATGACACTTGGCGATGCTAATGTAGCAATTTTTTAATAATATTTTATTTTATTTTATTTTTTCTCTTTTTTTCTTCTTCTTTTGGCTAGTGAGGTTGAGCTTGCCTAGCCATGGCAAGGCTCACCCTTGCCATCATGAAGTTGGGTGAGCTTACCCTCATTGTTGTGGGCGCTTGGCAAAGTCTCACCCTCACCTAGATTTGGACCACTTGCCCTCCGCAACTTAATCCGCTTGCCTGTCGTCCTTGCCCTTGTCCTTAGAATTTCCTAAGGGCAATGCTGTGATAGCGAGGCTCGCCCTTGCCAGCCATAACCTTTGGTTGGTCTAGCGATTGGCCTAAAGAAGAACAAAAAAAAAAAAAAAAAAAAAAATTCAAAAAAAAATTATTAAAAAATTGCCACATCAACGATAGCCGGCTGGCCAACGTTCATGTCAGTGCCGGTTGGCTAATTTTCAGTGAATGGACTAAATTAACATAATTACAAAATGTTTAGGATTGAATTGGCACAATTATAAAATATTTAGAACTGAATTGACATAATTACAAAATATTTAAAATTGAGTTGAAAATTTTTAATAAATTTAGGACTATTTTGATAACTTTTCCTGAAGAAGTTACCATGTTGGCACTTCAACTTATAAGAAATAGCAATCTTAGTCAAAAAGTTGAATTTCTCGATGTTTCTTGATAAATCCAATGCCCTAACGTCTTATCTAGCGCCTTGACATTGCGAAACATGTCTATTCAACAACGATCCTCACATTTCTTCGAAGGATCGTGATGCATAGTCTGTCTATCCCCCCCCCCTCTCTCTCTCTCTCAAACTTCAATCCTCACCACATATTCGTGCCTCTGCCACATCGATTCAAACTAAGCGGCTTCTTCATGGCCATCAAGATCTTGGCTTCGTTATCAAGTCTAAAAGTCATTTAGGAGTCATCGCCGCTAGATCCGGACGCCTAACGACTTGATAGCTATCGAGGGAAAGGGATTGGGGAGGGGGTGGGGGTGTATTTTATTCATTTATTACACACATCGATATATGTGGTTTAACTGTTAATCACATTAATTGAGCAATTCGCATTTTTATAATTGGATTTGAATTTTGCAATCTTGCTTTTTTTTTTTGGCTGTTGTCTTTGCATATTGTTATTAAACAGTGACCATTACACAAAATATTTCACAAGAAAAGAGAGCGGAGAAAAGGTTAGCATTTGAGGGTTTTCTTCAAATAAGAGTGAGCACAGGTTAAATTGTCTTTTTTTTTTTTTAATGATCCAGGGAACCCCGCATCTCGCCGACAGGTTAGGAGAGTAAACTCGAAAGTCGCGCGCGTGCTTAGCCACCACACACATGCAATTGTGAAGGCCATCTCGACCTTTTGCGAGAGGAAGATCAAGATTTTGTGGTAGGTTAAATTGTTTGTCTCAACAAATTATCAAGATTTTGTTGAAATGGATGGAGGTCGGACATGCTGTTTAGAGCCCTAAAACTTGTCGTGATATAGTGTCCTTGGGGAAATAATTATAAATTGGTCAATGGACAAATTGAAAGAAAATTTGCACAAGCTCCAATTTATAGGTGATATGCACAATTTGAAGAATTTTTGCATGATTGAATTATTATAATGTCACCAATCTAATAGTGGTATTTGTAACTTGTTACTCAAATCAATTGAGCAAATTTGTCATGCTACAAACTTAATCAAGTTTGCAAAGCTCAACGGGCTAATGATACCCTATGTAAATACACAATTTTTCTATTGATATGGGCCTAAGCGAGTCGAACAGCAATGACACAATACCATACGCTTAATTGATATATCGATGTGAAATAGGATGTTCTAATTGTAGTTTGATTGTATGAAATCAAAATGTTAATATTTTATGCTACTGTGCGAGATGACTTGAATAATGGACACCATTGGGACAATGGTAACACAAGTTGCCATCCCCATGGTCTTTCTTACGAACTCTACTATCCAAAATAAAAAAACTATAGTTATTTGAGATTGGTCGACTTATCCTTAACTAATTCTCCCCACTTTTTGTATAGGATATGTCAGAAATCATCAACATATATCAAAAGATTATTCATATTCTTAGGATTATACATTATGATTGTCCATACCATTGAATGATCTCAGTTGAGTGTTCTTGCCTTTCTTATCACCTTAGTATCTTATTATACTTTTAGTTTGGAATGTACGGGGCATTATTTCTCTCCATTTTATTACAAATCTCAGCAGGACATGTGGATGGACAGCGGCTCTAGAAGTCGCACGATCTTCATTGCGTGGCTTATATTGCCCCTGAGCAATCCACGTGTTGATCGCATGGCTTGCAGGGACACGTGGCGCAATAGACTACCTTATTGGGTGGCCCCTCTTATTTTCTTCTTTTCCACTTTTTCAGTTATGTTCGTTGGACCAAGAAGGGGGAAGGTCCACCGAATTCCTTAATTTAATAAGGTGATTAATCAAAAGGGTGGCTAGAATCTTCTCCGATCGAGAATAATTTAAGGTCCATTTGAGGATAACAAGCATTGAATATCTCTAAGAATCCCACGAGAATATTCTTGATTCTTTCAAATATTCAATTCCATTATTCATCTAGAGGAGTGTATCTCCATTTTTGCTAAAATTATACTCGAAAGAATCTGTGCTTATGTACAAAAAAGATAAAAATTTTGAGAAATTACGATGAAATGTATTTTTGTAAATTTTATATAGATATTGTAAGTGAATGACACAATAATTTTTGTTGATCACGTAAGAAACGGGTCATCTAATTTTGTTCATGCCCACGACCTTCTATTCACCCTTCTTTTGCTTTTGATAGGTGTAAAAATAGAGGGAAATTACCATGTTGGCATGTCTAACTTATCATAAACAGTAATTTTAGTAAAAAAAGTTGAATTTCTCGAGAGTTCCTGATGTATCCAATGTCACTAATTCCATTTTTCTACCCTATGATTTCAGCCACATATTTTATATTGTAGAAGACTAACTAACTAAAAAAGTTGACATTTTCCGAGCTCAGTCTATGTCTATCGTCTTTTCATAGGATCGTGATGCGTGTCTGTCAAACTTCGATCCTTGCCGTTTCTTCGGGGGATCGCGATGCATGTCTAATCTAAGTCACTACCAAATCCACCCCCACAGCCCTCTCTAACTTCAATCCTCACCGCATGTTCATGCCGCTGTCCCGTCCATTCCGATCTATGTGGCTCCCTCATGGCTATTAAGATCTCTGCCTCGTTGTCGAGTCTGCATTTATGAGTCATCGCCTCTGGATTTGAAGGCCCGATGACTCAATGCTATGGAGGGGGAGGGAGAAGGTATTTTATTCATTTGTAAATTGTATCGAGATATATAGTGTAACTCAAAATCACATTATCTGAAAGATAGGGGCATTTTTTTTGGATTTGAATTTTGAAGTCTTGCTTTTTATGTGTCGTTATCTACGTGTCGTTTTCAAATAGTGAATATCTATCAAATATTACATGAGAAAAGGGAAAGCAGAAAAGGTTGGATTTGAGGATTTTCTTCAAGTATGTGTGAGGTTAGATTAAAGTATCCATCTTGACAGATTATAAAGACATTGTTGAAGTGGACGGAAGTTGGGCATGCTATTTTAGAGCCCTGAAGTAGTTATAATGTAACCTTCGCAAAAGAATCGTATGCAGCCAATTAGTAGCAAGAAATAAAATTTACACAAGCTCCTTTGATAAGATGGCACATGCATTTTAAGAAATCTTGTGCTATCAAATTTTATAACATCGTCAATCTAACATTGATTTACATGGATGGAAGATCTTATAGAGGTTTATAAATGTGCCACTTGTTACTTCAAAGTAGTTGAGCAAGCGCATCATGCCAGAGACTTAATTAAGCTCATTGTGTGAGCTTGAACGGCCCTATAATACCCAAAGTAATGACACGTTTTATTATTATTATAATGAAATGAGCTTAAATGTGCCAACATAATCAGAATATGGAGACACGACATGATGCGGTCAACATAAATTAACACGTTCTCATCGTAGTTTGAGATTGGTCAACTTACCCTTTTAAGTTGCCCACTTTTCATTCGTGTATGGACGGATGGACTATGGTTCATTCAGTCCCAACAAATGGTCTTCAACTCCAGCCATTTGGTCTGGTCAGATTACTTCTTAACGATCCGAAAGCTCAAGCTACAGCTACGAGGCCCAATATCCCACAAGAAAAATAAAAAATATTTCTTGTCTTGAACCTGCTCAGTTGCACGATCTTCAGTGTTCTGCAAGTCGACATTCCGGCTTCAGACATGGATTTCCCAAGAAAAAGAGCCGTGTGCTGAGGTTCCATATGATAATGCACAAAGCCTTTATGTCATCGAAAACTATTGGGCCAGGCTTCCAAAAGCTGGCACAAAAGTTGGGCCTTAATATGGAAGGGGCTCTATTCCAAAATAGTCAAAAAGTTGGGCCATTCTCATTATTTTTGGGCCTATCCTTTAGTCCCGTTTTGTACAGTTGGGAGATGAGAATAATGCAAGAGCCTAAAATAGCACTTTGGCCCCCATAATACCTGTAACCTACTTTGCTCTTATAAATCAAGAGGGTCATGCTTTTACCTAGACATGTTAAACGGATAGTTTAAGTTAGGTCAAAAATAATTTGACCATAATTGATTTATATGTAATGTACATTTAGTGATCCATACCCGACCTGATCAGAGCCTGATCCATACTTAACCCAGTTCATTTTACTTAAACACACTCACAACATTGTATCTAGTGCATTGTATGACTTAAAAGCTAGTAGGCTAATACAGGCAAATAAGAGATAAACAATTAAACAATTGGGCTAGATGGTTTAAGCTAGAAGTTGCAATGAATGACTTAAAAGCCAAGTGCTCTATCATTAAGATTTCAAGACAAGAATAGGATGTTAAACAATGTATATAAGTTAATGTAAAATGTAGGAACATAAAAGAGGACAATAATAACTAGATATTCAACAGTTGGCGGGGTCTGGGAGGTTTTGGTGTATGAGGAATAAATGTATTACTTAGAATTGATAGAGCATTGTTTAAATCAAAATACTATAGGTCTATACAATACATCCATTATCTCTCTCCCTATGAGAAGCCTCATCTAGATAAAGTAGCCACCTAGGAGGCAAAACCCAATTTATGGTTAGAGTTCCCAACTTATTAGAGTTATGGACATGTGAGACAATAATGAAGTTTTATTCTATTGGGAGAAAGTGGGGAAATGTATGGCAGAGAACTATAGGATGATAGTGCTTAGGAATTTCATGGATGGATGTCATTGATGGATATTGAGAGTAAGGGATGTGCATTTGCCTGGTCCAATAATATGGAAGGGAATGAACTTATAAAATAACGGCTTGATAGGGTGGTATGCACCATTAATGGAGGCTATTGTTCCTTGAAGTAAGAATCATATGCACTTCCAGCTATAGGTTCCGATCATGGCCCCATCCTTTTATCCTTAAAGCCTGATCCTGTTAAGTGCAAAAAAGAGTTCAAATTCGAAGCTTTTTGGCTTGACCATGATGCATGTAAAATAGTTATCAAAGAGACTAGGAACTCTCCTAACTAGATGGAGAAGAACCTAACTGGGAAATTACAAGTGGTGGCTACTGTCTTGTCCAAATTGAGCAAGAAGATGTTAGGGAATGGACACAAACAAACAGACCTTTTGAAGAAGGAATTTCAACAATGCATAAATAGCAACGGAGGGGATTCTGGAGTGGCTAGGGTAAAGAACTTGTAGGAGGAGATTGAGGCATTATGGAGACCAAAAGAGAAGTATTGGGACTGAGATTAAGAATTAAATGATTGAAATGAGGCGATAAAAACCCTAAATTCTTTTATGCTACCACCGTATAACGATGTCCAAGAAACATAATTTCAATGTTGCAAATAAGAGGAGAAATTTAGGCTGAAGAACCAAACCTACTAAAAAAAACTATGCAGTAATTCTTCCAAGAGCTGTACCAATTTGTAGGCCCTCCCCCCCCCACCGCGTTGTTCTCCTTAGTTTTAGACCAATGCCCCCAATTGATGATAGAATGAATTGTATGCTGCTAGTAGATGGGACATTAGAAGAAGTTAAAAGTACAGCTTTCCAGCTTTGTGCCTCAAAAGCATCGAGGCTGGATGGCCTTGGCTAGTTGGTCTATCAACATAATTAGGCTGAAATCCAATGTGAGGTCTTCAAAGAAGTGAAGGGATTTTTTAGTAGAGGGTCCCTGCAGCCAGAGCTAAATAGGACCCATGTTTCGCTTATCCCTTAGGTCCCCAATCTCGAGAGGTTAGAACAGTGTCGTCCCATAAGTTTGTGTAACTTTGATTATAAAATCATCTAAAAATTGATGGTGAATAGACTTAAACACTACTACTGGATTTGATAGCTTTAGAACAAAGTGCATTTGTTGGAGGAAGACAAATTCAAGACAATATCTTCATTGTGCAAGAGGTGCTTCATTAAATTAGGATTCGCAATAAAAGAAAGAAATTTCAAGCAGTTCTAAAACTTGATGTGAAAAGGTATACGATTAAGTGGAGTGAGATTTCTTGGAGGCAGGCATGCCTAAAATAGGATTTGATGAAAAATGGGTGGGTTAGGTAATGCAATGTGTTAGTGTCAAATTCAATGCAGAGCCATTCCAATACTTCAAGCCAATAAAAGGAATTAGGCAAAGGGATCCATTATCACCCTACTTATTCATTCTTGTAGCAAATGTATTATCCTCACTCATGAAGACAACAGTTGACAACAACAACATTAAAGAGATTAAACTTAACATGTGGTGTCATACCCTTTCCCATTTACTTTTTGCAGATGACTCCATCTTCTTTTTAGATGAGAAATTTTGGAATGTCAGAACTTGGTAGCAATTTTGAACCAATGTTATGTAGCTTCTGGGCAAGTTGTAAATCTAAACAAATCTAGGATTTACTTTAATAGGGACTGCCCTTGGAGTTTAAAATAGAATATGGCGAGGGAGCTAAGAGTATGTATTATTGATAAAATGGGGAAATATCTTGAAATTCCTTTGGATTGGGGAGAATATAAGAAACAATTGTTTACCTAGATTTTAGGATGGGTCAATGCAAACGTCAAAGGATGGAAGAAAAATTGATGACAAATGCCGAGAAAGAAATCATGATTAAAGTAGTGGTAAAAGCCCTCTCGCGATATGCCATGTCCATTTTCAAGACCCCTATGTCAATGTGCAAAGCAATTGAGAAGAAAATAGCAGCATTCTGGTGGGGAACGAATGGAATTAAAACTAGCATTCATTGGAAAATGTGGCACATTATGAAGATGAGAAAGAATAGGGGAGGTTTGGGATTTCGAAACTTGCTCGATTTCAACTATCTATGCTAGCAAAATAGGCTTGGCCACTAAATAATAGCCGAACATCCCTCTAGAGTTAATTGGTCAAAGGTCTCTATTTTTTTAAGGCAATTTCTTGCTAGTTACCCTTTGTGGGGTTGGTAAAGTTTGTGACGTCCTGAAATTTGAGCCCATTGAGGGAGGAATGAACGTGAATTTCGTCAATATATTGTTGGCTGATTTCACTCGGAATTGATTACTCCTGAGATACTGACCTTGAGGAAAAGGCTAATGAGGATAGAACTTGTGCGACTAAAGAAATTGACCTGGGAAAATGACTCAACCGTGAGACTTGCGTAAGGACGATCCTGTAGATATGCAAGCTGATTTCAGGGACGACTATAAGTTAATTTGCGGACAAAAAAAATGGGACAACGGGTGATTTCGTTTACTGTTATCGAACCCGTGAACGACTCTATATCGATCCTGGATAATTGTGTACTTTGAAATAAGAATCTATCATTCGCAATTTCACGTGGTTAATGACGTCCATGTGTCGAGATGTCTTGAATGTGATTTATCACAAATCGGTTACGCGTGAATCCTCGAAGCTGCTTGTCAGTCTGAGTTGTACCAAAATGGCATTTGGGTGAAATTGACATGGCATGAGAATCAAAGATTGGACTTTGAATTTTCGAGAACGTTCGGGACGGACTTTTGGATGATGCTTCTTAGATAGTTGATAGTGCCAATTAAGCCGAGTTTTTGGAAAAATGGATTTTCGGATTGAGGAAATGAGTCTAAGAGAATGTGGGCCGGACAAGAACAGTGTGGGCTTCATGCCCAAGGTGGGACAGCTAGCGTGATAGACTCGAGGCAAGCAAGTGAGCCCGTTGGGCAAAACTGACCATTTACCCTTTCGAGCCCGTTGTCTAAACTTGAGCCGATTCGAGCCCAACAAATTCCCGAGCCCATTCCTATTCATTTTCTAGCTCATTTATTAGGCCCGCCCTTCATTTTCAGCCCAAGGGCAGTTTGGGAATTGTGCAAGGTGGAAATGACCATTTTGCCCTTAGATATTTTGAAGAAAAGACAAAAAAAGAGAGAGAAGATGAGGTCCTGTTGCATGGGAAGTTGAAGCAAGCATTCAATGGCCTTAATGAGGCCTATCTTTTAGCCCTCACTTTACTCTCTCTCTCTCTCTCTCTCTCTCTCTTGCAGCTCACAAAATCGCACACACTTTTCTCTCTTTGTTTCCCTTCATTCTTGCTATTTTTACTTTTGACCTTCCTCCAAAAAATTGAGTTGTTCATACCCTTCCCATGTGAATCACGGCCTGTGCCACCCATTGTTGTGTTCAAAAGACAATTTCCGTTCAAGTGGTGGTGGCCGATCGCCGGTTGGAGCCACCGACCGGCCCAAAGTTATTGCTCGTCGGACTATCACTATAGTGGCAGTTATGCTTGTTCCGCCTGTTTCAGCCATTTTTCTCCCATTTTGACCCAACCACCATCTATCCTAGCCATCAGTAGCTTCCCTTCGTCCCCCAGGTGCCGCCAGTTACCGACCAATCGCTTGCCGGAGCTCCAAGTAGCCCATTCAACTCTGGTCAACCACTTTCTGTTCAAGCAGTGTAGTTTTTCAAAAGTTTAGTGGGGAATCTAAGTTTGTTGCTACTATGTTGAGATCGGGATCGCCTTGGATCGTCGTGGGTGAGGTCCTTGGGTGTCGGGTTTGTCTCCGCTACCGCATTCGTGTCGCCGGCCCGCTTAACGGGTGAGTTTAGCCTCTAATCTTTGTTAGTGCCTAAACTTGCTTAGTTTTGGTTTAGTTAGTGGTAATTTTTGAGTTAATGAGTTTAATTAAGTTGTATTAGCCTTAAGATAGGTAGTTAGATAGATGGTTAAGATTAGCTTAGCTTAATCTTGCTTAATTTTGCTAATTGAGCTCATTTATTGCTTAATTGTGGGTTATGTGATTTATGTGTTTAATTAAGCATGTTTAGCTTAATTGATTGATTAATTTTTTTAATTAATGTTTCGTTTAATTTTGAATTTAATGTTTTAATTATTAACTTCTAAAATTACACTGTTCATGATTCTGTTCACGGCACTGTTCATCCGGAAGCTAAAATGTGCATAATTTCATGTGCCTTGATCATATGAAGTAAATTGGATGTGGCATTGCATGAACATCTGCTTGAATCATGTGATTTTCACCAAAGAAATGGAAAATGATTTGTCTAATGGACCAACTTTATGAGAAAAAAATGGTTTGGCCAAGAAACACCGGAAATGGACTGCCTTTATAAGAAAGAAAATGGTTTGTCTGAGGGACACCGGAAATGGACCGCCATTATGAGAAAGAAAATGGTTTGTTTGAGGGACACCGGAAATGGATCGCTTTGATGAGAAAGAAAATGGTTTGTCCAAGGGACATCGGAAATGGACCGCTTTTATGAGAAATGATTTTAGGTTTTATATGCAAGCATGTGTGCATTGGCTAATGCTCAAAGATAATAAGTGGATTGTGATGGTATGCTTGCGTGATTATTAAGTTGAACCCGCTACCCTTGTCGAAGTTTGGGAGGTGATTGTCCGATTTATCGAAAACCCGACGAGGTCATGGAAGGGCATGGTTGTGTCTTTGCAGAGGAAGGGCACTGTAGCGCCATGGTGCATCAGTTGTAGTCCGGATGCGGAGTCGCAGTAGAGGTCGAGCCCATGCTCCTTCGAGAATGCTGTCTTGGGCAAGGGTCCCTTAACGTCGCCGCGCCTCATGGGGGAGGGCGATGCTTGGCTATGCTAGTAGACATCGACGGGAGTTCGGTGGTAGCCTTGTGGGACAGTAATAATCGGAACATGTGTGGATGTAAAAACATATGAGAAATATGGCATCATTGGTTTCGATTATACATGAGGTGATTACATCATTTATGGCACGCACGTATGAATTTATAACGTGCAGGGTGTGGCAATGGCCAAGTGAGATCACTTGTGACGTGACTCGCATATGATTGGTGAACTGAACCATCTAACGGCCATGTGCATTGTGTGTATTGTGCTGACTTATAACGTGCAGGGTATGGCATACTGGGTAAAGTTGCATGCGAACCGACTATGTGATTGTTGATTGCATTGCTTGTATTGTGTGAGGTTTAACATGTAGGGTGTGACATACCGGGTAAGGTTACCTGCGAACCGACTATGTGATTGTTGGTTGCATTGCTTGTATTGCGTGAGGTTTAACATGTAGGGTATGGTATATTGGGTAAGGTTGCATGCGAACCGATTATTGTTTGTTGGTTGACCCTGGCTATTGTTGCTTGTTTGGTTTTGGTTATTTGTTGTTGGGTTGGGTGAGGGGTGGTTGTGGAGAGATACCTCGGGTCGAGTTGGTGTATTAACCGGGGCTTAGGGGGAGAACTCGTTGAGATTTTATCTTACTAGTTATTTTATAACCACTTTCAAGTCCTTAGAATGGCGCACTCGTAGTGGATAATCCTGACCCCGCTCCACCAGTGATTGACCCAACGAAGTCGAGTTTGATGGGTCCGAGTGACCATGGTGTTGAATCTGAGGGTTCATTTTGTAGAGTTAGATTAGCTTAGTTTCTTTTTGGCCTATCTTAGAGGATGGATCGGCCCTTTTTGTCGGGCTTGTAATTTGGAAAATTATCCTCTGTTGGTTAATATAGTAAGATGTATAAATGAGTAATGGTTGTTGTTTTTGCTATTCATCCCTCTATTCCCGATTGATAGTTTGATTGTTTTTTGGACTGGAGATGATTCGTTTTCCACTTGCGCTTAACAAAAGATTAAAATGCATGGTCGTCGACGAGTCTTGGGACGTCGCTTTCAATTGACCATGGTAAGGGGTTGTTGCGTGCTCGGGGTTTGGGGCGTGACAAAGTTTGATCTTAGGGAGAGACTCTATCTCACCCTTAGTGATGTGAGTAGTATGAAATAGTACAAAGATAAGGATCGGAGAAGATAAATGGTTGTAAAGAGAAATACTAGTAGGCCTTACAAATGGGGATGAACCCCAACTTGTCTCTGATTTTATTTTGTAGGAGGAAAACCAATGGAATGAAGCGGCATTGAAAGAGTACTTTGAGGAACAAATAGTACGCGAAGTTCTCGCAGTCCAAATTAAGCCTCTAACTAAGAATGATCCAACTTATTTGGGTGGGTACACAAATAGGAAAATACACAATGAAAAGAGATGTAACTATATTTGTGGGACAAGGGACAAACAAAAAGAAAACAAGGTGTTAACATCATTCCAACCCCCTTACACTCTCTCTAGACAACAATGGAATTTGCATACTCCTCCCAAAGTCAGAATATTCACGTGAAATCTATGCCAGAATACACTCCCAACAAAGGATAACTTGTTTTGAAGAAAAATTGTACTTGATCCCGTGTTTTCTGTGTAATCTAGGCATGGAAACTATTAAGCATCTATTCCTATTGTGTCCTTGGACAAGGGAAATTTGGGAGCACCCAAAGTTGCAAATACACATCTCTCCTCAGAACCTAACTTGAATTAAGATCTGGTTTGGAGATATAAAAAAAAATTCGAACCTATTGCTAGACCTAGAGATGGTGGTCGCAATCCTATGGCATATTTGGAAGTTGCGTAACCAAGCTATATTTGGGAGTAAACAACTCGATGCGAGCAACCTTGTAGACATAACCTTAACAAAGTTATAGAGCTTTATAAGATGGAATTCCAAATCGAGCAATTACCATGTTGGTGCATTTAACTTATCAGGCGTACATGAGCAATGGCATTTAGTCAAAAAGGCAACACCATATTAGGATGAAGGAGTTCGACCAAGGAATTAAGTGGGATCATAAGGTTCAATCAAAGCTCCCCCAATAATCACCTCTATCTTGGGCATGATGGCGACTTCTAACTATCCTTTTGTACAATTGCGACTATTACTCTATAAATAAATGGTTTTTTTTTATATGAGCAATTATTGTTTTTTGTTTTTATTTTTTCCATATAGTTTAAATGAATAGTTCTACTGCATTTTAACATTGTCTTATTAGCGTGTTTCCTTTTCCCATGAGGGTGTTCAAAAAGATTATACTTTCTCCTTCTACTCACCTTTGACCTTCATTGTTCATACAGGCTTGGGCCACATACCCATAGCCGCTACTTATCAAGAAAAAACGCCATGCGATAAGGAGGTGGGAAGTCCTCCTTGCCTTCTTTCTTAGATCATGAGCTAAGAGAGAAAAAAAAACACAGGACCACGTGTGGAATTTATTTCTTAAATAAATTGTCAACACTCGTTAATTATCTAATTAAGAAAATTCTTTGTCATTTTTAATGTGTTATATATTTATTTTAATTTGTGCACGGTGCATTATATATCTAGTTGAAATAAATACGGCATGGGTATTTTTGGTGAAAATAACCCTTAATTTTCCCCCTAATTTTTTTGCAAGTTTATAAATAGGAATTAAGTAGTGACACCAAAAATGTATTGAATTAAATGGTAGAGGAGACATGATCTCTTCAAATTCACATGGGAATTTTTGTGTTCTTAAAGTTGAATAGCTAGATTTCTAGTTATCATCACATTGTTGTGTTTCCCATGCATAACCTAAACTACTAAATTAAGGAGGAAGAAAACAGGGAAAGGAAAGTTAACATGATTGACTAAACTAATGATAGCATTTATTCCTAATAAAAAGACTAAAAAATGAAAGTGCTAGCAAGTAACCTCCACAAATCGTCTGGAAGGGATATTTTGAAATTTTGTGTGAAGATTGAGAACCAAATTGATAAAATTGGAATGTTTATTACCAAATTGACATATGTAATAAACAGGTTTGTGACTGACTGAATAATTTTCCTCTTTTTTTTGTGTCGCTAAAATCTTTAAATTTGTATTGGTATGACTAAAATTTGAGGATTTTGGTTGTAAAAAATTTGGGACATTGGTGTCATTTTAGGGCATTTTATGGTATTATTTTCCAAATATAAGGAAATCATAAAAGCCATTTGAATTGGAGGAGCTACATCAAGTAAAAATGGAAACAACGTACGAAAAGACACGTGGCGGGCCCTTCAACGTCTGTCGGACTTTAGGATTGTTTGTGGGCCCCTATATTCGCGTAAGATCGAGGAATCGACCGGGCAAGTTTTGCTGCGCATAGACTAAACCTCACTGGACAAAGCAATTTTTCGAGGGCCATCTGGTCTTGGTTTTGGCATCGCTCGCAGGTTGCGTGATTTAACTCAAGACTTAAATATGAGTTATCATGAATTGAGCACGGCTGATTCAAAATTAGCATAGCATAATAATTTGATTGATCTTTAAGGGCCTGTTTGTTTTTCTTCCAATTTTTCTATTCTTTTATTTTTTTTGTTTCCTAGAATAGAAAAAGAACATAAATCCATTTAGTAACGTTCACTAGTGTTTCTATTTTTCGGAATAGAAAGTTATTCCAATGAATAGATTTGAAATAGCAATGAGAAGTAGAAAAAAAAGTAACCTTTTATTCCTAAGAACAATATCTAAAAATTTATTTCTTAAAGATTACCCGCCACTTGCAGCCCACCATTGGTTGTGATTGCCAGTTGTCGACAGTTGGCGGGCAACGGGCAGTGATTGGCAACGACCGGCAATTAGCAATCGGCAATTGACAGCCGCCAGCCAATGTGCAATGACTAGAAACCGGCGATCGACGGCTGCCAATCGACATGTGACAACCGTCAGTCACCGCTTGTTGGTCGTCGCCGGTCGCCCGCCACTCATCGCCGCCATCGAGGAAAAAAAGAAATAAAAAAATTTTGGGTACCAAATGTATTTTTATTTTTTTCTATTCCAAAAATAATAAATTTTTATAGTTATCAAACATCATATTTTACTCAAATATTATTCCAAGAGTAGAAATATAAAAAAACTATTTCTCAAAAGAAATTATTCATACATATAGAAATGTTACCAAATGTACTATAAATCGAGATTTCTTACTCTATCGAAGTGAATCTAGTTATTATGATTATCTTCGATAAGATGTTACGAATAACATAACTACGTGGCCATAGGTGCATTTCATCATTCTTTGTTGCTGTATTTGAGGAGCCAAATGACAGATGTGTTGGAACTAGTATTAACACCTAGAGGGGGGTGAATAGGTGTAGAGGAATTTTATGTGCAAGCAATAACAATCTTTGGCAATCTATAAACTGAAATTAAATAGAGAGAGTAGAGAAGATTGTAAACACAGTTTATAGTGGTTCGGCTTTAGACAAGCCTACGTTCACTCTCCAGGCGATCAACCAATAGGCTGGATTTCACTATATGATCAAATGTGATTACACACTCTTGAGTGTTAGCACTTGGTGATGATATGTCTCACAAAGTCACTCTTCTTGGTAATTCACTAGGATCACTCGGTTACGCTCTTTTTCAGACAACTAGTGAAGAATTGAATCAGCCTTGGAATATATTTATCCACCCTAGTCTCCTAGGTCTCATCCTATCCTTATATACTCTCCAAGCCACACTCGACTGTTGGCTCTTTCCGTGAGAGATTAGTCTTCCATTTCCTTTCTTGGACAGACTTCATAAGGTAAGTCTTTTTGACCGTTGGAGGTAGATTGGATCCCCTTGGATTCTGTTCGCCCATACAATCAGAATCCGGGCTTCCATAAGTGTTCTATTCTTCTTTGGAAGTTGTCCGTTGATTGATCCTGCCAATCAATTTGATACAACAGAATCAATATAAATAAAGTAAGTGAAATACTTTGTTGGAACTAGTATTAACACCTAGAGGGGGGGTGAATAAGTGTAGAGGAATTTTATGCGCAAGCAATAACAATCTTTTGCAATCTATAAACTGAAATTAAATAGAGAGAGTAGAGAAGATTGCAAACACAGTTTATAGTGGTTCGGCTTTAGACAAGCATACGTCCACTCTCCAGGCGATCAACCAATTGGCTGGATTTAACTATATGATCAAAGGTGATTACACACTCTTGAGTGTTAGCACTTGGTGATGATATGTCTCACTAAGTCACTCTTCTTGGTAATTCACTAGGATCACTCGGTTACGCTCTTTTTCAGACAACTAGTGAATAATTGAATTAGTCTTGGAATATATTTATCCACCCTAGTCTCCTAAGTCTCATCCTATCCTTATATACTCTCTAAGCCACACTCGACCGTTGGCTCTTTCCGTGAGAGATTAGTCTTCCATTTCCTTTCTTGGGCAGACTTCATAAGGTAAGTCTTTTTGATCGTTGGAGGTAGATTGGATCCCCTTGGATTCTGTTCGCCCATACAATCAGAATCCGGGCTTCCATAAGTGTTCTATTCTTCTTTGGAAGTTGTCCGTTGATTGATCCTGCTAATCAGTTTGATACAACAGAATCAATATAAATAAAGTAAGTGAAATACTTGACCGTTGGTGATCTTATCCTGTAGGTTCATCTTAAGTCTGATGGTCTTAAGTTCTGAATTTGCCTAGATTTTCAGTCTGGTTCGTTCAGACTTAAAATCTCAGTTTGGTTCGTTCAGACTTAAATCTCAGTCTGGTACGGTCAGACTTAAATCTCAGTCTGGTACGGTTAGACTTAAATCTTAGTTTGGTACGGGTCTTCCGTCTGCTTCATCCAGACTCAGAGACTTTATGTGCTTCTTTGTCTGCTTTATTCAGACTCAGAAGCTTTCCATCATCTGCATAGCGGTTTGTGCGTTTTTCACTAAGTTACTCAATAAACACATTAGTAGCCTTTTGATTTATTTTGTCATCTTCAAAACATCATAAGGGATTTCCCTAACAATCTCCCCCTTTTTGATGATGACAAAACAATATCTGAATATGCAGATGTGCAATTATGCTTTTTAAATATATTGATAAATCAAAGCATCATAAGCACATAATGCAATCTCCAAAATTTTATATATTCAATGAATGTCATTCAAAATAGGAGATTATAAAATAGAAGATAATGAATGTCATTCAAAATAGGAGATTATAAAATAGAAGATAATTGATAAATTGAGCAAAATAATATATAGAAATAATTGCAGCTCAATATTATGCACTAAATAATACAAATCAATTTGCACATATGCATATACATATTTTCTCCCCCTTTTTGTCATAATCAAAAAGCGATAACAATGCAAAAGGGTGTCACGTGGAGAATAAATTCACATAATATCTTTTAAAAATATATCAGGCATTAAACACAAACTTTAAAGATATCATGTTGATATGAACATAAATAATATTCAATATAGCTCATATATATCAACAAAAATCTGCCAAGGAAAGAAATAGATGATATACTTACCAAATTATGTAGAACACAATTTACCTTTTCTTTCCATAGTAATCAGGATCAAGATCAATTAAAAAAAATCTGCCATAATTAATCAATACTCCTCCTCAATTTGTTGCCTTTTCAAAATGATCACAATTCTCCCCCTTTCTTTTTATATACACTTTCTCCCCCTGTCCTCATGATAGTATTTGCGATAATACTTATCATGACTTGTGCACGTTGAACATAATGTCGTTTCTTTAATTCATTTGTAACAACTACAATTGCACTATTCTCTTACTTTTGAAATTTGAGGTAGAAATTTGTTTTCTTCAATCAAACATGCCTCAAATTTAATCTGCATAAACTTTTTGCACAAATGCACTGTTATATTGCTCAATAATTAGTGAGAAAATTCTGTGCAATGAGTAGAATTTTTAAGCCTTTAAAAATCTCCACAATTTCGAAACAAGCTTTCCCAACCTCATATGGAAATATATTTTGCCACTTGCAAATCCTTGTAAAATAGATAATAATCTTTGCATATTATACAAAATATCATGCACATACATTTCTTCAATTTGCGGATCAAACTTGCCTAATATAAAATATCTTCTAAGATTATAGCAAGTGAATCCCAAAATACAACAATATCTTTCAAGATTAAAGGGATTTCCCTAAGCATAAATTTCAAAAGATATTATTGATGCAATATGCAAAAACGAAGTAGAATTTTTATCACGTGCCAAATCAAGTAATAAAAATGTGCAATATCTGACAAAAGATTTTTTTTTTAATATAAATCACACGTGAGTCATAAAAATCATCCAGAACCATAAAATTTGTGTATAAATTTGGAAGGCAGGATGATAAAGATGGAATATTTCATTTCCTTACCCAAGGTATATATATTTAAAAAATATACCATTGTTTTAGAAAAAGATCTTCCTCAATCATCGCTTGAGATATTCTTCTGATTGCTCAATGATTTGCAATCATTCTTCTTTTGTAAAATTTCCTGCAGCAAGCTCTTTTTCTTTTGGTATCCATGAATTTGGATCCTTCTTTCACGGTAGAGCACAAATAGGAAATCTTCAAGGATACTCAAATATTAATTCCAAGCTCAACACAAAAGAGAATTCAAGGGAAAATATCTCGCATGATAATATCTCATAAAATAGAATTTCTCTTTGCAAAATATAACAAAATAAGAGAGCATAAAATCCGATCAAATAATCATGATTATCTCTAAGCAGGATATTAAATTAATCACACGTATCAAATTTCAACTCATAAAACTGCC
Source organism: Corymbia maculata (assembly GCA_014182735.1). Lineage (NCBI taxonomy): Eukaryota > Viridiplantae > Streptophyta > Magnoliopsida > Myrtales > Myrtaceae > Corymbia > Corymbia maculata. The sequence goes on along the minus strand of CM024683.1, from coordinate 20,469,284 downwards.
AAAAATATATCACACGATTCTTTTTTCAATATAACCAATTATAGAATATAATTATTATAAAATTTGAATCAACCGAATCATAAAAAGAACATTAAACAGATTCTTGCTTCCTTACCTTTATTACCTGCAAGAAAACAACTTATCTTTTCTTTGGAACCCAAATGAATTTGGGTCCATTTCGATTAAAGGAAGCATCAAATTTCCAATTGATTGACTTGGATTTCTTCCAATCAAGTAGACATTGTTGCTTAAAGTGATTATGATCACCACAATTCGAGCAATTAAAATATTGAGATCCAATAAGCTTTACAAATTGCTTACCAAAATGACTTCGATAATGGTGGATCGAAAGTTTGTGCCGCAATCTCTCCTTTACTTTTGGAAAATCATTATTGATCTCACTGTCCTTCTCATAATCGAGACCGGATTTGTTGTAGTACGGCATTTGTATGGAGAGGAGATGCTCCGATGTCTTTGAGCCAATGGAAAATTTCTTGCAAATTTTCGGAATTTCTTCCTTATAGGAATTATTTTCCTTTTGCAAAAAATCTTTTTCTTCCTTAACAAAAGAATTCTCCTTTTCCAGCTCAACGATTCTTGTCTCATTTGTAGAATTTTTCTCTCTCAATTTAGAGATATTCTTCAACGCTTTCTTATGTTCTGCGCATAACTCTTCAAAAGGATCATCATCATCAAGAATAAGATTTGAACATGTTACCTCGTCTTCTTCAAATTCAATGCCCGCCATTAAGCATAAATCCTCATCATCGTTGGATTCACACTCGATGTCGCTTCACGTCTCGGCTTTCTTTGTGGACTTCTTCCCTTTCGATTGCTTCTTTTTCTCACAAGGTGTTCAGTTTGGTACGGGTCTTCCGTCTGCTTCATCCAGACTCAGAGACTTTATGTGCTTCTTTGTCTCCGCTTTATCCGGACTCGAAGCTTTCCATCATCTCGCATAGCGGTTTGTGCGTTTTTCACTAAGTTACTCAATAAACACGTTAGTAGCCTTTTGATTTATTTTGTCATCTTCAAAACATCATAAGAGATTTCCCTAACATACTTGACCGTTGGTGATCTTATCATGTAGGTTCATCTTAAGTCTGATGGTCTTAAGTTCTGAATTTGCCTAGATTTTCAGTCTGGTTCGTTCAGACTTAAAATCTCAGTCTGGTTTGTTCAGACTTAAATCTCGATCCAGTACGTCGGACTTAAATCTCGATGGTACGGTTAGACTTAAATCTCGTTTGGTACGGGTCTTCCGTCCGCTTCATCCGGACTCGAGACTTTATGTGCTTCTTTGTCCGCTTTATCCGGACTCGAAGCTTTCCATCATCTCGCATAGCGGTTTGTGCGTTTTTCACTAAGTTACTCAATAAACACGTTAGTAGCCTTTTGATTTATTTTGTCATCTTCAAAACATCATAAGAGATTTCCCTAACATACTTGACCGTTGGTGATCTTATCATGTAGGTTCATCTTAAGTCGATGGTCTTAAGTTCTGAATTTGCCTAGATTTTCGATCTGTTCGTTCGGACTTAAAATCTCGATCTGGTTTGTTCGTACTTAAATCTCGGTCCGGGCGGTCGAGACTTAAATCTCAGTCTGGTACGGTTAGACTTAAATCTCAGTTTGGTACGGGTCTTCCGTCTGCTTCATCCAGACTCAGAGACTTTATGTGCTTCTTTGTCTGCTTTATCCAGACTCAGAAGCTTTCCATCATCTGCATAGCGGTTTGTGCGTTTTTCACTAAGTTACTCAATAAACACGTTAGTAGCCTTTTGATTTATTTTGTCATCTTCAAAACATCATAAGAGATTTCCCTAACATACTTGACCGTTGGTGATCTTATCATGTAGGTTCATCTTAAGTCTGATGGTCTTAAGTTCTGAATTTGCCTAGATTTTCGATGCAGTTCGTTCAAACTTAAAATCTCGATGCAGTTCGTTCGAGACTTAAATCTCGATCCAGGTACGATCAGACTTAAATCTCAGTCTGGTACGGTCAGACTTAAATCTCAGTCTGGTATGGGTCTTCCGTCTGCTTCATCCAGACTCAGAGACTTTATGTGCTTCTTTGTTTGCTTTATCCAGACTCAGAAGCTTTCCATCATCTGCATAGCGGCTTGTGCGTTTTTCACTAAGTTACTCAATAAACACGTTAGTAGCCTTTTGATTTATTTTGTCATCTTCAAAACATCATAAGGGATTTCCTAACAATCTCCCCCTTTTTATGATGACAAAACAATATCTGAATATGCAGATGTGCAACTATGCTTTTTAAATATATTGATAAATCAAAGCATCATAAGCACATAATGCAATCTCCAAAATTTCATATATTCAATAAATGTCATTCAAAATAGGAGATTATATAATAGAAGATAATTGATAAATTGAGCAAAATAATATATAGAAATAATTGCAGCTCAATATTATGTACTAAATATATATAAATCAATTTGCACATATGCATATACATATTTTCTCCCCCTTTTTGTCATAATCAAAAGGCGATAATAATTAAAAAGGGTGTCACGTAGAGAATAAATTCACATAATATCTTTAAAAATGTATTAGGCATGAAACACAAACTTTAAAGATATCATGTTGATATGAACATAAAGAATATTCAATATAGCTCATATATATCAACAAAAATCTGCCAAGGAAAGAAATAGATGATATACTTACCAAATTATGTAGAACACAATTTACCTTTTCTTTCCATAGTAATTAGGATCAAGATCAATTAAAAAAAATCTGCCATATTTGATCAATGCTCCCCCTCAATTTGTTGCATTTTCGAAATGATCACGATTCTCCATTTCTTTTTATATTTACTTTCTCCCCCTGTCCTCATGACAGTATTTGCGATAATACTTATCGCGGCTTGTGCATGTTCAACAAAATGCTGTCCATTTATTTCCTTTGTAGAAACAACGACTGCACTATGCTCTTGCTTTTGAAATTTGAGGTAGAAGTTTGTTTTCTTCAATCAAATTTAATTTGCACAAACTTAACAAACTTTATGCACAAATGCACTTTCAATAATTTGTGAGAATTTTGTGCAATGAGTTGAGCTTTCGAAAATAGTATAAAATCTCCATAATTTCGGATCAAGCTTTCCCAACCTCATATGGAAATATTTTTGCCACCTGCAAATCCTTGCAAAATAGATAATAATCTTTGCAAATTATAGAAAATATCACGCACATACCTTCCTTCAATTTGCGGATCAAACTTGCCGATACAAAATATCTTCTAAGATTATAGCAAGTGAATCCCAAAATACAACAATATCTTTCAAGATTAAAGGGATTTCCCTAAGCATAAATTTCAAAAGATATTATTGATGCAATATGCAAAAACGAAGTAGAATTTTTATCACGTGCCAAATCAAGTAATAAAAATGTGCAATATCTGACAAGAGATTATTATTTTTTTAAATATAAATCACACGTGAGTCCTAAAAATCATCCAGAACCATAAAATTTGTGTATAAATTTGGAAGGCAGGATGATAAAGATGGAATATTTCCTTACCCAAGGTATATATATTTAAAAAAATATACCATTGTTTTAGAAAAGATATTCCTCAATCATCACTTGAGATATTCTTCTGATTGCTCAATGATTGGCATAGATTTGCAATCATTCTTCTTTTGTAAAATTTCCTGCAGCAAGCTCTTTTTCTTTTGGTATCCATGAATTTGGATCCTTCTTTCACGTTAGAGCACAAATAGGAAATCTTCAAAGATACTCAAATATTCATTCCAAGCTCGACACAAAAGAGAATTCAAGGGAAAATATCTCGCATGATAATATCTCATAAAATAGAATTTCTCTTTGCAAAATATAACAAAATAAGAGAGCATAAAATCCGATCAAATAATCATGATTATTTCTAAATATGATATCAAATTAATCACACGTATCAAATTCCAACTCACAAAACTGCCAAAAATATATCACACTATTCTTCTTTCAATATAACTAATTATAGAATATAATTATTATAAAATTTGAATCAACCGAAGCATAAAAAGAACATTAAACAGATTCTTGCTTCCTTACCTTTATTACCTGCAAGAAAACTATTTATCTTTTCTTCGGTACCCAAATGAATTTGGGTCCATTTCGGTTAGAGTAAGCATCAAATTTCCAATTGATTGACTTGGATTTCTTCCAATCAAGTGGACATTGTTGCTTAAAGTGATTATGATCACCACAATTCAAGCAATTAAAAAATTGAGATCCAATAGGCTTCACAAATTGCTTACCAAAATGACTTCGATAATGGTGGATCAAAGGTTTGCGCCTCAATCTCTCCTTTACTTTCGGAAAATCATTATTGATCTCACTGTCCTTCTCATAACCGAGACCGGATTTGTTGTAGTACGGCATTTGTGTGGAGAGGACATGCTCCAATGTCTTTGAGCCAATAGAAAATTTCTTGCAAATTTTCGGAATTTCTTCCTTATAAGAATCATTTTCTTTTTGCAAAAAATATTTTTCTTCCTTAACAAAAGAATTCTCCTTTTCCAGCTCAACGATCCTTGTCTTATTTGTAGAATTTTTCTCTCTCAATTTAGAGATATTCTTCAACGCTTTCTTATGTTCTGCGCATAACTCTTCAAAAGGATCATCATCATCAAGAATAAGATTTGAACATGTTACCTCGTCTTCTTCAAATTCAATGCCTGCCATTAAGCATAAATCCTCATCATCGTTGGATTCACACTCGATGTCGCTCCACGTCTCGGCTTTCTTTGTGGACTTCTTCCCTTTCGATTGCTTCTTTTTCTCACAAGGTGTTCAGATTTTTTGATCAACGACCTCATCTCCTCATCGTCATCCTTTTTATCTTCCTCAAAATCTGCCTCATTAAAATCAGCATTAGATTTTAAAGCAATTAACTTCTTACCTTCTGGATCTTCATCATTTATACGTTCCGCTTCATAAGATTGCAAAGTTCCAATAAGTTCATCAATAGATAAAGGCGAAATCCTCAAAGTCTCGCGGATTGAAGTCTTGACGTTGTTCCAATCCTTCGATAATCCTCTCAAGAGCTTGTTGACCTTCATTGGTCCTGGGACAAGTTGTCCTTGATATGCAAGCCCATTTACTATATTAGTAAATCTGCTGAACATATCTCCTATGGACTCCCCCTGTTTCATCTTGAAGGATTCATATTGACCAAGTAAAATATTTACTTTGGTCTCTTTTACACGATCAGTCCCTTCATAGGTAATGTGCAACCTATCCCATACTTCCTTTGCTGTTTCACAAGAGAAAATTCGATTATACTCATTAGGAGATAAAGCACAGTAAAGAGAGTAGATAGCCTTTGCATCTAAAGCTTCTCTTTTTGTTATCTCTTTTTGAGATAGAGTAACAGATGATTGAAGCGTTTCGCCATCCTCTTTTCTAGTAGATGCTGATACAACATTAGGATTGATTCCTTTCTCAACAACATCCCATTCCAACAGATCCTTAGATCTTAGGAATGCCTTCATATTGTTTTTCCAGACATCGTACTCTTTCCCATCAAAGTAAGGTGGTCTGGTGATGCTTCGTCCCTCAATCAGACCTGGTGCAAAAATACTAGCCATGAAAGATTTTTAGCTCTGAAGTAATAAACACTTCAAGATACTGAGCACGAGGCTCTGATACCAATTGTTGGAACTAGTATTAACACCTAGAGGGGGGTGAATAGGTGTAGAGGAATTTTATGCACAAGCAATAACAATCTTTTGCAATCTATAAACTGAAATTAAATAGAGAGAGTAGAGAAGATTGCAAACACAGTTTATAGTGGTTCGGCTTTAGACAAGCCTACGTCCACTCTTCAGGCGATCAGCCAATAAGCTAGATTTCACTATATGATCAAAGGTGATTACACACTCTTGAGTGTTAGCACTTGGTTATGATATGTCTCACAAAGTCACTCTTCTTGGTAATTCACTAGGATCACTCGGTTACGCTCTTTTTCAGACAATTAGTGAAGAATTGAATCAGCCTTGGAATATATTTATCCACCTTAGTCTCCTAGGTCTCATCCTATCCTTATATACTCTCCAAGCCACACTCGACCGTTGGCTCTTTTCGTGAGAGATTAGTCTTCTCTTTCCTTTCTTGGACAGACTTCATAAGGTAAGTCTTTTTGACCGTTGGAGGTAGATTGGATCCCCTTGGATTCTATTCGCCCATACAATCAGAATCCGGGCTTCCATAAGTGTTCTATTCTTCTTTGGAAGTTGTCCGTTGATTGATCCTACCAATCAATTTGATACAACAGAATCAATATAAATAAAGTAAGTGAAATACTTGACCGTTGGTGATCTTATCCTGTAGGTTCATCTTAAGTCTGATGGTTTTAAGTTCTGAATTTGCCTAGATTTTCAGTCTGGTTCGTTCAGACTTAAAATCTCAGTCTGGTTCGTTCAGACTTAAATCTCAGTTTGGTACGGTCAGACTTAAATCTCAGTCTGGTACGGTTAGACTTAAATCTCGATGCAGTACGGGTCTTCCGTCTGCTTCATCCAAACTCAGAGACTTTATGTGCTTCTTTGTTTGCTTTATCCATACTCAGAAGCTTTCCATCATCTGCATTGCGGCTTGTGCGTTTTTCACTAAGTTACTCAATAAACACGTTAGTAGCCTTTTGATTTATTTTGTCATCTTCAAAACATCATAAGGGATTTCCCTAACAAGATGTACGAAGACAGTGGCATGTGACTTCAAAGATGAAAGGTCTTTACACATTTTGCAATGCATTTAGCTAGCAATCAGGAAAAATTGAAGCGTAGTTCTTCAAATTTCAAGTGGAAAGTCGTATTTTTCTCGCGACATATAATTGCTTTGGTGAAAAAGATGATCGACTTACTCAAATTATTGATTGATATGATCAATCGTACACGTTTTATGTCTCACACCGTTTAGTGCAAATGATGCTTCTTTTCTAGAAGTTATATTTATTATATGGACAGGAAAGCTTTACCTATCTTTTGGGCAAATTCTCTCTCATCATCGATATCGAGAAAAATGTCATGTAATTGCTCGAATTTCGCCGTCACGTTGCATGCTTGCTTAATAAGTCAACAAATTGGAATTCATTTATCAGTAGTTTTTATATTTTTTTAATCTTCTTTCATTTCGTAAGCTTTCCATACACCAGGTGGCATGAGTATCGATGTGAGAAGACTTTGCATTCATACATTTCGATGAGATTATTTTATTTTTATAAATGAAAAGGTGAGGAAAAGCAATTAGCACAATTACCATATCAAAATGTTAAAGGAAAATTCAATTCGAGTCATGAATATCCAATTCACTCAGTAAATTTACGAGTTCGTCATCGATGTGCTGACTCCGAAACCTTGAATTAAGAGAAGATGTTACGACCTTTTTAACGTTGGACACCTTGACAAGCGGGGCCGCCGCACAATGGAATTGAAATTGCGGGGGCGTGCCGCTCCGGTCGTTGCAGAATTCCACGCTGGTTAATCTTTTGAGCTGTCCTGAGCAATCCCACGTGTCGACTCCTCGTGCAAAGGATGGTGCAACGACACGTGGCGCAAAAGGACACCCTCCTTTTGCCACTATTTACCAGTTATGTTAGTTGAACAAAGAAGAGAGGTGGGTCCATTGAGTTTGTAAATTTAATAAGGCGATTAACCAAGATGGTTGCCAAGAATATTTTAAGTTTCATAGAGGATAATCAACATTGAATATATCAAAGGAAGATAACATTTCTTATCTAAGAACGACTCATCGTTGCACATGAGGAGACTTTGACTTACCAATCTAAGAATCCCATGGGAATATTCTTGGCTCTTTTGGATATTCGATCCATTTTTCTTTGGAGCGAAGAAATGAATTTGTCAATACCATTTGGTTCTATAAAACGATTTCCGATTTGGCACATGATGCAGCACAATAAAGACGAACTAAATCAACCAATTTAAATGATAGAGTTGATCTGTTTTATCGATCATTATAGAAACTAGTCATCTAATTTTGCCCATCATCCATACCCACCACTTTGAAATAAGGGGGAAAATAAGAAAAACATAAAAAGAAAAGCTCAAATGAGCCACGAAGCACAATCCGCTATTTACCCTTTATTTTGCTTTTATAAATGTAGAGGGGGAAAATTACCAAAACAGTTATAAATCTATTGTAATTTTTCCAATTTAATTCTAAATCTTTTGTAATTATGTCAATTCAATTCATCCAGTCTAAATTGGGCGGCCAATGCTAACATGGACAATGGGCGGTGTTGATGTGGCAATTTTTAAATAATATTTTTTTTTTTGAATTTTTTATTTTCCCTTTTTTTCTCTGTTTTTTTTTTCTTCTTCTGGCCGGTGAGGTCAAGCTCGCCTAGCAATGGCAAGGTTCACGAAGTTGGGTGAGCTTACCCTCATTGTTGCAGGCGCTTGGTAAAGTCTCACCCTCACCCAGATTTGGACCACTTGCCCTCCGCAACTTAATCCGCTTGGTTGTCATCCTTGCCCTCATCCTTAGTATCGCCTAAGGGCAATGTTGTGACAGCGAGGCTCACCCTTGCCATAGCTAGGCCAGCTTGACCTCACCTAGCAATGGTGAGGGTGAGGCTCGCCCTTGCCAGATCTAGGTGTGGCCTCACTAGCCATAACCTTTGGTCGGTCTAGCGACCGGCCTAAAGAAGAACAAAAAAAATAAAAAAGAGAAAAAAATTCAAAAAATAATTTATTAAAAAATTGCCACGTCAACGATGGACGGCTAGCCAACGTTCGTGTCAGTGCCGACTGGCTAATTTTCATCAAATGGACTAAATTGACATAATTACAAAATGTCTAGGACTGAAGTGGCACGATTGTAAAATATTTAGGACCGAATTGGCATAATTGCAAAATATTTAGAATTGAGTTAGAAAAATTGTAATAGGTTTATGACTATTTTGATAACTTTCTCTAAGGAAGTTACCACGTTCGCACGTTGAACTTATCAGAAATAGCAATCTTAGTCAAAAAGTTGAATTTCTCGATGTTTCATGATAAATCCAATGCCCTAACGTCTTATCTAGCGTCTTGACATTGCAATACACGTCTATTCAACTACGATCCTTACATTTCTTAGAAGGATCGTGATGCATAGTCTGTCTGTTCCCCTCTCTCTCTCTCTCTCTCTCTCTCTCAAACTTCAATCCTCACCACATATTCGTGCCTCTGCCACATCGATACAAACTAAGCGGCTTCTTCATGGCCGTTAAGATCTTGGCTTCGTTATCAAGTCTAAAAGTCATTTAGGAGTCATTGCCTCTGGATCTGGAGGCCTAACGACTTAATAGCTACGGAGGGAAGAGAGGGGGGGTTATTTTATTCATTCATTACACACATCGATATATGTGGTTTAACTGATAATCACATTAGTCGAGCAATACGCATTTTTATAATTGAATTTGAATTTTGCAATCTTGCTTCATTTTTTTGGCTGTTATCTTTGCATATTGTTATTAAATAGTGACCATCGCACAAAATATTTACAAGAAAAGAGAGAGGAGAAAAATTTAACATTTGAGGGTTTTCTTCAAACATGAGGGAGCACAGGTTAAATTGTCCATCTCAACAGATTATCAAGATTTTGTTGAAGTGGATGGAGGTTGGACATGCTGTTTAGAGCCCTAAAACTAAAACTTGCCATGATATAGTGTCCTTTGGGAAATAACTATAAATAGGTCAATGAACAACATGAAAGAAAATTTGCACAAGCTCCATTTTATAGGTGATATGCACATTTTGAAGAATTCTTGCATGATTGAATTATTATAATGTCATCAATCTAATAGTGATATTTGTAACTTGTTACTTCAAATCAATTGAGCAAATTTATCATGCTACAAACTTAATTAAGTGTGCAAAGCTCAACGGGCTGATGATACCCTATGTAAATACACAATTTTTCTATTGATATGGGCCTAAGAGAGTCGGACAGAAATGACACAATATGATACGCTTAACCAATATATCGATGTGAAATAGAACTTTCTAATCGTAGTTTGATTGTATGAAATCAAAATGTAAAAGTTTTATGCTACCGTACAAGCTGCCTTGAATAATGGACACCATTGGGACAATGGTGACGCAAGTTGCCACTCCCATGGTCTTTCTTACGAACTCTACTGTCCAAAAATAAAAAGTTACGGTTATTTGGCATATAAAACCTCAAAATCTTTCTCGTAAAAGCGGTCTCTTTTCTGGTGTCTCTCGAGACAAATCATTTTCCCCTTTCTTTTACGAAAACTACACGATTTATTCGGATGTTCATGCAATGATACACACAATTCATCTCATAAAATCAAAACACATGAAATTATGCCATTTTTCACTTCTGGAAAAACAGTGCACGTGAACAGTACCTCATGAACAGTATCGCGTGAATAGTGCACGTGAACAATAATTTATGAACAATACACTATGAACAATGTAATTTCAGAATTTAATAATTAATAAATTAAATTCAAAAATTAAACAAAACATTAATTAAAACAAACAATCAATCAATTTAAGCTAAACATGCTTAATTAAACATAAACCACAATTAAGCAAGATTAATCTAAACTAATTTTAACCATCTATCTAACCACCATCTTAGGGCTAATACAACTTAATTAAAACCCCTAAACTAGCATTAGTCTAAGCAAGTTTAACGGACTAATCGAGGGATTAGAACGTAAACTCACCCGGCGACGATTCCGATGACACGAGCGTGACGGCAGTGGTGAGGTCTAAGCACGGCCATGTCCAAAATGTCACGGAGGCGCTAGGAAAAAATGGGTCTCGGCGAAGGCGGTTTCCGACGGAGGTGAGAACCGCGAGGGAGAGAGAGGTGTGGCTTGGGTGGCACCACAGCAGCACCGCCACTCCAAAACAGCGGCAAGACGGCCAAGATTGCGGGTGAGGGTGGTCCGGTTTGTCAAGGGGGCATCCAAGGGGAAGAACCAGGGAGAAGACAAGAGGAAAAGAGAGAAAATGGGGGAGAAAAAGTGAGGAAGAGGGGGAGAAACGTGGGAGTGTGGTCTGCACAAATGGGAGGAGGAGAAATGAGGAGAGAGAGAGGAATAGAGAGAAAGAGCAAGAAGCCAAGTCCAATTTCCCTTCATATATCCTTGACTTTCTTGGCTTTTGTCCCCAATAATTCAATGCATCTTCTAGAAGGGGTAAAATGGTAATTCCTCTCGTATAGTATACTGTACTATATGCATATACGGGCCAAGATTTTATATGGGGTTGAATAAAATTGATTTGGGCTCAAATTGTGGAGAAATGGGCTAGAAAATACAATTGGGCTCAAGGCTTGAAGTTGGGCTCACTTGGGCTTGGTGGGCTTGGCTTGGGGCCCACTCAGCCGAACCTTAATGGGCGCAAGGGCCATTGGGCCTTTGGTTGGTCCATCTCCTTTTGGTTCCAATTTTTCGGCCAATTGAATCTTTTTCGATGAATTTCGGGCTTACCGATAAATCCGAGAATCAATGGGGCAACGTCTAATATTTTAGTCTTGACATCCTTGAAAGTTCGATACCTGAAATCGGATTGAAATTCATGGTTAAAATCGATCAATCGCGACTTTAGTACGACCTAACTATTGAGCGGCATTTAGGGGCTCTCGCACATTTGACCCGTGGTTGATAGCTTTTTAATCCATAATCGTGTCTATTCAAATCAAGGCGATCCTCGATTGTCATGTAATCACAGGAGGTTAATTAATCATACTGAGTATAGAGTCAAAAGGAAATTGGTTTAACGTCGTTCGCAATCAATATCGAAGTCATGCAGATTCATCTACAATCCAACCTCGTATTTCTACTGAATTGATTTATTTCCATTCGCTAATTGAAATGCAACAACGTAGTATCATCCCCCTTTGATCCTTATGGTCAATAGGCCTATCCCTAATTGAATTCACTGGTCGTACGCGTATCGACTCTTAATTGTCTTTCTGACTAGTCAGTTAACTCATGAGGTGCCAGTTCAGAGTAAATGTAACTAACATTGTATTGATAAAATAACCATTTCACATATCTTGGGATGGGTCGAAATTCAGGATGTCACACATATAAATAGTAATTTTTGAGGTGTCGGATTTATATATCATGTTTCATGTGTTAAATGGGGGCAATGAGGTTTTCAAATGAAAGTATGTAAAGTTTAACGCGTTAATTGTATGTACGTGATCGCATGTGATTATTTTATTGCATTTTTATGTGTGAAAGTTGTAGTATTTTGATAAGTGAGCACAACCACATTTGCATTGGTTAAATGAGGAAAAATGAAATTAGCTTAAGTAGTTGAGATGCTTGCGAGATCACATAATGAAAACTCGTTACTATCGTATGAGCACGGTCGTACCCTACATGGTCGAGATAATATCCCGTAAGATTGCGGGCATGCCCTACGTGGCCATAATGATACCCCCATCTAATTGCGAGCGTGCCTTAAATGGTTGTGATAAAACCCCTATTGGATTTCAAGTGTGCTCTAAGTGGTCGTGATAAAAGCCCGGTTTAGTTGGAAGACCCTCATACGATATAGGTATGCCCTAAGTGATCATGATAAAAGCCTGGTCATGCTGGAAGACCGCTAACTCTGTGTAGGCGTGACCCTAAGTGATTATAATAATTAGAACACGTGTGAATACATCGGGTATGAGAAATTGTATTAGGTGTTTTGATTATGCTTAATGCTTGTTGCATTGCTATGGCATGTTGGAATTGATTTTATGCAAGATATGTGCCAATGCAAGGTAAGGATGTCTGGGGGTTTATTCGATGACCTGGTGTGTTGTTATAGGGCTAAAATGTCTACTCATGTTTATAGATAAGGTAAATCAAGGGTCACTTTGCTATTGATTTACTATTGATAATATGCTACATGTATAGGTCACTTGAGGCAAGTTAGCTTTCTAAACGAGGCTTAGGTCATTAATTTACTGAGATTTTATCTTATTTGTTGTTGTTAATTATTTTTCAGGCCTTAGTCATGCCTATCCTCCTTGCATGTTTTGGATTGTCCCTAGCCTTCGAGCTGACGATGTTGGTATCTGTTGCTTTCTTTTTGATTGACCCCATCTTTTGAAGGAAGTAGATTAACCTTCAGCCCATTATCTTTTTGTTGGCTTTAAAGGAATGTGCCCGTCTATAGGGCTTGTATGTATGCTTACTAGTAGGGATGAGTGGTTCTTGGTTCTTTACAGGTTCCACATAGAACCTAGAACATACTCTTGAGTACAGATTCCTCATTTTTTGAAACCTAGAACCTACCAGTCGAAATCTGGAACCTGGAACCTACCCTGTCGTAGGTTCCAGGGTCCAATAGGTTATTTTTTTTGCTTTTATTTTTGGTTAAACAAAACAAAAATGAACGCAATAACAATGAACAAGCTTAGACACATTTTGCTTCTTAAAAATGATGCAATAGCAGCAAAAGATCTTGTTCTGATTCCGATTTTTTCTGTCAACTTCAAATTTTTCTAGCATTTGAATAATCATTTATCTATGAGTTTTAAGTGGAACCGGTTTTGATTCCGAAAAAAGAGGGCACGGTACAAGATCCTCTATATCATTAATTGAACACACAATTACTCCTATAATGAAAACATATAATGAACACATAAGCACACAAAGGAATTATTGTTTTCAAGGAAGGCCAAAAAGAAACATTTTTAGAGGAAAATATAAACCAAAAGTTCTGAAGAGAAGATAGTTGATAGCATATGTAGTGCTTCAAATTTTAATGCATTGTGGAGGATAGGAAAGCGCCTCGCCATAGGTGCAATATGCTTTCAGAAGAGATCACGCTATTAGTGATCTCTAAGAGTAGAACCATATAGATTGACAAACTCAATTAAAAAGGACTCCACACAAATGAGAACTCACGATTATTGAAAGCTCCTCAAGACAAGCATTGCTAATAAAGCCTAGAGATAGCTTTCCCAGCAACAACTGCACAAGTTTCATGGCTTGCTCCATTGGATGAGAACCTGCCAAAAATGTTGGTTTAATTAAGCTTTGACAAAAGATCCATTCACAATCCATCAGTAAACATATAACGTATGTTGACCAAAAATATCAAACAAAAATATTGTAGAAATATAATCAAATGGTATCAGAGCAAAATCCACAACAGGCAAGAAAGTTTCTTTGGTGAATACAAAAGTCCCCATTGGAAACACAGTATGACCACAAAAGTTGATAGTCACAACTACTCTTAAGTACCTGTTAGCAAAATCCAATGAAGGTGAGAATATTTACCATATGCAAATGTAGACATTTGAGGGGCTAGCACCTTCAAGCCTTGGAAATCAAAGAAAGAAACAACTCCATCTTCATTTGCAGAGAGCACTAGATATACAAATTCATAACATTCTTCCAGTATAGAGGAACCAGATTTGTATTTGATATTTTACAAATCAATAAAGCACTAAAAGCACAACCGAAAGAAAAATGTGAGGATCAAACATTACAAGTTTTACCCAGAAAAATAATTTTGGTATGCCCTAGTTAATGAAATCAACCTCTTGGTACTCAGCATATGAAAGTGAGTTTTAAGTCTGCAAAAAACATACAATCTAGGATTGCTAATACATATTACATCTGGTTAGAATTGAGACATTGACAGTCCTTTCACATGCCAAGTAAACATAATATCATCATAAATTGCCACATAAAGTTCTACACGTGTCAAAATATATCATATGTACATAGGATGTTTTATTTCAAAAGTGCCCCTGCATCACAGAACACGAATCATAGAGGATGAGAGGAACATCCAAAGGACCGATTAAATTCAAAAATTCCTTATTCATGGGAAAATGAGCTTTATTGACCAAAAGAAGAACTAGTTGCTCGCAATTGCTGAAAGTAAGCTTTATTGACCAAAATGAGGACATACATCATAGTTAATGGGAAAACGACTTCAATTTCTTCATTATAAAGTCCATCTCAACAGATAGAGAGCAACTTGTAGAACAAAATCCACCACCTCCAAAAGGAGATGCACATGTTGGTCGTCTAAAGAAGATCCTAATTTCCCAAAAGCAAATTTAATCTTCTTTGCAAAGTACGGTTCAAAACTGGTTTGACTTGCTGTGAGGAAATGAGAAGCCGAAAATGGGAACATCGTCCCCAACAGTTTCACAGGAAGCTGACAAAATGGAGAACATACAGCACAAGGGAGACAAAATTTGTGACCTCGGGTTAAAACCAAAATCCGAACAAAATCATGCCACCACTTCCAACAGTAGGTGAAACTAGTCTACCACTGTAGCCATCGCCTCCAAGCTGAGCAATTTCATAGGCTACGAAGAACAACCCAAAGGGCTTTGTTGCTTGCTCTAGAGAGAGAGTTTGAAGGTACCTTCAAGGGTTGAAGAAAGCAAAGCAGAGTCAGTGAGGTGACAGAGGATTCAAGAGGGTGAGTTCTGCTCGAGCTTGGGAGTATCGAATGGCGATGAACTGATGCAAATCGGACACAGTGGTGAGACAAGCAGAAGCAGTGGTGAGACAAGTCAGAGGACCTTTCCATGGCGGTGACAAGGGCAGCAAGTAGCGTTGGGTTGTCACTCGCTAAGATGAGAGAGAAGGAGTGTCGAATGTCATAGATAAGGGATGGAGAGAGAAATGGGGGTTTTTAGGGGATTTTGTTCAGGAACCCGATTCCAGTTCCTATAGGAATTGAGAATCGCTGATTCCAAAAAATAGAATCAGAAACCGAACCGAACCCCCCGGTTTCCAATTCTATCCGGGAACAGTGCTCACCCCTATTTCTCAGGATTAATCAAGTATATAAAGAAAAGGTATTGTTTTGTGTATTGTTTGTTGTGCTTTTCTTGCTATCTCTGTTATTATGTTGACTAGGTGCTTGTTGATTCGCTTTCGCATGTGTATAATTGAAAGATAAAATGAATACTTGGCGATGAGTCCTAGGACGTCACATACATTTGACCAAAGAGAACAGGAGTTGTCACATATTTGAGGGTCGGGGCATGACAATTCTGGTTGAGTAATATCGAGTCTAGTAGGGTAGAGGTCCAGCTGGAGTGAATCGACCTCGCTGGCAGCTCTTGAAGGCTATGAGTTCTTTGAGGAATCTTAGGTGAAGACAGTGCAATTGTCTTTGGAACAAAATACATACAGGTTGGCCTCCCATTGCTTTAGCAACCGGCCTTGTAATATGATCACATTTACTGGCTTAATTAATGAATTGAGTTATCATCTGGTCATGTGATGATTTCGGTGGAATGAATACACTTTTGCTTGTTCAAATATGATAAGGTGAAACATGAAAAAATTACCAAAAAAGTTTTAAACCTATTACATTAGTATCAATTTAGTCTTAAACTTTCAATGGACCAATCTAGTCTTAAACCTTTTCACATCGATACCAAAACATTCTATTGGACCAATTTAGGCTAGAAATCGGTGGTGTAAGCACCAGTAATCCTACGTGGCACCCTCATAGGATCATCGTCGCTAATGTGGACATTTTAAAATAATTTTGTAATTAATTTTTGATTTTTAATTTTTTTTCCTTTTTCCTTATCTTTCCTTTTTTTCCCTATTCTTTTTATTGGCCTATGGCCAGAAAAAAAGGAAAAAAAAACTAAAATAATAATAAAAATGAAAAATTGTTAAAAAATTATTTTAAAATGTTCATGTTAGTACCGGTGATGCCATGGCAAATCACCTATGTTCAAGTCACCAATTTCTAGCCTCAATTGGTTGGATGGAGTGAATTGGTACCAATGTGAAAATGTTTAGGACTATATTGGTCAAATTGAAAAGTTTAGGACTGAATAGATACCAATACAATAACTTTACAACTTTTTTGGTACTCTTCCCAGTGGAACATGGATACTTCACCAAGTGATTGGGGACAAAGTCGATAGATTATGTAGGAGAAAATTGTGCATTATGCCAAAAGAAAAACCAAAAAGAAATTTTGAGGTGCAAGAGAAAAATTGTCTAGAGCACATTCCATCACCTAACTTAATGCATTGGCCGATGAAATCAAGGTCTAAATGATAGTTCAAGCTAAGTCCATCATGAGGGTTCTTTCGAGCCTTATCTTGGACTTGGCTACATTTGAGCTATGTTTGCTAAGCTTGAGCTCAATCTGGGTATGAGTTTAGTGTCCATTAAGTACAAGTTTGTGTCTACAGCAATTTTCTCGATCTCATTGCACGAATCTAGCTCTTCATGTAGGGAGCACGCAACAAAAGCTCGATACCTTCACCCCAAGAGATAGCCAAGAGGGAACCTAAGTCTGAAACTGTCAATATATTTAGTTGGACCCCATATTTACTTAAAAACTTAAGCAAATGAGTTGCGGGTTAACTAGAACGTACAAGTTTATCTTTGCAGCAATTTTCTAGATCCCATCGTATGAATCTAGCTCGTCATGTTGGGAATGCGCAACAGAAGTCTGATACTTTCACTTAAGGAGATAGCCAAAAATGGACCCAAGTCTAAACTCCTCAATATATCTAGTTGGATCCATATTCTCTCAAAAGTTTAAGCCAATGAGTTATGGGCCAATTAGAATATATTAACTGCTTCATACCTGGAAAGATTTGAACTCAAGCAAATGGGGTCTGGAAAGATTCAAACTTAGGACCTTCAGCTCTGATATCTTGTGAAATTTTGTTGAATAGCGTGGTTTATTATTTAAATATTATAACATGGTAGACTGAGAGCAAGCATAAAGATAGTATCCGAGAGATATATCTTCACATGCGTACATGCTATGTAGCATAGCATGAGTTGTTGGGTAGTCCTGGGCCTCTCCCATCCCAAAAGCTAGCTCAAAGGGTGAGGCCTTCCATCACATTTATAAACCGACCACCAACATCTTCCACAACCAATGTGGGACAACCTCGACAATCTTCCTCTTACACATCGGGCTTGAGTTAGAGGTGTAACAACCTCGACAATCTTCCTCTTACACATCAGGCTTGAGTTAGAGGTGTAACAACCTGTCACTCTCCCATGTGACTCTTTCTGGGTCTAAACTTATCAGCAACTTTGGTTCTGATATTAGTAGTGGGTGGTTTTGGACTTTTTTTATCCTAAAAGCTACCTTAAAGGGTAAGATTTTCACTCATATTTATTGACATGCCCCGAACCCTGAGCACGCAACAACCCCTTACCATGGTTGATTGAAAGCGACGTCCCAAGACTCGTCGACGACCATTCATTTTATCTTTCATTTGCGCAAGTGGAAGACGAACCATCCCCAGTTCAACAGACAATCAAACAATCAAACATGGATAAAGGGATAGAGGGATGAACAGCAAGAACAACAAACACTATTCATTTATACAACTTCATTGGATTAACCAACAGAGGATTGTTTTTCTATTTACAAGCCCAACAAAGGGGGCTAATCCATCCTCTAAGCTAGGCCAAAAGAAATTAGGCTAATCCAGCAATACAAAATGAATCCTCAAGTTCAGCACTACCATCATTCAGACCCACTGGACTCAGGCTCCGCCGAGTCAATCACCGGTAGAGCGGGGGCAGGATTCTCCGCTGTGGGTGCGCCAATCTAAGGGCTTGAAAGTGGTTATACATTAACCAGTGAGATAAAATCTTAGCGAGTTCTTCCCCTAAGCCCCGGTTAGTACACCAACTTAATCCGGGGTATCTCTTCAAAACTACCCCTCACTCAACCCAACAACCTACAACCAACAACCAACAATAACCAGGGTCAACCAACAATCATAATCAGTTCGCATGCAATCTTACTCGGTATGTCATACCTTGCACATTAAATCTCACACAAAGTAAGCAATGTAACCAACAATCAATTAGTTAGTTCGCATACACCCTTACCCGGTGTGCTTTACCCTGCACATTATAAATTAGCACAATACACGCAATACATATGGCCGTTAGATGATGCATTTCATCAATCATATGTGAATCGCGTCATAAGTGATCTCACCTGGCCATTGTCACACCCTGCACGTTATCAATTCATGTGTGCGTACCATAAATGATGTGATCACCTTATGCATAATCAGAACCAATGATGCCATGTTTTTCATGCACTCTTGTATCTACACGTGTTCCGGTTATTATTGCCCCTCAGGGCTACAACCTGAGTCGCTATGGCACTACGGCGCCCTTTCTCCGTAGAGACGCAACCATGCCCTTCCGTGCCTTTCCTCCGGTGTCTACTGGCATAGCCAGGCATCACCCTCCCCCATGAGGCGCGATGACGTCAAGGGATATTCTCCCAAGACGGCATTCTCGAAGGAGCATGGGCCCGACTTCTATCATGACTCCGCATCTAGACTACACCGAAGGTGTTATGGCGCTACGACACCCTTCTTTTGTAGAGGCACAACTATGCCCTTCTATGCCCTCATTGGGTTTCCGATAAATCGGACTATCATCCCCCGAACCACGGCCAGGATGACGGGTTCAACTTAGAGATCACGCAAGCATACCATCACAATCCACTTATTATCTTTTAGCATTAGCCAATGCACACATGCTTGCATATAAAACTTCAAAACCTTTCTCATAAAAGCAGTCCAATTTTGGTGTCTCTCGGACAAATCATTTCCTTTTTCTTTTGTGAAAACCACACGATTCATGTGGATGTTCATGCAATAACACATCCAATTCACCTCATAAAATCAAAGCACAAGAAATTATGCCATTTTTCACTTCCGTGTGAATAGTGCATGTGAATAGTAATCGTGAACAATACCGCATGAATAGTAATTTATGAATAGTTGTTGCGAGCACACCTCATATGCACCACCTAAGGTTTGGCTAATGGATTACTAAGCCTAAACTTAGTTCGGGTTCTCCCAAGCCCATACCAATTTGCGACTTAGGGGTTAAGTTTTTAGTATGCAAATGATTTTTACTTAGGAGTCGCCACTAATCTATTTTTGGTGGGTCGCTTAGAAACCGAAGTAAAATAACGAGATGATTACTTTACTCCTATGAACCAGAGACTATGGGATTGGGGATTTGATTACGTTAGATTTCTCTAACACTCTTTCGGTACCTTTTCTCTTTTATTTAAAAAAAAATGATTTGCAGGCAGTATGTAATGATTTTAATTTACTCCCTAATATGCAATGTGATCATGCGAGTGCCCAACCATTATCTAACACTCAATAAATCAAAGCAATAAATAAATTACAAGGAAAAGGAGGAAGTTACTTATCATGAAGCAATGAAAGCATCTACAACGAGGGTTCTGAACAAACACTATGATTGAAAAAAATCCTAGAGTATGCTCTGCACTTGCCCTTAGGGGATCCTGTGCAGGAAGGATCTAAGCAATCCTTGGGACATTTGATCTTTAAACCGGGTTTGAAGCATATGTTGTCAAGATGCCTGTTTTTTTTTTTTTTGAGGTAGCTTCAGAAAGCTTCTCAGCGAAGGCAAAGTTCTTCTATGGCAATATGAACAACTGGCTAGATTTCACCAAGAGTAGCTTCTGTCAGGCTTTTTTTGTCTTTGTTGGAGAGTTTTTTTGCAGCTTGGCTGAGTTCTTTTGAGATAGATGCCGAGAAAATAGGCTTGAGGTTCCAATCTGCACCAAGTAAATAAAATAACTTGATCATAGCTTGGAAGTGTTGGTCAAGGTCTTTGCGCCTTAATGAGCAACATTTTCGTTCGAAGAACTCCTTTCTTTTGAGTTCTTTGGAATCTTCAGGCTTGCCAATGAAGTACATGTGGATAATCTGGATAGCATTATCTAAAGGCTGTGTTAAGAGGTACATCTGATCTTGTTCTGAGGCAGTATGCCACCAGTCTTTAAGTGCTCCTATAAAACGGCTAGTGAATTCCAAGAGAATATCATAAGTGCTAGGTTCGAAAATATGCCTAGTAGTGAGCCAGGCATGGAACTCTTGGAGCCTATTAGGCCACTTATAATATGGAATGTCATTCTCATTTGCTGCTGTTCTCAGTTCAGCCACCCCTCCACCTCAGAACAATTTCTTGGTCCTTTGTGAAAAGTTTCGCAAGCGTAAACAGAAGCACAAGAAATCCCTCACTCCTACAGAGTCTTCAGAATCACCATCACCTCCTGGTACACCTAAACGCCCTCCCAGTGATCAACCACCTTGTAACATCCTGAAATTCGAGCCTTTTAAGGGATGAATGAACATTAATTTCGCCAATGCATTGTTGGTTGATCTCACTCGGAACTGATCACTCCTGAGATACTGACCTTGAGAGGAAAGGCTAATGAGGACAGAACTCGTGCGACTAAAGAACCTGACCTGGGAAAAACAACTCGACCGTGAGACTTGCGTAAGGACGATCCTGTAGATATGTAGGCCGATTTTAGGGACGACTAGAAGTCGATTCGCGGACAAAAATAAGGGAACAACGGGTGATTCCGTCTACTGTTATCGAACCCGCAAATGGCCCTATGTCGATCCTTGGTAATCGTGTACTTTGAAATAAGAATCGATTCTTCGCAATTTCATGTAGTCAAGGACGTCCATGTGTCGAGAAGTCTTGAACGTGAATTGGCACGAGTTGGTTACGCGTGAATCCTCAAAGCCGCCTGTCAATCTGAGTAGTACCAAAATGGCATTCGGGCGAAATTGACATGGCATGAGAATCTAGTATTGAACTTTGAATTTTCGGGAATGTTCGAGAATGACTTTTGGATGATGCTTCTTAGACAGTCGACACTGCCGGTTGAGCCGAGTATTTGGAAAAGGGATTTTCGGACCAAGAAAACGACCCTACGAGGATGTGGGCCGGGCAAGAACAGTGTGGGCCTCACGCCCAAGGTGGGACAGTCGCCATGGAAGGCCCGAGGCAAGCAAGTGAGCCCGTTGGACCAAACCGACCCTTTACCCTTCCGAGCCCATTGTCTAAAACCGAGCCGATTCAAGCCCAATAAATTCCCGAGCTCATTCCTATTCATTTTCAAGCCCATTTCCTAGGCCCGTCCTCCATTTTTAGCCCAAGGACAGATTGGGAAATATGCAAGGTGGAAATGACAAAAATGCCCTTGGATATTTTGAAGAAAAGTCAAAAAGAAGAAAGAGAAGATGAGGTCATTGTTTGGCAAGTGGGGCAAGCATTGATGGCCTTGATAAGGCTTATCCTTCAGCTTTCACTTCACTCTCTCTCTCCTCTTCATCTTCTCCAAAAACCGCACACCTCTCTCCCATGGTTTTCCTTCATTCCTTCTGTTTTTTAGTTTGACCTTTCACCGAAATCTGAGTTGTTCATTGCCTTCCCGTTGGAATCTCGTCTCGTGCCACCCACCATTGTGTTCAGAAGATAATTTTCATTCAGATAGCGTTAGTCGATCACCAAAAAGAGCTGCCGGTCGTCCCGTATTCCGGCCGAAAGCCGGACCATCACTGTTCCGCCTGTCCTTGCTTGTTCCGCCCGTTTCAGCCATTTTCCTTTGGTTTCGACCCAATCACCACCCATCCCAGCCACAAGTGGTTCCCCCTCGACCCTTAGGTGCCGTTGGTCACTGGCCCGCCGCTCGCCGGAGCTGCGGGCAGCCCGTTCAACTCCGATCGCCACTTTCCTCTTGTGCAATGCGGTTTTCAGAGTTGCGGGGGATTCCGAGGCTGTTGCTGCTGTGTTGAGCTCGGGATCGCCTTGGATCGCTGTGGTAGAGGTCCCCGGGTGTCGGGTTCGACGCCGCCGCCGCGTCCGTGTCGCCGGCCCGCTTAACGGGTGAGTTTAGCTCCTAATCCCTATTTAGTGCCTAAACTTGCTTAGGGTTGGTTAGTTAGTGTTAATCTTGGTTTAAGGGGTTTAATTAAGTTGTATTAGCCCTAAGATAAGTGGTTAGATAGATGGTTAAGATTAGATTAGCTTAATTTTGCTTATTAGGCTTAATTGTGCTTAATTTGGGATTAATTGTGTTTATGTGATTAATTAAGCATGATTTGCTTTAATTGAATTGATTAATTGTTTTAATTAATTTTTTTTAATTTCTGGATTAAATGTTTTAATTAATTGAATTTCGGAAAAATCACTGTTCATAAATACTGTTCACGATGACTGTTCACAATTACTGTTCACGGCACTGTTCATACAGAAGCTAATTTTTGTTTGAATTTGATGTGCTATTGATTGTTATGATTAATTGAAGTGCCGATTGTTAATTATACTCATGATTGATGATGAAATGCGTGATCGAGTGTTGGTTGAAAATTGAATTTTGGAAAATTGTCTAGTGAGATCGCATGACATATTGCGTGAGTTATCTGAAAGGGCATGTCGCATGAGCATGAGTGATATTTCATTCATGACAGAGCAAAGATATAAATGGATTGCTTGATGATGTATTGCATGGTCACATTAAGAGGAGAGCCCGGCGTTGCCGGAAGACCGCCAATCCCTATGGGGTTGTGCCGTGGCCAGTGGGTCGCCTGACTTTGGTCGGATGCCTGATAGGGAGGGGTTCTATGTGGGACTGCGGTATGAGGGCGGGTCTCGGGCCTCTGTCAGTAGCGGGACTGCGGTAGTGGGCGAGTCTTGTGCTCCTTCGGGAATGCCGTCTTGGGAGTGAGCCCTTGACGTCGCCGTGCCTCGAGGTAAAGAGGACGAAGCTGGTTCAGCCAGAATCGCCAACCATAAGGTTGTGCCGTGGCCCAGGAGGAGGGTCATAATAATCGGAGCATGTGTGGGTGTGAGACATGAGAAAGTTGTGTGAGATGCTTAGATTATTCGCATGCTCTTAATGTCGTGATGATTTGTGGTACGCACGCATGAGTTGACAGTCGTGCAGGGTGTGGTAATGGCCAGGTGGGATCGCTTGTGGCGCGATTCGCATGTGATTGATGAACTATTTCATCTAACGGCCATGTGCCTTGCTTGCATTGTATGAGATTGGACGCGCAGGGTATAGCATACGAGGTAAGGTTGCATGCGAATCGAATATTGATTGTGGGTTGCCCTATCTGTTGTTGGCTGTTGTTTGGTTTTGGTTGTTTGTTGTGGGTTGAGTGAGGGGTGGTTCTGGAGAGATACCTCGGGTTGAGTTGGCGTACTAACCGGGGCTTAGGGGGAAGAACTCGCTGAGATTTTATCTCAACCAGTCATGGTAAACATTTTCAGGTCCTTAGAATGGTGTACCTGCAGTGGAGAATCCTGCCCCCGCTTCTTTAGTGATCAACTCGACGGAGCTTGAGTCCGATGGGTTCGAGTGACCATGGTGTTGAACCCGAGGGTTCTTTGTATACTGTTGGATTAGCCTAGTTCTTTTGGTTTCGCTTAGAGGATGGATCGGCCCTTTTTGTTGGGCTTGTAATTCGGAAACGATCCTCCGCTGGTTAATCCAGTAATTTGAATAAATGAGTAGTTGTTGTTGTTCTGGCTGTTCATCCCTCTATCCCCTGTTTGATTGTTTATTTGTCTGGGATGGTTCGTCTTCGCTTGCGCTTAACGAAAGATAAAATGAATGGTCGTCGACGGGTCCTGGGACGTCGCTTTCAATCGACCAAGGTAATGGGGTTGCCGCGAGCTCGAGAGTCGGGGCGTGAAAACCTACTACATTGACCATTTCCAATCCACTCGAAAACTTCCTTCGACACCATTCCATTGCTGTCATCAAGCCATCCACGACAACACAGGTTGAAACTTCATCTGAATCCGACTCTGATATTCTTCTCGGATCATCTTCTTCGGAAGAAACCTTGTTTATGGCATACAGTGTCAAAGACGAAGAAATATTTTCTGAACTTGAAATACACCACCAGGATCAACCAGATGCAACTTAGACTTTTACTGCATCATCATCCAAAGTCTACTTCACCCTGGATGAATTCCTAGAAGACCTAAAATGGTTATTTTGGTACATGTTCAACTTGTACACCATAGCTATTGAATTCCCCACTGACAAAATTTTGCAGGTCCTCAGCAAAAAAGATGGAAAAGGTCAAGTTCATAATCAAAGATATCTTTTGAATATTTTTGCATGGTATAGACCACTCCAATATTGGAAGGAACTCTTCAAAGTCCAAAATTGTCAAGGAAGACCTGAACCAGAAAGACACACTATTGTCTTGTTCCACCGACCCTAGACATTTTCCCATCCTACTGGATGGATTTCTGACAAACCTTCTGTTGCAGGAACTTCAAGCTACAGACCCCAAGTTTTTCAAGAATTTGCTCGAATTCACCAGACACTTCCATACTCAGTTACCACCAGCAGACCAACATCACGTAAACTTCAGAGGATCTTATGTCAAGAAAATCGTACCATTCCACCAGAAGCATGGCTTTCTGCACAGGTCCTTGTGTCTTGGGACCACCTCGAAGCTTAGGATCCCATGAGAGAACAGATTCAAGAAGCTCTCCATATTTTCTAACAGAACAATCCAGACTTCTCCACCCCCTATGATCCTTGGGGGGGGCACTTTCACAAGACTCCTGGGGAGACACCCAAAATTACGTCACTTTTTCCGGCTCTTTCGGTGCTAGCTCCTCCCGTCCACCTGACCTGTCGGTAGAAGAAATTGAGAACCTCATTTGTGCTTTCAAACGAGAAAAAGACGGAAGCTCCAGTCCATTAGATATAAATGAAGATGCTCTATTCAAAGAACAGCTAGCTCATCATAGCTCTGATGATTTAGACTATGACTACAATGCTAGAGACGGAAGAGACAAATAAAAGCCGCCCCAATTCACTGTAGCACCGATCACTGTTCACTTTTGAGAATTTGTATTTGTCTTTTGAGTTTCTCAATTTCTGGTTTCTGATCTTCCAAGTAATGGCTAAGGGGTGTCTGCTTGGTTTCTAGCAGATGAAGCCTTTTTTGAAAGTCTTTCAGCATGTGACAGGATAAGTCAGTGGTTTTGTCTACACGTTCAAGACGTGTAGCAATAGTTCCAAGGATGTTGTTTTGGGCTAAAGCATTTTCAATTTGCTAATTTAAAACGATTTTGGCAGCAGAGGGTTGCTTGCAGTCCTTGTGCATCAAGGTCAGTGGGGTTTTGTACCTTGGGTGAATACTAATACCTTTGGTGTGGGTTAGAGAATTTTTCCAATGAAGGGAATTTCCGAGTATGGGTGCTGGTTTCAAATGACTCTGTGGCCTCGAGTGGGGGGAAGTCATCGGAGTGGAACATACATATACTAAGTACAACAGGAAGTGGTTTGGGGGTACGCAAGTACTGGTTTGGGTAAATCTATGGGACAAAAGGGGTTCTTTTTTACCCATTTCTGGATTGGCTTATAAAAAGGTGAAGTAATCATAGGTTTGACTGGTGGTGGTTGAGGAGGAAGAATTGGTTTACACGGGGATGGGGAGAAGGTTATCTTAGAAGGCTTAGGTGGTCCATAGGAGACAATGTACTGATATCTGCCACCGTCTTCTCCAAGATGTCCAACAGTTGGATCTCCATCAAGATACCGCTAGTAAAGTGTATCTTTTTTTTTCTTCTTTTTGGAAGAGGGCCTATCATCGTCATTTCAAACATTGTGGGATCTTTGAAGAAGTGGATTGGTTGTCCTTATGGATCAAAGGAGTGGACAAATTGTTTATAGGATCCTGATTGTGTATGAAGAGCAAGCACAATCAGGATCCCATAAACAATGTCCGGTGGGATCTTTGAAGAAGTGGATTAGCTGTCCTTGTGGATCAAAGGAGTGGACAAATTGTTTGTTGTTCGGTTCACATGAAACTGGATCGGTAGGACAAGGGGTAAAATGAAGAATGGTAGGAAAAATAGAGGAAGGTTCCTCTTTAGTCTTACTTAACTTGATGGTAACAGAGCCATCCTTCTTTCGAGTAAACTGAGGTTCGCTGGACTGGATTGATTTGCAACTTTGATGGAGTTTTTCATAGTTGGTAACCAAACTATCAGGGAGGAGCTTAACAAGCTCATTCCTCAGAATCTGGCGAGGAACATGGATGCAGGAGGTTTGGTCATGGTCGACCGAGATAACAAGAGCATCTTTAGAGTTTGGAATATTAAGATCAATGGCATGGTTCTGGACACGATAGATCATTTGGTAGTGTAAGGTAGTGGCAATTGATCCAAGAGTCTGAGGAGCTCCGGTGATCTGTAGCTGAACCTTAAGAGCAATAAGCAGGTTGGGATCTGCAAGAGTAATGTTAAAATTTGGGAAGAGTGTAACAAAGACAGTTCCCGCATTCATTGTTGTCTAAATGGTGCCAACACAAGCTTGCTAGTATTCTAAGAATCTAGTATCTAACAGGGCTATCCTTGCAGTAACAGGTAGGCCCTTTCGGCCATGAAAAGTTAGGGCAAGGCGGATGGCTCCAAAGTGGAGATGAGTGTAGCCTTGTTGAATCCATTGAGATGGAAACTCAGGTAGTATCTAAAGAGTGACAAACTGTTCTTGTTCAGTTGCTTGGATTGGTGCTGATCAAAGCGTGAGGATTGAACATATTCCTTTACAGTGCAAGGAGTATGTTTGATGAGGTGTTTGATGGATCGTAAAGAAGAAAATGAAGGTGGTTTAGCAAAAGCAGTGTAGGGGTTCATCATAGGAAGCTGAGTTTCTGAGATCTTACTATCTTCTATGAGGTAAACAACCTCATAAAGATAGTCTATCTTTGAACATGAAGACTTTCGAAGTTCTGGAGGAGGCTGAAGAGAAAGGTTTGAAGTAAGGGAGATTGGAAGAGAAGGAGGTGATGAATCTAATGTTTCCATGGGATGAGAGATACCCTTCTAGTAACAAAACGTGGTTATGACCAAACTAAAATGATTTAAAGAAATCCATGGCTCTAATACCGAAAGGTTGCCTATGAAACTAATTCATAAACTCGAGTTGCAAACTCATGGCAAGTATGCTGTCTCACACACGACTCTCCTGGCCTTAATAGGGACTGCCTGTTAGCCACTAAGTTGCTCCTCAAGTCATGAGCTTAGATCATAGTAATCTCTAGAATATCGAAAATTCTGATGCATAAGATCCTCTAAGGGCAAGTGCAGAGCATACTCCAGGATTTTTCTCAATCATAGTGTTTGTTCAGAACTCTCGTTCTGGACTAGAAGAGAATAGGAGTGTTTAGAAGATCATGTTGGAAGTAGAGTACACAACACACTTCTTATTTCACTCTCTGATTTTTACAATGGAGGCTCCTTGCTCTTATATAGGCAGAGGAGAATACAAACGACAAGAGCAGGCAGACTGGCCATGCTTGGACATAATTACGGGAACAAACTAGCCACTTATGGGCTACACGCATAGGGAATCCTAAAGAAATCCCATGACAAGCTATGAACAGTGATTTTTTGCCTAGAGCTACAGTGAGCAGAGGGCTAGATGAACAGTAACCGGTGCTATAGTGAATTCGGGGCGGTTTTTAAACTAAGTCTGTCTTTTCTTTAGATGACCAACCGTCGGACAAAACTCTTTGTGCTATTCAGACGTATAGCTCAGACTCAGCCTCATATTCTGATAATGATGTGTTCACCTTCTTCCCTGATTCTCCTGATGATATTCAGATCATTGAACCAGTCCATCACCCTTATATTCCTATTTATATCCTCTTGTCCAAATATCACAAACCAATCTCTCTTGTGGCACTCATCGATACTGATGCAAGCTCTTCCATCTTGGACACAAAGATTCTCCCGAAAGAATTCTGGAAACCATACACCAGGTATTTCAATTCTGCTTCTGGCGACACTTTTGTCACCAAGTAATCATAGGTTTGACTGGTGGTAGTTGAGGAGGAAGAATTGGTTTACACAGGGATGGGGAGAAGGTTACCTTAGAAGGCTATATTGTAAAGGAATATGTTCAATCCTCATGCTTTAATTAGCACCCCACCTAGGCAACTGAACAAGAACAATTTGTTACTCTTCAGATACCACTTGAGTTTCCATCAATTTCTTCGAAAAGAATAGCTGCCCAATATTTGTCGCTGGCATCAGTTTGGAGAATCCATTTGCCAGTAGATGGAATTTTTAAAGGAGGAAGATGTTGCAAAATCTGTTTAAGCTGAAAAATAGCTTGAGTTTGCTTGGGTCCCCATGGGGGAGGATTGTTCTTGAGTATTCTTTGAAAAGGTCGAAGATGTTTTGAAATGTGAGGAACAAAATCTCACAGATAATTCACAATGCCAAGAAATTGCTGAACTTGTTTAGTATTGAGATCTTTGTCGGGAAATTTCTGGAGTTCATCAGCAATATGAGGTTCAAGGCAGTAGGTTCCTTCTTTCAAGCGCATGCCAAGGAATTCAATTTCCTTTTGGGAAATGATCATTTTTTTTCTGAGAAAGCATAATCCCATACTGTTTGACAATATTAGCAAGTTGTGTCAAAAGTTGACAATGAGATTGTTCATTAGGATTGAACAGAATGATGTCATCAATATAGATCTGGGAGTTCGGAAGGATGGGTTCAAAGATTTTACACATGGCCTTTTGGAAAAGGGAATCTATATTGATGACATTCTTCCTGTTCGATCCCCGATGAACAATCTCATTGTCAACTTTTGACACAATTTGCTGATATTGTCAAACAGTATGAGATTATGCTTTCTCAGAAAAAATGATTATTGCCCAAAAGAAAATTGAATTCCTTGGCATGCGCTTGAAAGAATGAACCTATTGCCCCGAACCTTATATTGCTGATGAACTCCAGAAATTTCCTGACAAAGATCTTAATACTAAACAAGTTCAGCAATTTCTTGGCATTGTGAATTATCTGCGAGATTTTATTCCTCACATTTCAAAACATCTTCGACCTCTTCAGAGAATACTCAAGAACAATCCTCCCCTATGGGGACCCAAGCAAACTCAAGCTGTTTTTCAGCTTAAATAGATTTTGCAACACCTTCCTCCTTTAAAAATTCCATCTACTGGCAAACGGATTCTCCAAACTGATGCCAGTGACAAATATTTGGCAGCTATTCTTTTCGAAGAAATTGATGGAGCCATGCATATTTGTGTCTAAAAAAAGTGGTCGATTCTCTCAAGCAGAAATCCATTACCATTCCACTTTCAAAGAAATACTTGTAGTCAAGTATGGCATCAAAAAGTTCTAATTTCACCTTATTGGACACCATTTTCTTGTTGAAATGGATATGTCATCATTTCCTCAGATGTTAAAATTCAAACAAAAGCAAGTTCCCCACCCACAGTTGCTTCGATGGGCCGAATGGTTTTCAAAATATTCTTTTGAAGTCAACCATATTCTAGGAACTAAGAATGTCTTATCTGATTTCCTATCCCGGCCAAAGGAACCATTGGAGGCAATCAACATGTATTTCAAGAAGGAACCCCTTCAAGACACATATCGCACCACCAACATACAAGGTGGTTGGCCGAGCCTCAAGTACCCTCATGATGTCCCATTGGTAATTCACCACAATGTTCTGAAAGAAAGACTCCCAGGATTAATGTGGGAATATCACCTCCACATTTTTCAAGAACATGGCGGACTAATGCTCAGACCAGACGGACTCCATCCATAATATCCATTCATTCATCCTCTCCGATGGTCTCCTGATGATGAATTCCCAGAAGACCTGAAATGGTTATTTTGGTACATGTTCAACTTGTACATCATAGCCATTGAATTCCCCAATGACAACATTTTGTAGGTCCTCAAAAAAGATGGAGAAGATCAAGTTCATAATTAGAGATATCTTTTGGATATTTTTGCATGGTATAAACCACTTCAATATTGGAAGGAACTCTTCAAAGTCTAAAATTGTCAAGGAAGACCTGAACCAGAAAGACACACTATTGTCTTGTTCCACCGACTATGGACATTTTCCCATCCTACTGGATGGATTTCTGACAAACCTTCTGTTGTAGGAACTTCAAGCTACAGGCCCCAAGTTTTTCAAGAATTTGCTCGAATTCACCAGACACTTCCATACTCAGTTACCACCAGCAGACCAGCATCATGTGAACTTCAGAGGATCCCATGTCAAGAAAATCGTACCATTCCACCAGAAGCACGGCCTTCTGCACAGGTCCCTATGTCTTGGGACCACCTCGAAGCTTGGGATCCCATGAGAAAATAGATTCAAGAAGCTCTCCATATTTTCCAACAGAATAATCCAGACTTCTCCACCCCCTATGATCCTTGGGGGGGCACCACTTTCACAAGACCCCTAGGGAGACACCCAAAATTACGCCACTTTTTCCGGCTCTTTCGGTGCTAGCTCCTCCCGTCCACCTGACCTGTCGGCAGATATCAATACATTGTCTGCTATGGACCACCTAAGCCTTCTAAGGTAACCTTCTCCCCATCCCCGTGTAAACCAATTCTTCCTCCTCAACCACCACTAGTCAAACCTATGATTACTTCACCTTTTTATAAGCCAATCCAGAATTGGGTAAAAAAGAACCTCTCTTGTCCCATAGATTTACCTAGACCAGGTACTTGCATACCCATGCCTAAACCACTTCTTGTTCTACCCAGTATATGTATGTTCCACTCCGATGACTTCCCCCCACTCGAGGCTACAGAGTCATCTAAAACTAGCACTCGTACTCGGAAATTCCCTCAATTGGAAAAATTCTCTGACCCACACCAAAGGTATCAGCATTCACCTAAGGTACAAAACCCCACTGGCCTTGATGCACAAGGACAATGCAAGCAACCCTCTACTGCCGAAACCGTTTTGAATTGGCAAACTGAAAATGCTTTAGCCTAAAACGACATCCTTGGAACTATTGCTACACGTCTTGAATATGTAGACAAAAACACCGACTTATCCTGTCGCATGCTGAAAAACTTCCAAAAAAGGCTTCATTTGCTAGAAACCAAGCAGACACCCCCTAGCCATTACTTGGAAGATCAGAAACTAGAAATTGAGAAACTCAAAAGACAAATACAAATTCTAAAAAGTCAGCAGTCATTCACTCCTACTGATCCATCCTTTTTTCTCTCTCCTTCCTTGCCACCTCAGCCAGAATCGTCTCTTGGATCATCATCCTTATTTGCTGTTGTTCTCAGTTCAGCCACCCCTCCACCTCAGAACAATTTCTTGGTCCTTCGTGAAAAGCTTCGCAAGCTTAAACAGAAGCACAAGAAATCCCTCACTCCTACAGAGTCTTCAGAATCACTATCACCTCCTGGTACACCTAAACGCCCTCCCGGTGATCAACTACCTGCTACCTTGACCATTTCCAATCCACTCAAAAACTTCCTTTGACACCAGATTCCTTCCATTGCTGTTATCAAGCCATCCAAGACAACATAGGTTGAAACTTCATCTGAATCCGACTCTGATATTCTTCTCGGATCATCTTCTTCAGAAGAAACCTCGTTTATGGCAGACAGTGTCAAAGACGAAGAAATATTTTCTGAACCTGAAATGCACCACTAGGATCAACTAGATGCAACTTAACTACATTGTCATCCAAAGTCTACTTCACCCTGGATGACATTCCATATTATAAGTGGCCTGATAGGTTCCAAGAATTCCATGCCTGGCTCACTACTAAGCATATTTCTGAACCTAACACTTATAATATTCTCTTGGAATTCACCAGCCGTTTTACAAGAGCACTTAAAGACTAGTGGCATACTGCCTCAGAACAAGATCAGATGTACCTCTTAACACGGCCTCTAGATAATGCTATCCAAATTATCCACATGTACTTCATTGGCAAGCCTAAAGATTCCAAAGAACTCAAAAGAAAGGAGTTTTTCGAACGAAAATGTTGCTCATTAAGGCGCAAAGACCTTGACCGACACTTCCAAGCTATGATCAAGTTATTTTATTTACTTGGTGCAGATTGGAACCTCAAGCCTATTTTCCTAGCATCTATCCCAAGAGAACTCAGCCAAGCTGCAGAAAAAACTCTCCAACAAAGACAAAAAAGCCTGACAGAAGCTACTCTTGGTGAAATCCAGTAGGCTATTCATATTGCCATAGAAGAATTTTACCTCCGCCGAGAAGCTTTCCGAAGCTACCTCAAAGAAAAAAGGCATCTTGACAACGCGTGCTTCAAACCCGGTTTAAAAATCAAATGTCCCAAGGATTGCTCATATCCTTCCTGCATAGGATGCAAAAAGAAGAGACACTTTAAACGGTTTTCTTTCAAGAAGACATGCAAAGGAAAAAGAAAAGGCAAGTGGAAATTTTTGCGTAAAAGCCATCATCGCTCCTCTAAGAAGCGAAGCAAAGACAGATATTATGTTTGCAACAAAAAAGGACATTTTGCAAAAAATTGTCCAAAAGCAAAGAAGCGCGACACCCATTTGATTGACAAAATTGTCAAAAGCACTAGTATTCAGCTTGATGACTTAGACATTGAGTCTGTCTTCTCTTTAGATGACCAACCGTCGAACAAAACTCTCTATGCTATTCAGACGTATAGCTCAAACTCAGCCTCAGATTCTGATAATGATGTGTTCACCTTCTTCCCTGATTCTCCTAATGATATTCAGATCACTGAACTAGTCCATCACCCCTATATTCCTATTCATATCCTCTTGTCCAAATATCACAAACCAATCCCTCTTGTGGCACTCGCCGATACTGGCGCAAGCTCTTCCATCCTGGATACAAAGATTCTCCCGAAAGAATTTTGGAAACCATACACCAGTTATTTCAATTCTGCTTCTAGCGATACTTTTGCCACCAAGTATCGTAGTAAACCCATCACCATCCAATTCTTTCCCCAGTGTTCTATTACCACCAAAGTCCTTGGTTCCAAGTCTCCGAATAAATATATCATCATTGGTTGGGACATCCTGACCCAACTACCCAAGCTTAGAATCATTTCCAATGGTCTCCGTTTTAAAAACCAATTCAGAGAATTTGTGGAAATCAAACGATTCTACGCACTTCAACCAACCATGCTGGACCCAATTATCCAAAGTTTACTCTCCTCTTGTGCGGAGGCACATTATCAGTTTTCCCAAACTTGCACTCAGCCCTTATGGAAGAACTTTCTCTTTTATGTCAAACTTCCTTTTAAAAGGAATGAAGACATCAATTTTACAAAAGCCAGTCATTCTGGAATGAGTCCAGAACATCTCGCACTTGCTCAACAAAAATGTGCAGAACCCTCTTACTCTCAATGGGCATATGAAGTATTCTATGTCAACAAGCGAACCGAACGGACCCGAGGAAAAATGAGGTTAGTAATTAATTATCAACCTCTAAATCAATTCCTTCAGGATGATAAATTCCCATTGCCCCATCGAAATTCTCTCTTTCTTAGCCTTGCCCAAGCAAAAATTTATTCAAAGTTTGATCTTAAGGTAGGATTCTGGCAATTGGGTATTGACCCTTCAGACAGACCCAAAACCGGGTTCTGTATTCCAAACCAACACTTTCAATGGACAGTTGTTCCTTTTGACCTCAGTTTTTAGATATAATTTCTAATTAACACACAATTATCAAATATTTTGTTTAGTTTTAAATTATTTAATGAGGCTTAAAAAAAACTAAGTGTAATGCATGCGATGACGTGCAAATGTGTCTAACTACAATAACATGCGACGTGCAACCTAATATGCAAGTTATATGTCTCGCGACATTAGTTATTGGGCCTAATCTAATGCCAGGAAATATATTAAATGTGACTATCTAATGTTTCACACATTTAGATAATCCTAAACATGTAATGACTAGATGACATGTAATGGATGATGTAATTCTACAAAACGCATGCATGATATAGCAATATGATGCGACCTAGACTACATGACATGCAAGTGATATTTTTTGTGTTTTTTTTTTTTCATGAAATTTCAAAATTAAAATAAGCAAATAAAATTCCTAGTTCTAGAAATTATCAAATTCAATTTAAGGGTTAATCTAGACCGAATCCTAATTTATATTATCTCCAACTAGATAAACCCTATCTTAGCATGCAATCTATGTCGATTAAAACCTATTCTATCTTATTTACATCTTTTTGATATTTTTTTGATAAGAATGGAGATTGGATAAAATCAAACAGAATATAAAACCCATCACCCAAGTTATCATCCGTATCTATTTAATTTTGGAAACAAATTAAATCGACGAATCATATCTTGGACGTAAGATCAGATTGATGATTATGACATGTTAAGAAATTAGGGAATAATCCATAATTTAAAAGGCTACTCGGGAAATATTTGATAAGATAACATCACGCAAGAATTCGGTCAAAAACGCAATTATTCAAACAAGGCAATAAAATATATGAATCTTGATTGAGGTGAGATTATTACTTTATTCAAACACTTGCTGGCCAAAATTGGCCGGATTCGGCAAGACCACACACGATGACATTTTGACAGTGGCTCGGCAACGCTTGGAATGGCGATTGACAACAAGGATTCTCAACAGGTATTGCTCGACTCGGTTGAAGCGGAAATCTGCAACGACATTAGTCAGCAGCTGTTGAGCGTGGCAACGAAAGCTTCGAGAGCTTGCGGGTGGTTCACAATGATGCTAGCCGACGGGGTCTGGCGGTGGTGCTTAGCCCAGTGAGGAAGTGGACGAGGGAGTGTTGGCTATTTTTGTGGCCACACACCCAAGACTTTCACGATTTCCTTTCCAATTATTTTTCTTTCACTTGCTAGAGCAAGACCATAAGTCTACCGTGGCCCCTCAATGCTTATTGTCTTTAACAGGTGTCAAAAAAAATAAGTAAAAGCAAACAAGTCTACCGCCTTTCTTTTGACTCTCCACAGGTTCGCGTGTGTGTGTTGCTCCAATTGTTCACTCCCTTTTCCCTGCATCAAGAAAACTTCAAGTGTGGTGAAAGTAATAGTTCGGTGGCAAGCTGTATGGCTGTGCAGGGACGTTGGGATGGAGATTGACAGATAGCAACTCGTCACGGTGTTGGGTCAAGAGATGGTGTCGCTCGTCAGCACAGCAACAAGGAGCAGCTCTGTTCGGTGTCGAACTCACGTCGGAAACAAAAGTGCCTCGTCTTGGGACTAGAACAAGATAGCGGCACCTCGTTAGATTAGGGAACAGGTCAACGTCACGGGCACCGTAAGTAGCTGCGAGTAGAGGCAGTGATGAAGGGCAGCAACTTGTCTGGCTTGGCGTCGCAATCTGGATTAGCCAGCTAGGTCGACAGAGGCACAACAATGGAAGGCGGAGGAGCTTGGTTGAGTCGCAGTTGCGGGGGTTGTAGGGGAAGAAGATGACCCATTCCTTCCCTCCTCTCTCTCTCTCCTATCGTCTCTCTTTTTTTTCTCAATCTGTTGTTGGACCAAAAGAGAGTCCCCAATTCTCACCTTCTCTATATTTTCTCTTTATCCCTCACTCTCTCTCTCTCTCTCTCCTTTTTTTTTTTCTATGATCGTCCCCCTTTTATAGGCAAGACAACACGATGTCCTCGAAAAAAAAAAGAAAAGATAAGGACACGATGATCTGCTTTCTTATTGTGAATGCACTGAAATATATCTTTTTTTTGTTTTCATATTTTTAACCATGCAGATATATTTTACTTTTTGAACCAACCACATCCCTTCCTTTTCTTGACCATGCAAAATCGGCCGCTGCAAATACTTGAAAGATTATGCTCCTAAAACTATATGCTATGCAATTGAATTCTAATATTTTTTGTTTAGGGGTTAAAATCAATCCCTAAAGTTTTGTGCATTAAATTATAAATAATCAAAATATAGGTGTCAACAACAGTGCACTATGAATAGTGTAATTTCAGAATTCAATTATTAATAAATTATATTCAAAAATTAAGCAAAATATTAATTAAAATAATTAATCAATCAATCAAGGCAAATCATGCTTAGTTAAACACATAAAACACAATTAAGCTCAATAAGCAAAATTAAGCTAATATAATTTTAACCATCTATCCAACCACCTATCTTAGGGCTAATACAATTTAATTAAACCTCCTAAACCAACATCACCACTAATTAACCCAACCCTAAGCAAGTTTAGGCACTAACAAAGGATTAGGAGTTAAACTCACCCATTAAGCGGGCCGGCGACATGGATGCGATGGTGGCGACGAAGATGACACCCGAGGACCTCTACCACAGTGATTCAAGGCAATCTTGGGGCTGAAACAATAGCAACAACCTTTGCTCTCTCACTGCAAGCTGGAAAAACTAACTGTCGAAGGAGGAAAGGGGCTGATCGGAGCTAAACGGGCTGGCTGGAGCTCCAGGGAGCGGTTGGCCGACGACTGACGGCACCTGGGGGTCAAGGGGGAATGGTTGGTGACTAGGATAGGTAAAGATTGGGTCAAAAAGGGAGGAAAACAGTTGAAAAGGTGAAACTGGGCGAAGGTAGTGCTACAATAGGTGATCGAGAAGTAGCTGGCTTCCGGTTGGTGGTTCCAATCGATGAATGACTGACATGGGCCGTACGAAATGGGTCTCTTGAGCACGGTGGTGGGTGGCACGGGTGGTGATTAGCACGGAAAAGTCATGAACAACTCAGGTTTTTGGAGGAAAGTCATAAGGAGAAGTAGAGGGAGCAAGGGAAACAAAGGGAGAGAGAGGTGTGCAGTTTTGAGGGCTGAAGAGGAGAGAGAGAGTGAAGTGAGGGCTACAAGATAAGCCTCATTAAGGCCATTAAAGGCTTGCACCAACTCCCCAAGCAAATGACATCATCTTCTCTCTCTTCTTTGTCCTTTCTCCAAAATATCTAAGGGCAAAATGGTCATTTCCACCTTGCACATTTCCCAATATGCCCTTGGGTTGAAAATGAAGGTCGGGCTTGTGAAACAGGTTAGAAAATGAATAGGAATGGGCTTAGGAATTGGTTTGGCTTGAAATGGCTCGACTTGAAATGGCTCAAGCTTAGACATTAGGCTTAGGATTGGTTGGGCTCGAAACGACTTAAGGTTAGACAATGGGCTCGGAAGGGTAAATGGTTGGTTTGGGTCCAAAGGGTTCACTTGCTTGCTTCGGGTCTACCACAATGGCTGTCCCACCTTAAGCGTGAGGCCCACACTAGCCTTGCTCGGTCCACATCATCGTAGGCTCATTTCCTTGGTTTGAAAATCTCTTTTTCCAAAAACTCGGCTTAACTAACACTGTCAACTATCACAAAATCATTGTCCAAAAGTCCATACCGGACGTTCCCGAAAATTCGAAGTCCAATATTGGATTCTCATGCATGTCAATTTCGCCAAAATGCCATTTTAGTACAACTCAAACTGATAGGCGGCTTCGAGGATTCACGCATTACCGACTCGTGCCAATTCACGTTCAAGACTTTTTTACACATGGATGCCCTCGACTACGTGAAATTGCGAAGGATAGATTCTTATTTCAAAGTACATGATTACTGAGGATCAACATAGGGTCATTCGCGGGCTTGATAACAGTAAATGGAATCACTCGTCGTCCCATTATTTCTGTTTGCAAATCGACTTTTAGTTGTCCCTGAAATCATCCTGCATAATTACAGGATCATCCTCATGCAAGTCTCACAACCTAGTCGTTTTCCCAGATCAAGTTCTTTGGTCGCACAAGTTCTATCATTATTAGTCTTTCCGCTCATTGTGAGTATCTCAGGAGTGATCAGTTCCGAGTGAGATTAACCAACAATGCATTGACGAAATTAACGTTCATTCCTCTCTCAAAGGGTTTGAATTTCAGGATGTCACACTTATAAACTGACCACTAGTCCCTAAGACAACCTCAACGGGTTATTGGTCATTATCTTGCAAATTAAAATGTTAGTGTCTTGGTCTTTGCCTAACTTGGGGGGTCATTCCAAGTTTCATCTATACAAATTCCTCAAACATTTTCTTGAGGAAAAGTGATTGTTTTGATGAATTTTTGGAATTAAATTCTTGGATTTGAGTTTCATTGCAACTTTGCATTTCTTTGATGGATTCCATTAAGAGGCGAGTTAGACATGTTGTATTTTAAGGTGTCACACCCCGAACCGCGAGCACGCGACAACCGCTTACCATGGTCAATTAAAAGCTACGTCCCAGGACTCGTCGACGGCCATTCATTTTAATCTTTCATTATACGCAAGCAGAAGACGAACCATCCCTAGTCCAAACAAATAATCAAACAATCAAATAGGGATAGAAAGATAGACAATAGAAACCTCGACTACTCATTTATACAATTACTAAATTAACCGATGGAGGATTGCTTTCTGATTTACAAGCCCTAGAAAAGGGGCCGATCCATCCTCTAAGCCAAACCAAAAAGGAACTAGGCTAGGCTAATCTAGCTATACACAATGAACCCTCGGATTCAGCACCACGATCACTCAGACCCATTGGAATCGGCTCCGTCAGGTCGATCACTAGTGGAGAGGGGGTAGGATCCTCCATTGTGTGTGCGCCATTCTAAAAGCCTGAAAATGATTAACCATGACGAGTTGAGATAAAATCTTATCGAGTTCTTCCCCTAAGCCTCGGTTAGTACACTAACTCAACCCGGGGTATTTCTCCAAAACCACCCCTCACTCAACCCAACAACAAACAACCAGCAGTCAGCAATTAAACAATAGGCAAGGTCAACCAACAATCAAAAGCTGGTTCGCATGCAACCTTACCCGGTATGCCATACCCTGCACATTATATATTAGCACAATACACGCAATGCACATGGCTGTTAGATGATGCAATTCATCAATCACATGCGAGTCACGTCACAAGCAATCTCACCTGGCCATTGCCACATCCTGCACGTTAATAATTCATGCATGCGTGCCATAAATAATGATGTGATCACCTCAAGCATAATCGGAACCAATGATACAATGTTTCTCACACACTTTAGCATTCACACATGTTCCGATTATTACCGCCCCACAGGACTACAACCGAGGCGCAACGGCGCTACGATGCCCTTCCTCTATAGAGGCGCAACCGTGCCCTTCCGTGCCCTTGCTATGGCGCTACGCCACTCTTCCTTCGCAGAGGTGCAATTATGCCCTTCCATGCCCAAAAGAATGTCAAGGGATACTCTCCCGAAACGGCATGCCCGAAAAACGTCAAGAGATACTCTCCCGAGACCGCATGCTCAAAGAACGTCAGGGGATACTCTCCAGAGATGGCATGCCAAAAAAAAATGTCAAGAGATACTCTCTCAAGACGGCATGCCCAAAAAAAATGTCAAGGGATACTCTCCCAAGACGACGGGTTTAGTTTAGCGATCATGCAAGCATACCATCACAACCCACTTATTATCTTAAAGCATTAGCCAATGCACACATGCTTGCATATAAAATTTCAAGTCCGTTTTCATAAAAACGATCCATTTCCGGTGTCCCTCGAACAAATCATTTTTCCCCTTTTTTGTGAAAATCACACAATTCATGCAGCTGTTCATGCAATGCCACATCCAATTCACTTCATATGATCAAGGCACATGAAATTATGCACATTTTTAGCTTCCAAATGAATAGTGCCATGAATAGTGAAATTTCTGAATTTAATAATTAAATAATTAAATTCCGAAATTAAAGTAATTAAATAATTAATTTTATAAATTAATTAAATCAATAATCCAAACAATTAATCCAATTAATCAAGTAATTAAGGCAAAACATGCTTAATTAACACATAACACACAATT
Organism: Corymbia maculata; assembly: GCA_014182735.1. Classification (NCBI taxonomy): domain Eukaryota; kingdom Viridiplantae; phylum Streptophyta; class Magnoliopsida; order Myrtales; family Myrtaceae; genus Corymbia; species Corymbia maculata. The sequence goes on along the minus strand of CM024683.1, from coordinate 20,428,806 downwards.
AAGCCTAATTAAGCACAATTAAGCATAAATAAGCAAGATTAAGCTAAGCTAATCTTAACCATTTATCTAACCACCTATCTTAGGGCTAATACACTTAATTAAACACCATAATCAGCCTTTAGCACTAATTAACCCAACTCTAAGCAAGTTTAGGCACTAACTAAGGGATTAGGAGCTAAACTCACCCGCTAAGCGGGCTGGAAATGCGGACGCGGCGGCAACGACGAGGGCGACACTCGAGGACCTCAAACATGACCCTCCAAGGTGGTCCCGGGGCGGAAATCATAGCAACAACCTTTGCTCAAACTCCAAACTTCAAAAGACAGCATTGTAGTAGGAGGAAGCTGCTGGTCGAAGCAAAAACAAGCTGGCCGGAGTTCCGGCGAGCTGGTGGCTAGTGACCGGAGGCTCCAGGGGGTCGAGGGGGAGTTGTAGGTGGCTGGTGTGGCGGTGGTTTGGTCAAAAATGGAGAGAAACGAAAGAAAAGACAGAGTTGTGCAGAGGGTGACACTATAGTGACGAACGGAGGACCAGCGACTTCTTGTCGCCGTACATAACGGCCGACATAGGCCATACGGAATTTCCATGCTGAATAGATTGATAGGTGGCATGGCTCAAGATTCCAATGGGAAAGCAGCGAACAACTCTAATTTCGATGAGAGGTCAGAGCAAAAACCGCAGGAAGACAAGGGGAAACAAGGGGAGAAAGGGGCTGTGATTTTTGGAGCTGAAGAGGGGAGAGAGAGAGTGAAGTGAGGGCTACTAGAAGACCTGATCAATGCCATTCAATGCCTTCTACACTCCCCCAAGAAAGTGACATCATCTTCTCTCTCTTCTTTGACTTTTCTTCAAAATATCCAAGAGCATTTTGGTCATTTCAATCTTGCACAATTCCCAAACTGCCCTTAGGCTGAAAATGAAAGGCGGGCCTAGGAAATGGGCCAGAAAATGAATAGGAACAGACTCGGGAATTTGTTGGGCTAGAATTGACTCAAGTTTAGATAACGGGCTAGGACGGGTAAGGGGTCGATTGGGTCCAACAGGCTCGCTCGTTTGTCTCGGTCTTCCACGGTGACTGTCCCAGCTTGGGCATGAGGTCCACACTGATCTTGCCCTGTAACATCCTGAACTTCGGTAAGCCCGGGAATTATCGGAAAAATGATTCAACGGGTCGAAAAAATTGGAACCGAGAGGAATTGGACCGATTGGAGGCCCAATGGGCCTTGCGCCTTTGAAGAGTCGGCCACGTGGGCCCAAGCTAGCCAAGTGGGCCCAAGGAAGCCCAACTTCAAGCCTTTGAGCCCAAACTAATTTTCTTCTAGCCCGTATGGAATCTTGGCCCATATACGCGTATAGTAAGGTATACTATACTTTGATGAATTACCATTTTACCCCTTCTAGAAGTGGCATTCAATGTGGGAGGACAAAGGGAATAAAAGTCAAGGAAATTGATAAAGGGAAGTGATGTTTTGGAAGGGAAATTGGACTTGGCTTCTTGCTTGCTCTCTCTCTGTTTGTCTGTCTGTCTGTATGTCTCTCTCTCCTCAAGTTTTAGCAGCCCCTTCCCCATGTTCTCTCCTCTCCCACGTTTCCTTTCTCTCTTTCTCTTTTGTTCTTTTCTAGTTTTCCTCTAAAAACAGTAGCTATGCTGCTATGTTTCCCCCAGACCAGCCACCATCGGCTGCTGTCCTTGCTGGCTTGCCGTCGTTGAGAAGCCGCTAAACCATCACTGGACCGCCACCCCCTTTTTCCTCTCTCTTTTCTCTTCCTTTTTCTTCCTTTTCTTGCTGTGTTTTCTGTTTTTCCGCCGGAATCCAGCCTTGTTGGCGTTGTCGGAGCTGCCACCACTGCCCAAAGTGTAGCCATGGAAGTCAGGGAGCCAACCGCACACCGCCGGCCACCCTTGGTCGTCGTTAGGCACTCATTTCAGCTGTTTCCGCCCAGCAGCTCCCTTCCGCGTGAACAGTAATCCGGGTGCTGTTTTGGCCCATTTCGGCCACTGTTTGTCGTCCGTTGTCATCCCCGAGCTTTACTCTCGTACTCCTCGTCCCCCTCTACGTGCCGGTGTCGTCGGATTTCCGACCCAAGTAAGTTAATTTCCTAATCCTTGTTTAGGGGTTAATCTTGCTTAGGGGTTAATTAGTGTATTTGTATATTTGTGATTAATTAAGGTTGATTGGTTGATTATGTTGGTTAATTAAGACTGATGAGGATTAGTTAATTGACTACGGTTAGTGTTAAAGTAACCTAGGTTAATTAATTAAAGTAACTAAGGTTAGTTTCTAAAGTAACTATGGTTAATTATTAATCATGGTTGAGTTAATTAACCCTAGTTAGTTAATTTTAGTAACCATGGTTAAGTTTAATACTATTTTATTAATTTCGATTAGTTACTGTTCATAATTACTGTTCACAATCACTATTCACAAAATTACTGTTCACAATCACTATTTATACAGAAGCAAATTTTGGTTTCAAATTGTTGTGTTCTTGATTATTAAGGTTTATTGAAGTGCAATTGTTGATTATTTCCGAGAATTAGGGAATGTACGTGATTGTTGATTGGTTGGATTTGGAATTTTGGAATTGTCGAGTGGTAACGCATGACATATTGCGTGGGTTATTTGAAATGGCATGTCACATGAGTATGAGCAATGTTGCATTCACAACAGAGTAAAGATATAAATGGATTGCTTGATAATGTGTTGCATGATCACATTAAGAGAGGGAACCCGGTGTTGCCGAAAGACCGCCAATCCTTATGGGGTTGTGTTGTGGCTAGTCGGTCGCCTGACTTCAGTCGGATGCCTGACAAGGAGGGGTTAACTTTGTGGGATTGCGGTATAGCGGCAGGTCCTGGGCCTCTATCAGTTGCAGGGCTGCGATAGTGGGCGGGTCCTATGCTTCTTCGGGAATGCCATCTTGGGAGTGAGCCCTTAACGTCACTGTGCCTCGAGGTAAAGAGGACGAAGCTGGCTTGGCCAGGAACCGCCAACCATAAGGTTGTGCCGTGGCCCAAGAGGTAAGGTTGTAATAATCGGAGCATGTGTGAATTTGAAACATGAGAAAGTTGTGTGAGATGCTTTGATTATTCGCATGCTCTTAATATCGTGATGATTTAAATGATAGTTTTGCAGGTTGCGTGTACTAAGGCCAGGTAGGGTCGCCTGTGATTGTACCTGTTTATTAAATTGTCTTTAGCTATCATTTTCCCTGAGGTGGTGTTGCTTGATTTGATGGATTAGGTTGTATGTTAAACTCCCGAGGCAAGCGAAGTTCCTAACTGGGGCTTAGGACTTTAACTTGCTGAGTTTATCTCAACCCGTCGTGGTTAACCATTTTTAGGTCCGTAGGATGGAGAATCAACGCGTGTTACGGTTCGTGGCTGTCTTTGAAGGGAGTAGATTAACCCTGGCTTGTTGGTCTCATTGGCTCGTTAGGAAGATGTCCGTGATAAGGGCTTGTATGTGTAAACTTCCTAGGGTTAATCAGTAGATAAATAAAGCAGTACTTTTGAATGTGTTCTAGTTGGGTTTTCCTGCTATCCTTGCTTTTGTAATTGACTGGGGGTTTGTGATTCGCTTTCGCATGTGCATAATTACAAGATAAAAATAATAGTTGGCGACGCGTCCTGGGATGTCGCATTTGAATGACCACGAGAGAACAGGGGTTGCCGCATGCTCGAGGGTCGGGGCATGACATGCCCAACTCACATTCTCGTAGGCTCATTTCTTCGTTCCAAAAATCCCTTTCCCAAAAACTCGGCTCAACCGACATTGTCGACTGTCAATGAATCATCATCCAAAAGTCTGTCCCGAACGTTCCTGAAAATTTGAAGTCCAATCTTGGATTCTCATGCCTTGTCAATTTCACTCGAATGCAATTTTGATACTACTCAGACTGACAGGCGGCTTCGAGGACTCACGCGTAATCGACTCGTGCCAATTCATATTCAAGACTTCTCGACACATGGACGTCATTGACTACATGAAATTGTGAAAGATCGATTCTTATTTCAAAGTATACAATTATCAAGGATTGGCATAGGGTCGTTTGCGGGTTCAATAACAGTAGACGGAATCACCCGTCGTCCCATTTTTTCTGTTCGCGAATCGACTTTTAGTCGTCCTTGAAATCGGCCTACATGACTACAGGATTGTCCTTACGCAAGTCTCATGGTCGAGTCATTTTTCCCAAGTCAAGTTCCTTAGTCGCATGAGTTCTATCCTCATTAGCCTTTCCTCTCAAGGTCAGTATGTCAGGAGTGATCAGTTCCAAGTGAGATCAACCAACAATGCATTAGCGAAAATTAATGTTCATTCCTCCCTCGAAGGGTTTAAATTTCCGGACATCACATAAGGTGTATTTCTTAAGTAACAAATGTTTACCATATGATGTGTCATGTATTGTGACGTGATTTTCTTAGGCGGTGAGCAATCACCAGTGGGTCGCACTTATGTTATCTTTTAAATGTCCGACACTTTCGGTATCACTTAACGACTTAAAAAAAAGTTAATAGTAATCCTAGATAGGATGATCGCAATGGAATTTACCTAGCCATTGTGCTAATGAGGGCACAATCACATGAGAAAGAGAATCAATGCTGTGATCTACAGCCGAGGAAAGCCCTAACTTAAACCTTTGTTGAACCCCTCAATTTGCGGTTTTGTTCCTTAGCTAGCCAACATTGGCCGAGGTGCTGCGCATGCATTTCACAGTTCCTCGTCAATTAGTCACCCCAACATCCTTTTTAATGTGTCAAATTGTGGAGGAATCAAAGTGAAAATTGGAAACTGTTGAATCCCCCCAAATCAAGATATGCAAGAATTAATTGTTTAGGCCATACGATACCTATAAAATCCACAACTTTTCTTGTGTATTGTTTCTAGCTAGAGGTGCCATGCCAACCTGATGTGATCAATGAGTCGAGTAAGATGGGTTCGGGTAGGTTTCTTGCATAGTATTGGTGCCCAAGCTAACCCAAGCTAATGAAACTAGGCCATCGTAGTGTAGGGCTAGAGTTGGAATTTCAAACCTCACTAATCTCAAGGATGCAGTAAAACGTGAGTTCAAGTCTAGGTGGATGGTTCCAATGACATGAACATCTGGTTTGCTCTTGGTGATTTGATGCTTCAAACTTGTGCCGCGTGTCTAATTTTGGCACATAATTTTTTTCTATAAACACTACTGGCTGAGCTTTAGACACACAATGCACTGCTCATATTATATATTTAAACTAGAGTACAACACCATGACACCCTGGTGAAAACTTACACATTTGTATAGTAGGCGACTAAACATCGTTTCATGCTTCCAAAGCATGTTTTTGAATACTTACACACTTGTATAGTAGGCAACTAAACATCGTTTCATGCTTCAAAAGCATATTATTAAGTACTTCAGCCATACCTCATGGAGAAATACATCGCGCAGTAGATTTAGTAGAGGGGTTTTGAAGGTAATTGTTGACTACTTCAAGCATTTTAATGATGAATTCCAGGAAAAGAATAGCCTAAGTGCCAAAATTTGTCGCGAGGGAACATTTAAGTGCCAAAAGTTATGAAATATATACTTAAGTGTCACTTTTAAAAAAAAATTAGATCGCTTAAGTGCCAACTCTGGTGAAGGCCGTCGGAAATCCGACATGGCTTATTTTAATAATATAACTTACTAACATGGCTCACCGAAAGCTGAGTTAGCAAAAATTCAACCAAAACGATGTTGTTTTCATGTTGTGTGGCATTTAAAAAACATATTATTATAAAATTGATTAATTAAGGATCGGGTGGGGCTGTGCCGCCACTGCCACACTACCATCGCTGGGAAAGGCCGATGACGATGGGGAGGGTCGGCCAGTGTAACATCCCGAATTTTGAGCCATTGTGGAATATAATAACTGTGAATTTCATTAATGCCTTATTAGTTAATCTCACTCGGAATTGATCACTCTCGAGATATTAACCTTGAGAGAAATGCTAATGAAGATATGAGTATGTACGACTAAAGAACTTGACCAGGAATAGCGATTCAACCATGGAACTCGTAGGGATGATCCTGTGATTATACAGGCCAATTCAAAAAAAATGATTATAAGTCGATTTGCAGACAAAATATAATGGGATAACGGATGATTCCGTTTTTTATTATCAAGGCTGCAAACGTCCCTAAGTTGATTCCAAGTGATCATGTACTTTGAAATAATAATCAATCTTTCACAATTACATGATATTCAAAGTCGCCTAAGTGTCGAGAAAACTTGAACATGGTTAAAGGCTAATTCAGTTACGAGTTGATAGAATGTAATTCGTCGAAGCTGTCCGTTAGTTCAAGACACGCTAAAACTGCAATTGACCGAAATTGGCTATGAATGGTAATTTGATTTTGGATGTCGAACTTTCAAGGACATTAGGGACGAATCATTGGACGATGCCTCTATAATCCTCGAGAATATCAATAAGCACGAAATTGACAGAAACTATTTAACAGGCCAAAAATTGAGCTCATGAGGAAGTGGGCTAGGCAAGACCCTAGTGGGTCTCACGCCTAAGGTAGGCGGCCACCAAGGTGGGCTTAAGTCATCCAAGTGGGCCCGTTTAGCCCATTTAGCCCACTTACCCTCTTTCTAGCCCATTGTCCTTTTTGAGCCTAATTCGAGCCCAGTGACTTGCAGAGCCCAATTTCTATCCATTTCTAGCCCATTTCCTAGGCCCACTCCTTATCTTCAGCCCAAGGACAGTTTGGTAAATTGAGCCCAAAGTGAAAAGACCAAAATGCCCTTCTTGGCATTAATGGATAAGAAACAAAAGAGGAAGAGAAAGTCTAACTTGATCATGAATTTTTGCATGGGAAATGAAGAGAAGTGATGGGCATTTATGTGAGAAGTGAGCCAAGGCTTCATCTTCTCACTCTCTCCTCCTTTTTCCTGTTGGCTGACTCCCCATTCTTCTCCTCCTTCCTTTTCTTCCTTTCATCCATTTTCCCTTGCAAGTTTAGCTCGTTGCCACCTAAACCACTTGCAGTAGTGACCAACAAACCCTATTCATCCCTACCGTCATTGCCGCTCACCGGTCCAGGACGCCGAACTGCTTGCCTTAGCCATTCAACCTGCTGTTCATCGTTCACCTCCTCTTTGGCTATTCTTCTTTAGAAACATCCAGCTGTCGTCATTGTTTCTTTGCCATCGCCCGAACCAGCCACCATCACCTCACCCTTAGTCTCCCAGAGCTGTTAGACCCTAGCCAGTAGCTTATTGGACCATCGATCAACTCGACCAATCGTTGGTCTCCCCGTTTCTCTCTTGGTTTTCGCAGAATAGAGGAGGACAACACTTGCAAATGTTGTTTCCATCCTTGAGCCACCTTGTATCGACATTTCAGAGGTCACCGTGTGTAGTCCTCGCTACTGCTATCGTGCCTGTCTTCAGTTTGCTTAACTAGTGAGTTTACATCCTAATCCTTCAATTAGTCTGTTAAACTTGCTTAGGGATAGATTATATTATGGTTAATCTTAGTTAGTGGATTAGTTTAGATTAACTATAGTTAGGTTGGAAGGTTAGCAGATTACCATGGTTGAGTTAGTCAAAAAGTTGAACTATGGTTAGTCAATTAACTAAGGTTGGATATTGACTTGTGGTAAAGTTAATTAACCAAGGTTGAGTCGGTTAACTAAGGTTGACCTATGGTTGGGTTAATTAACTATGGTAGAAGCATGGTTAGTTTAGTTAACTATGATTACCTTTAATTTATTTTGCTAATCTTGCTTAGTGCTAATTAATGGTGGTTAATTAGGATAATTAATGATTACTTTGATAATCCTGAATAGTATTATTTTATTATAAAGAATTAATTATTTTATTAATTATTTTAATAATAATTAATTTAATTTAATTATGAATAATATTGATTATTTATAATTAAATTGTGGGACAAATTTGACAAGTTCGTACATGCTAAGGCATATTGAATTGTTGCTTGAATTAAGGGTGCATTGATTGTGTGATTGATGTTGTTAATGCTTGATTGCTCTGATAGATGATAAAGTCACGTGGATATTATGCCTTGATGTTTGAGTACAATTGCATGGACATATCAAAAGAAAACCGCGAGGTGTCGGGTGTATATGTCAAGTTTTGCAATAAAAATGAGGTTGCATGTTTAAATGACAAAGCATGTAAAGTTGGACAAGTTTTTTAATAATATGTGATAACATGCAATTATTTTCCTGCAATTTTTACATGAAAAATGTGTAATAGATTATTACATTGAGCATGTACCACGTTTGTATTGGCTAATACATAGAAATGAGTTATTGTGGTGTACTTGTGTGGTCACATAAATAACCCGTCACCCTGGCGGGAGTTTGGGGGATGACGTTTGTCTTGTTGGGAATCCCGGCAGGAGTCCGGATGCAGGTTGCGGTAGAGGCCAGACCTATGCTCTTTCAGGAATGTTGTCTAAGTGGGAGTTCCAGACATAGCCATGCCCGGCTAAGCCAGAAGACACTAACGGAAGTTCGGTTGTGGTCTATTAAGGGCATTAATAATCAAAACTCGCATGAATACAAAAAGCATGGGGAACATGTTGTCATTAGTTCTTATTATGCTTGTCCTTGTTGCACTGATCATGACATGCCTGAGTTAGTACTGTGCGGGATGTGGTACTGGCTAGGTAATATCGCCTGCGATGCGACTTGATTGTGATTAATTAATGCAGTACTGAGAATACAATATGCATTAATTGTGGAATGCATGTGTACTTTACTGTGTAGGGTATGGCATAACCAGGTAAGGTTGCTTGCGAGTCGATTACTTGTCAGTTGTTATTACGGGGTTATTGAGTAGATCAAGTCGTTGACTAAGGCAAACAAGAGTCGTTTTGCTATTAATCTACCTGGGAGATTTGACTATGTGATAGGTATCCCGAGGTGAGTTAATATTCTAGCTAAGGTTTAGGGCAATAACTCATCAAGATTATATCTCATTTATTATTGTTAAACATTTTCAAATCACTTGGATGGTGCACCACTCGGTGCGGTACGGGGTCATTAAAGATTGGGAGACCATTGTCACGGCCCATAGATTTCTTGAGCGAGCGCACTTGCACAGGAAGTATGTGTCTACCATCTGGGTGGATGAGAGACTGGGGATGTGGGTTTCTCATAGAATCTTGGCGTGGTTCATTAGGGAGGGCAAGATTTCACTCAGCCCTTTGCAAGGTTTTGATGGCTTACCTAGTAAGGGCCTGAAGGACGAGGATTGGGATCCCATGGAGATAGACCCTCTTAATAGGATAGTAGTGGATCTCAATCCTACCCTGTTAGCAGCTGACCCATACCCCTCTAACTATGACCCGATGGAGCCTAACTCTGAGAAGTCTCTGTATTTTGGCAATCCCTGAAGGATGTACCGAGCCTAAGCTTTTGAGGGAGTAGATTAACCCAATGTTTGAATCCTTTTGAAGGCTCGGAAAGGAACTTGCCCACTAACGGGCTTATAATTAAATGTTCCTTTATGGGTTAATCTAGTAAATAAATAAATTAGTTGGTTTGCTGCAATCATGATTGATCATTTTGCTATCCTTATTGTTGCTTATTTGACTAGGTGATATAAATTGTTTTCTGCTTGCGCATAACATAAAGGTAAAAAGAATGTTCAGCGATGCGTCTTGGGACGTTGCATTCATTTGACCAAAGTGAATGGGTTGTCGCGTGCTCGAGGTTCAAGGGTGACATCCCCATCAGTTTTGGTATTAGAGCCTGATTAATACCTGGAGTGATAAGGTGTAATGGGTTACGGGATAGTAAGATGGGGATGACATTTATTTTATACAACTATGTTTGCTTATATGATTTTATGCTATAAGTGGTTGTTCATAGTTTTTGATTCCTTGGTGGAATTGGAAAGTAGGATTAGTGAGGATTCTGCGAGATGAGCAATCTTGAGCAGAGAGCCCCTAGGCATAGGGCATGCCTAGTCAGGCTGGTGCTAGGAATAGATCACCGGGGATCCTAGGTTAGATGAGATCCTACATGCACAAGAGACCTTAATAGAATAGTAAGCTAAGAATCGAGTTGCTACCATCGCTGTAGTCACCGCTGCTACTGCTCTTATTGCCCTTGCCGAGGTTCTTGTGGTTAGGAACGAGAGTTGCGAGTGACCAATGCATAAGCTGGTTGAGCAATTTTTGAGGTTCAAGCTGCCAATGTTCAATGGTGTAGGTGACCCTAAGGGTGCAACCCTCTAGGTCAGAGACATAGAGAAGACGTTTGCAATGCTGAAGTGCTCGAAGGAAGACAGAGTGATCTTAGGGGTTTACCAACTTCAAGGTAATGTTAATACATGGTGGGAAGCTACTGAAGGAATAGTGTTTCCTAAAAGTATAGCCCAGACGTGGGGTGCCTTTATTTAGGGCTTTAATGGGAAATATTTCTTAGACAACGTGCAAGAATTAAAGATGATGGAATTCTAGCGGCTTTGTCACAATCAATTATCTGTGGATCAGTATGAAGCAAAGTTCGTTGAGCTGTCAAAGTATGCTCCAAGGTTGATAGAGGATCCCTTGGATAAGGCAAGGAGGTTTGGGGATGGCCTGAAGCCCGATCTTAAGGATCAATTAGTGCCCTTGAACCTAAAAAGTTATGATGAGATGTACGAGATGGCTCAAATGATTGAGAAGAACATGACTAAGAGGGCAACCGCATTTGGATCGAGACTTATGCCTAGTAGACACAATCGTTAGCTTGGGAAGAGGCCGATGTCAGGAGGAAGAAATCCCATCCCATCTAACAAGAACTATGTGTGAAAGCAGGTATCCAGTTTCATGGGCATCTACCGACTGTGTGGAAGAAGGCATGTGAATGCCCTATGTCCTAGGATGGGAGCCTATTATGGATGTGGCCAATAGGGCCATCAAGTGAAAATAATTGTCCAAGTAAGCCCGTGAGGATGATTCTGCCACAGCTGCATAGAGGACAACTTGTAGGGAACGCATCGTAGAACAATCAAGGTAAACCCCAAGCGTAAGGAAGAGTTTATGCCATAACTAGAAATGAGGTAGAGGAATCGCCTGTTGTAGTAACAGGTATGGTATCCTCGTATGATCATGCTGCTTATGCATTATTTGATCCTGGTGCTACGCATTCTTTTGTTACTAAATGATTTCTTAAGCTAGTGGGGGTTAAGTCCAAAACCATTGTGAGTGGTGTATAGTATTTCTACTCTATTTAAGGATGAGATATTGTCTGAGTTAGGTTGTTCTGCTTGAAAGCTAGTTCTTGGCAATCGTGAGGAGGCTATTGATTTGGTTGTGATAACAATGTATGACTTCGATGTCATAATTGGGATGGATTGGCTCACCAAGTAACGGGCTACGGTGAATTGTAATGGAAAGATGATTCAGTTTAACCCGATAGTGGGTAGTAGTTTTGAATTTGTTGGAAATTGAGGGGAACCCTTAATCCTTCTGATTTCGTCACTTGAGATGACTTGACTGCTAGATGCAAGTTGCTAAGGTCATTTGACAATGGTAGTGGATACGTTAGTGAAGGAACCAAGGATGAAAAACATTGCCGTGGTACAGGATCTAATGATTTGAAAAGAAGAAGAAATGTTTTCTTCTATTTTTTATTGCTTATCAAATTACAAAGAATATAACATATAAATAGAGTCTACGATTGCTAGAAAATAGCAAGAAATAGGAACAAATTTCCTACTTCCTAATTGTAGCAATTTATTTCCTAATTCCAAGAATTCAAAAATGGAAATAAAATAATTTCATATCCCGAAATTATCTTCGAAATCTCTTAGATTTTCTTCTAATTCTTCGACACCCCCTCGAGTTGGTGCATAAATGTCTATTATGCCCAACTTGCTGACAAGAGACTCAAAGTTAGGTTTGAACAATCCCTTTGTAAGAATGTCAACTATTTGTTGTGTTGTTGGCACAAATAGCATACAAATAGCTCCTGCATCAATATTCTCCTTGATAAAGTGTTTGTCAATCTCAACATGTTTAGTTCTATCATGTTGCACTGGATTATGTGCAATATTGATTGCAACCTTATTGTCACAGTACCACTTCATAGGCATTTCCACTGATACTTGAAGTTCTTCTAGTACCCGTTTTAGCCACAACATTTCGCAAATCCCATGAGCCATTGCTCAATATTTAGCTTCTGCACTACTTTGTGCCACCACATTTTACTTTTTACTTCAGCAAGTAACCAAGTTCCCCCATACATATGTATAATATCCTAATGTCGACTTTTTGTTAGTAATGGACCCTGCCCAGTCTACATCCGTGTATGCTTCAATCCCATGTTGAACAGACTTTTTGAATAGCAGACCTTCTCCAGGTGCGCTCTTTAGGTATCTTAGGATACATAGCCTCCAAATGTTTTTCATATGGAGAGTGCATAAATTGGCTTACCATACTCACAGCGAAAGCAATATCTAGCCAAGTATGCAACAAATAAATAAGTTTCCCTATTAATTTATTATATCTCGATCTATCAATAGGAGCCCCATTTTTGTCATCTCCAAGTTTTTGATTGAGATCTATCAGAGTTTCTATTGGTCTACAACCACTCATTCTCATTTCCTTTAAAAGATCTAGGATATATTTCCTCTGCGAGACCACAATTCCCTTTTTTGATCGGGCTACCTCCATTCCAAGGAAATACCTTAGAGTTCCCAAATCCTTGATCTCAAACACAAAAGCAAGGCATTCTTTCAACCTGTTCATCTCAACAATATCATTCCCAGTGAGAATGATGTCATCCACGTACACTATTAGAATTGCAACCTTACAATCACAAGAATGCTTTATAAACATGGTATGATTAGCTTGTCCTTTAACATACTCTTGTTTCTTCATAGATTGAGTGAACTTCCCAAACCAAGCCCTCGATGACTGTTTTAGTCCATATAGTGACTTTTTTAATTTACATACCTTTGATCCAAATCTTCCTTCAAAGCCGGGGGGGAGTCCATGTATACTTCTTCCTCTAAATCTCCATTCAAAAATGCATTCTTCACATGTAGTTGTTACAAAGGCTAGTTAAGGTTAGCTACAAGTGATAGGAGCACTCTTATAGTGTTTAGTTTTGCAACCAAAGCAAAAGTCTCAAAGTAATCGATCCCATAGGTTTGGGTGAATCCTTTGGCAACCAATTGAGCTTTATACATTTCAAGAGATCCGTCGGATCTATGCTTTGTTGTAAATACTCATTTGCATCCAACTGTGGTCTCTCTCTTGGGTAGATCCACCATAACCCACGTTCCTTTTTTTTTTTCTAGAGCTTTCATCTCCTTAAGAATCGCTTCCTTCCACTTGGGAACCTGTAGAGCATCTTGCACAATTTTTGGAATCTCCACACGGGACAATGTTGACGTAAAGGCACGGAAATTGGATGAAAGGTTTTTGTAAGACACATAATGAGCCATAGGATGTTTGGTACAAGACCTTTTTGACCAAGATCAAGCTGGATAGATTGAGTTGGAACATTACCTAAAGATTGTATAGAGTTATGGTCATGCCTTGGTTCGGACTCATGGCACTTTAAAGGAGCAGGATACTCATTTTCTTGAGTTTTGTCTCTTTTCATGTAGACTTGAGAATATGATGGAAACTCTGTATTCTTGGTACTAGTTTCAGACATGTTATGCTCACAAGTAGGATGAGATGCCAATATAAGTGGATCCAAATTTTCATTATTTAAAGTATATTGTTCAAAATCTGGTAAAAGGTTTGCAGGAATTGGATTTTTAGAAAGAGGATGTTTAGTACTGTGTAAATCTGCACTTTCTTTCCCCCCTGAAGATGAGCTCTGAAAAAATGTGTTAATTCAAAAAAAGTGACATCCATGGAAACAAACATTTTTCTAGAAATGGGGTCAAAGCATTTATACCCTTTTTGATTAGGTGCATAACCAACAAATACACATCGTTTTGCTCCGAATAGTTTTAAGGGTAAGGCTGAAGCAAGTTTAGAGGCTGGGTAGGTCTTTTGAAGGACTCTCAAAGGTGTTTAAAACCTTAACACTCTAGATAACATCCTATTGATAAGATATGTAGATGTAAGAAGAGCTTCACCCCAAAGGTACGTGGGAACTTTTGCTTTGAAAAGTAGAGCTCTACTTACTTCTAGAAGGTGTTTATTCTTCCTTTCTACCACCCCATTTTGTTGAGGGGTGTTAGGGCAAGAACTTTGATGCACAATCCCTTTTTCCAAGAAAAATTGTCCCAAAACTTCATTAAAATATTCTTTCCCATTGTCGCTCCTAAAAATCTGGATTTGCACTTGGAATTGTGTTTGTATCATGGTGTAAAATTTTTTGAAAACAGTCTCCATTTCAGATTTCTCTTTTAACAAGTATACCCAACTCACCCTCGTATGATCATTGATAAATGTAACAAACCATTTCTTTCCTGATTGTGTAGGAATTCTAGATGGGCCCTAAACATCACTATGAACTAAGGAGAATGGTTTTGACAACTTGTAGCTTTGTGAGGGAAAGTCGGTGCGATGATGTTTGGCTAATTCACAGAATTCACACTGAAATGAAGATGGACTTTTATTAAAAACAACTTTACGAACAAGAACTTTAAATATTGAAAATTTAGATGACCTAACCTATAATGCCATAACATAATATCATCATCCTTAATAACAGAAACAGATTTGAAACAACTACCCTGAACATGTCTACTTGAGCTTGTTCCATCCTAAAGAAATAGAGCCCTCTGCTCTCTGTAGCATTGCCAATCGTCCTCCCCGAGGTCAAGTCTTGAAGCTCACAATCAGATGAGAAAAAATTAGCTCGACACTTTTGATCAAATGTTATTTTACTGATGGACAGCAAGTTACAAGACAAGTTTGGGACATGATAAACATTATGAAGTGTGAGAGCTGGTGAGAGCTTGATAGATTTTGTTCCGGCAATGGCTAAAAGAGAACCATCTGCAATTGTGATTTTTTTATTTCCAGCACACAGACTATAGGTGCAAAAGAGTTTTGAACAACCTGTCTTATGATCAGTTGCTCCTAAATCAAGAATCCATGGAGTGATTTGGTGTGGATTTTCTATGAGGAAGGCGGTAGGAAAAAAATTACCTTTTTGGGCTAAAGAACAAAAAGGAATTGAGGAAGGTTGTGGAGATTAAAGAGTTTGTATAGGTGCTCTAATTGTTCCTTTGAGAATGGAATTGAATCTGACTTGATTTGCTCTTCCTCATTTGTTGCTTGGAATGCACGACCATCACTATTGCTCCTTCTCTTCCAACCTTCTTTCTTCCAATTTTGCGGTTTCCCATGAATTTTCCAGTAGGTTTATTTGGTGTGCCATGGTTTCTTCCTCCTATCCTCCTCGAAATTAGGCCCCTGAGATACAAGTGCAGAATTTTCTGATATAGAAATAACACTTGTCTCCGAATCATGAAGCATGATTCGCCTCCGAGATTCCTCTCATCTAACTTCAGAGAAAACCTCGCGGATGGATGGCAGAGTCTTTCGGCCAAGGATTCTACCTCTCACCTCATCCAAGTTTGGATTAAGGCCTGCTAGAAACATATATACTCTATCATTCTCTTCTCTCTTCATGTGTCTTCTGTGATCAGTTGGACTTTGCCATGTATCATCATAGCATTGATCTAATTCCTGCCACAAGGTCACCATTTCATTGTAGTAACTATTGACCTCATGATCCTCTTGCTTTAATTGCCATAGTTTTGTCATCAATTCAAAATTCTGGGAAGAATTTTCTAGATCAGAATATGTTTTTCTCACAGCATCCTATACATCTTTGGTAGTTGGAAGAAAAAGATATGGTTTCCCAATTGTTGGCTCCATAGAATTCAGCAACCAAGCAATCACTAAGGAATTCTCGGATCTCCATATCTTCCAAGATGAATTGCTTTTTTTTTGTTCCTTCACCTCGCCCATCAAGTGGCCTAGCTTCCCTTTACCATCAATTGCTAGTTTCACCAATTGAGCCCACTCCAAATAACTTTGGCCATTTAATTGGTGAATTGTTAATAGCAAGTTGGAATTTTGAGAGAATTGCTCTCCACTATTGCTCAATTGTGCAGAGAGATCGGTTGGGTTTTGAGCTCGATCATCGCCATTTTCACAATCGTAGGAGCCGATTCAAAACCAAAGCTCTGATACCATGATGATTTGAAAAGAAGAAGAAATGTTTTCTTCTATTTTTTATTGCTTGTCAAATTACAAAGAATATAACATATAAACAGAGTCTAGGGTTGCTAGAAAATAGCAAGAAATAGGAACATATTTCCTACTTCTTGATTCTAGTTATTTATTTCCTAATTCCAAGAATTCATAAATAGAAACAAAATAATTCTATATCTCGAAATTATCTTCGATATCTCCGAGATTTTCTTCTAATTCTCTAACAGGAACACTTGGATGTTTTTCCAGAGGAATTGCCTAGATTGCCTCTAGAGAGAGAAATCAAATTTAGGATTGAGCTGGCCCTTGGAACAAAGCCGATTTCTAAAGCACTTTATAGAATGGTGTTGTTAGAATCAAAGGAATTAAAGGTGCAGATGCAAGAAGTATTGGACAAGGGATTCATTCATTGTAGTGCATTTTCTTTCAGAGCGTCAGTGTTGTTTGTAAGGAAAAAGGACAGATCATTACATCTTTGCATTGACAATCGGCAACTCAATTATGTGACTATTAAGAAAAAATATCCGTTGCCAATAATTGATGATTTGTTTGATCAACTCCAGGGAGCTTCAGTATTTTTCAAGATAGATCTGAGGACAGGCTATCACCAACTAAGGATTAAGAATGAGGATATACCAAAAACGGCATTTTGTATGCGTTATGGTCATTATGAGTTCACCGTAATGGCCTTTGGTTTGATGAATGCTCCTGTAGCATTTTTGGACTTGATGAATCACGTGTTCAAGGAGTTTTTAGATCAATTAGTGATTGTGTTCATTGATGATATTCTGGTATACTCAAGAAGTCCAAAGGAGCATGAAAGACACTTGAGGATAGTGTTGTAGACCTTGCAAAAACACGAACTTTATGTCAAGTTTAGTAAGTGCAAGTTTTGGTTAACTCACGTGGCATTTCTAGGTCACATAATTTTAGGCAAAGGAATTTCTGTTGATTTGGCTAAGATCGAAACCATCATAAATTGGCTAAGACCCACGATAGTAACGGAAGTTCGGAGTTTCTTGGGATTAGCTAGCTATTATAGATGGTTCATAAAAAAGGTTTTTTGATAGCCATGCCCATGACAAGGCTATTGAAGAAGGAAGAAAGATTTGATTGGACAGAGAAATGCAAGCATAGTTTTCAAGAGCTTAAGCATAAGTTAACTATCGCACCTATCTTAACAATACCACCTAGTCTTGGAGGGTATGAAATCTATAGTGACGCATTGTACAAAAGGCTAGGTTGCGTTTTAATGCAATATGGGAAGGTGATTGCATACGCATCCCGATAGTGAAGACCTCACGAGCTTAACTATCTGACGCATGATTTGGAATTAGCGGCGATAATCTTTGCGCTCAAGATTTGGAGGCACTATTTGTGTGGAGAAAAGTTTCAAATTTTCACGAACCATGAAAGTCTGAAATTTGAGTTAGGCCACCTCGCTAGTCTAATGGCTACTCTTAGGGTTGAACTCGAAATGCAAACCAAGATTAGAAGTGCACAAACAATGGATACAAAGATCCAAAAGATTATGCAAATGGATAAGGCCAAGAGAAAGGTCGACTTTCAAGTGTCTAAGAATGGGACATTGAAATTTCATGGACAATTGTGCGTTTCAAACGATGCTAAGTTTAAGGAAGCAGTCCTATTAGAAGGCCATCGTAGTAGTTATAACATACATCTAGGTAGTACGAAGATGTACAAGAATCTAAAGCAACATTTCTAATGGAATGGCATGAAGTTGGACATTGCCAAGCACGTAGCTAAGTGTTTAACATGCCAGTAAGTGAAAGCACAACATTGTAAGCCTAGTGGGTTGCTGCAACCCCTTGAAGTTCCCAAATGGAAGTGGGAATATATCACAATGGATTTCATGATGGGGTTACCAAGAAGTCGGCAAGGTAATGATTTGATTTGGGTTATAGTTGACAGACTAACAAAGTCTGCTCATTTTATCGTTGTATAGAAGGATTTTGCATTAGACAAATATGTAGAATTAACATGAAAGAAATTGTGCGTCTTCATGGTGTGCTAGTGACAATTACATTTGACCGTGACCCCAAGTTTACGGCAACATTTTGGAAAAGATTGCAATTTGCCATAGGAATGAAACTACATTATATCATGGTATATCATTTGCACATGGATGGTCAATCGAAGAGGACGATTCAAACGCTTGAGAATATGCTAAGAGCTTGTGTTGTAGATTTTAAAGGAATTTGGGAGGAACAACTTCACTTGGTTGAATTTACCTACAACAATAGTTATCAGCAAAGCATTAAGATGGCACAATTTGAGGCTCTGTACGATAGACTCTGTAGAACTCCACTATGCTGGGACGAGGTTGGTGAATGAAAGATTACAGGACTAAAGTTAGTGCAACAATTATTAGATGTCATCAAAGTCATTCGAGATAGGCTAAGGACAACCTAGAGTTGCTAGAAATGTTATGCAGATAAACGGTGTAGGCCATTGGAATTTTAAGGGTGACCACGTGTTTTTAAAGGTATTGCCAATGCGAGACATTTCGAGATCTAGCAAGAAGGGAAAGCTAAGCCCAAGGTATGTTGGACCTTTTGAAATTTTGGAAATAATCGAGGTTTTGGCATATCGTCTTGCACTACCCTCGAAACTTGCTCAAGTACATGATGTCTTTCATGTGTCTATGTTGAGAAAGTACGAACCAGATCTGATCCACGTGCTAAATCTTGAGGAAATAGATTTGGACGATAGGGTGTCATACATGGAAAGACCAATCTAGATAGTGGATCGCAAGGAGCAAGTACTTTGGAATAAAACTATTTCCTTGGTCAAGGTAATTTGGCAGCATCATGGGACAGAAGGAGCCACATGGGAAAGCAATGATATAATGAGGCGTCAGCACCCCCATCTTTTTTAGGATTCTGGTATTAATGCAAATTTCAAGGACGAAATTTCTGTAAGGGGGGAAGAATTGTGACGTCTTGAATTTGGAGCCATTGTGGAATATAATGACTTGAATTTTATCAATGCATTATTAGATTCAATAACAACTAGAAAGAACGGGGTCTAGGACATCAATTTCGCTCGGCTTGTTTACATCTTTTTAAGGCGTAGAAAAGCAAGTTTTGCTTTATTTTACGTGCTACAAATTTATCTTCGGTTTTAGAAGATCAAACGTGATAACTTATGCGCGTCTTTCCAACAAATCTATGTTAAATGGTTTAAGATGAACCTCCTGACCAGCTACCAGACTCAAAACGACAATATGATTGACGAGCCATGAAACTCTCTGGTTCTATATATTTGGTCTAACTCAATTTTTATATTGATATCTCTAAAAAAAATTATTAGCTACTGAGATTGATTTCCCAAAAAAAAAAAAAATACCGTAGATAATTGCGAAAGCTAGAAGGATACTAGGGAAGCCATCGATGACACACCAATGTTCCATCACATCGACTTTGATGGATAGTGAGCGGAAGGATTAAGTCGATGACCATAATTGACAACTACACCTCTTTCAAATTTTTATGATAAATCACTAGAGTTTATAACAGTGGCCACTGTTCCCACATGAGAAAGAGGAGGTGAGAGTTTGAATCCCCCTTCTCGAGGGTTGGGGTGGGGACGATTTAGCTTCAGGTATGGATTTTGACACTATGATTTGCAAGGATGTAGAATGAGAGTGAGAGTTAGAGCAGAAGCAAAGTAGGATCGGAAGAAAAAAAAAAAAACTTTGGACCATAAGGAAAGCTATGCCTAAAGACTAATGGTGTATTTGTTTCACGGAAATCGTACCATTTTTGGAAAATATTTTCCAAGAAATCATTTTCCATGAAAATGGTTAGTTTTCTTGTGTTTGATGATATGTGATTGAAAATGTTTTCAAACGTTTGGATCGCATTTGGAAAATGATTGAATAACATTTCTGTTGATTAGAAAAAAAAAAGGAGAGATTTTGGAGAATAGAAGAAAAGGACATAGATGACCTAATAAAAAGGGAATGACCTAAAGATTTGATAAAGAGGGAAAGTGTTTTCCCCTTCCCATGCACAGGAATTCATTTGTCTAAAATAATACATAATATTTATGTTAACTGGAAAGTATTTCCATTGACCAAATTGTTTTTGGAAAAACAAACAGCAGAAAGTCCGGAAAACACTTTCCAAGAAACTACTTTCATTGAAACAAACACACCCTTAGTCGATCCCTCTTTTCTTGTTTTTCATCTAAGTTTCAGGTTGAGCGTAAATGACTTAATTATAGCACAATTACACTTTCAACTTTATATCATAAGGAATTCGCCTCTTGATACATAGTGCCTCATTTGAACAAAGTCCGATGTCTAAAATGAAGATTATTGAGGTTAATAACAAGTCTAGACCCAACGCTCTCAATGTAAATGAGCGTATTCAAATATTGAAGTCATGGCTAACATATTCAGTTACAATTGTAAGAAAAAACAAATTAGGTAGGTCTTGATTTTGATCATTTAATTAAACATGCCACTTTTCCACGTGACGTCATGATGACGTCATTGTTGACATCATCACTGCATCATCACTCATGACGCGATCATTGACATCATCCCCTCATTATTATGAGTGAGCCTATCTATAAATTGGCTTCGTTGCTAGCTGCTTGTTTGCACAGTCTAGCTACAACATACCCTTTCTCTACGTAGTTTCCTCAACCATTTTTATATCCAGGAGCAAAAAGAGAGAGAATATGGCACAAGTGGAGTCTGAGGGTCAGTTATAGAGTCGATTGATGTTTAAAGCTCCGTTTGTTTCACGGAAAATGTTGCTTTATGGAAAATATTTTCTAGAAAGCTATTTTCCAGGAAAATGTAATTATTTTCCGGTGCTAGGGTGAAACTTGATTTTGAAGTGAAAAATATTTTCCACTGTTTGCTTAGGAAAATATTTTCCTTTATAAACTCTTTTCAATAATTTTTTTATTATTTTATTTTTTTAAAATTGTTATTTATTATTTTTAAAATAGATTATTAAATTTATTTTTCTTTATTTTGTGTTCTCTCCTTCCTTGGCCGATCGTCGGTCGGCGGTTGGCCACGCCTCAAGCTCGCCTTCTTGGCGAGGCTCAAGGCTCACCTACCTCTGGCGAGCTTGCCTGATCAGCTCACCGGCGAGGCAAGCTCGAGGCGGCGAGGCTTGGGCCTCGCCAGATCAGCGACACTCGAGCCTCACCGGACGATGGCAAGACTCAAGCGTCGTCGATCTGCAAGGCTCGAGCCTCGCCGCCGTCTAGAAACGCCGATTGGCGAGCTTGGCTCACCTGTCATTGGTCACCAACCGTTGTTGTGGCCAACGACCGGTCAAAAAAGAAAAACAGCAAAAAGAAAGATAGAAAAATAAAAAAAATAAAAAATCAATTTTATTAAAAAATAACAAAAAATTCGAATTTATGAAAAAATAAAAAAATTGAAAAATAAAAAGAAAGAATTGAGGACTAATAGAGAGTGTAAGATAAGAGAGAGTAAATGTGGAAAATGTTGTCCCCAACTTGAAAAGTGGAAAACATTTTTCCTCACTTCAGAGTACTTTTTTTCTTCATGGAAAATGTTTTCCCCAATGAATTTATTTTCCGTGAAACGAACGTTGGAAAATCCGGAAAATATTTTCCCAAAAATTATTTTCCATGAAACGAATGAAGCCTAAATCACCAACAGATGAGGTATCTGATATCTACGGGAGAAAGTGCTACCTCTTCCCAAAAATCATGCCTCTAGAGATTCGGAACGTAAACCTCGATAGAGGTGATTGTTAGTCTGCGGGCTTAGAGAGGCTCCGGACATTTGTTAACGGCAGGTCCGGAATATTGTCACTTAATCTAGAAAATTTAATATCTTCTTCATTTCTTAATTAATCAGTTGTCCCGCTGTATTATTAATCAGAACAACGATAATTTCCTCCGTATTCTTCTGTTTTGTGATACAGTTCGATTGAAAAATGATGAGATTGTCGTCATTAATTCATTGTCATGAGTTCAACAACTACAACTAACATATAATGTTGGTGTCAAGCTTGAATCTTTCAGCTTGTGGAAGATCTCGACATTTGTATCATTGTCCCATGAGCTTTGGTTTGGGGACCTTAGGACATAGCTTCGATTCATGATTGCTAATGTTGGATGCATAGTTTCGATTCATAGTCTTTACTGGTTTCTAAGTTGAGGTGGCGAGAGAACTCGCATGTATTACGCTTGTGGTAAATATTTGCCTGAACATAATGTGAATTCTAAATGAACAGCAGGGTAAGTTAATTTAAGATTTGGTGAGTACTGATGATTTGCGCCACCTTTAAATGGGAAGTGGCACATGCCATTTGTAAAGTACTTTTTCTGATTTGATATATTGAAATACAACTAGTAGAGATACATGTGCGTTGCCCGCGAAAAATGTCCCTGACTTCAAAGGTTAGTAATGTGTACATCATGTTTAGAAGAAAAAGTAACTCACGTGCATCGAAATAATTTTATTCTGTGTGTATGGACGATAAAAAAAAAAATCTTAGATCTTTCTCTTTCATTATCTTTTCTTCATCTTTTCCAGCTGAATTCAGTTTTCAGCTGAAATAAAATAAAATCGGAAATTTTTTAACAAAACCGAGATAGGAGAGTAGTAACTCATGGATCACTAGATTGCCTAAAGATGGTATTAGGAAATGTTAGCATGTGCTTAATAAAGTTGAAGGCTAATCGGTGAATTAACTTAAAATGGAATGTTTTAGCCTCGCACGCAAAAAATAATAATAATAATAAAAGAAAGATGAGGAAATAGTGTAATTTATATTAAATGGTTTTAGCTGAACCTTCTGACCAGCTATGAGACTAAAATCAACAATATAATTCACGAGCCTTGAAACTCTCTAGTTTTACTTTAGAATCTCTAAAAAAAGTCATGGGTTACTGAGATTATTTTCCCAAAAAACCAAAAATGCACGCTGCAGATGAATGCGGAAGCTGGACGGACATTGTGGAAGCGGAAGCCATCATCGACGAGACGAAGTCCATCACTTGGACTTTGCTGGACGGAGAAGTGCCGAAAGAACGTTACAAGAGCCTGAAGGTGGTCTACAAGTTCTCTCCGAACGACGGCGGCTGCCTGGCGATGGTGACTCTGATTTCCGTGAAGAAAAACGACGGTGTCTCCTATCCCAAGGAGTACATGGATTTCATCATTAAAATGCTCAAAGCAGTGGACAATTACCTTCAAAACACATCCACTAGTCCTACTGCGTGATGTACTTCTACTTGTGGTTTGGTTGAAGTACTAAAATAACATGCTTTTGAAGCATGAAACGATGCTTAGTTGCCTACTATATAAGTGTGGAAGTACTCAATAACATGCTTTGGAAGCATGAAACGATGTTTAGTCGCCTACTATGCAAGTGTGCAAGCTTTCACCAGGGCATCATGGTGTTATACTCCAGTTTAAATATATAATATGAGCAGTGCTTTGTGTGTCCAAAGTTCTGCCAGTTGTGTTTACAGAAAAAAGTTGTGTGAAAATTAAGTGCACAGCACGAGTTCAAATCCTCAAACCACCATGAGCAAATCAGATGTTCATGTCATTTGAACCATCCACCTAGACTTGAACGCACGTTTTACCGAATCCTTGATACTAGTTAGGTTTTTCATGAAATTCCGACTCTAGCCCTACACTATGCTGGGCCAATTTCATTAGCTTGGGTTAGCTTGGGCACCAGCATTATGCAAGAAACCTGCCCGAACCCATCTTTCTCGACCCATTGATCACCTCAGGCTGGCATGGCACCTCTAGCCAGTCACAATACATCAAGACAAGTCGCGGATTTTATAGGAATTGTATGGCCGAAACAATTAATTCTGCATATCTTGATTTGGAGGGGATTCAACACTTTCCAGTTTTCACATTGATTCCTCCAAAATTTGACACATTAAAAAGGATGTTGGGGTGACTAATTGACGAGGAGCTGTGAAATGCATGCGCTGCACCCCTGACCAATGTTGGCCAGCTAAGGAACAAAGCCACGAATTGACGGGTTCAACAAAGATTTAAGTTAGGGCTTTCCTCGGATGCAGATCATGGCATTGATTCTCACTCTCTTGTGATTGTGTCCTCTTCAGCACAATGGCCAGGCAAATTCCATTGCGATCACCCTATCTAGGGTTACTTCTAACTTTTTTTTAAGTCATTGAGTGATGCCAAAGGTACGTTTAAAAGATAACATAAGTGCGACCCACTGGTAATTGCTCACCGCCTAGGAAAAATCACGTCACAATACACGACACATCATATGGTAAAAATTTGTTACTTAAGAAATACACCTTAAAATGCAGCACGTGTAACTCGCCTCTGAATTGGAATCCACCAAAAAAATGCAGAGTTGTGATGAAACTCAAATCATAGAGTTTAATTCAAAAAATTCATCGAAACAATCATTTTTCCTCCAGAAAATGTTTGAGGAATTTGAATAGACGCAACATGGAACGACCCTCCAAGTTAAGCAAATACCAAGGCACTAACATTTTAATTTGCAAGACAAAGATGAATAACCCGTTGAGGTTGTCTCATGGTGGTCGCTTTATAAGTGTGAGTGAAAGCCTCATCCTTTGAACTAACTTTTGGGGTAAAAGAGGCTCAAGATCACCCAATACTAATATTAGAACATAAGTTGCCAGCAAGTCTAAACGCAGAAAGAGTCACACGGGAGAGTAACGGGTTGTTGTGCCTCCGACCCAGGCCCAATGTGTAAGAGGAAGATTGTTGAGGTTGTCTCACATCAATTGTGGAAGGCCTCACCCTTTGAGCTAACTTTTGGAGTGGGAGAGATCCAAGACTACCTAACAACTCATGTTGCGTTACATAGCATGTCACGACCCCCTTCCAGGGTCTAAGCTGCGGGTTATTTTCGCGACATCCCAAGCTTGTTACCGTCCCAATTCATTTTACCTTCTTTATATGCACATACGAAAGCATAACATAACAACAACATCCCCGACAAGCATCACTGGAAGAACATGGGACGCAAGTATATATAATACACTACTAGTTTCATTTGTAGCTCGTGTACAACTAACTTTCATATTACATAATATAAAAGGGCTTGGGTATCCCTATCTCTGCTACCACTACGATTTCCAAATTGGGAACCCTTTTCCATTACAGGCCAGTACCACTGATTAGAATTTGTCCCGTCAAACGTGGACCCTCCACTTGGTTTCATCGGGCCTCTAAAGCCACGAATAGGCCCGATCATTTCACCGTCCAACCAGACGTACCATGCCTCGTAACGGTAAGGGACCAATTCGTCCTATCCCTCGTGAACCCACACGGTTGAGGTATATCTCCGGTACGTTATCCCTACTTCGACGTGTATGACATCTACAGTCGACCATTCTATTCTCATCGGTAGACCAAAACGTACAAGAGGAGGATTAGCCATTTTATCAACCTGTAAAGGTAAAGGGGTGAGTTTTGGGGAAACTCAGTAAGTAAAACCTCTACCATCGGCTAACGTGACATCCCTTCATTAACGACTAGCCAGAGCAACTCATGCGGACAGTGTTGATGGCAAATCAATTGCAACTCACATACAATGTCATGACTAATGCAAGGGCTCTACTTACTCACCCATCGACTAACACATAAACATATATCTTCCACACTCAAGCACATATACAAGGGTTTCACTTACTCACGTGTCGACTAACACATAAATCGATATTACCCATACTTGAGCATAACCGGCATTTGTGTAGATCACTTTACATCGTCCTGGCTCAACCAAGCCCTCTCGACTCTTGCCAAGCCTTCTCGAGGCCAGCTTCTCGAGGCTTTCGGGGGTTACCCAGGACATCCCGTTGCGGGGGTACCAGTTGACGTTGTCCTGGCTCAACCAGGCCTTCTCGACTCTTGCTGAGGCTTCTCGGGGCTAGTTTCTTGATGCTTCCGGGGGTTACCCGGGACATCCCATTGCGGGGGTATCATCATCTTTCCCATCTTTCATAGGGTGATCTCACAAATGCATCAGTTATGCCGGTTCTTATCCTTTCCTTAAGCCGACTCGACTCATTCATGACTCAACAACAACATCATGCTCATACAGAATCATGCGTGCCATGCTTTCTACAACCTGAGTCTAATGACACCGTGATAATTCTAAGTCCAAGGTTTGGCTCAAACGCTAAGTACCAAGGGTCTCGCACCAAATTCAGGACATGAGCTTGGCATACTTCGATGCCAACCAAGACCTTGTGGGCTTGAGCGATCCCCGTACCAAACGAGACTAGGAGTCGACATGTCTTGATGCCGATCTAAGACCTTGTGGCCTTAGGCAATTCTTGTACCGCACAAGACTTGAGTTCCGACACTTCAGTACCGACTCAAGCCTTATGGCTTTAGGCATTCCCAACTTGCGTTGAACACCAACGGCGAACCATGGCTTCATCTCGGTCGTGAAATAATCACGCACATGCATAAGATTCACGTATGAACCAACGTACACATAATCTTCCATACAATCATAGTTCAACAAGAGAAGACCGTCTAGTCCTCATGATAGAAATGATCACACTAGGGAGAAGTAAGAGATTCTACTTACCTAGACAAACCTCACGAAACTAGAGAAATTGACTTGAGAAGGAGAGCGGCTTGCTTGTGGCCGAAAAGAGAGAGAAACGTGAGAATGAGGAGAGGGCGACCAAGATAGGAGGAATGAGGAAAATGGTGCAAATGATGAGGGAGGAGGAGAGGCTTCTCCTATTTATAGTCCCCGAGCTCATCATTGCACTTCGAACCATCCAATCATTTTTTTTCCAAGTGGCAAGCCTATTTCTTCAATAATTGCACCTAAGGGATGACTAGGCAAGGCTAAAGGTTCTACTTGGCAGTCTAGTGAGTAGACGTCATCGATGACGGCCCACCTTTCGCTTTCCTATTGGCCCACTTGTTTCCCCTCATTTATTGACATTTATGAAAGTTTGACTAGGAAGTTACCTAACTTGCCAACTAAGTTTCCAAATTTCCATAGGCTCATAATGAGGGTTCAAGTGTCGCATTCCGATTGGGCCATGTGTAATCCATCTCCATCATAGCCCCAAAGATATTTTTGACCACCATCATGACCTTTGAAAAGTAAAGATAAGCCTTATCCAATAGATTTCTAGAGAATTCTTCTCTTTTGACTTTTCCTTCCTCAAGAAGGCGGTCCGGAGAATTCCACTATCCAAGTCGATTCCGGGGCCGGAAAAGATATCATAGTACATGTCTCGGAAAACCAATTTACATGTGCTTGGGGTCCAGGCCACATACCCCAAATTCACCCAAACTGCTTCCTTAGGTGGTTGGTTAGCCTTGAGGGTCAGCCCTACGGTCAATACAATGGCCATCCCTTAGGTCGGTACAGTCGGCTCTGGGCGGCTTTGGAATTAGCCCTCGGGCCGGTCCTTGGGCCTCCTACCGAACCTAGTGCGACTTTCCCTCATAATTCGACCCTTAGTCCTCGGATCGGTTCAAGGCCAATTCCAAGGCTACCCATGGCCTAGCACTAAGCCAAGGAACTCATGGACCTTAGGAATTATGACAAAATAGTCGGGTCTATCCCAAGGCTCATTCCGATCGGCGCCCGATCCATCCTCATGGTTTATGGTCAGTGTATTACTGATCCATGATCGGATTTTATCAATTCGAGATTCTTTTCCGATCACTAAGAATTAAATAGGGAATGATGCATTTTTGGTCGGAAGACGGTCACTTTTGATCAAGTCGGATCATCCGTGAATCGGTGCATAACCGGGCGAACTCACCCACGGCCAGGCGCTATGACCGGTCGGATCAACCCATGACCATATGCCAATCCAAAATCATCCCATAACCAATTCTCGTGATCAAAAAGTCGTCTTATGAACTGGTAGTCCGTCCCCATCGATATGGTTGGTATGCCTTTCATGGCAGACATCTCGACCAGTTCATGACCGGTCGGTCGATCAGACCATGACCGATCCTTGATCCTTGTCGATTGAACCAATCGATCCATGGCCAACGGCCCATGGTCGACTCGTTCAGGATCTTATGGCCAACTTCATGGGGTCGGTTTTCGAGGATGTTACATAGCATGTATGCATGGGAAGATATATATCTCGGATAGTGTCTTTATGCTTTCTATTAATCTACCACGTTAGAATATTTAAATAATAAATCACGTCATTCCATAAAATCTCACATAATACCAAAGCTAAAGGACCTGAGTTCGAATCTTTCCGGATCCAATTTGCCTAAGTTTAAATCTTTCTAGGCGTGAAGCAATTAACATATTCTAATTAATCCATAACTCATTGGCTTAAGATTTTGAGTGAATATAGGTCCAACTAGATATATTGGCAAGTTTGGACTTGAGCTCTCTTTTGGCGATCTCTTTAGATGAAAGTATTAGGCTTTTGTTGCCTGCTCCCAACATGAAGAGCTAGATTCATGCGATGGGATCTAGGAAATGGCTACAAAGATAAACTTGCACATCCTAGTTGACTCACAACTCATTGGCTTAAGCTTTTGAGTGAATGTAGATCCAACTGGATATATTGACTGGTTTGGACTTGGGCTCCCTCTTAACGATCTCCTTGGATGAAGGTATTGGGCTTCTGTTACGTGCTCCTAACATGAAGAGCTGGATTCATGCAATGGGATCAAGAAAATGGCTAGGGAGATAAATTCGTATGTAAAGGACAGTAAACTTAGACCCAAATTGAGCTCAAGCTTAGCAAACACGGCTCAAATATAGCCAAGTCCAAGATAAGGCTCGAAAGAACCCTCATGATCCTTAGCTTGAACTATCATTTCGACCTTGATTTCATCGGCCAATGCAGTAAGTTAGGTCATTGAATGTGCTCTAGACAATTTTTCTCTCGCACCTCAGAATTTCTTTTTGGTTTTTCTTTTGGCATAATGCACACTTTTCTCCTGCATAATCTATTGATTTTGTCCCCAGTCACTTGGTGAACTACCCATGTTTCATTGAGAAAAGTACCAAAAAAGTTCTAAAGTTATCGTATCGGTATCAATTTCGTCCTAGATTTTTCAATTTGACCAATTTAGTCCTAGACTTTTTCACATTGGTACCAATTTACTCCATCCGGCCAATTGAAGTTGGAAATTGTTGGCATGAATGCCAATGATCTGCCGTGGCATCGCCTATACGACGTCAACATTTTAAAATAATTTTTTGATTTTTTATTATTTGAAAATTTTTCCTTTTTTTCTTAATTTTCCTTTTTCTTTCTTTCTATTTTTTAGCCACAGGCCAAAGAAAAAGAATAGGAAAAAAAAAAAGAAAGATAAGGAAAATTTTAAAAATCAAAAATTTATTACAAATTTTTTAAAAATTTCCATGTTAGCACCGGTGATCCTACGATAGCCAATGATCCTACGACGATGCCACGTAGGATCACTGATGTTCACACCACCAATTTTCAACCTAAATTAGCCAGATAAAGTGAATTAATACCGATGTGAAAAAGCAAAAGTGTATTCATTTCGCCGAAATGATCACGACCGGATGATAACTCAATTCATTAATTAAGCCAGTAAATGTAATCATATTACAAGGCCGGTTGCTAAAGCAACAGCAGGCTGACCTTTTATCTTGTTCCAGAGACAATCAAAACACACGCTGTCTTCACCTGGGATTCATCGAAGAACTCATAGCCTTCGAGAGCTGCCGGTGATGTCGATCGACTCCAGCTAGACTTCTACCTTGCTGGACTTGATATTACCCAACCAGCGCTATCGCACCCCAATCTTCGAGCACGTAGCAACTTTTGTTCTCTTTGGTCAAATGTATGCGACGTCTTGGTACTCGTCGTCGACTATTCATTTTATCTTTCAATTATACACGTACATAAGCAAATCAACAAACATCCAATTAACATAATAACAAGGATAGTCGGAAAAGCACAACAAACGATACACAAAACACCACCTTTTATTTATATACTTTGGTAACCTTGGGAAGCATATATACAAGCCCTACAGACGGCCACCTTCCTCTAAAGGCAACAAAAAAATGCTAGGCTGATGGTTAATTTACTTCATTCAAAAGGTAGGGTTGATCAAAAAGAGAGTAATAAGTGCCTATACGTTGCACTGCCCCTCTAATCACTAGTAGGGTCCTAGCAAGTCCCCATCAAACCAAATGAACCTTGCCTTGTAAAGCTACGACATTGGCTCACCCCAATCCATATCTAAAAACTTCAGGAAGACTGCTAGACTTCCCTCTGTAGCGCACACCAACACTGTCAACTTGGAGGCAAAGGGCAATCCAAAATGCACAAGGAGGAGAGGCATAACTAGGAGCTTGAAAAATATTTAACAACAATAAACAAGATAAAATCACAGTAAGTTCATGACCTAAGCTTCGTTTAGGAAGCTAACTCACCTCGGGTGCAACCTATACATACATCATATTATCGATGATAGATCAATAGCAAAACGATCATTGCTTTGCCTTATCTATAAGCATGAGTAGGCATTTTAGCCCTATAACAACAAACCAAGCTATCGAATAAACCCACGGGTATTCTTACCTCGCCTTGGCACATATCCTACATAAAATTAATTCCAACATGCCATGGCAATGCAACAAGCATTAAGCATAATCAAAACAACTAACAATTTCTCATGCCCAATGTATTCATGTGTGTTCCGATTATTGCAACCACTCAAGGTCACAGTCCACTCAAGAGTTAGCGGTCTTCTAGCATGACTGGGCTTTTGTCATGACCACTCAAGGCATGCCCATCTTGTATAGGGGGTCTTTAGGCTTAACCAAGCTTTTATCATGGCCACTTAAGGCACGCCCGAAATCCATTGAGGGTTTTATCATGACCATTCAAGGCACATTCACAATTAGGTGGGGGTATCGTCATGGCCACATAGGGTACGCCCACAATCTTACGGGGTATTATCTCGGCCACATAGGGCATGCCTAGACTCATACAAGGGTAATGGGTACTCATTATGTGACCACACAAGCATCTCAATCAATCAAGCCAATTTCATTTTTCCTCATTTAGCCAATGCAGATGTGGTTGTGCTCACATATCAAAATCCTGCAACTTTCATACGTAAAAATGTAGTAAAATAATCACACGTGATTACATATATACAATTAATCCGTTGAACTTTGCATGCTTTCATTTGAAAACCTTCTTGCCCCATTTAACACATGCAACATGACATATAAACCCGACACGTCATAAACTACTATTTATATGCCCATAAAACCCTCTTTAAAAATTAGCAACTAGGGTTTCTCATTGAGCAATAATTTATCATGACAAAGCATGCTTAAAACCTCATGAAACATGCATGGAATTATCACATAATTCAAGTGCAAACAACATATAACAACTACTTATTGCCCTAGGGCGATAACTTATCAATCAGTTCTCGATAACTTATCGCCTATTTAATGATGGCTTATTATTCAAATTTCAATAGCTTATCTCCACTTTGATTATAGCTTATCACTAAATTTTCCGATAGTTTATTGTCCCTTTTCCAATAGCTTATTGCCCATTCGATGATAGCTTATCACATTTTTCCTCACTTTTCTCGATAGCCTATCACTACCACTTATCACTTATTACGATAGCTTATCAGCTAATTATAATTAATTAACACTAATCAAATTAATTATGATTAATTGTTACTAATCAGAATTAACTATAATTAATTATACTAATTAGAATTAACTAATTAATTAACACTAATCAAGATTAGCAATAACTAACCACCCTAATCTATATTAGTCTTAAACTAATCTATCCCTGATCGAGTTTATCTGCCTAATCCATCGATTAGAAAATTAACTCACCCATTAATGACGTCAGTAACATAGGAACGATAGCGATGATGCAGGCAATGAGCGGCCCGACTTGGAAACGGCAATACAAATGGTGGCGAAAATAGGTCTTGGCAATGGTGGTTGAGCGCCCATGGAGGACAACGACAACGGCACATGGACAGCAATAGTGGTGTGGCGGTGTGGCGACGACGGCGCATGGTGGTGGTGGAGTGCGGCAAGGGTGGTGGCCGAACGAGTGATAGGTTGAGAGTCTTCGGTGGGGAGGGAATGGATGTGAAGCAAAAAATGGGGGAAAAGGGAGAACGTGAGGAGGGGGAAGGGGAAGGGAAAAAAGAGAGATATATTTGTCTTGCATGGCTTCTTGAACAAGCCAAGAAAGAAATATGGGGAGAAAGAGAAAGAGATATCCCTTTGCATGGCTCCCTGAACAAGCCAAGACCTTCTAGAAAGGGTTATTTTGGTCATTTGACATTTAAAGTGTAAAATTCCCATTTTGCCCTTGGGCCAAATTATTGAAGTGGGCATT
The DNA here is from genome assembly GCA_014182735.1 of Corymbia maculata. Lineage (NCBI taxonomy): Eukaryota > Viridiplantae > Streptophyta > Magnoliopsida > Myrtales > Myrtaceae > Corymbia > Corymbia maculata. Next base: position 20,396,248 of record CM024683.1, on the reverse strand, counting down.
AGATTGGGCTTAAATTTGTGAAAATGGTCTCAAATGGGCTTAGAAAGGCTCATAGGCTAGAAATGGGCTTGTCCAATTTAAATGTTCCCACTTGGGCTTGGTTGGGCCCAATGTAGCCGAACCTCAATTGGCTTGAGGCCCATTGGGCCTTCGTCCGGCCCACTCTCTTCGTGGGCTTCAATTCTTGGTCCATTAATCCCTTTTTCGATAATTTCATGCATATTTATAAATATGTAGATTAATAAGACAACATCCAATAGGTTAGTCTTAAGGTCCTTGAAAGTTTGATGCCCAAAATCAAATTGAAATTCATGATTAAATTCGATCAAATGTGACTTTAGTATGACTTAAACCGTTGGGTGGCTTTTAGGATTTCAATCTAGATTTATGCCTCTTCAAATTATGGACGACCCTCAATTGTCATTTGATCATGAGGAATTAATTACTCACCCTGTTACAAAGTCAAAAGGAATCAATTTACCATCATGCACAGTTAGTACCGTAGTTATGTAGAATCACTCGCAATTCAACCTCGTACTTTTGTCGAATCAATTTATTTCCATTTACTAAATGGCTTGTAACAGTGTAGTATTGTCCATCTTTGATCTTTATGATTGAACGGTCTATCCTTGATTAAATTCCTCGATCGTACACATGTCGATCCTTAATGGCCTTTCTCAATATGTTAATTAACTTCTAAGTGATAAGTTCAGAGTAAATATATTTAATAGGGCACTGATAAAATAACCATTTCATATATCTCGAAATGAGTCAAATTCAAGATGTCACAAGAGCACCATGTCTTAGTAGACTTTGCCATCTTTCCACATGATTGAGCGCTTGCTCGCCGGGCAGTTGCCCTTCAAAGGCTGGACTCTTACGACCATGTTGGGGGTCGAGAGGTTCTCTAGGAACATCTCTATAGCATTTATGTACGACTTGATGTCGATCCTTGCCTCTCCTATCTTATCTTCCTCATTTGTCATAATTAATCTTGGGTTTAGGATTACCACCCATCGTGTTACTTTTTCTTGTAACAACAAATGGTGCCACTAGTGAGCTCACAAACCCAAATAATGTTGGATTCTTGATCTGCGGTCATAGGTAGCCACAATAATTAAGGTTCAGTCATATGAGCAATCTTTATCATATAAAATATTTTTCGTAATTATATTATTCAAAGAGTATTATAAGAAATTATTTATCGATCAACTTTCATCTGAAAGTCAGCATTTTAAGAATCTAATATGGCAGATTATTTATGGATCAAATTTCCTCATATAGTACATGGAATTATTGGAATTATGTGTTAATCAATCTCTCTTTTCTTACTTTTTGTCTAAGCTTTAGGTCGACCATAAATGACTTCTATTATGACACAATTACTCTGTCAACTGTACCATAAGAAATCTTATGCCTAAAGATAGAACCCGTGTCTCAATACATAGGTGCCACATCTGAACACACTTCCATCTTCAATTATCAGTATGTAAAAGAAAAAGAAAGAGAGAAAATGACTTGCTCATATAAATACAACTCTCAATGTGAATGCATGTATCCAATACTTCAAGTCATGCATAATATCTTTAGTTACAACCACAAATTAGTTTGTCTTGATTTGATCATTTAATTTGACACGCCACTGTCTAGAACATGTCACTCATAATGGGATTGACGAATCATTACTCATGCTAGTGAGCTTTCATTACCGGCATACGTAGGACCTGAGCAAATCTTTGAACTGCTTCATCTGAACTCTGGGACGTAAAACACAAAGGTGTTTCCATCTTGTCGGAGAAGAAAAATATACAATTTGGAACAAAATGTGCAAGGCGTGCAAGCTCCAGCACATTAAATTAAGGAACGTGGCCAAGCTGGATGCCCTTACCTGGGGGATTACCGTGCTTCAACCCTCGTAGGTGAAAATAACCCTAGAGGAGAGTAAGCCAATGAAGTCGATCTCAATTTCGCTTTTGTAAACAACATCACTCATAACGTGACCGACAAATCATTACTCATGTTAGCGAGCTTTCATTACCAACATATCTAACACTAGTTAATGCACCCCTATTGTACGAGTCTAAGTCTTGGTCGAACGCTCATGAATTACGGAAAAACCACCGCCGAAAAGAAATCCACCTACTTATTGAAAAAAAACAAAAAACAAAAAAAAAAGGAACAACCTTTTGGGATGTTGTTTCCCAAAATATTTGGTTTAACAAATCAATACATATCTTCCAATTGGATCCACTTCCACAAACTGCTCAAATTCGAGACATGAATTAATAAATAAAAAGGAGGCTAACTACACTTACCTTATATCATGGTTCAATTTGTCCTTGGATCCGATAAAAGATTATTGATATATCATGCATCGATAATGCGACCAATGCTTAAGATATTTTTCCTATCATGAGGACCAGTACCCGGTTTTAAATGGTGGCTCCTTGGCAAATTTTGATCTCAATTGACTTTTATACCCATTCCACTAGTTAACTACTTCAAAAATATAATTTTTTGCTTGATTCTCTCGCTGAAGAGATTATCATATCGTCACACACTTCAAGTGACCCTCCTTACAAAAGGGGCTAATTGGCGTCTTTTGTATTCAATGCATGAATGACTGTGATCAGTGAAATATAAAGTTTCTTCTAGAACGGATTCGTATCATTAATGGGTTGACATTTCTTCCTTAGGTTGCCCACATAGCAAGTACTTCATCAGCTCTAGAAAATGGACAGGTACGCGTGATGTCTGGTGCTTCCTTAGGGACGACTTGCAAATTATTTCGCAGGTATTCTCACGCCTCACCATGCATACCTAAGCAAATTCACGTCCGTATTAAACAATAATCTTAATTCCACCCTTATTTGTCATAATTAATCTTGGGTTTAGGATTACCACCCATCGTATTACTATTTCTTGTAACAACGAATAGCACCAATAGTTAGCTCACAAACTCAATGATGTTGGATTCTTGACCTGCGGTCATAGCTAACCACAGTAATTGAGGCTCAGTCATATGAGCAACCTTTATCATATAAAATATTTTTCTTCATTATTTCATTCCAAGAATGTTATAAGAAATTATTTATCGATCAAATTTCCTGAGAAGGTCACATTTCAACAATCTAATACGGCAGATTATTTATGGATCAAATTTCCTCATGTAGTACATGGAATTATTGGAATTTTGTATTAGTCAATCCCTCTTTTCTTACTCTTCATCTAAGTTTTACGTCTACCATAAATGACTTCTATTATGGCACAACTACTCTGTCAACTGTACCATAAGAAATCTTATGGCTAAAAATAGAACCTGTGTCTCAATACAAAGGTGCCACATCTGAACACACTTCCATCTTCAATTATTAGAATGCAAAAGAAAACGCAAGAGAGAAAATGACTTGCTCATATAAATACAACTCTCAATGTGAATGCGCATATCCAATACTTCAAGTCATGGGCAATATCTTTAGTTACAACAACAAATTAGTTTGTCTTGATTTGATCATTTAATTCAACACACCACCGTCCACATGATGTCACTCATGACGTGATCAATGAATCATTACTCATATTAGTGAGCTTTCATTACCTACATATCTAGAACCTGAGTAAGTCTTTAAACTGTTTCATCTGAATTTTAGGACGTAAAACATAAGGGTATTCCCATCTTATTGGAGAAGAAAAATATCTAATTTGCAATAAGATGTGTGAGGTGTGTGAACACTAACACGTTAAATTAAGGGATGCAGCCAAGCTGCACGTCCTCATTGGAGAGAATACCGCGTGGCAACCCTCATAAGTAGAAAAAACCCTAGAGAGAGGATAGGCTAGTGAAGTCAACCTCAATTTCGCTTTTCTTGACAACATCGCTCATGACGTGATCCACGAATCATTACTCATGTTAGGAGCTTTCATTACCGGCATACCTAACATTAGTTAATGTACCCCTGTCATACGACTCCAAGTCTTGGCCAAACACTAACGAATTACGGAAAGCCCCTGCGGAAAAGAAATCCACCTACTTATCGACGATCTTTTGGGACATTATTTCCCAAAATATTTGGTTTAACAAACCAATACATATCTTCCAATCGGATCGAGTTCCATGAAAGGCTCAAATTTGAAACGTGATTTAATAAAGAAAAAGGAGGCAGATTACACTTACCTTTTATCATAGTTCAATTTGTCCCTGGATCCAATGAAAAGATTATTGATATTTCACGAATCGGTAATGTGACCAATGCTTAAGATATTTTCCCTATCACGAGGACCAGTACCCGGTTTTAAATGGTGGCTCCTTGGCAAATTTTGATCTCAATTGACTTTTATACCCATTCCACCAGTTAATTACTTCAAAAATATAATTTTTCGCTTGATTTACTTGCTGAAGAGATTATCATGTCGTCACACAGGTTCAAGTGACCCACTGAACAAACGGGGCTAATCGGCGTCATATGTACTCAATACATGAATGAATGACTGTGATCAGTGAATTATAAAGTTTCTTCTAGAACGGATTCGTATCATTAATGGGTTGACATTTCTTCCTTAGGTTGCCCACATAGCCAGTACTTCATCAGCTCTAGAAAATGGACAGATACGCGTGATGTCTGGTTCTTCCTTAGGGACGACTTGCAAATTATTTGGTAGGCATTCTCACGCCTCGCCATGTACAGTTCGCGCTCAATGGAACATAACGCTAGAACCATATAGAAATTAATGATCCGTTTGGTGAGACCGTGGGTAAGCAATTAAAATATGATTCATTTGACATGAGGGAACAGGATTGAGCGACTCTTATCTTGGGGAAAGCACGATAATTAGTACGCAGCTATGACTAATGCATCATTGTAGTCAAGTCCTATTCACGATCTGTGCGTGAAACACGAGTCATTGAAGCCCCGATATAGTCAACAAGAAGGACAAAATTTCCATCGTCTCATAAATTTGGTGACATTGAGAGATGCGATGCATAGATTCCTCAAAACTGGACTTGCATTTTAGGCCATGCTCTATCGGATGATCTTAGTCTCCAATGAAAAACCTAACTTTGAGGTTTCTTATTGATTCTATTAGAATATTCAAATAATAAAAATAACACATTCATCTAATAATTTAAACTTTTAAAACAATTAGCTGTGATCCCATTAAATCTCACATGATATCATGACCTCCAATTCTAATGTCATGTGAGATTTAATTGAATCACTCTCAACTATTCTTAAAACTTAACATATTCAATGAACATGTGGTTTGTATCATTTAATGCTTAGTCTAATCCCTTTACCTAATACTTAGCATGGAAATATATTATTATTCTGTCAGATTCAATGACAACCAGAAAGAAGGTCTAGGACATAGATTTTATTGGTCTTTGTTTACTCTTTTCAAGATGTAGAAAAGCAAGTTTTGCTTTATTTTACGTGCTGCAAATTTATTTTCGGTTTTAGAAGATCAAAAATGATGACTTATGCGCGCCTTTCCCACAAATCTATGTTAAATGGTTTAAGATGAACCTCCCGACCAGCTACCAGACTCAAAACGACAAGAAGATTGATGAGCCATGAAACTCTCTAGTTCTATATTTTTGGTCTTACTCAGGTTTTATATTGGAATCTCTAAAAAAGATTATTGGCTACTGAGAATGATTTCCTAAAAAAAAACAATACATACGGTAGATAATTGCGAAAGCTGGAAGGATACTGGGGAAGCCAACGATGACCCAGCGATGCTCGATCACATCAACTTTGTTGGACGGTGTGCGGAAGGATTAAGTCGAAGACCATAATTGACAACTGCTCCTCTTTCAAATTTGTATCATAAATCACTGAGATTTACTCTAATAGTCACCATTCTCACATGAGAAAGAGAAGACAGGGGATTCAAATCTCCTCTCTCGGGGGCTGGTGGGGATGACTTACCTTTAAATGTGAGTTTTAACTCTCACACCCTACAAGGAGATAGAACAAAAATATGAGAGTGAGAGTTAGATTAGAAGTAGGATAGAAAAAAAAACTTTGGACCATAAGGAACTAAATCTGTGTCTCAACACATAGGTGCCTATCTGAACACACTTCCATGTTCAATTATTAGTATGGAAAAGCCAGAAAAAGAAGAAGTGAAATTGACTTTCTCCTATAAATAGAACTCTCGATGTGAATATGCAAAGGGCAGATTATTTCCAATCAAATTTCCTTGGTAAGTACGGGAAATATCGAAACTTTTGTATTAGTCAATCCCTCTTTTCTTCTTTTTCATCTAAGTTTTAGGTTGAGCATAAATGACTTAATTATAGCACAACTACACCTTCAACTTTATATCATAAGGAATCTGCCTCTCAATACATAGTGCCTCATCTAAATAAAGTCCTCTCACGCCCCGACTCTCGACCTCGCGGCAACCCCATTACACTTGAGGTCTAGTCGTACAACGTCCTAAATACTGTCATCGACTATTTCATTTTATTTTGTAATTATGCACATGCGAAAGCGAACAGAACTCCCAACCAACAATCAAAACAACAGGGATAGTAGCAGAGACATGGGGAAAGACAAAACACCATTTTTATTTATCTACAAGGTTAGCCCAAACTACAACACATATATACACGCCTTGCTACTCAAAAAGGGACCGGCCTGGCTAACCTAACACTAACTAACCACAAAGGGATTGCTCTCTTTGATCCTCGGGTATCGGGTACTGCGCCATATAGGTCCTGAAAATGTTAACCATGACGGGTTGAAATAAACTCAGCAAGTTAAAGTTCTAAGTCCCGATTAGGAACTTCGCTCACCTCAGGAGTCTAACATACAACCTAATCCATCAACCACCAATCACCACCTTAGAGAAAATAATAACAGAAGACAGTTTAAATAATAGACGCAACCACAGGCGACCTTACCTGGCCTTGGCACATGCAACTTGCAGAAACTATCAATCGCCTCACAATAACAGTAAGATGCATACAAATAATCAGAGCATTGCACAAAAATTTCTCATATCACAGTGCCCATACATGCTCCGATTATTACAACCCCTAGGGCCATGGCACAACCTTATGATTGGTGGCCATTTGACCTAAGCCAGGCATCGTTCTTCCCCTTGAGGCACAGCGACGTTATGGGCTCTCCTCCATCGACAGCATTCCCTAAGGAGCATGAGTCCAGCCTCAATTGCGACTCCGTATCTAACCACTGTCAAGCAACCCAATGATCACAGCACAACCCTGAAGGATTGGCGATCGTCTGGCTATATTGAGCTATCAACTTTAATTTGACCATGCAACACATCAGTAACCAGTTCATTCTTGTCTTTGCTTTTGCTTGGCCGTAAATGCAACATAGTTCATACTCACACGACATGCTATTGCAATTGACATACGTATCATGTCATGCAGTAATAACCAAAAATCACGTACAACAGTGTAATCCAATTACTCGTGGAGAATTTCAATAAACAAAGCAATTTCAATTCCAATCAGTCTTCAATCAAGCATTTCCCCATTATACTCGAGTATAACTAACAATCGGCACTTTAAAAAATCATAACAACTAAGAACACATCAAATTCTAAAAAAATTTAGCTTGTGTATGAACAATGCCATGAACAGTGCTTGTGAACAATAATTCATCCAAAATTAATTAATTAATTAAATAAGAATAAATAAACCTAACCATGGTTAATAAATTAACCTAACCATGATTAAAATTCTAACCTTGGTTACTTTAAAACTAACATTAGTTACTTTAATTAATTAACCAAGGTTACTTTATTACTAACTATGGTAAATTAATCTAACCCTAGTCAGCTTAATTAAACCCTAAGCAAGGTTAACCCCAAAACAAGGATTATGAAATTAACTTACTGGGGTCGTAAATCTGGCGACACCGACACGTAGGGGGGAACAAGGGCTATGCAGGGTTAACTCGGGGATGACAATGGACGATGAACGGTGGCTGAAACGAGCCAAAACAGTGCTGAAACGAGCCAAAACAGTGCTGAAACACTGTTCATACGGAAGGGGGCAGCAGCGCGGAAATGGCCGGACGAGTGGTCGGCAGTGAGTGGTTGGCTCCCTGACTTCGGTGGCTCCACTTTGGGCGATGGTGGCAACTCCGGCAACGGTGGCAAAGGCAGATTCTGATGGGAAAATAGAAAAGATAGCAGAAAAGGAAGAGAAAAAGCGAGAGAAAGAGAGGGCTGGGATGAGTGGCTGCAAGGGGGATTGAAGGAGAGAGAAAGGAGCTGAAGAACTTGGATAAGAAGCTAAGGCAAGTGGGCTAGCCACTTGCTTGAAGGACCAATCAAAACAAGCAAGAAACAAGCATAAACAAAGCCCACTTGGGCACAAAAGGAAAAGGCCAAAAGAGAGAAGCCCATGGGCTAAGGAGGGGGAGGAGAATGGGCTAGCTTGGGCCCCCGTTGGGCTGAGCTGGATGGGTGCATGGCCCATTGGGCTGTCGGTCTTGGGCTGGCCCACCCACAGGCCCAAAACCTAGTCCAATTTCCCATTTTTCCGACACTTCCGAGTCCAACGAAAAATCCAAGAATCAATGAGGCGACGTCCAAGTATTTAGTCCTAACATCATTGAGAAGTTAGTTCCCAAAAATTAGATTAAAATCAAGGCTAAATTGAGTCGATTGCAACTGTAGTACAATTTGGATTATCGAGTGCTCCTTTAGAACTTTTCTTCACATTTGACCCGTGGTCCACCACTCTTTGACCCACGTGTACGCTAATTATCACGTCAAGGACATCCCTCAATTGTCGTGAGATCCCGGGGGCTCAATCGATAATCCCGAGTACCAGATGAAAAGGATTCGGTTTAACGCCATTCGTAGTTTGTATCAAAGTCATACGGAAATCACCCGCAGTTAGATTTTGTACTTCTGTCAAATCGATTTATTTCCATTTCCTTAATAGTCTAATACTTAGAGGATATTGTTCCCACCCTAGTCTTCATGGTCGAAGGGTTCGTTCCTATTCGAAATTACGAGTTGAACACGTATCGTTTCCTATTGGCACCTCCTTGTAATCTGTTATCCCACGAACAAGCAATTCGTAATATTTGTACTGACTAGGCAGTCGACTAACATTGTCACTTTATAAAATCACAAAATAGGGTCGATTTTCAGGATATTACAAGCCTGATGTCTTAAAAGAAGATTATTGTGGTTAATAACAAGTATGGACTCAATACTCTCAATGTAAATGAGTGTAATAAAAAATTGAAGTCATGGCTAAGATATTTAGTTACAACTGTTAGAAAGAAACAAATTAGGTCGGTCTTGATTTGATCATTTAATCAAACACGCCACTTTTCCACTTGACGTCATTGTTGACATCATCACTGCATCATCACTCGTGACGCCATCATTGACATCATCCACTCATTATTATAAGTGAGCCTGTCTATAAATTCGCTTCGGCGCCAGCTGCTCATTTGCACAGTCTGGGTACAACATACAGTTCCTCTACATAGTTTCCTCAACCCATTTTATATCCATGAGCAAAAAGAGAGAGAATATGGCGCTGGTGGAGTCTGAGAGTCAATTAAAGAGTCAATTGACGTTGAAATCACCAGCTGACGAGGTATCCGATATCTACTGGGGAAAGTGCTACCTCTTCCCAAAAATCATGCCTCAGGAGATTCGGAACGTAGAACTCGTCAAAGATGATTGTCTGTCTGTGGGCTGGCAGTCTGTGGGCTCAAAGAGGCTCTGGACTTTTAAAGGTAGGTCCGGAAAATTGTCACTTAATCTAGCCAATATAATCTCTTCTTCCTTTCTTAATTAATCAGTTGTCCCGTTGTATTATTAATCAGAAAAACGATAATTTCCTCCCTATTCTTCTATTTTGTGATTGACAGTTCGATTGAAAAAAGACGAGATTGTCGTCATTAATTCATTGTCATGAGTTCAACAACTACAGTTAACATATAATGTCAGTGTCAAGCTTGAATCTTTCAGCTTGTCGAAGATCTCAACATTTGTATGATTGTCCTATGAGCTTTGGTATGGGGACCGTAGGACAAAGCTTCGATTGATGATCGCTAATGTTGGATGCATAGTTTCGATTCATAGCCTTTACTGGTTTCTAAGTTGAGGTGGCGAGAGAACTCGGATGTATTACGCTTGTGGTAAATATTTGCCTGAGCATAATGTGAATTCTAAATGAACAGGAGGGGTGTGTTAATTTAAGGATTGGTGAATACTGATGATTTGCGCCACCTTTAAATGGGACGTGGCACATGCCATTTGTAAAGTACTTCTTCTGACTTGATCTATTGAAGTACAACTAGTAGAGATACATGTGCGGTTGCTCGCGAAAAATGTCCCTGACTTCAAAGGTTTGTAATTTGTACATCATGTTTTAGAAGAAAAAGTAACTCACATGCATCGAAATAATTTTATTCTGTGTGTATGGACGATAAAAAAAGGTCTTAGATCTTTCTCTTCATTATCTTTTCTTCATCTTTTCCAGCTGAATTCAGTTGTCAGCTGAAATAAAATAAAATTGGAATTTTTTTAACAAAACCGAGATAGGAAATTAGTAACTCATGGATCACTAGATTGCCTAAAGATGGTATTAGGAAATGTTAGCATGTGCTTAATAAAGTTGAAGGCCAATCGGTGAATTAACTTAAAATGGCATATTTTAGCCTAGCACGCAAAAAAATAATAATAATAAAAGAACGATGTGGAAATAGGGTAATTTATATTAAATGGTTTAAGCTGAACCTTCTGACCAGCTATGAGACTAAAAACAACAATATAATTTACGAGCCTTGAAACTCTCTAGTTTTACTTTAAAATCTCTGAGAAAAGTTGTGGGTTACTGAGATTATTTTCCCAAAAAAAAAAATATGCACATTGCAGATGAGTGCGGAAGCTGGAAGGACATTGTGGAAGCGAAAGCCGTCGTCGACGAGACGAAGTCCATCACTTGGACTTTGGTGGACGGAAAAGTGCCGAAAGAAAGTTACAACAGCCTGAAGGTGGTCTACAAGTTCTCTCCGAACGACAGCGGCTGCCTGGCGACGGTGACTCTGATTTCCGTGAAGACAAACGACGGTGTCCCCGATCCCAAGGAGTACATGGATTTCATCAATAAAATGCTCTATAAAGTCGACAATTACCTTCAAAACACATCTACTAGGTCTACTGCGTGATGTACTTCTACTTGTGGTGTGGTTGAAGTACTCAATAACATGCTTTTGAAGCATGAAACGATGTTTAGTTGCCTACTATATAATTGTGTAAGTACTCAATAACATGCTTTGGAAGCATGAAACGACATCTACTATACAAGTGTGTAAGCCTTCACCAGGGCGTCATGGTGTTGTACTCCAGTTTAAATATATAATATGAGCAGTGCTTTGTGTGTCGAAAGTTCAGCCAGTTGTGTTTACAGAAAAAATTCTGTGCGAAAATTAGGCGCGGGGCACAAGCTCCCATCCTCAAATCACAAAGAGCAAATCAGATGTTCATGTCATTTGAACTTGAGATTAGTGAGGTCTTTCATGAAATTCCAACTCTAGCCCCCCACTGCGCTGGCCTAGTTTCGTTGGCTTGGGTCAGCTTGGCCACCAGTATTATGCTAGAAACCTGCCCCAAACCCGTCTTGCTCGACACATTGATCACTCCAGGTTGGCATGGCACCTCTAGCCAGTCACAATACATCAAGACAAGTCACAGATTTTATAGGAATCGTATGGCCGAAACAATTAATTATTGCATATCTCGATTCGGGGGGATTCAACAGTTTCCAGTTTTTCACTTTGATTCCTCCAGAATTTGACACATTAAAAAGGATGTTGGGGTGACTAATTGACGAGGAGCTGGGAAATGCATATGCAGCTCCCCGGCCAATGTTGGCCAGCTAAGGAACAAAGCCGCGAATTGACAGGTTCAACAAAGAGTTATGTTAGGGCTTTCCTTGGATGCAGATCACGGCATTGATTCTCACTCTCATGTGATTGTGCCCTCTTCAGCACAATGGCTAGGTAAATTCCATTGCGATCACCCCATCTAGGGTTACTTTTAACTTTTGTTCAAGTCGTTGAGTGATACCGAAGGTGTCAGACATTTAAAAGATAACATAAGTGCGACCCACTGGTAATTGCTCACCACCTAAGAAAATCACGTCACAATACACGACACATCATATGGTAAACATTTGTTACTTAAGAAATACACCTTAAAATATAGCACGTGTAACTCACCTCTGAATGGATTCCATCAAAGAAATGCAGAGTTGCGATGAAACTCAAATCTGAGAGTTTAATTCAAAAAATTCATCAAAACAATCATTTTTCCTGGAGAAAATGTTTGAGGAATTTGTATAGAACCAACTTAGAACAACCCTCCAAGTTAGGCAAATACCAAGACAATAACATTTTAATTTGCAAGATAAAGACCAATAACCCATTGAGGTTGTCTCAGAGATTAGTGGTCGGTTTATAAGTGTGAGTGAAAGCCTCACCTTTTGAACTAGCTTTTGGGGTAAGAGAGGCCCAAGACCACCCAATACTAATATCATAACCCAGGTTGCCAACAAGTCTACACCTAGAAAGAGTCACACAGGAGAGTGATGGGTTGTTGTGACTCCGGCCCAGGTCCAAAGTGTAAGAGGAAGATTGTTGAGGTTGTCCCACATCAGTTGTGGATGAAGTTGGTGATTGGTTTATAAATATGATGAATGCCTCACCCTTTGAGCTAACTTTTGGGGTGGGAGAGGCCCAAAACTATCCAACAACTCATGCTACGTTACTTAGCATGTGCGCATGTGAAGATATATCTCTCAAATAATGTCTTTATGGTTGTTGTTAGTCTATCATGTTAGAATATTTAAATAATAAATCATGCCGTTCCACAAAATCTCACATAATATTGGAGATGAAGGACCTGAGTTCGAATCTTTCCAAACCCCATTTGCCTAAGTTTAAATCTTTCTACGTGTGAAGTAGTCAATATATTCTAGTTGAAACCCATTTGCTTAAGCTTTTGAGAGAATATGGGTCCAACTAAATATATTGACAAGTTCAAACTTGGAATCCCTCTTAGTGATCTCCTTGGATGAAGGTATCAGGCTTCTATCATGCGCTCCCAATAGAAAGAGCTAGATTCATGCAATGGGATCTAAAAAATGGCTACAAAGATAAACTTGTACATCATAGTTGACTCACAACTTATTAACTTAAGCTTTTGAGTGAATATGGATCCAATTGAATATATTGATGGGTTTGTACTTGAGCTCCCTCTTAACGATCTCCTTGGGTGAAGGTATTGGGCTTCTGTTACGTGTTTCCAACATGAAAAGCTAGATTCTTGCAATGGGATCGAGAAAATGGCTACAAAGATAAACTTGTACTTAAAGGATGCTGAACTCATATCCAAATTGAGCTCAAGCTTAGCAAACATTGCTCAAATGTAGCCAACTATAAGATAAGGCTCAAAAGAACTCTCATGATGGGCTTAGCTTGAACTATCATTTCAACCTCGATTTCATCAGCCAATGCATTAAGTTAGGTGATTGAATGTGCCCTAGAAAATTTTTCTCTCGCACCTCAAAATTTCTTTTTGGTTTTTCTTTTGGCATAGTGCACACTTTTCTCGTGCATAATCTATCAACTTTGTCCCTAGTCATGTGGTGAAGTACCCATGTTTCATTGGGAAAAGTATCAAAAAAGTTTTAAACTTATCACATTGGTATTAATTCAGTCAAAACTTTTCAATTTAACCAATTTAGTTCTAAACATTTCCACATTAGTACCAATTCAATCCATTCGACCAATTGAGGTTGGAAATCGATGACATGAACGCCAATGACCTGCCATGGTATCACCAGTATTGACATCAACATTTTAAAATAATTTTTTAATAATTTTTTGATTTTTTTATTATTTTAAAAATTTTCCTTTTTTCTAAGTTTTCCTTTTTTTCTTTCATTTTTTTCCGGCCACAAGGCAAAGAAAAAGAATAGGAAAAAACTGAAAGATAAGGAAAAAGGAAAAAAATTAAAAAATTAAAATTGAAAATTTATTACAAATGTTTTTTAAAATGTCCACATCAGCGCCGATGATCCTACGCTGGTCGGTGATCCACCGATGATCCTACAATGATGCCACGTAGGATCATTGGCATTCACGCCACCAATTTCTAGCCTAAATTGGCCGAATGGAGTGAATTTGTACCGATGTGAAAAGATTTAAGACTAAATTGGTCTAATTGAAAAGTTTATGACCGAATTGATACTAATACAATATGTTTAGAATTTTTTTTTGTACTTTTTTCATGTTTCACCTTATCATATATGAAGAAGCAAAAGTGTAATCATTCCACCGAAATCATCACACGACTAGATGATAGCTCAATTCATTAATTAAGCCAATAAATGTAATCACATTACAAGGCCAGTTACTAAAGCAACAGCAGGCTGACCATGTATCTTGTTCCAGAGACAATCAAAACACACGCTATTTTCACCTAGGATTCCTCGAAGAACTCATAGCCTTCGAGAGCCACCGACAAGGTCGATCTACTCTAGCTAGACCTTTACTTCGCTAGACTCGATATTACTCAACTAGAGCTGTCATGTCCCAATCAAGTACACAACAACCCTTGTTCTCTTTGGTCAAATATATACGACGTCTCGGTACTCATCGCTGACTATTCATTTTATCTTTCAATTATACACATGCAAAAGCGAATCAATAAACACCCAGTTAACATAATAACAAGGATAGCAAGAAAAGCACAACAAACAATATACAAAACACCACATTTTATTTATATACTTGATTCACCTTGGGAAGCATATATGCAAGCCTTACAGACGGGCACATTCCTCTAAAGCCAACAAAAAGATAGTAGGCTGAGGGTTAACCGATTTCCTTCAAAAGGTCGGTCGAGCAAAAAGAAAGCAATCGGTGCCTACACGCTGTGCTAACCCTCTATTTCCTGGTAGGGTCCTAGCACGTCCCTGTCAAACTAGATGAACCACACCATGTAAAGCTGCGAGACTAGCTCACCCCAATCCATATCTACAAACTTCAGGAAGATTGCCTGAATTCCATCTGCAGTGTCTGCAGACACCGTCAACTTGGAGGCAAGGGGCAATCCAAAACGCGCAAGGAGGAGAGGCATAACTAGGAGCTCGAAAAATATTTAACAACAATAAATGAATAAATGAGATAATATCTTATTAAGTTAATGACCTAAGCTTCATTTAGGAAGCTAACTTGCATCGGGTGCAACCTATATATGCAGCATATTATCAATGGCAAATTAATAGCAAAACGACCCTTACCTTTGGGCCAAATTATTGAAATGGGCCTTGGATTGGGCTTAAATTGTGAAAACGGGCTTAGATAGGTTTAGAAAGGCTCACGGGCTTACAATGGGCTTGGCTAGTTTCAATGGGCCCATTTGGGCTTGGTTAGGCTCAATGTAGCCGAACCTCAATGGGCTTGAGGCCCATTACGCCATCATTCGGCGCAATCCCCTCATGGGCTTCAATTATTAGCCCGTTAATCCCTTTTAAGACAGTTTCATGCATACCGATTGTATGTCTCAACCCTCGAGCACACGACAACCCATATTCTCTTGCAGTCATTTGATTGCAATATCTTAGGACACGTCACCGACCATTTTTTTTTTATCTTTCAATTAAATGAATGCGAAAACATTGAACAATCCCCAATCAACATAATAATAGGGAAAGTCAAGAAAACCATAATAGCAACATTACCAAAAATACAACTTTGTTTCATTTACTAGTTAACTCTAGAGAGTTTTATATGTACAAGCCCCTATAACGAGCAACTTGCTATTAAATCAATGAAAAGGAGCTAGTAGGGTCAAGGTTAATATACTCCTTCTTAACATCGTAATGAACCGCATCATTTGTCGATTCTCCATACTATGGACTTGAAAAATGGTTAACAATAACAAGTGAAATATAAATCAGTAAGTTAATAACCTAAGCCTCAACTAGGGAATCCACTCACCTTGAGTGCGCCCTAAACATAGAGCCTTTCTATCGATTGCTAATTAATTGCAAAGCAACCCCCGCTTTGCCTCAACTATAAACATGAATAGGCCCTCACCCGTTACATGATTGTTAACAATCAACAATGACAACCACAAGTATCCTTACCTCACCCTAGCACACACGCGACATGCATGATATAGTTTATCTCGTGCCAATCTTGATGCAACAAGTATAATATATAATCATAACACATCTCTAACTTTTCCCATGCACAATGTACTCATGCATGTTCTAATTTCTAAGGCCCTTAGGGCCACTACCAACACAAGAGTTGGTAGTCTACCAATGTAATCATATATTGTCACACCCCATTGGGCACGGTTACGTCTAAATCTCCCACCCAAATGGCATTCCAAAAGAAGTATTCTTTTCGGCCACTACTGCGATGCAACTTTAGGACCCTTGCTAGAATTTCCGATAAATCGAACTCCGTCCACCCCAGACCCCCCCTAGGTAACAGATTCTCTTATATGAACACACAAGCACACTAATTGTCACGTTCCGAACCCCGAGCACGCAACAACCCCTTTACTTTGGTCAAATGAATGCGACATCCCAGGACACGTCACCAACCATTCTTTTTATCTTGCGATTGAATGCATGCGGAAGCAAATCCACAAAACACCTAGTCAATCAAAACAAGGATAGCATAAAGATTAATGCAACAGTAGCAACGTCATTTTTTTATTCTTGTACTAATTAACCCTAGGAAGTTTGTACACAAGCCCCTCAATTGAGTGACTTCCTCTATAGTCATCCAAAGATACTAAGCAGGGTTAATCTACTTCATTCAACCATTGGGCACCCAATCTTGCTGCCCTCAATGACATGCTCCAACATCGTCCAATCCATAGCGATATAAGTACCATAACTATGGACCTGAAAATGTTTAATAATGACGAGTGAGATATAATCTCAGTGAATTATCGCCCTAAGCCCCGATTAGAATGTCAACTCGCCTTAGGGTACCTATTGCACAATTAATTCACTCAGGCAAGTCAATAGCAAAAACAATTCTTGTTTGCCTTAGCTAATCACTCGATTTACCTAGTAACCCCGAATAACAACCAACAAGCAACTGACTCGCAGGCAACCTTACCCAGCATGACATACCCTGCACGGTAAATACACATACATACCACAATCAATGCATCTTGCACTCTCAGCATTACATTAATCAATCACAATCGAGTCATTTTGTAGGCGATCTTATCTGGCCATTGCCACACCCTACACAGTACCAACTTAGGCATATCATAATCAGTGCAACTAGCACATTCATAATCAAAACACATTACAATATATTTCACATGTACCCTTGCATTCACACGTGTTGCAATTATTATGCCCTCACTAAGGCCACCAAACTCCCGCCAGTGTGTACAATAGAATTCCCACCGGTGTCTTCTAGCTTAGCTGGCATCGCCCCGCCCCATCAGGCACGGCTATGTCTAGAACTCCCACCCAAATGGCATTCCCAAAAAAGGACGGGTCCGGCCTCTACCGCAACCCGCATCTAAACTCTCACCGGGTTTTCTGATAAACTGGACTTTCTCCTCTGAACTCCTGCCGAGGTGACGGGTTATATAATGTGACCACACGAGCACACCACTTCAATTAATTCATTTCCATGTATTAGCCAACACAAAAGTGGTACATGCTCAACATAGTAAATCACTGCACATTTTTCATGCAAAAATTGCAGAAAAGAATTGCACATGGTCACATTTTATTTCAACTAGCTTGTAACACATTTTTTTAGTTTTTTATTTTTCATCAATTTTTGTCATGGAAAAAATTAAGGTTAGAAAATTAAAGTTGAAGGAAGGTAATTGCTCTTTTATATGTGTTTTGGTGGTTAGGTGTTCATCAACATGTGCACCCTCCTCGGCTACCTCTCCCACTTCGTCTTCTCTAGGTTACACTCCAACCTTGGGTGGTACGTCTAGCTCTGTGTGGGAGGAATCCCCTTGGTCCTTCTCGCTTTTGTGGTCCTCACCATACTAGAATCCCTCTAATAGCTCATCATGAAGGGCCGCCTAGGTGACTGGAAGCGCATCCTCACCATGATCTCCAACTTTGAGGAGGAGGCCGCACTCCCACTCATAAAAAAAAACCCAGCTTTAGGTCTAACTTTAATTTCACTTGATTTTTTATCTCTTAACATATCACCAACTTTTACTTGAGCCCCAAATTTGCTCTCCATTAACCCTCTAGCCAAATCTCCCCCAATGATTTTGCTCCCATTGATTTTTTGTGCTTGGAAATGTTCCATCTTTTGTGGTCAAAGAGCTCACACTTGGGACATTCAAATATCTTGTGTTTGGGAGTTTTCCATCTCTCGGTTATTAATAAGAAATTTTGGGTGGAGGGTTAATAGGGACAGATTTATGACTCAAGTATAAACTTGTCATTTGTTATGAGACTGTAAATATTTTAGGGTAAAATTGGATCTGGAAGGTCTTCTTGATGTCCATTCTGAAAGATCTTATCACAGCTTTTAAAAGAAATTGTTTGCATAGGATAAAAAAAGTTCAGGGTGGAATTGGGATATGACTTAAAATTGTGAGTTTTTTATGGGACCAAAAAAAGTTTATGGTAAAATTTGGATTGGACCTAAAGTTGGTGATTTTTATGAGACAAGAGATAAAATTGGAACAAAAGTTAAAGTTTGAGATTTTTTAGGGTATTAGGCCGATGATCATTATATCGTGTCAAGATACACTTATAACTCCAGTTTTTTCACTTTTTTACTTTTTAAAAAATTAAAATTAAAATGAAATTTTGTAGTAATAAATTAATAAATATATTGAGTGGCAATCCTAACTACATGTCTTTTTCAAATATATAGGTCGAGTTCGATGACATTGACATTGAATTTACTAATTGTTCAAATGGAAATAGCCCCTCAAGTTCGCCTTCAGTGGGTAGGTTGATTGGTATACATGGTACATTTAATACTAGAAAAAAAACTTCAATCCAATATATTTATGATAAATTTAGTCAAAACCTCAAATTAGTATTTTTGTGATAAATTTATCATCCGTTAGTTACCGTTAAATTGGATTAATGCCATCAAAAATCACAAATTGATACATCTACGGTAAATGGATTAATGCCACGAACAAACTATACGTGACCATGTTATTGAGCCTCAAGATAGCAAACCCAGAAGCGTGTCTGGACGCTGCCGAAGCTCGCTCGTCAGCCAACACCCGCCGTGATGCCTTGCCCAAACCAGGTAGGTTTTTTTTTAGGATCATTTTCTGCGCTGTTTTTGCAAGGCATAGTGCCGAAGCTCGCACTGACCAGTTTGGGTGAGCCCCGGCCCCTGCCGTTTCTCCATTTACATCCTTGTGCATACCAGCATGTTCGTTTAGAAGCTTAAGCCCGAGTCGATTCTTGTTCGAGTCAAAAATCATTTGTTTCGACAATGCATACCCCCTGTTTGTTAAAATGCCTAAATGAAGTTCAGAAATTTTTATCGTCGGATTTGTGCTCGGTAACTTAGTTTCGTGAATGTTTGTTGGTATATTGTGAATCTACCCTTTCCTTCGTGCTTTTCATCGACGATTTTTCATGAGTGGCCCGCGTCGAGTCGGGTGGGGATGTCCTTGGTTCCGGCGATGGAGGGCGTTCATGGTCATTGGCAGCCGGCGGCGCTTGGCGTCGGTCGGACGGAACGACCGACGCCGGACGATGACCTGGCGACCCTTTAAAAGCTGGCACGGGCTCGTCGTGCGTGGAGGCAGGCCGGCGAAGAAGACTGCGGGAGCTTCGGTCGGCCATGCAGAAGTGCAGACGTGAAGAAGGAGAAGACCAAAAAAAATAAAAATAAAAAGATTAAAAGGAAATAAAACAAGCAGAAAGACAAAAGGCTAGAAATTAGAAAGAGGCAAGGGCTGGGCCGAGAGCTTGCCTGGGCCCGCGTCAGACATGGGGAGAAATGGCCGGGCCGAGAGAAAAATTGGGAATGGGCTTCTCTATAAAAAAAACGACTTTTCGTGGGCTTTTTATAAAAAAAAAGATAAGCATTTTGTGGGCCTTTTTTAATCCCTAATGATTTAGGGCCGGCCCAGTCTTTTGTGGCCCGATCTGGACCGACAGGGTCCGGACCAGGTTAAAATCATAAAAAATTAAAAAATTCAGAAAATCAAAAGAAAAATTAAAAATTAGAAGAATCATAAAAAAATTTCGAAATTTCACAAAATTCATGGGAAATTCAGAATCTTGAAAATTTATAAAAATTTTCGGAAAAAAATATTTTTTAATTAAAAAAATATTCGAAAATATTAAAATATTAGAATTTCAAAAAAAAATTTCAAAAATCCCAAAATTCCAAGTTTGTTTTAGAGTTCCTTAAAAAAAGTATCGGAAATCATCGGCCTAGGATTGTGCTCAAAATTGAACAAATCCTTACGGCTTCATCTTAGGATTTTAATTATCCGTGAATATAATTGCCCTTGAATGCATGCTTAGGATGCGATGATTATGGTTTCCCTCTTAATTTAATTAGGATTATCATTTACTTATCTCTTGATACTACATGCTTATTTTATCTTGCAATTTATTTAATGTTTCCTCATGTTGCTGGTTGTTATTTTGATGATTGCGCACCCGCATGATCATCTCACATATTAGTGGTTAAGTTTAAAATCAATCAAAACTGCCTGACAAAAGTCTTTTTGAAATGAACAAGATTAGGTACCGAAATGGCACTAATTAGCTAATTAGTATAATCAAGTCTCCAACCCTAAATTCTCTAGTTGCATAGAAAGTGAAGCACACTCCCATGCCTCGCTTGATTTCTAGCCGACCCCAATAGGCTAATGGCGACTCCTCATTAAAAAAATTTTATGAACACCCAATGTCACGCAGGGTATGAGCTTGGGAGAACCCATGTTTAATGAGGGTCCTCGACCCACTCTTTGGATAATACCCCTAAACCTATTTATTCATAGATTTCTCTCCCCCTCGAGACGGAAAAAATAGGTCGCAACAAACATATACCAATTAAATGAAACTAAACTAAAACCGATGCTAATAATCTAAGTACATAATCAAGACCTATTTCTTATTTTTAAAATATTTTTTAATTACATAAAAATGAATTTTTTTGAATATTTTTATTTTTGAATATAGGTCTAAGCTAGGCCTCGCAAGCTCGGACCATGAACATTAAAAGCCTACTAGAAGCAAATCGGTGAGCAATTGGCATGTCACTAGCGTGCTATTAGCGTGTCGTAGCAGGTCGCCACTAGAAATTGATGCAGATTACTAAACCGTCCTCCCTTCTTAGGTCAGCACTAGCAAGGTGGACCTCCAACCAGATTAGCAGCTGCTACAAGATTGTATTGGCAATGAGCTTTTTCATCGGTCCCTTATTATGGGCATTATGCCTAACTTCTTCTTTCTCTTCCTCATGTGCGGCTGCCTTATCATCAATATTGGTGTTAGCTATGCTATCACTACCTTCTACATTGTCGAGATCTCTCTAGCTTTCTACTGCAGTTTGCTTACTTCCATCCCTAAGATACTCATTTCTTTTCTTTCTTTCTTTTCCATAATTTTGTACCATATTTTTATTTTTTATTTATCATCAATTTTTGTCAAGGAAAATTAAGGTTAGAAAATTAAAGTTGAAGGAAGGTGATTGCCTTTTTATACGTGTTTTGGTGGTTAAGGTGTTCATCAAAATAGGTACCCTCCTCGGCTACATCTCCACTTTGTCTTCTCTAAGTTACGCTCGAACCTTAGGTGGCATGTCTGGCTCTACATGGGAGGAATCCCCTTGGTCTTACAAGCTTTTGGGGTCCTCACCATGCTAGAATACCCGTAATAACTCATCATGAAGGGCTGCTTAGGTGACTCGAAGTGCATCCTTGCCTCGATCTCTAACTGAATCGCTGGCTTTGAGGCCACACTCTTGCTCGCCGAGATCAGGGAGGCTATCGGCATCCTTGACAAGGGCAACAGTGACATTGTTGAGGTCACCAGCCAAAGCATTGGGGAGGGTATGTAGGGGGACCTCCTCCACTAGACCCCATCCATTTTACATAGGTTTCCCTACGCCATTGGGATCTACCTCTTCCAACAAACTTCTTGTTGGACGTATAAGACATACTGGAGGTAAAATACCAAACACTACTATTTTTTGGAAATTGAGGAAATTTAAAAATAAATAATAAGACTTGATGTATGGCTAACCGTATCTCTTTAAAGTGATTAGTTCCTGCCAACAATTTTAAGTAGTTTTTCAAACTATGCCTATCAAGATACAACACTTTTAACCACTTTGAATTAGTATAATGTAAATAAGATTGTGCAAACATTTCTTGAAACTGACGTACTTAGACAAAAATTCAAGTGAGGAGGTGTTGGTGATTGTAGTGATTCTACAAATGAAGAATTTCAATTCTATCTATAGAGTTTGAGAAGTCATGTACATAGAAGATATATGAACTAAAGAGATACATGAATTAAATATATACAAGAATCTAGGAGATACATGAACTCAAGAGGTACATGACTTAAATAAATACATGAATATAAAAGATATGGACAGAAAAGACGTATCTTGTTTTGCTCATATTCATTGTTCCATTAACCCATCATAATTGCAACGCTTTTGGAATTTACACTATCGACCGCTACAGCTCTCATATTTTTGAGAATGATAGCATTATCTCCTATCACCACAAGCTCCTCATGGCCATGGCGATCGATCAGAAACACTATTTATGCTTATCACCATCTTCCTCCTTGACCGGTTTGAGAGTGACTATTATTGCTAACTAGCATCGGTGGGGTGATTTTATCATTTGCCTCCCTCGGTTTGCGCCTCACCATCATCCACCACAGCAATGAAGAGGTCAAGTGGGTAATGGCCATACGCATCCTCTCATTGATGTGCTATGTAGTCTTCTTCTCCATTGGAATGAGCCCAATCGCATTAATATGTAGCTCGGAGGTCTTCCCTTTAAGACTGTATGCGCAAGGGTGTGTAATTGGCGTCGGCGTGAGCCAGTTGGCGAGTGCATTAATATCTATGAAGTTTATGATTTTGTATGGAGCGGCCACCCTGAAGTCACCCTGGACAAGGCTGGCTTCTTATTTATGGGGATGGCGATCTTTGCATGGGTCCTCTACTTTCTTATGCCAAAGACCAAGGGAAGGACCTTGGAGGAGATAACACAATTGTTTGGCAAATGGACCAACTAGAGTTCCTCAGCGAGAGAACTAGAAATGCCTAGGAGTAGTGAGACTGAGGGCACTTAATATTGTGTGCAGGATTCAGAACTCTCCTTACTTGTGATGGCGATGTCCGGTTAATACTCCATCAAGGAAACTTGAACAACTCAATTAAATGTTAGTGAAGTTGTAATCATCGAATATCATGGGTTGATACTACTATGATTGGTGTTGCTCTTTTATCGTGCAATAATTCATTCGATTTATCACGCGTTTGAGAAAGAATGATGTAATATTTTCTCCATGTGAAAAAGGAAAGCACTCCTCAGAAGGGTCCAATAGAAAAATGGGTTTGTAGTGGAGAAGAGAGAAACAACGTTATTAGTTGGTGATTGTGCAAATGGTGTTAGTATGCTTCAAGAGACTGACATCGGATGGTGATAGTGCAAATGGTGTTAGTATGCTTCAAGAGATTGACATCGGATTCGGTATTACTACTGTGGAAGGGATGCAGGTATGCCTACCAACTATGCCATCCAAATATGAAATCTCCTACTATAGTCTCTATTAATTTGTTCCTGCCATCGCGGGGTTTTGCTAAGTATGCACTTTTTGCAACTAGTGGGAGGTGTATGATCAGTAAATTGCGATCTCTATTTCGGATCTTGAGAATCTTATGGAAGATGAATTCATTTTCTTTTTCCTTATTTTCCTCTGCTTCCTTTTGCGAGTTGTGGAACTTAGATTACCAAAAGTCTATTTATCTACGGATCCATCGCAACATTATGGTCTGTTCATTAGAACAATCCACAATATGGCAATTGATGATGGAAAGCTTGTCTGACCTTTTGAATAACAAATGTTCATTCCTACCAGTCCTAAGCCCATCATCACATTTTCCTTTCTCATGCTTTTTTCTGAGGCCTCCCAAGTGCCATTGTGGTGTAGTTAAATTACAACCAGGGAGATTATAGACATCTATGTATTCCTGAGAATACAACTCTATCTTGATAAAAGTGCATGTTGGGTGATTATTCTAAAGCTAGATTAGTTTTGAGATAATTTACATGTAGGGCCTTTGTCATGTTTGCTTTGGCGCATATGGACTTCATTGCTCTTGTCTAAATTAGATCGCCTTTAGATTTCTTCTCATTCAATTTTTGAAGATTTTATCTTTTGATCATATTGCTAACCAAGTGATTTCATAGTAGCCAAGTTTTGGCTGATTGCAGGCCTAGAACATCTCTTATTAGTGCATGGTCATTGTCATGACCTTCTAGAAATGGGTGGGACCGCCTAAAGGTTCGGCTAATGATTTATTAAGCTTAGACTTAACTCGGACTCTCCTGAGCCCATGCCAATTCATGACTTAGGATTTGATTCATTAACATGCAAATGATTTTCAATCAAGGGTCGTAACTAATCGATTTTTGGTGGGTCGATTAGAAACTTAAGTAAAGTAACAGGAGAATTACTTTACTCTTACAAACCAGAGATTCTGGGAACAATACTTGATTATGCTAGATCTCTCTAATACCCTTTTGATATCTTTCCTCTTTTATTTCAGAAAAATATTTTGCAAGCAACTTGCATTGGTTTTAATTTACTACTCCTAATATGTAAGGTGATCAGGCAAGTGCAAAACCATTATTTAACGCTAAATAATCAAAGCGTTAAATAAATTACAAGCACATGGAGGAAATATTTACCTTGAAACAATGGATGTATCTGCAAGCGTTAGCTAAAAAATACATCATCTTAAACATGATTTCTAATTAATGCACAATTTCACTCAAAATCTTTTTAGGTTTTCTCTTGTTTAATGAAAATCATGCTTTATGAAATGCATGCTAATGATCTAATATGAGATGCGACATAACTTATTAAATGTCCTAATTCTTACAGGATAAAAAAAATATTATTCTAGCATGACACGCAATTTCCTAATTATATGAACCTAAACATGCAATTTCTAATATGACATGGAATCTCATTAAATGACCTAAATCTGCAATTTCTAATTGAATGAGCCTAATATATGCACTAGCAATATGACATGACCTAAACTACATGACATGCATGCAATATTTTTTGTGTGTATTTCCATGCAAATTCGAAATTAGAAAATAACCAAAATAAATTACCTAGTTCTAGATATTATTTGATTCGATTAAGGGATTAAACTATGTCACATCTCGAACCCCGAGCACGCGACAACCCATTCACTTTGGTCAAATGAATGCAACGTCCCAAGACGCGTTGCCAACCATTCTTTTTATTTTGCGATTAAACACATACAAAAGCGAATCAACAAAATATCCAGTCAATCAAGGCAAGGATAGCAGAAAGACTAATGCAACAATACCAACGTCATTTTTATTCTTGTACTAATTAACCCTAAGAAGTTTATACACAAGCCCCTTAATCAGGCGACTTCCTCTATAGTCATCCAAAGATACTAAATAGGGTTAATTTACTTCCTTCAACCATCGGGCACACAATCCTACTGCCTTGCACGACGTGCTCCAACATTGTTCAATCCATGGTGATATAGGTGCCATAACTACAGACTTGAAAATGTTCAACAACGACAAGTGAAATATAATCTCAGTGAGTTATCACCCTAAGCCCCGATTAAGACGTCAACTCGCCTCGAGGTACCTATCCCATGACCAAATTCACATCAAGCAAATCAAATAGCAAAACAATTCATGTTCACCCTAATCAATGACTTGATCTACTCGGTGACCCTTTGAATAAAATCGACAAGCAATCAACTCACAAGCAACCTTACCCGATCATGCCATACCATACACAGTAAGTACACATGCATATTACAATTAATGCATCTTTCACTCTTAACATTGCATTAATCAATCACAATCGAGTTGTATTGCAAGTGATTTCACATGGCCATTGCCACACCCTACACAGTACCAACTCAGGCATATCATAATCAGTGCAACCAACACATGCATAATCAGAACACATCATAATATATTTCACATGCACCCCTGCATGTACACACATTCCTATTATTATGCCCTCACTAGGGCCACCAAACTCCCGTCAGTGTGTACAACCAAACTCCTGCCGATGTGTTCTAACTTAGCCAAGCATCGCCCCCACCTCATTGGGCACGACTACATCTAGAACTCCCACCCAGATAGCATTCCTGAATGAGCATAGGTCTGGCATCTACTGTGACCCACATCCAGACTCCTGCCGGGATTTCTGACAAGTCGGACTCCATTCCCTGAACTCCCGCCGAGGTGACAGGTTATATTTTGTGACCACACAAGCACACCACAATAATCCATTTTAATTCATTTACATGAATTAGCTAATGCAAACGCGGTACATGTTCAACATAATAATTCACTACATATTTTTCACATAAAAATTGCAAGAAAATAATCTCACGTTGTCACATAAATATTGAAAACCTATTAAAATTTGCATACCTTACTTTTTAAACATATTGGCCTCATTTATACTGCAAAACTCGACATATACACCTGACACCTCGGGGTTTTCCCTTTATATGTTATAAAAAAAAACCTTGTAAAAATTACTACTTTGGGTTTCATGTGAGGCAAATATTTTTGAAGGCAATGCAAACATCAAATAGCATGACATGTGTAGGAAAACATCATAAAATTCAGGTCAAAAGTATACAAACGTCAAAGCATAATTATCAGAACAATCAAGCACTTGACAAATTCAATTACATGATCAATACCCTATTGATCCAAGCAACAATTCAACATGTTTTAATAAATACGGACTCATCAAATTAGTCTCACAATTTAATTATAAATAAATAATATTATTCATAATTAAATTAAACTAATTATTATTAAAATAATTAATAATAAACGAATTTAATAAATAATTAAAAATAAATTAATTCTTTTTAATAAAATACTAATCAAGATTATCTCACTAATCCTTGATTATCCTAATTAACCACCGTTAATTAGTACTAAGCATGATTAACAAATTAATTAAAGTTAACCATAGTTAACTAACCTAACCATGCTTCCACCATAGTTAATTAACTCAACCATAGGTCAACTCTAGTTAATTAACCCAACCTTAGGTTAATTAACTCAACCCAAAGTCAACTTTAGCTAATTAACCCAACCTTGGTTAATCAACTAACCATAGTCCATTTTTTGACTAATATAACCATGGTCATCTTTCTAACCACCCATCTTAACCATAGTTAATCTTAATTAATCCCTTAACTAAGATTAACTATAAATTAATCTACTCCTAAGTAAGTTTAACGGACTAATCAAAGGATTAGAGCATAAACTCACCCGACGACTATTCCGACAACACGAGCACGACAGCGGCGGCAAGGGGAACGCGTGGCTACCTCATGGACAACAACGAATGACAACCAATGGCCAAAACCCAGCAAAACAACTTCCGGTGAAGCTTATTTGCACCAAACAAAGGGAGAACAATGGCTAGCAGGGCTGGACGGCGGCTGGACAGCAGCTGGCTGACCTCCGAACGGCAGCCAACAGCTTTGGTGAGCAACAGCAACTCCGACCATCAGCAGTAGCGAACAGTAGGGCCAAAAACAGCAACAACCAAGCGGAAAATAGAGGAAAATGGAAGAGAAAGAAGAGAGGAAAGGGGGCGGTGGTCTAGTGGTGGTTGGACAACTCCTCGACGACGGTAAGGCAGCAAGGACGGCAAGCAGTGGTGGTCCGGATAGCAAGGGGGCATGCAAGGGGAAGAACCAAGGAGAAAAGGAAAGGAAAAGAGAGAAAATGAGAAGAAAATGTGAGAGAGAGTGGCTACCAAGGGGGGACACGCATGAGAGAGAGAGAGAGAGAGAGAGAGAGAGAGAGAGAGAGAGAGAGAGATGAAGGAAAGAGAGAGATATTTCTCTCTTCAAGCCAACTTCATTTCCCAACAATTTTCATCATTTCCCTTGACTTTCTCTCTCTTTTGTCCCCCAAAATTAAATGTATCTTCTAGAAAGGGTAATTTTGTAATTTCCCCCCAAGTATAGTATACCATACTATACATGTATATGGGCCAAGATTTTATAAGAGCTTGAATAAAATTTATTTGGGCTCAAAAGGATGAGAAACGGGCTTGAAAATGCTATTGGGCTCTAATGGGCTTGCTTTGGCCCACTTGGGCTTGGTGGGCTTGGTTGGGCCCACTTGGCCAACCCACATTAGGCGTGAGGCCCATTTGGCCTTCAGTCAACCCAACTCTTTTTTTGGCTCCAATTCTCAACCCATTCACCTTTTTCTGATAATTTTCGAGCCTACCGATAAATTTGAAAATCAATGACGCAATGCCAAGTATTTTAGTCTTAACATCCTTGAAAGTTTAATATCCAAAATTGAATTGAAATTCGTGGTTAAAATCGATCAATTGCGACTTTAATACGACTTAACTATCCAACAGCGTTTAGGGGTTCTCGCTCGCTTGACCCGTGGTTTATAACTTTTCAATCCACGATCATGCCTATTTAAATTAGAGCAATCCTCGATTGTCAAGTAATCATGAGGGGTTAATTGCTCACACTAAGTACAAAGCCAAAAGGAAATCGATTTAACGTTGTTCGTAATTAATGACAAAATTGTGCGGAATCACCCGCAATCCAACCTTGTATTTCTACCAAATCGATTTATTTCCATTCACTAATTAGATTACAACAGTATGGTATCGTCCCGGCCATCCCTAATTGAATTCACTGGTCGTACGTATATCGATCATTAATTGCATTTCCGAATAGTTAATTAACTTATGAGGGGCCAGCTCAGAGTAAACGTAACTAACAGCGCATTGATAAAATAACTATTTTGTATATCCCGAGATGGATCGAAATTAAGGACGTCACAAACTAGGCCTAAACCTAATTTAAATTGGAATGTTATCTTCATTAGATAATTCCTAATCTAGAATGCCACCTATTTGGGAAGCCCTATCTAAACTTATTCTAATTAATTTAAAAAAAAATTATATAGAATCAAATTAAACATGCAATCTTATCCTAATATGCAATGTTACTAATTAAAAGCTACATCTTTTTGTGATTTTTTTAAAATAAGAATAGAAATAAAATCAAGCAACAGATAATATCCACCGCCCAAAAGATATCATCCATATCCATCTAAATTTAAAAACAAATAAAATCGACAAATCCTATCTTCAACATGAGATCGGGTTGGTGGACTTTCTGTGCGATCACGGTCGTATTTGGTGCGTGAAATCGAATTGCCAATCATTGCAGATTGTGAAACTAGGAAATTGTCCCAATTCACGGATACTCAAAAAAAATCTTTTAGATTTGGCATATCTTCAAGACATCTAATTAACAAAGCAATATATTCAAATTAGGCTACTAAATGTATCGATATTGAATCGGATAACACATTACCTAATTCGAGATATTAGGCAGATGACGTTTCCAAATTGAGCCAACCACGGATGATTGTAATCGCAGTGGTGGATCACGGTGTGGACTTCTCGCGAGGACAGTGACGGGGATGATTCACGGCTGAAGGAACTGGTATGGCGCGGCCTTGATGCGTGCCAGTGTACTGGCTCGGTGACGCTCGGGAAAAATTCACCAGCTCTGTTGCTCTCTCCACTGATGGACCTTTCTTTTTTCGTTCAGGCGCAAAACAGAAATCTGATGCTCTTAGTGAAAAAGAAAAAGAAATTATGACCAAAAAAAATATATAGAAATGAAGAAAACTGCCCACTGGATAGCACCCAAATATATGCAGCCCTTTTCTTCGGCTTTTATATCCACAGAAGTCATATTGTGGATGTAATAAATGGGCCCAGGCAGCCCGTTTCTCCTAAAGTCAAGCCCAAGCCCAGCCCAGCCCATCATTTCATTTCCTCTTCAAATGAAGGGGAACTCAGCGGGGAGTAAAAGAAACGCTCGTTCGTGAAGAAGAGAAGATGAAAAAGGGAAAAATAGAGAAATTTTTGTGCTTGCACGATCCGAACGTCCCCAGAAGCCTAATCAAGTGGGAATTGCAATGACGAGTAAGTATTCAAGCCTATTATTTGTCTAATCTAAGTAATTTTCGAATGTGGGTTTTAAATTTGGGTTTATATCGATTTTGAATTATGACGTTCAATTTGGGATTTTTTGGAGCTGCGATTTTTGTGGAAATAATGGTCGAGGGCATTTTGCGGAGAGGTGGGATTTGACAAAAATCAATTCCAAAATACAAGTTGATTGGAACAAAATCCCAAAGTCGGCATGTAAGTTATGCGTAACGGATATTACAAATTTAAAAAAGGATGAATATGTGCCTTAAATAAGGTTACTTTTTAGTGTGTAGAAATCATTTTATTAACGATTAAACATGGTTTAGTCAAGTGATTCGTTAGAGATATGCATTACTCAGTTTTTAACCTTTGTAAATCATATGCAATTAATAAACGGCCCGCAAGAAAATTTATGCAATCACCTTTTGATAAAACGACACGAGCATTTTAAGAATTCTTGCACAATCAAATTCTTATAATATCATCAATCTAACACCAATTTACATTGACAGAAGATCTAATAGAGATTTATAAATTGTTACTTCAAATTAGTTGAGCAAATGCATCATGCCACAAGCTTAATCAAGCTCATTGTGCAAGCTCAAACGGCCGTGATACCCTAATTAGCAACACGTTCTTTTTTAATGAAATGTGTTTATACGAGCCAACATAATTAATGACATGAATTAACACGTTCTCATCGTAATTTGAGATTGGTTCAACTTACCCTTGTAAGTTGCCCACGATTCATTCATGGATAGACAGACAGACAGACAATGGTTCATTCAGTTCCAACAAATGGGCTTCAACTCAAGCCATTGGGTCTAAGTCAGATTACTTCTAAAGCGATCTGAAAGTTCAAGCTACGAAGCCCAATATCTCACGAGAAAAGTAGAAATATTTCTTGTATCGAACTCGCTCGATTTCACAGCCGTCTGACCGACGTCCTAGAAGTCGCGTGATCTTTGGTGCTCCACTAGTCGACGTTCCAACTTCAGACGTGGATCAACCAAGAAAAAGGGTCGCGTACCGACTACCGAGGTTCCAAATAATACCGTATAAAGCATTTATGTACCTTCATCGCTAGCAATTGGGCTAGGCTTCCAAAATCTGGCACAAAACATGGGCCTAAATGAAGAACGGGTTCGGTTCCAAAATGAGTAAAATGGTTGGGTCATTCCCATAATTTTCGGGCCTATCATTTAGTCCCGTTCTGTAAAGCTCGGAGATGAGAATAATTGCAAAAGTCTAAAACAGCACTTTTGCCTCCAAAAATATACCTCTATCCTACTTTGCTCTCAGAAATCCATTGGATCTTTATCCAGACCTATCAAACGGGTGGTTTAGGTAGGGTTAAAAATAGCTCAATCCAAATTGACTTATTTATATGTAATGCACATTAAGTATGATCCATACCCCTATTTAGCTTGACCTGGTCCATTTTACTAAACCACGTTCATAACATCTTTTCTTGACCAAGGAACCTATAACATCGTCACCTTTAACGTTAGGGCAGTCCGTGTATGGTCTCCTCTTGCAAGTGCCTCATTCAAATTGTCGTAGTTGTGTTGCATGATGACAAGTGGATTCACCAATTCAATCATTGATTCAATCGGGATTGGCCATTCCCTCAAAGTTGATGCTTTCTGATTCACTTCATCTGCACCTTCTTGCTAAATAAAATAAAATAAAATAAAAAAGAAGGCTTGCAAATATGCAAAGGTAAGCAATTTGTATAAATAATGTAAAATTTAGGAACGAAGAAGAGGATAGTATAACTAGATATTCAACTACGACGGGTTTGGGGAGGAACAAAAGCATTACTCATATTTGATAAAGCATTGTTTAAATCAAAATACTACATGACCATACAATATGTATGTTATCTCATCTCCTTGTAAGAAGCGTCATCCAGATAAAGTAACAGCCCAGGAGGCAAAACCCAACTTGTGATAAAAGGTCCCAACTTATCGGAGCTATGGACATGTAAAAATTAGACCACTAATCTCTATAAAAATAGACGTGATAATTTGAATGCTTGTTTACTATGTCTAGACCTGTTAAATAGGTAGGTCAAGTTGAGTTGAAAATGGTTTAACTCAAATTCAACCCAATTAATCCGTTTTTGACATATTTTTATACAATACAAATCTAGTGTCCCTTACCCAATCAAACTCATATTGCAAAACACATTTTAATATTTAACCAAATTCAAGAAAACTCATATATAAATTGAGGTGAGAACATGAAGCATGCGAGAGAAAAATCAAGTTAAGATGAAAAGGTGAAGAGAGAGTTATAAAGATGAGTTGAGTTTAAGTAAGTCATGAACCCATTTAATACTTGTATTATTTTAAGCTTTACCATTCTAAACTCATTTATGACTCATTTACGACTCATTTACTAAATGGATAATTGTCTAAAAAGTCTTTGGCCTTATTGTATTTTTGCCAATTCGATCATAAATCCTTAAATTATATTAATTAAGTCCTAATTTTTTTTCATGTTTTGCCAATTGAATCTATCTCACCAATTTAACTCGAAATCGTTGATATGGATGCTAGTCATTCTATGTGGCATGAATGACTTTAATGTTGACTATTTTAAAATAATATGTTAATATTTTTTTTCGATTATTGATTCATCGATTTATTCTTTTCTTTATTCTTTTCTTTCTCTTTCCTTTTTTTCCGTTTCTTCCTCTAATTAGTTGTTAGCAATTGTTGAGACCCAGTGACTGGCTAGAGGAAAAAGGGAAGGAAATAAAAGAAAAAATTATTATTAAAAATGATCTACTTTAGTGCCTACAACACCATATAAAACGGTTGATGTCCCTGTTAACTATTTCCAGCTCATATGGGCCTAATTAGTAAAATGTAAAAAGAATTATGACTCAATTGTTGCAATTAAAAAATTTAGGACCAAATTGATAAAAGTGCAATAAATTTAAAATTTTTGGACAATTCCCATTTACTAAATATAACTAAACCTTACAATAACTTAGATATTGAATGGTTAAGAAATTAGTTTATGACCCATTCTAATAAGTCTACCAAGGTTAAAGTTAATTAAACATTAATTCTCGAGGACTAAAGAGGAGCTGAGAAACGATGCGACATCCCAGAGAAATGGTAGAAAACAGAGGAAAAGATGGATCTGGGCCTCGAGACGAATTTTACGAAAGATCAGGGCCACAACTGCGAAACGGACAAAGTACCGCGTATCAATTTAGCAATAAGATCCGCCGGGCACAACGAGGAGCTGAAGCTACCGTACGATACGAACAACGAAAACACTTCGTGAAAAACCCTTTTACCATTTCCAGCCCCAAGAAAATCATTCCATCCTCTTTCTCTCTCCTTCCTTCAAAGGGCTCGAGATTCGTTCATGAAGATCGCCGTCTGACCGGAATCCCCGCCGCCGATCCCTCCTCGTTCGCCCTCGCGTCGGTTCGCCATGGATCCCAGCCAGGTGAGTCGACTCGGTCCTCCTCGTTCTCTCGTTCTTCGCCGCATTCGGTTTCCCGGCGACGTTTCCGGCGTCGATTTGGTCAATTCCCGTGATTTTCGCCCGTGTTTGGTGTTCGAGCGTCTCTGTAGGATGTCGGTCGCGCTCGCTTGTGCTTTGGATTTCGTCGATTGGCTCGGTTTCGCGTGGGGCGAGATCTGCCCGCGTTTCGGGGTTAGAGCCAGGTTTTCGAGTTGGTCATTGAATTGAGTTCGATTTGAGTTCGTTTATGTCGTTCGGAATCTAGTGGCGAGGTTAGGTTGTTATGTAGGCATGGAACGTTCAGTCGATCTTGAATTTGAAGGAAGAAGGGGGAGAAGAAAATAGCCAAGATTTTGCCTGACTCTGCTGACCTTTCAGAGTGGAAGTTGAATTCATGGGTAATTGTGTCGTTTCGGAGTGGATTTATGGATTCAATTGCTACTCTTCCTGTATATGGAGGAAGATCCTTAAGATGAGAACTGGATTTGAGCCCTTGATTAAGTATATCGTAGGTGGTGGGAAAAAAATTGTTTATGGCTGGATCTTGGCTTCCTATGGGGGCTTTTCTGGAACATGTTTCCTCCAAGGGTAGTCTATGCTGCTGGATTATCTCTTACTATGAAAGTACCCGACGTGATTGTGAATGGGGCATGGCACTGGCCTTCTGCTAGGTCTGAAGAACCTAGTTCTTATTCAACCTGCATTATGTGGAATTCAGCCAAATGTTGAGCAGTCTGACTGAATTGTAAGAGTGGGCTTTTCTGCCAGAAAATTTTCTATTAATAGTGCTTGGAGCAAAATTCAATCTTCAGCTGGTAAAGTGCCCTATCTTAAGGTGGTTTGTTTTGCTTCAAACATACCAAAACCAGCTGTATTAGCTGGCTTGTCATTTTGAAAAAGCTGCTATAGAGAATGATGTTTGCCTTCTATGTGGATCATTCCCTAAATCTAGGGTTCATTCATTTGCTGAATGTACTATGTCTTGTGAGGTCTGGAGCTTAGTTTATAGTTGATGTGGTATTCAAAGAGTTTGGCAAAGTTGCCAAGGTGATATGCAGTGGACTTGTGCTAGTTGGAAGGGGAAAGCTATAGCAAATGTTACTTGCAAGATTGCATGGTGTGCTGTTACTTACCATATCTGGTTTGAGAGAAATGGAAAGCCTCATGATGATAATTGTCTTGTTTCTAATAGTGGTATTATGTCAAGAGTAAATTGTGATGTTTGGTATTGGCTGGGCAATGTCTAAACATGTAATTTATTAGTACAGTCTCTGAGCAGGCAGATCTGCAGTAAGAGACTTATGACTTGAGTTGCTGTATTTCTTGAGTCTCGGTTGTAATCCTTTTTGTCATTTGTAGCAGGATAATCCTGCTTCGTTTATTTGAATAAAACTAATTTGTTTACATAGAAAAAAATTTTCCGGCATAGGAGAATTGTATAACTTAGAAAATAAGTGATCTTTACGTATGTAAACTTCGTATGAGGTCAGGACATATTGATCTTTTTATGCTTCCATCAATAAAAGGTTTAGCAGTTGACAGGGGATCCCTGAAGGAGCAATAAAGATAGATATACTCAGAAATAGTGAAGCTTTATCCCTTCTTTTTGGGCTTGTGCTATAGGGCATTTTGAATGATGATAGAAATAGAGACTATCATGCTGTAGGTGTTTGATGGATCTTGGGTTGTTTTCGCTTGTCTATAGTCTGATAGAGTTGTGGACAGCATGATTCTTTTGAAGAATTCGTCTCATAAGTCTTTCTTTGCTATAATCACCTCTGTCATGGCATAATCTTTTGCTACTTCCTGCAGCCTGTAGTAGAAAACTATGCCAACCCAAGGACGTGTTTCTTTCATGTCGCCTTCAAGGTAAAGATAGAAGATTATCTGTAGGAAGTTTTGATCAATCATTTCTAAATTGGGACTTTAGAGTTATAATGTTTAATTTTTCTTTGGCAGGCTGCTGCTTTGGCATTTTACATATTATCTGCTCTCTTCTTCGATAATTTTGTCATCATATTTGTGGTGACGGTCTTCCTTGCTGCTCTAGACTTTTGGGTTGTGAAAAATGTGAGTGGGCGTATCTTAGTGGGTTTGAGGTGGTGGAATGAGATAAATGATAATGGTGAGAGTGTTTGGAGATTTGAATGCCTTGACCAGGAGGTGAGCTAAGTAGCGTTGATATTCTAGTTTACTTGCATTGTTTTTGTCCAAAAAATTATCTTCAGAAGATCTGATTGTGTTATTTTGATGCTAGTCATTGGCACGGATGAATAAGAAAGATTCGTGGTTATTCTGGTGGACTCTTTACCTTACGGTAAGTTCACATATCAATGTGGCAACTCATGCTTATTGCTCTTCCCTCAGAAATGAAAAACAAACTGCAAAAATGAAACCAAACTCACTTTCTTGCCAGGAGACACCAAAGTTAACATATAGAAAGGTCTTGCAAACAATTACATGAACTCTGAAGCTTCAACTTTTCAAAACAAGGACATACCAAAGAGTGCTTTGGTATTCTTGAAAATGAACGGCAAATCATAATGGTATTAGGAAGTTATATGACAATAAGTATATCTTTTAACCTGTTGATGTTTAATCCTTAACTTGTAGTTGTCCTATTCTTTATGTTGGGGTCATTGTTTGGCACCATTGCAGGTGCTTGGAGCCTGTCTTTCAGCTTCAATTATTTTCATTATCTACATCCAAGGTTATTTTTATGTTTGCAGGCAGTTTTATGGACTATCCTTGGTATATTCTCACTCATAAGGTTCCAGGCTGACTATCTCCTTGTTGTTGGAGTTTGTTTGACTCTCAGCGTTGCAAATATTGTGGGCTTCACCAAATGCCGCAAAGGTGGGTAGTAACTCTCCTTCTAACCTTTCTGGTGGTTTTGTTCCGATATATCTTCAAAGCATGGTGATTACTATCTGTCTGCAGATATATCCACCCTGTGCTTAGTTCTTTGAAGAGACAATTTATAATGTTAAGGCTACTTGAGATAGGGGATCGTTAATTCAAGTCCTTGTCTAGTAACTTCTAGCTTAAGGTGTACAAGCTAAGATTTAGCTTGCATGTCAGGGCTTTCTCATCTGGCATTCTATGGCCTTGGGACACTTTAGTTGACTCTCTAGATTTTAAAGTCGGCTGTCTCTGTTTATGAAGTTTTCCTCTGTGCTGATGAGATTGTTGGCTGTATTTCCCAGATGCCAAGAAGCAGATTCAGGCATTTGCTACCCAGACGATTGCCACTCGGTTTTCTTCTACGTTACAATCAGCATTTAGTGTCGTTTGAACTGCATATACCACAAAATAACCTCAGGGGAAGAAGTCACGTGAAGGTGAGAAGTGAAATGTGGTAGCAACTTGTGTAAAGATGATACCGATGACTCTACTGGCCAGTTTTGGATACGATTCTTTCTAATGGGAAAAAGGGGAAGTCTTTGGGTCGAATTTCCGTAGGATACATAAATTTTGTACTGTGCCTATTATATTTCTTCTTCTCATAGTATCATGGATTTTGTAATGAGCTCTTTAAGCTGAATGATTGAGTGTTCTCTGTGGTTTCTGTTTCGCGTCATCTCTCCTACCGCCTGTTTTGCTGTGGGGTCTCTGTTTTCGAAACAGGCGCCCTCCTAACCAATTAGATCAAACTGTCTTTCTTCAGATATGCAAGTTTAGTGGAGAAATAAGTATCATTTCAAGGAAGCTTCATTTTGGATATACACATATGACATGGGATTCCCAGCTGCTAAGAAACCATAACTTGCAGGTCATGCGTTTGGCTGTCACTTTCTGTATAGCTAGTGAAAATTGTCCGGTCATTGCCCTTTGAGAAGGACGTCTATGTCAATATCAGAAACTGAAATTCTGCTTTCATTTCATGATTTTTACTATGAAGTTTCAAAGGGTAAAAGTTAGGTAGACTCTATTTTTTGTTCTTTGACCACCTTTGATTTGGAATTTTTTCCAGCTTCATCGCATCAAAGGAAGATTTTATCGAATAAATCCCTCGCAGTGCTTCAACCCAATTCGACCAAAGTCAGGTCAATTGGGATTTGTGTTAGAATATGTCAAATATTCGACCCCAGTTACCTGTTAATACGTGGCTATATTAAATATGCATCTTCTTTTTTTTGTCTTTTTTTTCCCTTCTCGAATTACACACGAACGATGCTTTAAAACAATCGGCACACATGCATTTTAGGATTAATACATTACATGCTCTTGGGAGGTATACACAGTTTACATATTTCATAACAAAATGCTTTTTAACCATTATTTTTCTTAATAACATGTCAGATTATAGAAATCCTTGGAAGTTAGTAATTACTAATTAGTTCATTTTTCTCGATAAACAAGTTAGAAAAACAATTCAAACCAAAAAAAAAAAAAAAAAAAGTTAGAAAAACAAGAATATGGCATGTTAGCACTCAATCGACGAGCCTACCAATGAATGCTATTATTAGCTTTACGGTGAAAGTGCATCCTCGATTTTCGATATCGATCATGAACAGTTCAGCGTGCTCATAAGCATCCACGATCGAGATGGCATCATGCTCCCGCATTAGCACGCCCTATTTCTCCTGTACGAACCGCGTGTTTGATTCATAGATTCGAAATTACTATTCAATTCTATATTTTACTATTCAATTCTATATTTTAGTCACAATGGATGAATAATACTATTGCTGACGTCACTTCTATCTTAAGTAACTCTTGCTGCTCCTGGGCACTTCCCTCCATGAAAATTTCGTTCTCCATTTTTTCTGGGCACTGAGCACAGAAACAACGACGACGATGCCTCCCCATTTGCGACGGCGACGACGACCGGCGGGAGAAGAAGATGAAGAGGCACAACAACGACAACCGCAACCCAATTTCGAAGTGGGCACGCTTGTCGAGATCGCCTCCACCGACGACGGCTTCCGCGGCTCCTGGTACACCGCCACCATCGTCCGCCGCCGCCCCTCGCGGCGGTCCTCCTCCTCCGCTGCCTCCTACGCGGTGGAGTTCCAGGAGCTCTACGAGGACGAGGAAGGGACGCGCCGGGTCACCGAAGAGGTGGAGGAGTCCCAGATCAGGCCGATACCTCCGGAGGAGCCGAACCCGAAGAGGGACTTCGAGGTGGGCGACGAGGTCGAGGCGCGTTACAACGACGGGTGGTGGGAAGGCGTGGTGGTGGATAGACTGAGGGGCGGGAGGTTCGGGGTCTTGTTCAAGGAGTGGAAAGAGAGGGTGGTGTTCAAGGTCGGGGATTTGAGGGTGAGTTGCAAGTGGGTTGATGGGTCTTGGTTGCTACCTAGTGCTGCTGCTGTTGAAGATCCACAGGTTTGACACTTCCTTGTGATTTGTTCTTGAACAAGTTTGGATTTTTTCTCTGTGGGTGTGTTCGATCCTTAAGCTATTTTAGGGGACAGCAGTGCGCAGAAATGTAGTTTGAGTGGTTAGAAAGTGAATGACCTTTTGTTTTCTGTAGATGTAGGAGTGTTCTTGGTGCTGAGTTAGGCTGCTACTTCAAGTGTTGGAGTGAGTCCAGCGTGAAAAGGAACGATCTTTATGTGGCATTAGATGTTCCGGACGCTCAAGAATAGTTAATCCTGTGTTTTCATGAATTATGAGTTGGAATTCTACGTTGAAGCAAGTGTAAAGTTCCTGGCTTGATGAAGCTTCCGTTTTGGCTTGCATTGTGGGTTTAGGGCGGATGAGATTGTAGCTTAGTGGTTTTGTGCTTTGGTGCACGTTGATTATGATGCAGCAATCCACTAAGACGTAATGATCCCTGGTTGGTTGATGGAGTTGGTCAAAGAGGCATTATTCATCTTCTATATTGAAACTATGCAAATATATGAAAGATCAAGGATTGAAATTGAGAGAAGAAATCTAGGGAATCTAGTATGCGTGTTGTTTGTGAGGCTTAAATTCCACAACCCTGTCTCACAGTGAAAATAGTTTGTGATTTCTTACTGACACATGAAAAATCGTACAGCAGGAAGCACGATCACAGATGGAGATGAAGGGTGCCAAAAAGATGAAAACTAACGAATTCACTAAGGGCACTCCAGTTGAGGTGAGCAGCGATGAAGATGGATATCGTGGTGCCTGGTTTGCAGCAGTAATTGTTGAAGAGGTATCCAAGGGAAAGTACCTTGTTGAGTTCAAGAACTTTAGGACGGAGGATGGTGCTGAGTTTTTGAAGGAAGAGGCTGACGCTTTGCATATCCGGCCCTGTCCACCTGAAATTGTAGTTGCTGACAATTTTGATTTGTTTGATGAAGTAGATGCTTTGTATAATGACAGCTGGTGGGTCGGTGTGATCTCTAAGGTTCTCAGCAAATCAAGGTACACCGTTTACTTCAGAGACACCAAGGAAGAATTAGAGTTTCAACACTCTAACTTGAGGATACATCAGGAGTGGATTGGTGGAAGATGGATGACTGCTTCCTTGGTACCAAAAAACATGGGCCTAGTGTAAATTCTCTTTGATGCTGCTTAAGGTTTGTTTGGAAACTCTGTTGGTTTGAGGGCATGTGGAAACTTCAAATCTAATTGCTTCCATTGGTTTATAGTCAAACTTGGTAAAGTTTTCACAAAACAAAAATATATACAACTATAAGTAAAATCTAGGGTCTAAAACGTCTAAAACGCACAAGATCAAGCATTTGACCCAATTGGAGATAAATTTTCTTAGATTTGAGAGCTCCTCCCTTGTCAAAAGGAGCCATGACTTGAGTGTCTTCAAATTCATAATGCTTAAATGCCCTTAAATTACTTATGTGGG
Organism: Corymbia maculata; assembly: GCA_014182735.1. NCBI lineage: Eukaryota > Viridiplantae > Streptophyta > Magnoliopsida > Myrtales > Myrtaceae > Corymbia > Corymbia maculata. Next base: position 20,355,680 of record CM024683.1, on the reverse strand, counting down.
TCTTTGGAAACCGTAGGCTGGATGTCCTGAGAAAAGAATCAACTGATTATTTCATGAACTAGAGAGACCTGATCTTTTTCCCCTGTTAAGTGAGAGACCCAATTATGGTTTCTTAATTTCCCTAAATTCGCCAGAAAACCTACTATCGTTTTTGATTGTCGATTATGTGGGAAAAGGAAGGTTGTCTTGAGAAGTGAAAACTTAACACTGATAGGTTTGGCTCTTCTGCGGGGTTTAGTTGTTCATGGGGCTTGCCTATATATGCATGTATTTTGTTTCTTCTCTAACAGTGGATTGGTAGGTTAGACATTTGAGTAGCACTTATCCTCTCTTCTTCTGATGTTTCCAAGCCGGCTGATGTAGAGTAGATAGGCAAAGCAGCCAATGGCAGTTTTTTCTTGCCTATCGATAGATAGCAAGTTGCTTTCAAGCTCAAATAATTTGAAAACGAATTGCTACTTTGTTCTTGTTATTTGGAGTGGTATTCTCTGCCCTTGTCAAATAAAGTAGAGGGAGAAAACTCGAACAGAGAGGGATGTGGTGGGGGAAAGAAAACACTCTCAGAGATCAAGACTGGATTGGTTTTTTCATCAAAAAATGAAGAAAGCTGAGGCAAATGTTTGCATTTGAATTTAAGCAGTGGATGCGTTAACCAGAAGCTTTGGCAACATTATGCCAGAGGATTTGTGGATCTGGTTGTAAATCCTGGAGTAAATGCAGCTGGGGTAGAAAGCCTATGGTGGAAATTGATGTGTATCATTGATGAGGAGGAGATCAATTCAGGTATCTGTACGGTTCATATGTGAATTAGTACGCACCTCAGGGTACATCAGTTGGCCTTAAGAATGTTGTAGTCAGCATCTTCCGGACTTCATATAGTTATTTCTGTTAATTATGCTATACCATTGAAGAAAACATCTACTTTTTAATGGTAATTATCATAAAAAAAACTTGCATTTGCATTAAGTATTCATTTACCGACTATCGACTAGATCTTGTGTTTACAAATTACCAGAGTTTGAAAATGTGATTAAAGGGGAATTGAAAGCATTTGCAACGAGCACTGGCAGGCACTTGTCTGCTTATTTGACCCCTTGCCATACCAATTCAAAATGCTCGAGAGGTGCTGTAAATGAAGCATCCTCAGTTTTTGCATGATTTGCTCGTTCCCTTGCATTGGCAAGTCATTTCAAGTATCTTCGAAGTGGCAACTCCTGTTGAATTATTTGTGACAATGAAGGCTTTTCTCTAGAATGCGGAGCGAACCAAGTGATGGATCATGGATAATGTTGAACTCAGTCTCATTGCCGGTGCATGAGAAGGAGTTTCTGTTTTGTCTGTCAAGAATGGATTAGTGACCTTTGTGCTATGCCAGGCCGTGTATATAATGGTGGATAACTGTCCTAAGTGAGATAGTACGCGGATAGTTGAGATTTAAAGAGTACAGAAAGAAGAACGTATGGTGGAGCAATTCAATGATAGAATGTTCTCCTATCTAGATTTCCAAGACTTACGAGGATTTTATCAATGCAAGCATAGACCTTACCTGAGAGCTAAAAGACGACTTACCGTCACATTTAGTTTTCGACACTTGATTAGGGGTGAGCCGAAGCAGTTTGTTCTGAAAAAGTTTAAGACCAAACCAAACTACCAAATGATCTGGTTTGATATGCATATTACTTTGTTTTGTCCTCTTGAACCAAACCATACCATAAAAAAAATTCAACTCGCTTCCTTCCCACCCCAGTTAATCACTTCCTATCTGCAGCCGATAGCTGCCCTACTTCACCTCTCAAGGTGAAGGCATTGCCCTCTGATCTGACTCACGACATGACCTAAGCTGACCGTGCAACAATTCTCATCACCATCTCCTGCCAGTTGCTAGTCGGTACCACTCATTTTGTGCTGTTGACATACATTTATCGGTATTGATTCGGTCATCATTGTTCACACGGTCGCACATGAACACTGCTGTTATCACTTTCGGCAGCAAAATCTACCACCTCCATGCTGGTCATAAGCACAAGTTACAGCAGTTCAGGGACTTTCTTCATGAAGGGCAGATTATGCATTGGAAAGCCAAATTATTCCTCACGAATGATTGACCGAGGAGGCTGATTTCAGGTGCCCGAGGCCCAAAAAGACATGCTCTTTCGATGCCTCAGTCTCCATTTTCTTCCGAGAAAGAAACAAAATTTAAGTTCGGAATGCTCTCTCAAGAAATGTGGAGTGAACGGTATGGTGATTGTCAAACCTATGCGCTCAGTCACACTAACTGTGCATGGAAGATTACGGCTAGTTCTAGCACTGATACTTCAGACAGTTCAACGAAAAGGAAGAGGAGTAAAAATTGGTGAGTGCTACTTAGTAACTTAACTTGTTGGCTTACTTGCTGGGCCTCCAGGACTTGGTTGATGTTTTTTTATTTATCCAAGCTTTATACACTGAACCCTCTAACAGTCCAAAACTGCAAAGTGCGAACTATATAGTCATCACAATTCATAAGGTCAAGGTTTTAAGCCTTGGGTTAAAATTGAATGGAAGCTGTCATAAATCGCTACCCGACCTAAGCTGACCGGGCGGACAAGTGCTTCACCGTGTCTTACAGCACAACTTATATCACACGTTTCTTGGCCTTGTAGCTAAAATCAAGTTTCACTTTTTTATAACATTCGTTGTATCGGGGAAAAGCGTCAAAAAAGTTCTAAACCTTTTACATTGATGCCAATTTAGTTCTAAACCTTTTATTGATGCTAATTTAGTCATAAATCTTTTGATTTTGAGCTAATTCAATCATAAAATTTTTAACCTAGTGCTAATTTGGTCTTTTAGGCTAATTTTGGCTAGATTTTGCTGACGTGGCGCATCCGGCATTGGCGTGGACAAGTTTTAATAATATTTTTTGATTTATTTATTTACTTATTTTTCTTTTTTTCCCTGTTCCCTCTTTCCTCCAGCCAATCACTCACCGGGCAATTGGCTAGAGGGGAGGGCTCGACAAGGTTAATGTCAACCTTGTCGGCCTCTAGCGCACCTCTCTAGCCACTGGCGAGGCTTGAGTTCCCGCCCATGGTCGCGAGGGCGGGTGAGGCTTGCCCTTGCCTAATCTAGCAAGGTTCAGTAAGGTCGAGCCTTGCCTAGCCCCTGGCGAGGGCTTGAGCCATCGCTAGAGGCCACAAGGTTGCGCTTATGATGGCTTGAGCCTTGCCACCCTTCCTTTGACGCGAGGGCGCCCTACCGAGTATTTGTGAATTTCTTGAATGGTTGTGCCAGGTTAGCAAAGCTTGATGCATTCTTTGTTTGTTAGCAGTAAAAGATCATAAAGTTCTTCCTGAAAGAAAAGAATGATATCATGGTGATATGATACAAAAAGAACAAAGCTCCTAACTACAAAATTGTTGGGATATGGTGGAAAGCAGGAAAAACTGGAAGATGTGCAGGATCATTGAGAGGTTCAATGGATAGTATTTAATTGTAAAAGCATCAAAGGAGTCTGGAAAAATCCACGCGCAAGAGATGAACAAAAGTGTGATAATCGAAGTCACATGTAAACATGCAAATTGTGTCGCATCAATGAATTATAATTTAAGTGACGATCCCATGGGAGGAAACCACGGCCATGTGACCGGATGGGCTCATCCTTAGTTTTTAGCAACAGCAACAACAGGAATGACAACGACAACAACCAAACCTCAGAGAGAGAGAGAGAGAGAGAGAGAGAGAGAGAGAGAGAGAGAGAGAGATTGCTGTTGCATACTTGAGAAGGTCAAAAGCTGCCACAGGGAGGCCAGGTGCGAGTTAGGTCACTGTCGTAACCGTGCAACTCACATCCAACATCCATCAAGACAAGATTCCCATCTGCAATCTGCAAAGAGTATTCGTAATGTTAAAGGTATTTTCAGTAGAATGTTGGAGGGCTGGATTAGCTGATCGAAATGGATCTCTATCATTTCGAGAATAGCTTATCGCACTTCCATTGTTCCAGCCACCTACAACAGGGTTGAATCTGGAAAAGAGAAATTGTAGAAGCATCTGCCAATCACTTCACTTGATTGCACATGTTTCACAAAATAAGCACAAATTTTGACACCATCCTGATGCATGCGTCAGATGCTTTATAATAGAATATGCAGAAGAGGCTTTACAGCGATAAGGATAAGCTTCTTTTGGTGTTAATGAAATACTTTCGCCATCCTCTGAGCGCCTCTCATTCTACGTTCATATTCAAAGTTTGCTGAGAGCATAGCCACATGAGGATACACTTTTGAATGCATCATTGTCTGCGAAAGAGCCTAGAAATAGGAGAAACATATGAGCCAAAGATACATGAGAAGTTTCCGTGACAGACTAATTTTTAAACGAAACACAAATACTGACAAAAGTATTCACTCAGAGTTCATCAGGGACACATTGTTTCTCGGTCTTTTCCATGATTTCATCAGGGACACATTGCTTCCTGCCATGCTAGATCTCGCTGGAACTGGAAGGAAGCATAAGAAGGAAGCATAAGCCACGATTTAAGGCGCGATGAGGATTCGCGAATTCACGAAATTGCCACGGTTGGGCCTCTTCCATTCTCACAGCCTGAAGGAATGATGGGCCGAAGCTTTGTTACCTACACTAACACCGTACGGACATTTTCGCCTTTAAGTAACCCGTTTGAAAGCATGGTGACATCAAACGTGACATCTAATGTGGAATAACTGAGTTTAAAGGTTAGAGAAAATGACATAAATGGTTCCTACACTTTCACCCAATGTAAAATGTGATCTTTAAACTTTTAACTAAATTGTTGTGATCTCTGAACTTTAATTCAATGTGCAATGTGATTCTTAACTTTTTGGTACATGATTAAAATGTTTAATGTCATCCTTCCATTAATTTAAGTTCAAAAATAATATTATACATTTCCATATAGTCCAGAACTAGTTTAATTATGTACCAAAAGTTTAGAGATTACATTAAATAAAACAAAAATTTAGAGATCATATTATACATTGATTCAAATTTTACAGACCATTTGTGTTAATATCCCTGAAGATTATTCTATTTTAGTTTAGGGAAAATAGGGGATTTCTTTTTAGAAAATAGGTACAAAAAAAATTCAGCAATGTGCGTTTTGCTCAAAAAGCAAAAGGGTGCCATCGGGTTTTACTTGACGAATCTCCAACGTGCTCTCCTGAACCAGTTAGGGAATCTTCGATTTCAACATGCATTGAGTGAGATACATGGCAATTTCCGAAGTCATGAGCGGAATCTATAGATGGGCAGTTTAAATTCATAATAAGGGCATGGTTATTAAATCATATGTTTAGATTAATCAGGAAATCTACAAGATAGGGAAATTGTTTCTTGAATATCTGCATATTTAGAAAAATTCATTGTGCATCATTAAGCATTATAGTTTTGCATGTTTTCGCATTTTAATTTCCATGGTAGGAAATTTAGGATTCTCTTGAATGAATGTTTTAGGGGAAGAATACTAGAATGCTATAATATGCATATAACGCTCATTTTAGTGCCAAAACTTTTTGCTAGCTCACTTAAGTACTAAATTTTTTTTAAGACGATTTTTTTTGTGCTAACTCCAATTTGTTTGGTTGGAAATCTAATGTGCCATTTTTTTTTTATTAATATCATAAGCTAAAGTGGCTTGCTAGAGGTTTGAATCAGTATAAAAACCCTAAAATGGTGTAATGTAGTAGGTTAAAAAGAGATTACTTTAATGCTATTCATTATTAAAACAATGATAACTTCTGTGCTAATTATTGGTAAAAAGTTATTATTTCAGTGCCAATCTTAATAAAAAAGTGAACATCTTAGTGCCAAAAAAATACCTCCTCAAATAAAATTTTTAATTATAAAAGTTATGTAATTTCTTTAATCAAAATTTCTCACCAGATGCATATAAGTGATCTTTTTTTACGATTTTGACACTTAAGTGAGCTTGTGAGTGCCATACACAAATTGTGGCATTTTTTTATGTTCTTCTTCTAAATGTTTTTGAAACACATTAGTATAGTTGAATTACGTATGTAGTGAATTTCCGCAATTGCATATTTCTTCCCATGATTGTAGATTTGTTTCGTTTTGTTTTTTAATGCCATAAAAGAGAAAACAAACAAAAAGAGATCATGTCTTGCATATTCACAAAAGTATCACATAGATGGAGGATTGTACTTACGTTTAGGGTATGTTTAGTTTCCTTTCATGCACAATTTGAGAGCCATTAAACTAGAAAAATTACTATTTTTTAACATAATATGCTTAGGATTACGTTATACATAGGATACTAGTTTTTTTTTTTGGTTTGAAATGTAAGTATCATTTATAAGATGACGTACAATAGCTTAGGGGCATTCCCCATCATTACAAAAGATAACTAAGAACTCAAAAAAATGGAGTGAGGAATTCTCCATATAGTAGCCAAAATTACATTTGTCTGGGAATGTTTAAAATTTTTGTAAAATGACGTACAATAGCGTAGGATACTAGTTATATTATCTTTTTTCATGTTTAGAAGCTCATGCTTAGAAATGTAGTTTACTCACAACGATCCTTCGCAAAGCATGTTACGTGTGCATACTTATATTCCCTTGATAGATTAGTCTAGTTCAGCAACAAGGTCTTTTTGATTATTGTCCGAGATGATTCGGTTATTGTCTTCTGCCTTTTTTAGTTTTTAATTTGTTCACTGCTTTTCATACAATGTTTGTATTTGGTAACTTTTTAAATGTTTGATTTACTACCGTAAATGCAAGAACATCAGGAAATAAAAGTCACTCAAAATTGCATGAAATTTTTTCCTTATTAGAGAAAAAAAGAACTACCGCTTCATTAGCGTTAGTTTAATCTTAGTGACCAAATCCTCAAGCCTAGTATCTGGTTCACAGAGATAAAGCCATTGATCTGACAAGCCTTACGGTGCATTTAACCAGCTCAGTAAATAGTTAGCCGTGGCTCTGAAGAGAAACCGAATTGCTAATCGTAAGGCTTAGAAGGTTCCGTGCGAAATGCAGGATTAGTTGGGCCATCTAGCAATCCTTTAAACCTCTTCGAGGCTTTCCTCGAAAGGGTTGCGACCCACATTAATTTCTGTTGCGACCCTCCTGAAGGAGGTTGATGGATTACTAAACGCAGTGCTTAGCACGGACTCTCCCAAGTCCTACCAATCGCAACTTGGTACTCGATTCAACTATGATATTTATCTTACCTATTGGAGCCGCCACTAATCGGTTTCGGGTCGATTAGACACCCAAGTAAAATGTGGGAGTACATTTTACTTCTGCGAACCAAAAATCATGAGTTCGGGGACTTGTACCTTTTCTCCTTATTTTAAAAAAATGTTTTGCATACAACCTTTGTTGGATTTTGTAACATTACACCATTAACGTGTGAAATATGACCAAGCAATTGAGCAAACAATAAAATAACATCCAACGATCATAATCATGAAAAAAATATGAACCTGAACATATTTTAAAAAAATGATATTATCATTATCACAGGGTTTCTTAGTTTGAGTAAACTAAGAGAGATTGGCACAAACCGGAAGCACGATATTACAAGAAACAACTAAAGGGATGTAGCAGCAATGACCAGCAGAAATGACCAGCAGCAATGTAGCAACAACGACGCACCAAAGCAGCAACGAACGTCGACAAATCAGCAACAAACCAGCAGCGAATCAGCAGCGAACCAGCAGCGAATCAGCAGCGAAACAGCAGCAAACCAGCAGCGACCAGCAACAATGATCAACGATGGAGATCTTCAGTGAGGACAGAGCTTTTGTAGCCACTATTGGAGACTCATTTGAAGACTAAGGACTCAAGAAAATGACTGCGTTGTGATGTATGCAAGGCACCACAACCTTGTGAAAACACGAGAGAACTTCGTATGGTGATGAGAAAACCGATGATCCTCTCGTGCTCTTCTCCCCTCCTTTTATAATGGCCTCGAGCGTCTCTTTCTACGGGAAATTTTCTGAATTTCCTTTTCTCATTGCCTTAATTCATGGTTTGCAAATCGGTACGCGATTTGGTGGCCAGCTCAATCTTTCCTATTTCACGTCTTGATTCCTTCCTTTGTCGAATTTCCTGCCTTCCTGTTCACTCGATATTTTGGCTCTTGATTCTGAATCAGAAATTTAGATCCTCATTTACCAAAATTCGAATATCCATTACAACAAGAATGGCTGACCAGGATTCCCACCTTCCTTGCATAGCCAATCAGATTGATCCCATCTTATTTCAGCTCATTAGCTTCCTTTTGTAAGTCTCCACAGTCCCCACTTGCCACAAATGTCTTCATTTTCTTCCCTCCATTTCGTCCATCTTATCCCATGAATTCCTCCGAAGATTCTTCGTGAAAATTGCAACCCCTAGTATCCCACTGATTTCCTTCCGAATTTTCTATCCTCACGTGTGCAATTCATTTGTCCCCTTCCTCATATTATGGGCGAGGTTCATGGTCCCTTATTAGGCTGAACATAATTTCCAATTTTGCTTAAGGGTTGAGTCAGCCTGCAAATATAGCCACACGTTAGGTCAAAATTTAGGTGTCAACAGCTGCCCCTCTTTGAAGGGGAGTCTCGCGAGGTTTCCTTCAAAGATTTATGACACCTAAATTTCAATTATGCAAATGCTCTCTTTTTTCTTTTCTTTTTCTTTTTTTTTTTTCTTTTCTTTTGGGGGGAAGGGAAATGCATTAGGAATGATGCTAGTACAAAGATAAAGTGTGTACCTATCAAGGTTGATCTAGAGTCCTAGAAAACTGTATTCAGGTATGAAATTATTTGTTGAGAGTCTAGACAAATACCTCATATTGCCTTGAAGAGTACTTAGAACTCATCTCAAGTATTACAGACATCTAGAGCTCACCTTTGATTGCCTCGAAGGGTACTTGGAACTCACCTCAGGTATAATAGATAGACTATTGGAACTCGCCTCATATAGTCTGGAAGGGTACCTGGAACTCACCTTAGGTATGACAGACAGACTACTGGAACTCGCCTCAGATCGTCTGGAAGGGTACCTGGAACTCACCTCAGGTATAATAGACATCTGGAACTCACCTCAGATCACCTTGAAGGGTACCTAGAACTCACCTTAGGTATAATAGACAGACTATTGGAACTCACCTCATATAGTCTGGAATGGTACCTGGAACTCACCTCAGATTGCCTTGAAAGGTACCTGGAACTCACCTCAGGTATCTGAATTGTCTTGATGATATACATGGAATCTTCATTGGGTAATGATTCAAAGGTAAGCAAAGTACTTGCCACATGGCTCTTGTCTCTATTAGATTACCAATTAAATTACTTAATTGAGATTTAAGCATATCAATTTCACCATGTCTGCATCACCAAATTTCACAAGAGAAAATCATTATCAAGACAACCTTTATTCATGACATGGATTGCTCAAAATGCCAAATAAGAGACCTCCAGTCTGAAAGAACTTGTCACTCTTTGAGATGTTGTTTCATTACTTTGGGGAAATGAAATGATCACTCTATCTCACCATCATCATCATGTTAACAAGGGTCCAAGCTTTTCTTGCAAGCGATACAATCTTACCGATCTGAGGGTCTTTCAAAAGGATCGTAATGTAGGCTTGGTCAAAGGATATTCAATTCATGGCTTTGATTGTCCTTCATGCATCATCTCTACTTGGTTTACAAATCAAGAACCCTGCAAATGAAATAGAAACAATCTTGCTCGCACTTCTTTGAGCAAAGCTTTTGACATCTAAAACCCCTATGTTAATTTAAGTGCCATAATCTGAAGAGACTTTAAAGGGATGTAACATAGGCTAGGTTTATGTTTTGAGAAATGAAAGGATTTGTTAGGCTCAAAGATTTTTGACTGAAGGGTTTTTAAGTAGGTGATCATCTTGGCATCATTACCGATCTTCTCCTTGGCATCGGGATTGTCTTCTTGTGTCGATACTTTATCAACCATGAGAGTCCAACATTTACAAAATCATTGCCTTTCCATTAGAGGATGATTTTCAGAAACTTGGCCTTCGACCTCAAAAATTGGGCTTCAATAGTTTTTCTCTCACCCCTTTTTTCTCGTTTTTTTTTTCTTTCTTTTTTGATACATTTCTTGCAATGCCCCAATGGAATAGAAAAACTTTGGCTTTTATGGCGCCATCAACTCTTGGACAATTCAGTTTGTTTGAGCTCTTGGGTCTACATCTTCAATCTACACTCCGAACCACATTGTCTCAATATGGTAACTCATTTACCTTGCCCCAGTGTGGGGGTGATCACCAACTAGGTTTTTTTAGAAATTAATTTACAGGCTCAATTGGGTTATGCAAGGGATAAAATGTGTGTATGATAGAGAAATGAATGCTCTTCATCATTTTAAGGCACTTAAATTCACATTTTGAGTTCATTTGCATTAAAGACACTCAAAGATTGATACAAGTGAAGGCAAGAAAGTCCTATCCATTTTTCACCTTGTAATAGCACCCTTACCTCCAATTTGCCCCAATATGGGGTGATTCTTGACAGGGCTATTTTTGAAAGAATTTCTTCTGACATTCAAGCTCAAAGGGGTTAAACAATGGTTACCCGTACTTTGTATAAGGAAAAGAAATGAGATGCCCCTCATCATTTCAGTCTATGTACCTTTTGCAAGAAAGCTCTCTACCTCAAGAACATGGAATTTCTTATCCTTGTCTCAGTGTATAAGGGACCGTGTGTATGATAAGGATTGTCTTTCATCATCCCGACACTTCTCATTTGGCATTCTTAGCATCACACATCATTCATTTGACAAGATAAGCTTCAAATAAAATTGGTGATTTGGACAGGAAAAATTATTATGCATAAACTTTCAACCAATGATTGTTTCCTTGCCCCAAATTATCATGTTTTCGGGTAAAAGAAAGATTTCATTCATGGGTAATACTTCTTTACAGCATCAGAATTTACAGGATTCATGAATTCACGTCCATCCATTTCTGCTAATAGTAAAGCACCCCCAGGAAGTACTTTCTTCACAACATATGGTCCACTATAATTTGGGGTGAACTTGCCTCGAGGATCAGGAATGATCGATAGTACCTTCCGTAGTACTAAATCATTAACTTCAAAGTGTCTTGGGCGAACCTTCCGATTAAAGGACCTGGCCACCCGTTGTTGATAACACTGACCATGACATACAGCTCTTAGGCGCTTCTCATCAATCATGTTGAGCTGGTGATATCTTTGCTGCATCCATTCGGCTTCTGTTAGCCTGATTTGAGATAACACTCTTAATGAAGGGACTTCCACTTCGACAGGTAAAACTGCTTCCATGCCATATACTAGAGAAAAAGGTGTTGCCCCAGTAGATGTTCGAATTGAAGTCCTATACGCCATCAATGCATAAGGGAGTCTCTCATGCCAATCACGATAATTATCAGCTGTCTTTGCTAGAATTTTCTTAATATTTTTATTTGCTTTGCCTCAACAGGCACCATTCATTTGGGGGCGATAAGGAGATGAATTTAAGTGGCGAATTTTGAACTCCTTCAATAAATCATCAACAAGCTTGTTATTTAAATTTGATCCATTGTCAGTGATGATAGCCTCGGGTACACCATAGCGAGCAATAATATCTCGTCGTACAAACTTGATGATGTTCTTCGCAATGACGGTTGTATATGAAGTTGCCTCTATCCACTTAGTGAAGTAATCAATGGCCACGAGGATGAAACGGTGGCCATTCGATGCTTTTGGATTAATTGGGCCAATTACATCAATGCCCCACATTGAAAAGGGCCATGGTTCAGACAACTGATGTAACTCATTTGGAGGGACATTTATCTTGTCTCCATGGATTTGGCAACGGTGGCAGCGCCGGACATGTTGGATGCAATCGCTTTCTAGGGTCAACCAGAAGTATCCTAATCTCATAATTTTTTTAGCCAACATATGACCGTTCATGTGGGGACCGCACACTCCTTCATGTATTTCTTCCATTAGTTGAGTGGCTTCCTTGGCATTCACACACCTCGAACACTTTGAATCAAAGGATCTTCTGTACAGCATATCTCCGTTGATAAAGAATTTTGAGGCAAGTCTCATAAGCTGTTTCCTATCAGTTGGACCACTGCCTTCGGGGAACTTTTGGCTTCGAATATACGTCATGATGTCATGATACCACGGTTTTCCATCTGGTTCCTCGCTACCATCATACGGTAGGCTGGTTTTGCAAGAACTTCGATCTTTAAGGGCTCGACTTCTAGACCATTTGTGGCTCGGAGCATAGATGATAGTGTAGCAAGTGCATCTGCGAATTGATTGTGAGATCTCGACAGGTACTCAAATGATATATTGTCAAACTCTTTTTACGAGACTTTCCAAATATTCGTGGTAGGGGACCGGTTTAGCATCTCGAGTTTTCCATTTCCCAACGGTTTGGAGGATGATAAGTGCCGAATCACCGAAGACCTTCAACTTGCTAACTTCCATCTCAATGGCTACCCCAAGGCCAAGAATGCAAGCCTCATATTCTGCTATGTTGTTAGTACAAGGGAATACCAACTTTGCGGCCACGGGATAATGTTGTCCGTTGGGAGATATTAAAACTGCTCCAGTTCCAGACCCGGATAAATTTACTGCACCATCGAAATACATGGTCCATGATTCCTTTTCCACCGTTGAAATGCGATCGTCGGGTAGGTCCAACTCGTCTTTATTTCGAATCTTCGTGGAACCATCCGCCAACATATCAGCGATTACCTGGCCTTTCACTGACTTCTGTGACACACTTTGCACATCAAATTCGGAAATCAAGATTTGCCATTTTGCCAATTTCCCAAGTAAAGCTGGTTGTTCTAGCAAATATTTGATAGGATCATCCCGGGTAACCAGATATATCTGATAATGCAAGGTGTACTGCCTTAGTCTATGTAAGACCCAAACTAAGGCGGAACATGTCTTCTCAACATTAGAGTAGTTCATTTCTACCGCAGAAAATTTTTTTACTCAAATAGTAAATAGCACATTCTTTCCTATCCGTAGGCCTTCTTTGAGCAAGCATTGCTCCTAGCGATTCCCTGTTAATCGTGAGATAAAGAGTGAGGGGTTGTCCTGGCGTTGGGGGAACCAATACTGGCGGGCTCATCAAGTAATGTTTCAACTCCTCAAACGCTTTTTGACACTCATCATCCCATTTGATCTGGGCATTCTTTCGGAGGAGTTTAAAAAAAGGCTTAGCTGTCTCAGAGAGTTGGGAAATGAATCGAGCTATATAATTCAATTTTCCCAAAAGGCTACGAACTTCTTTCACTGTTGTCGGTGGTTGCAAATCGCATATTGCTTTGACCTTTGATGGGTCAACTTCGATGCCTTTACGCTAACGATGAAACCCAATAGTTTGCCGTAAGTTGCTCCAAAAACACATTTTGCTGGATTGAGGCGTAATTTAAACTTGCGAAGTCGTTCAAATAACTTCCTCAAGGTCTTGAGGTGATTCTCTCCTTCACGGGTTTTGGCGATCATATCATCAACATACACTTCAATCTCCTCATGCATCATATCATGAAAAAGTGCTACCATGGCCCGTTGATAAGTTGCCCCAAAGCATTTTTAAGGCCAAAAGGCATAACTTTGTAGCAAAAGGTTCCCCATGGAGTAATGAATGATGTTTTTTCCTTATCTCTTTCATTCATCATGATCTGGTTATATCCGAGAGAACCCATCCATGAAAGAAAAGAGTTTAAACCCAGCCGTGCTATCTACCGAACGTCAATGTGAGGCAATGGAAAATCATCTTTTGGGCTTGCTTTGTTTAAGTCCCTATAGTCAACACAAACTCGAACACGACCATCTTTTTTCATCACGGCACTATGTTTGCCACCCACTCGGGATATTGCGAGACCTCAATGAATTTCACATCGAGGAGTTTCATGACTTCCTCCTCTATTTTTTTGGAAAGTTCGGCTTGGTCCTTCGTAGCTTCGCTTCTTAGGAGGCATGTTTGAATTGGTTGGGAGACAATGCTCAACGATCGATGGGTCTAAACCAGGCATATCGGCATAAGTCCAGGCGAAGACATCCCGATATTCTTTTAGCAACTGGATCAAAAGTTCAGCTTCAAGTTTAGTTAGGTTTGCCCCAATCTTAACCTCCTTGATGTCTTCAGTGCCACTAAGGTTTATGGTGACAGTTTGCTCAGTAGTAAGCGGCTTCGAATTTTCATGCTGCTCCCACTCGCGCTGAATAGCATTGTGTTCATCATCGCTATAGCTTGAGACTTCATAAGTTTGCATAGTGTCATGCATTGGGGTTTCTGAGTCAATGTCATCAACTTCAGAATCAATGTCATCAACTTCATCGATGGCAAGGACAAAGTCTTCTTCGAACAAGAAGATGACCCCTTCAAGCGTGTCCTCTTTCTCATGCTCTTGCTTGTATAATGAATCCTCTTCTTCTTGCATTAATTTTGCAGGTCCTGGGAATGTGGACTTGATGTGGGGTATGCTAAGACTACCCCTCTCTCCTCCTCCTCTTCCTCAGTAGTAGGATCGTCCACTCCTGCCACGATAGCCCAATCCAGTTGTGTATGAGTTTCGCCCCACTTCAATTGGTTGCCGAGTGCCCTGACCATGTTGGCCTAAGCCATCTCTAGGAGCGAAGCTACTTCCCACCATGATCTTGCCTACCATGATTGTAGATTTGGATACTTCCAGGGTCGGTAGAGTAGCACCCTAGGCCACTTGAACGGTTGATACTAGCTCAAAGGCTTAGTAGCTAGACTTAGCCTTGCAATCTGGTTCCACATATGGAATAGCCGTCTCATGATAGACTCTAAAATCATCTTCTCCTCGAATTGTGATAAGCTTCCCTTCAATCACAAACTTTACCTTCTGATGGAGGCTTGAGGGTACAGCTCCTGCAGCATGTATCCATGGACGCCCTAGCAATAAGTTGAATGCCGTTGGTATATCCAAAATTTGGAAGACTGCATTGAACAATGCTGGTCCAATTTGCAAATCTAAGTCGACCTCTCCAACTGTTTCTTTCCTGGTCCCATCAAATGCACGAACAAAAGTTTTGGCCATGCGGATATTTCCCAAATTATACCCTAGGCGTTTCAAAGTTGCCAAGGGACAAATATTTAAGGCTGATCCGTTGTCAATAAGCACACGAGCCACCAGGGTGCTTCGGCATTTAACTGATACATAAAGAGCCTTGCCATGTCCCCTTCCTTCGACAGGGAAATCCTCATCAGAGAATGCGATCTGGTCCTTTAACAAGATAGACCCCACAAATTCTTCAAGTTTGTCCTGCTCGATAGATTCTGGGACGTGTACTTCGCTCAGGACTTTCATCAGGGATTTTTGATGTTTCTCTGACGTCTGGAGTAACTCTAATAAAGAGATTTGGGCTGGCATCTTTCGAAGTTGATCTACCACATTATACTCGCTTGCCTTAATTATAGACAAGAACTCTTTTGCTTCCTCATCACTGACTGGCTTGACAGGTTGTGAGTTGGCTTGAGCATAGGCACGCCCAGACCGAGTGACAACATCTATCTCCGTGTCGTAACACCATGGGACCGCCTTATCACTTGTATACGCATAAGGTTGCGTAACGCTAAGGATTAGTTCTTCATCATCGATGAGTTCA
Source organism: Corymbia maculata (assembly GCA_014182735.1). NCBI lineage: Eukaryota > Viridiplantae > Streptophyta > Magnoliopsida > Myrtales > Myrtaceae > Corymbia > Corymbia maculata. Next base: position 20,340,047 of record CM024683.1, on the reverse strand, counting down.
TGTCAATGATCAACTCATCTCCACCGACTCATCTTGGGTCAAGGGATCGATCTTATCAACCCCAATATCTAGATTAGCGAATTCATATTCTAAATCAATGACCAATGGAGTGATTGTCGAAACCATACCGTATGATCTCCATAAACTATCATCTTCTCATCGATCAATGCCTTAATTCTCTGCATCTTTTGAGCCATAGTGAGCTTCTCCTCACTTGAATAATACCCAACCCGAACCAGCTTGTCATAAACAACATCTATGTGTACTTTCGGGCCCTTCTTTCTTCCATCATCGGAATTGAATATGACATTCACTCCTTCCGCATGATCAGGTAGCGGATTTTTCTGAACATTAGGTTGTGAATTACCAAAGGAGAATACATTGGCATCCAACAAGTTTTGGACTTTGTGTTTGAGTGTGAAGCAATCGTCAACAAAATGCCCCTTTTCTCCCATGTGGTAGTCACATGTCTTAGATGGGTCATAATTGGGGAAGCGCTCAGGATTAGGACGTCGGGGCTCCTTAGCCAATAAACCCTTCTTCTGGAGGATTGGTAGAATTTTCGACAAAGGCTTCGGAAGTGGTGTAAATTGTCGCCGGGAAGAGTCCCTTTGCTGGCCAAAGAACGGTCGCGATCCTCTTTGCTGAATGTTCGGAGTCTGGATGTTACTTTGGGTGGTGCGAGTTGGCCTGATATAGGCCGCATTAACTTCTGCAATCGGCTCCTTATCTCTTCTGCTCGTGAACCTCTTAGATGGCCCAATCTGGTCAGATGCCCAACCATCACGGATGGCTACCTCGATGCGCTCACCCACTGAGATCAATTCTCCGAGTGAGTTAAATTTGGATCCAAGAACTCGGTTGCGAAATTCGAATGGCAGAGTCTTCATAAATAAATCCAGCATTTCCTTTTCGCAATTCAGGCGTAATCTGCGCAGCTAGTGCTCTCCATCTTGTAGCATAAGCCTTAAAAGATTCGGTTTTATTCTTCTCAATACGAACCAAGTCTTCACGAGAGGGTGCGACATCGATATTGAATTTGTATTGCCGCAGAAAAGCATCATAAAGGTCCTCCCAAGCCTCAAACAGATTAACCTTCTTCATTACATACCATTGTAGAGCCGGTCCAGCTAGACTCTCTTGGAAAGTATGGATCATGAGGGGCACGTTATTAGCATGTGGAGTCATCTTCATTAAGAAATACTGCATGTGCAACTTAGGACAGGACGTGCCATCATACTTATTGAACTCGGCGCCTTGAATTTTTGGGGACCTTGACTTTGGTGATGTGGGACAGACCTCGAGGGAGCTCCTCTTCGTAACCCTGAAGTTGTCTGAGTTTCTCCTCAATCTTTGCAATTCGCTCGATTTCCTCTGTCTTCGGCGTGGCCGAAGGTATGACTTGCACTTCATCATCAGTAAAAGCTGGGGATGCATTAGCATCCTTGACTAGAGGCGCATCATTGGAAGTTGATGAGCCACCAGTAGAAACGTTCTTTCCTTTGTCTCCCGGGTCAGCAACAGGAGGGGATTGTGGTAAAACCACTTCAACTTGCTGAGCTAGTGGGGCAGTGTTCATCTTGATAGAATCGATTTGCTTGGAGAGTTGTTCTAGGACATTCATGACTTGCTTCATCTCTGTCTCGAGGGCGGTGACGCGAGCTTGCTCAGTGTTATCAGCCATCGCAGCTCTAGAACGAGTACGAATCGGTGATCTTGGGTGAGCCGTGATGTATCAAAATTACTCACACCTGTATCGAGAATAAGACAATAAGCATCATAACATATGAGGTTGATCCATGACAACTTGCATTTATTATTTGAAAAAAATCTATCAAACTTCTCAAGACATCAAACAGCATGATCTAAATACAAATCAGAGACTATGCTACGAAGCCGTTTATTTTTGTTAGTCAAAACGGCTACGCGGGCTTCAGCTTTTTCCACTCTCTCCTCGAGCTGTTGAGTCCGCACTTGAAGAGTGGGCTTCGGTGTCACCTTGGGTATGACTGGCAGCAAAGCGGGATCGATTTGATGATGACGGATGTAGCGCCGGAAGCATGATATAATTTTTCTTTTCCATTGATGACTTCTGGCCAAATGATCTCTTGTAGGGGACAGTCATCCCAATTATTTATACTATCTTCCACTTCAATTTGGTAGCCACGATTCTTTTGGATGAAATCCACTCTAGACAAATTCAGCTTCAAAGGGGATGGAATCTCTTGCAAAGACCGGTATTGACGGATAACTCTCACCGGATAGTAGTATGTAATGCCAAAATCCCGGTAATGGAATTGGATCATTCGCATTGTGAGTGAGGCGCGCCACACGGACTCTAAACCAGCCAGCATACCATCGAAAATCCTCAGGGCTTGGGCCTTTTAAAAATCTATCCATTCGAAAAGGAATTTTTAGGGGCCAAGTCTTTCTTTTTTATGAACCTTTGGATCGGGTGACGAGAATCATCAACTTTAAAAATAACCATGTAAATGCCAAAATTCTTGACGTGGGAAAGGAACCATATTTGTAAAAGTTCAGGGGTTGCATGAAAAGCCCCTCTCCCATTTTCTTTAAAGCGAGTAAGGGACAAGAAAGTTTCAGCTAATATCATGTTGATAAATTTCATGCCGGCACATACTTGTCTAACTACCCATGCGATTAAGGGATTAATGGCATTTTTATGATAAGGAAAAATCACAAATCCGAAAAAAGCCAAAATAAAAATTCTACCCATTTGGTGTGACGAGGATTGCTTTGAAAAATGTTTGGCTAAAAAGGCAAATGGGTAAGAATTATTATTGCACTTTAAAAGTTTGTTCACCTCGTCTGTTTTAATTTTCAAAAATTCCGCCAAAACAGATGCAGCTTCTAAACCAACTGGGGGTCTAACAAGTTCAGGCCCTAGAGGAATTCCTACAAGAACACTGTACTCTTCCAAAGTTGGTGTCAATTCGTGCTCTCCAAATATGAACGTTGATGTTGCGGAGCACCAGAAATGAGTCAATGCCATGATCATCCCACTATGAGTCTCGACTTGCAGAAGAGAGATGAGCCTGCCTATCTTTGACGTCACATAAGTCTGTCCATTCTTATCTAATTTGTCCCACCACTTTTGGAGCTCGGTCTTGGGAGTGGAAAAAAGCTGAATTTCAGTCCTCCTCATTGTATTCAAATTCTTACCAATGGTTGACCTAACATTGTCATGGACCCAAAAGAATGTTGTAAATAGCATAAAAGTACAAAGAACTTACTCATGAGAAGTAGGGCAACAAACACGAGACATGCGAATGTATGGGTGAGGTTCAAAACTAAAGGTGAGATTTACAAAATAAATAAAATAAAATAAGGCTTGAGACTATAGTTCAAGAGGGTGTACCAATTAGCCGAACGTGTCTGTTGGCTAAATCGGGCCCTCTTGATACCGGCTTAATCGAAAGGTTGTCTTTACCATCGCGTGTCTGCGAATAAAGATGAACACTTTCGACACCTAGAAGAAGCGGGGTTAAAAGGGCGGCCCCCCTGCGTGTCTGCAGGAGTTGCCGGGTCCTCTTAACACCATCCTAACTATTCTCCTAGCATGTGACCCGGTCCGGTCACGGGACGTGTGTGTAAAGGTGTAGTGCTAAAACATTTAAAACATGCATGGCAGATTGTATAATGGTTAAACAACACTTCATCTGCAGAACAAGGGTTAAACATATACTTCACCCTATATAACTTTCACCTGCAAAACCATTTAACACCTAAAATTAGTGGTGTACGTGGTCATCGAGCATGAAAAACAAAAACATTTTTTACAAGAGAAATTCAGGCCTTAAGTCCTCTACGAATTTTAATCCAAATCCCCAGCGGAGTCGCCAAGCTGTCGCGACCCTCCCGAAGGAGGTTGATGGATTACTAAACGCAGTGCTTAGCACGGACTCTCCCAAGTCCTACCAATCGCAACTTGGTACTCGATTCAACTATGATATTTATCTTACCTATTGGAGCCGCCACTAATCGGTTTCGGGTCGATTAGACACCCAAGTAAAATGTGGGAGTACATTTTACTTCTGCGAACCAAAAATCATGAGTTCGGGGACTTGTACCTTTTCTCCTTATTTTAAAAAATGTTTTGCATACAACCTTTGTTGGATTTTGTAACATTACACCATTAACGTGTGAAATATGACCAAGCAATTGAGCAAACAATAAAATAACATCCAACGATCATAATCATGAAAAAATATGAACCTGAACATATTTTAAAAAAATGATATTATCATTATCACAGGGTTTCTTAGTTTGAGTAAACTAAGAGAGATTGGCACAAACCGGAAGCACGATATTACAAGAAACAACTAAAGGGATGTAGCAGCAATGACCAGCAGAAATGACCAGCAGCAATGTAGCAACAACGACGCACCAAAGCAGCAACGAACGTCGACAAATCAGCAACAAACCAGCAGCGAATCAGCAGCGAACCAGCAGCGAATCAGCAGCGAAACAGCAGCAAACCAGCAGCGACCAGCAACAATGATCAACGATGGAGATCTTCAGTGAGGACAGAGCTTTTGTAGCCACTATTGGAGACTCATTTGAAGACTAAGGACTCAAGAAAATGACTGCGTTGTGATGTATGCAAGGCACCACAACCTTGTGAAAACACGAGAGAACTTCGTATGGTGATGAGAAAACTGATGATCCTCTCGTGCTCTTCTCCCCTCCTTTTATAATGGCCTCGAGCGTCTCTTTCTACGGGAAATTTTCTGAATTTCCTTTTCTCATTGCCTTAATTCATGGTTTGCAAATCGGTACGCGATTTGGTGGCCAGCTCAATCTTTCCTATTTCACGTCTTGATTCCTTCCTTTGTCGAATTTCCTGCCTTCCCGTTCACTCGATATTTTGGCTCTTGATTCTGAATCAGAAATTTAGATCCTCATTTACCAAAATTCGAATATCCATTACAACAAGAATGGCTGACCAGGATTCCCACCTTCCTTGCATAGCCAATCAGATTGATCCCATCTTATTTCAGCTCATTAGCTTCCTTTTGTAAGTCTCCACAGTCCCCACTTGCCACAAATGTCTTCATTTTCTTCCCTCCATTTCGTCCATCTTATCCCATGAATTCCTCCGAAGATTCTTCGTGAAAATTGCAACCCCCTAGTATCCCACTGATTTCCTTCCGAATTTTCTATCCTCACGTGTGCAATTCATTTGTCCCCTTCCTCATATTATGGGCGAGGTTCATGGTCCCTTATTAGGCTGAACATAATTTCCAATTTTGCTTAAGGGTTGAGTCAGCCTGCAAATATAGCCACACGTTAGGTCAAAATTTAGGTGTCAACAATTTCAAGATCTCTCCCAACTAGGGTCTCCAAATTCATTTCGAGTAACAAAACATAATGAGGAAAGATGTCTTCGGTGCACGCAGAGAGGTTTTAAAGTTTTGCAAACGGTATGGAGTAATAAGTACAATTATTAGGTTAGCACAGCCCCGTTTGGTAATATTCCAATGTTTCTATTTTTTTTAAAGTCTTGTATTCTCTAAAATAGAAAAAAAAATATAAATTTGTTTGATAATGTTCACTAATATTTCTATTCCCTAGAATAGAAAGTTATCACAAAAAATAGATTTGAAATAGAAATGAGGAGTAGCAAAAAAATTATTTCCAGGAATAATTTCTAGAAAGTTATTTCTTGGGTTACCGTTACCCACTGTCGACTATTGCTTGCTGCCCACCAGCTGCCGTCGTCGTCACCCATCGGCGATTGGTGACTGGCGACTGGTGACTGGTGACGGCGGCAAGGGTTGACGACTAGTGTCCGGCGATCATCCACCATCGATTGGCTTCTAGTGCTAGCTAGTGGCAGCAATTTGCCACTTGCCTACTAGCAACCGAACACTGGATGTTGGCCGTTGAATGTTGGATGTTGGCTGTCGAATGCTGGTCATCACTACTGTTGAAAAAAAGGAATAATTTTTTTTAATCGATATTAAATGCATTTCTATTCTTTTTCTTTTCCAAGAATAGAAAATTTATGTAGTTACCAAACATGCTATTTTACACAAAAATTATTCCAGAGAGTAGAAATAGAAAAGAACTATTTATTAAAAAAAATTATTTTAAAGAGTAGAACTGTTAACTAATACATTCTAAACGAGTTGAAAATTGCATACCAACTTACTTGCTATTGATGAAATAAGTTGCCAAAATTTAAATGTGTTCATCAACAAGTTTTTGTGTACTTTTTTTTGGCGAAAAGTTCCCCCAAATGACTATAGCTATCGTTGCCAACATAAAAGAGTAAAGTGATAACCGCCTCTATACAAAACACCTACGACACGTGATAATAAGAAATGCCACTTTAGACCCGAAAATTGCTTGAGTTTATTAACTTTCGATATCAATGAATATGAATCGCGACTTTGTCCATGCAAATTAGCCGTCATGTTCTTTTTTTTGAATCGATAAAATTGAAAAAATTACCGGTAACTCTTTGAAATTGTACCAACAGAAAACTCTTCCAACCTTTTAACCGTATACCCTTTACTTTCACAATCTCATGTATTTAACGTGCATCTATTTTGGAAAAAATAAACGTTTTTGGAAAATATTTGCTATTCATCATTTATGAAGATGTTTAAAATATAATTTTTTGTTAATAATAAAAATATTTTTCATCATCGACTAATTATTTTAAGGGAAACAAATAATCATTTCTAGAGAAAAATTCCTTATATGATTTATTTTCCACCAAATAAACAGGAGCCTTACCGTGACTTTTCTTCTTCTGCAGCTCGGAAATTCTCGGCATCTTCGATTAGAGTTTCCTCATCTGCTTATATCTTGTTTACAATGGTAACTTCAGGTAGCGGCAGATCCCTTTCCGGGTTAGAGTGACGATAGACGAAGATAAGCAACGAAGTCGCATGCCGTAATCTTCCTCTTGCTCTGTGATTTTCAGGAGGATAAGTTGCCATTTTCCGCCTCTGCTCGTCCTGCTATATAAGTGAAGTTGGAGTAGTGAAGATTGTGCATTGCAGTTGGAGCTCTCTCTCTCTCTCTCTCAGGATGTCTTCTTTCAAACTTCTCCTTCTCCTTCATTTGATGATGGGTCTCCTGTCCATTTCTGGTTCCGATCGCCCGGTCCCAAAGGCCACCATATACGTGGACAAGTCAGGTTCGGGGAATTATTCCTCGGTGCAAGCTGCTATTGACGCCGTTCCGGATGACAACGATCAGTGGATACATATCGTCATCAAGCAGGGAACCTACAAGTAAGTTCAGGCCGAAATCGCTCATTTTTTTCCCCTTCAGCTGTAAGTAACGATCGTCTTCTGCTTGTTCAGCGAGAAGGTGATGATTACTTCCGCGAAACAGTACATCTTCCTCCAAGGCGACAGGGACAACCCGACCATCATCGAGTACGGGGATTACGGAAGCGCCACCGAGTCTGCCACCTTCCGGCTTTATGGGGATAATTTCATTGCATTGGACATTAACTTCAAGGTTAAAACGAACTCGATAACATCTCTAACTCATCCTCTCTCGCTCTCTCTCTCTCACTCATGATTCGCAATGATAGATAACTAATGAGACTACTGTGGTCCCAGAGCAAGAGCAGTTCATGTGAAATTTTACGTGCAGAACAGCTACAGTCCCGTGAAACAGACCGTCGACGATACTCCCGTTTCATGGGCCCCGGCTGCTTTTCTCGCTGGGGATAAGGCGTCGTTTTACAGGTGCAGCTTCCACGGCATTCAGGATACTCTTGGAGATGGGAAAGGCCGACATTACTTCACGAGCTGCAACATCTCAGGAGCCATAGATTTCATCTGGGGCGGCGGCCAGTCAGTGTATAAGGTAAAACAAAGGACATACCGCTCGAAATTAAATCGAAGAATTCATCTGAATGTTAATTCTTGTACTCTTGAGTCGTGACCCTCCTGCTGATCAAACAACAGGATTGCCTGCTAGAGACCATAGCCTCCACCATTGGCCGAAACGGTTACGTCACGGCTCAAGGCCGGGAAGGACCAAACGACTCGAGCGGATTTGTGTTCATTAACGGTTGGCTGACAGGAGAAGGCCAAACCTACCTCGGAAGAGCGTATCGGCAGTACTCAAGAGTCCTATTCTACAAGACGAGCATGACCGCGGTCATTGTGCCTGAGGGTTGGTCCGCCTGGAACTTCGAAGGCAAAGAGTATGAACTAAGATCTGCTTCTCTTTTTTTTTTCTTTTTCTTTTTTTCGCTAAATCTACTTTGTTCACAGAGAAATAGACTTTTGTGCTTAACCACTTTGGATACAAACAGAGAAAAAAAAATAAATATAAGTCGGGTCTATTTTGAATTCTGATCGGGACCTTATTGTACAGGAATGACATCACATACGACGAAGTCGAATGCACGGGAGAGGGCGCCAACGAATCCGGGCGCGTGCAATGGATGAAAAACCTGCCGTCTCAAGAAGTAGAGTACCTCCTCTCAAACAACTTCGTTAACCAGGATGGCTGGTTGGACAATCAACCCGGATACAATCAGATCCAGACAACCCGTTACTGAAAAGTTATCAGATCGAATGTAAACGCTGTCACCACTGAATATTCATTAGAATCCTGTCCGACACGGGACTCTTTGACACTGTAGAGCCCGTGCAGAGGTTGTTTCAAGCTGCGAATATAATTAATGTGGTGTGTAGGTTGGATTCCTTCGGCTTCGGTGTTTCCAAGTGCTTGCCGCCCATGGCTCGTGTAAGTCTGTTGGATATTTCGACCATCCGAGTGCCCGAGAGTTTGCGTAGGGCACACCGTGGGGAAGGGTCGTTTGTCTGGACGAATGGGGAGGAACTGGGAGATCAAAACTGCTTGATCATCCGAATGGATTTGAGCAGCCGGATCTTCTGTCCACCTGAGACGGTCCTAATTAAGTTATGACGCCATAGACAGTAGGGAAATCTTCATTTTGACTCCGTCTCTTCTTTTGATGAAGAAGCTACTTACTCGATAGAAGCATCAGCGCCGTGGAGAAGAGGTGTAAAATGGGTCTAGAACCCTTATCTTAACTCATATTTAATTATACGGGTCATGAATAGATTACCTTAACTTTTAGAAATAATTTCAAGTGGGTAATAAATGGATTACCTAATAACTTAATGTGCCTTAAATGAGTTTTAAACGGGTTATATATGGATTACCTAAGAAACTTAAGTGAATCATAAATAGGTCATTCTTTATTTTCTGAATTTTTATAATTTTTGTTTTATTTTCCTTTATTTTCTTTATAAAATCCGGCAAGGGTTGCCGGCCGCACGCAACCTTTCTCTCGAATTCGTCGTCCACATGTCGTCGCTTAGCCGTGGCTCTGCAGCTGCATGCAATCCAATTGCATCACTCACCCATACCAATAATCGAAGAACAAACCCTCGAATCCGTCACCCACACGACATCGCTCACCCTTTGTCCCTCTCCCTTCTCAATTTAGGATTGGAGATCCTCCCTCTCAAAGTCTCAGGCTAGGAATTGGGAAAGCGAAGAAAGAAAGTGATAGATCGAATTTAGTTTAGGGCTATAAAGTTTTGGCGGTTCTAATAGGTTCACAGGTCGAATTGAATTAAAAAAAAAAACTGAATTAGCAAAGAAATTTTTTTTTTTTTTTATTATTCAAACCTAAAATCGAATCGCATCCAGTTCGGTTTGACACCCCTAGCCTTAATACTGAGGAGTTGAGCCCCACCTCAAGGGATCCAGGTGAAGCCCAGGAAAATCCTGGTGCATCCTCGAGGAACCTAGGCAAGGCTACCCTAGTCTTAGACCTAGGGGCTAGGGTCCTTGGCCTTGGGACATTAGGGGTCAAGGCCAAGCACTTGCTCAAGTCCAAGTGTTAGGATTTAATTATATTTTGAAATATAATTTCTAATTTAAAGGAGTAAATCATTTTTCCCAATTCCAGTGACTATGAAAAGATTTTCTGTTGACTTATTTTTCTAAGAATCCAAATGACAATGAAAATGAAGGACATATTTTTTACTAATAAATTTTTGCTGAGACAAATGGAGTCAAAAATACTTTCATTTCCCATTAAACTGAAAAAGAAGATTTAACATTTTCATGGATCAAAAAATCCCTTACAACTTCACACTTCCCGTTTGCAAGCATAATTTTTCATTTTCGATAATATCTTGAATGATAGCGGGAGATAACACGTCAGTTTCTCTTTAGAAAGTGGAGGGAAATCGCTCCTAACACTATTGTTTTCTCCTCTCCCCCTATAAGTAAAAACATTAAGTCCAATTTCATAATTTTCTACCCAATTTTTTTTTTTTTTTTGCATTATAGTTGTACTAAATTATTAACGAAACTTGTAACGGTCAGAAAAGGAGGTAATTTACTAATTCATTTAGATGTTGGTAAAATTCTGATGCGGTAATAATTTAGAAGATGTTGGTAACTCGCCGGCGGAGTACAGAGCCATTGATTGAGCTAGGGAGAATTGCCAAAAAAGTCCTAAACCTATTGAGGTTGTGCCAATTTAGTCATAAACCTTTTGCGATGTGCCAATTGAGTCCATCCGGCCAAATTTTGCCGGCCGGAGCTGACGTGGACGCCGGCCGGCGCCGCGACAATAATTTAATATTTTTTTTTATTTTCCGATTTTTTTTTTTTTTTTTTTCCGAATTTTTATTGTTTTTTTAAATTTTTCTGTTTTTTTTTTCTTTTCTTTTTCTCCCCCTCCCCCCCCGCCGGCGGCAAAGTGGTGGCCGGCCAGCTCCGACGAGGCTGCCGCCATTGCACGAGGGCCGCAAAGCCCTTGCCGGGCCGGCCGAGGGTCGCAGCCCCGTCGACCGGTCACCCTCGCCGGTGGCCTCGCCTGCACCATGGCGAGGCACAGGGGCCACGGCGAGGCGGCCTCGCTCGCGGCCAAGCCATGGCGCGGTTGGCGCCGCCCGGATCCGGGCGAAGCCGCCTCGCCGCAGCCGGCCTCGCCCGATCCGGGTGAAGCCGCCTCGCCGCGGCCGGCGCCCGACGGGCGAAGCCGCCTTGCTTTGCGGCCGGCCTCGCCCAAATCTGGGCGAAGCCGGGCCGCAACCCTCGCCGGAGGGCCCCCGGATCCGGGCGAAGCCGCCTCGCCGCGGCGGCCTCGCCCGGATCCGGTGAAGCCAGGCCGCGACCCTCGCCGGCGGCCCCAGTGTCCGGTGAGGCCTTCGCGGCCCTCGCGCGGGGCGGGCAGCCTCATCGGCGCTGGCCGGCCACTGCCGCCGGCGGGGGGGGGGGGGGAAAAAAGAAAAGAAACAGAGAAATTAAAAAAATAATAAAAAAATGGGAAAATTAAAAAAAAATCGAAAAAAATAAAAAAAATCAGAAAATAAAAAATTTATTAAAATATTGTTGCCGCGAAGCGGCCCGTCCACGTCAGCTCCGGCCGGCCAAATTTGGCCGGATGGACTCAATTGGCATAATTGCAAAAGGTTTAGGATTGAATCGGTAAAAAAAAAATGATTTAGGACTAAATTGGCACAACCTCATTAGGTTTATGACTTTTTTGGCAATTCTCCCGATTGAGCTGTGCCAATATCATTTGCGCTAGCTAGAGCTCGCTAGAGTCGAAGCATCCTGCAACTTGGATAAGCTCGTTGAAGAAATCAGGGCTGAGGCCATTCCATTTGGCGGGGGAGTCAGTGTGCAAGTCAAGCGAGTTCGAGTACGCGTCGAAGAGGGTGAAATCATGGGGGAGGAAGTGGCCCTGCAGCTTTTGGTGCTGGTGGTGGTGGGGAAGAGGAGGCGAAGGCGGGAAGGTCTCGGCGGGCCAGACATGGGGTTGGCCTTGAAGGGAGGCGTAGAGTCGTCATGGAGACCCAAGTCTTCCATGATGGAGTCCCAGTCGAGGGTCTACATCACATGCTTGTTCCATTGGAGTGCAGCGAAGCTATCATCGGCTTTGCCGCCATCGCCCTTGTCACTGCCCCCTTCCAGGGAGGGAGGTGACCTTAGGGTGCTTGTCAGACGTAGGGCTGCGAAAGTCGAGGACTGAGTATTAGGGATTTTAATTATACTATCAATCTTATTATTTAATTAATAGCAAAGACGTATTCATTCATTTATCTAATTATCACACACAAACGCGCGCGTGCGCGCGCACACACACACACACACACACACACATATATATATATATATGAATGATTTCATAAAATCAGTTGTAATTAGACCTATTCTTGAGATGTTAAGAATATGTGTGACGGTTCCTAGTTAAACTAAATCTTTAAACCGTTTCCTATCGATAAATCATTAAATGACTATTGATGATCCTGTTATCATTGGTGTGTTCTTAGCTTCACAATTAAGTATTGGATACTTAAGAGAATGACAAGTCACGAGTCATTAGATATTATAATACCCGAGTTAGAACACATGTGCTTGTATTAGATAAATTCACTGAACATGACACACATAGAACAATTAGTTACATTGAAACCTTTAGCGTGGTCAATGTTTAATCATTTATGCTTTGATCTTATGTAAATAATCCTTAGACCTAATGCACAATGTTGACTTGTGTGTTGGATGACTATGGTTTATGAGTGTGCGTATTGCTGACTCATTGATCTGTCTCTATACTTGAGGTCATAGTTCACTCACCTATGAAGTTACGAGTGTGCACAATATGGAATCTGTTTCTAGTAAGGTAAAATAATGATGCCCTATGCAATCTAATTATAACACGGCATTGAAATCCTCGGTAGGGGTTGTAATCGAGAATGAACTATTTATGTTTCATATAAAATGTATGTCAATTAGGTTTGTGTAAATGATCGAAACTTGGCAAGTATTCCATAGTCTTTGTTTAATTGGGATATAGTAAGATAGATTGATTGAATTTCACTATAGCTAAAGCTGATAGGTTTGTTATGTTCTTAAAACATTCATATTATTTGGGTAGCCATAACATACTATTAGATGTCAATAATGACTTGTCGAACCTGGAGATTGATCGAAACAATCAGTTCTCTTGGGAGTATTAATGTGTTTTTGCAAGTCTTATTACCGGCCCAATGATGAAACTAGGGATGTTACATATTATAACCAATTCAAAATAATGTTGAACGAGAGAAATAATATTGCAAATATATTTGCAATAACAGCAATCGAATTGAATCAAGTTGAGATTCAATTTAAATTTTATTTGAGTCATCTCCGTTTGTGCATAGACTGAAATTTTGAGAAAGCAGAGAATTGTCTTCACAAGATTACTAGCATAATTTAGTGGTGATTACTTGTGAGTTTTCTGTTATGTTTGACGTGCGTTGATGGTGTGTCTAAACTAGAGGTTCGATATTTAGGAGGCCCAAACTAAATAGCATCTTAATCAATTTGTTTAAAGTATGATTCGAGAGGTAATCTATTTAACCCTTTTTGATATTCTAATTTTTTATTAAAATGCATGACCAATGCCTTTGGAGATACATGTATAACAGAATTTCATCTTTGCTTCCATTATGTTTATGTTAATTTTTGCCTATACATGTTATGTAAAACTCTAACAGTGGTATTGGAGCATGATTCTTAGGCATTATTGTGCATTTAATTGATTTTGGTTCATATTTATTTTTGCGTTCTCATGGCCAATTTACTTTTCTTAAGAGAATCGTTTGCTCTTATGTGGCCTATAGAAGTTGATTGATTTAAATGATAAATTTAATTAACAAAGCAAAAAATCGAAGCTAAATCAATTTTGAATCAATAATATGTAGGTTGTTATATTTTGCATTTATATTCTGCAAATTGATTCACGATTGTGAGTCTAGAGGTGACAACGCGGCTCCCACTCATAATCAAGCTCGTGAAATTTTTTTCACTAGCCTTGATTTCTTAACATGACTTGCATCGCTCAACCATGAATTTGATTAAGTGCATAATTTTATTTATGCCTTTTGAAACTTAAAATTTTGAATTTATGGCTCATAAAGAAGGGTTATGATCATGAAAATCCCCTAATCAATATGGTTGATGTATGGATGATGATTATAGGTGTTTTTGGGTTGTGATTATTAAATGGAGGTTGCATCCTTCTTTTTATTTTTCTTTTTGTAAAATGAACTTTTAGTATAATTTAGTATAATTAATTGTCGATGTAAAAACCATTAAGATAGAGAGCTCTGTGGGCCCAATCTTTGAAGAGTTTAAAGATCCAAGAAGAAATAAAAAGCATGTCTCTATTATTAAAACATTAAAATGGATAAATGGATCTCATTAGCTTAAGACCAATTAGGCTATAATTTCATGATCATCATGTAGGATAAATATTTATGTGATATCTATTTATTTATTATGTTGATGTTATTATGCATGTTAAATCGGTTAATGTGCAAAGTGAGACCGTTAATAATGACCCAAACTTTCTTATTAATAATATTAAGTTGAAATGGGTTTAGGACTTGTGGCTTTCCATCGTCGTGGCTTGATCTAACATTATAGTGGTAAATTGATTGGCTGTGGATACAAAGGAGTTAATTACAATTCATAATATTGGATCACTCTATTATGCATGTGATGCTGTGGGGTTGGAATCGAATGATTTCCAATAACTAGTAGGTTAGGAGATCCTTTGTGCTTTCAATACTTGCATGAGATTATGGGCTACACTTAATTATGATCATGATGTTAATAATTATTAAGTGAGACTTTCATGATCTAGAGGCAAAAGTTATGATTGACACTTGCATATAATGCATTAAATAAATTGGTTCACTCAATAAATTCAATAACATCAATAATTGTCATGTAAGGTAGGCTCTAGGTTGGTGGGACTCCAATCCCCACTAATAATAAACCGAACAAAGATTAGCACTTCCCATTTTAAGGAGTATGAGATTTGAATATAAATTTAGTGAGAGGATCTATTTTATCTAAAGGCCAAAATGAAATAATTATTTTGAAAGACAATGGCTAATGATTTATTTTCTTCACAAATATATTTTTACTCTGAAAATGGTAACCATAAACCCACTCACTTCTATACTTGACAAAAACTATTTACTTGGACCCAATTTCATTGATTGGGTGACAAATTTGAGAATTGTTTTCAATTAAGAGAAAATCACATTTGTGCTTGATGAAAAGATGCTAGACTCATTTCTTGATGGGAGGACCCAAGAGAAGCGTGTAACTTATAATAAGTGGCGTAATGATAACTTAAAATTTATGTCATGTATGCTTACTTTGATGAATAATAAATTACAAAAGAAATATGAAACTATAAAGGATGTTTGGTTGATCATCTTGCATCTACATGAATATTTTGATGAGAATGGTTGAACCTCTATATATGAAATATCAAAAGCATTGTATTGTTTGAGGATAGCTGAAGGATCATCAATCAATGATCATGCTTTGAAAATGATCTGACACATTGAAGAATTGGCTAGGCTAAATCTTGTTATGAATAATGAGTTAATTATGGATTTGATCCTCTAATATTTACTCGATTTCTTCTCTAATTTTGTCCAAAACTTCTACATGCATATGATGGAGAAAACTCTCGTTGAGTTATATAGCATGTTGGTAGTTTATGAAAAGAAAATGCACAACACAAGGGCTAATATAGTAGCTATGGCTAAGGTTTTTTCTTTAAAAAAGTAAGACTGTTTTGAAGGAAAAGAAATGGAAGGGACTCGTCAAATTTATTGTGTAATGAAAGCTTGAGATTGAAAAAAGGGAAATGTCATTATTGTGGTGTCAAGGGGCACTAGAGGAGGAAAGTCAAGCCTAAAGGACCAATTTTATGAAGGTATGATATTTATGCTTATTGAAACTAATCTTATAATTAGTGTTGAATCTAACTTATGGATTCTAAATTTTGTTGTAATCTCACATATTTGTCTATCCTTGTAGAATTTGGGAATAAGTAGAATGCTGGGGTGAAATGAGATTGTTTTAACATTTGCTAATAAAGCAAGAGTTGCTATGTTAGCTATAGAGACTTTTCATTTATGTTTACTTTCTAGACATATATTGGTTTTAAAAAACTATTTGCATTATAAAAATGATGTTAAGAATATTATCTCTATACCTCATTTAGTAAAGAAAATTATGAATTTTCTTTTTGTTGATGATATATGTTTTATTTATCATAATAGAAGATATGTTGGTTATGACTTGTTAACCAATAATCTTTATATCATTACAATGTCTGATAATGTGATTAACAATGTCAATAAGCAAAATAAAATTGATATAAATACCAACACTAATAAATGCCCTAAAGATAGTCCAAATTCAAAGTATGTTTAGCATCTTTGATTGGGTCATATTGGAGAAGATAGTATCACGAGATGAGTAATGATTGATACATTGATCCATCATGTTTGAGTCATACTTGACTTGTGAGCATGTCTTCTAGGAAAAATGACTAGAATGCCTTTTGTAGAATATATGATATCCTTTATGATGAGTTAAGCCAACTTGCCTATATGCCCTTAGGGATATGATGTATATATACTAAATAGAGTACCGTCCAAATCTATTCCAACTATGCCCTATGAGATATGGCATAGTAGGAAATCAAGTCTTAATCATATTAATATTGGGATAGTCCAGCTTTTGTCAAAAAGATGAATTGGAAAAATTGGAGGCAAGATTTAAATAAGATCGCTTCATTGGATATTCAAAGGAGACTCTTGGATACTATTTCTATTTTCACTCAAATCAAAGAATTTTGTTTAGCAGGCATGCTTCTTCTCTAAAAGAATCAATTCATCCAAGAATGTGGCACTAGGTGAAAAATAGTCTTATAAGAAGAATATAATAAAATACCAAACAACCAAGTTTAGACACCGATCTCTGATTTAGTAGGAGTTTTTAATACATAACCGATTATGAGGAGTGCAAGACCGTCTCATTCACCTGTTTGCTATAGACACTTGATTAAACATATTGAACCACTATTCAATATGAATAATAGTAATCAACTTGGTGATGTGACACCTATAATGAAGCAATATTAGACATTGATTCTACTAAATGGCTTGAAGCCATGAAATCCGAAATTGATTCAATGTATTCCGATGATGTTTGGATCTTAGTTGACCTCCTTAACGGTATGATACCAATTGATTATAAATGGATTTTCAAGAGGAAGATAAACGCTGAAGGTCAAGTTGGAATTTATAAAACACGATTGATGGTGAAAATGTATCATCAAAATGTAGCAATCAATGATGATGAAACTTTATCATCTATAGCCATGTAAATATCCATTCGGATCATCACACCTTAATTATGTGATATTCATATGGATGTTACAATAGTTTTTTTCAATGGTTTTTTCGAGGAGGACATCTATATGAAACAATTATAAGGTTTTGAATCCAATAGTGGAAGTCAAAAAGCGTGTAAGTTTAAGAGATCCGTTTATGAACTCAAACAATTCTCCAAAAGTTGAAACATCCATTTTGATGAGGTGGTTAAATCGTTTGACTTCATAAAAAATTCAGATGAATCTTGTGTATACAAGAAAGTCAGTGGGAGCACAATTGCATTTATAGTTTTCTATGTTGATGATATACTTTTGATGGGGAATGATGTATCAATGCTATCATCAATAAAACTATTTTTGTTACAGAAATTATCCATGAAAGATTTATGAGAGGCAACCTATATTTTAGGTATCAATATTTATAAATATAAATCAAGATGATTGATTGGCCTCTTATAGTCTATGCATATAAACAAAGTGTTGACACGTTTTAACATACTATGTTCCAAGAGAAGATTATTGCCTTTTATGCATGAAATCCATATTTCCAAGGAAATGCATCCCAACACTCCTGAAGAAAGAGAACGGATGGTAAACATATCTTACGTATCTGCTATTGGAAGTATAATACATGCTATGCTATATACTGGACATGATATTGCGAATGTTATAAGCATTATTACTGGATAACAGTCAAGAACATCTTAAGTACTTGTGAACGACTAATGATTTATTCTTGATATATAGAGATAGAGAGTTTAAAGTTAAAGCTTATACTAATTTCGATTTTCAATCTAATCCTAATGATTATAAGTCTATATCTAGGTTTATCTTTACACTCAGAGATTCCACTACTAAAGCAAAGTATGTGGTTGCTTTTGAAGTAGCAATGGAAGTCACTTGGGTGAAGAAGTTCATTTTTGAACTTGGAGTTGTTACTTCAATTGAGCAATCGATTGTATTGTTTTGTAACAACAATAAGGCAATAACTCAAACTAAAGAATTAATGTCTCACCAGAAGTCCAAGCACAATGAGAGGTGCTTCCATCTCATCAGAGAAATTGTTGAGAGAAGTGATATCACAATGTAGAAAATTGCCTTAGCGAAAAATGTGGTAGATCCCTTCACTAAGGCCTTGCCTTAGTCTTCTTTTGAAAGACACATTAACAAATGGGTTTGAGGTACCAAAGAAGCTAGCTTTACTGCGAGTGGGAGATTGTTGGATGCATACCCTAAAGTTATCATGTAATAGTTACATGTTAGCGATTTTAGTTATACTATAGATCTTATTAGTTAATTAATGACAAAGACATATTCATTCATTTATCCAATTATTATATATATTTGTATATATATTAATGGTTCCATAAAATTGTTACAACTGGATCTATTCTTAAGACATTGAGAATATATGAGAAGGGTTCACAGTTAGACTGAATCTTTAAACCGTTCTCAATTGATAAATCATTGAGTGGATATTAATGATCTTGTTGAGACCGATGTGTTTTTAACTTCACCATTAAATATTGGATACTTAAGGAAATGATGAGTCATGAGGTATTGTGATGCTCGAGTTAGAACACGAATGCTTATATCGGACAAGTTCACTAAACCTAACACGTAGAACGATTATCAATATGAAAAACTTTAGTGTGGTTAATGTTTAATTATCATGTTCTGGTCTTGTGTAAATAATCCTTAGACTTGAGGCACAGTATTAACTTGTGTGTTGGACGACTATGGTATTCTTAGACTTGAGGCACGGTATTAACTTGTGTTGGACGACTATGGTTCTTAGGTGCGTGTATTATTAGCTCGTTGATCTGTCTTTGTATTTGATGGTTATAGCTTGTGCATAATGCGGAATCTGTCTCCTTGTTACATGCAAGGAATGATGTCCTATGCTATCTAATTACGACATTGCATTGAAATACTCAACTGGCCTTGTAATTGAGAATAAATGGTTTATGTCTCATATAAAATGCATGTCAATTATGTTTGTACATATGATTGAATTGGTGACTTGACAAATATTCCATATTCTTTATTTGATCGGGACATAGTAAGACAAATGGATTGAATTACTCTATAGCCAAAGTTGACAGGTTCGTCATGTTCTTAAAATATTCACACTATTTGGGTAGTCATGACATATTACTAGATGTCAATATGGCTTGTAGGACTTGGAGATTAATCGAGACAATCAATTTTCTTGGGAGTATTAATGTGTTAATACAAGTCTTACTATTAGCTCAGTGATGAATTTAGGAATGTTACATACCATAGCCAATTCAAGATAATGTTGAAAGAGAAATAATATTGCAAATATGTTTACACATAGCAATCGAATTGAGTCAAGCTAAAATTAAATTAAACGATATTTCATTTAATTTTTATTTTAGTAACGAGTGTGCGTGCATATGATGCATAAGCGTGCACAACAACAGCACATAAATGTACCCAAAATACACACATGAAGATCATGCCCTTTTTATTTTTTAATTGCAGAATTTAAAAAAAAAACTAAAACAAAACAAATGAGTTGTGCTCACGGTCGGCAATTGTTGCCGATGAGCTCAGTCACAGCACGCTAACCCTTATGTGCATGGAAGATTACGGCTTGGTTCTCGCACTGATACTTCATGTGGTTCAACAAAAAGGAAGATGGGGCAAAAGAATGGCGGGTACGAATTAGTAACATTACTTGTTAGTTTGCTTGCTGGGTTTCCAGGACTTGATTGATGGTTTCTTTCTTTATCCACGCTCATGCACTTAACTTCTCTGACGGTCCAAAACTGCAAAATGCGACATACATAGTCACCACAATTTATAAGGTCAGGGCTTTAAGCCTCGGGTGAAAATTAAACGGAAGCTGTCATATTTCGCAGCCCGACCTAAGCTGATCAGACAAGCACCGACTCCATCTGCTGTACAATTTATATCATGCCTTTCTTGGCATTGTGGCTAAAATCAAGAAGCACCACAGTTTCATAACATCTGCTGTAGTGTGTTTACAATTTTAGAAATTGAAAGGTAGATGAATAGTAGCGCTTTGTCAACACAAGATCTATAGGCGAATATGCTAGTTACTACCATACCGTTTGCACTATAAAATACATCGCGCATTTTATAGTTTCAACCATCATTCTTGTTTTACAATGTGGCATCATGAGGATGCGAGGAACATAAGTCGGATTGGCACTAATTGAGAGAAAAATCCAGAAAGAGGAAAATGGCATCATTTATATATTAAAAAATGAGTACAATCACATGATACAAGCGCTGGGCCTCATCACCACTTTCAACAAGCGCTACAGTTATTTTAGCTGCCAAAGGCTGCCCAAAACGATCTTGTGATGCCTTATGTTGCAATATGCTCGACAGCCACATGGAATACACTCTAGAATGATGCTTATGGTGGAGAGTTTATGAGATGCATCATTCGCCAAATAGAACTGGAAGATTCGGTGAAAGAAAATTTTTGATGGGGCAACACTGATCAACTTAACACAACCATGGAGACTGGCCATCATTAGATCTGGATGTATACCTGACAAAAGATGCATCAAAGCCAGAGTTTACGTGCAGATACTTATGTCCACCTCTAGGCCCAAGAGAGATCAACCTGCTGGAGGGATAGTAAAAGTGTCCTTGATAATTAACCAAAATTTTGGTTCTTCTAAGCATGAGGAGATCGTCAAATGGACGCATCTCTCAGAGTGTTCCAGCTTTCTGCCTGAAATGCCACGTTGCAATTGTTCAGCAATGCTGTGATGTGTTTAACTTCTTTCGGCATTGAACCAGTGAGAACCTGTGTCAAACAGTGGAGTATTAGATAACAAATAAGGACTTAGTCAATAGCAGAAGTGATCAGTATATGATAACCATGAACTTTTAGCTCGGATGCAGCAGAAAGCACACCTACCAACCTTTCTGCCAAGACAATGGGATAGGTGACATGCAGGCAATGCCTTTATGTCAAGCTTAAAGAGTAAATTAGGAATTCTCTTATTCAAGCATACCAGCTTAACATCCAGAAGATTTACGAATTTCAACAAAGAAACAATAGCTGAAAATGAAATTTGACGTGTCTCCATGATAATGTGACCCAAGGCTAGAATCAGTATATGAAGGTCCCACAACAAGAGCAAAGCACCGCATGCCTAGTGCCAACCATGAAAAATTTGTGTTCATACCTCATATCCTGCATCTGTAATAAGGACCTCATCCTCAATCCTTATCCCAATTCCTTGGTACCTGCATTTACACTAGGATACATAAGTTAAACTAATGACAATGTTAGAGTACAGTGTTGGTTGTAATCAAGTGCCTTTACTAGACTGCCATCTCAGAATTGATCCATCTGGCATTCTACTCAAAAATTTCAGTTTGACAGATGCCATGACTAGACTGCCCTTTTGAAATAGTCATGATATTCACTTTTCTCTATATAGTTTCAAAAATTAGCTTTGTATACGGGGTGGCAGGGATGCACACTGTTAATGCTTCTTTATGAAACTTTACTTATTGATAATTTGTATGAATCACATAACTGGACAGAAAATTCACGGTGTTGTTTTTTTCTTAACACAACTTTTGAGAACTTCAATAGTTGTTGGTATAATGATACAAATAGTTTCTGAACTTTGGCCTAATGTGCAGTTTGGTCCATGAACTTTGAATTTATTCTATGTGGTCAGTCAACTTTAGCCCAATGTGAAATGCAGTTCTTGAACTTTAAATTTATTCAATGTGGTTCCCAAACTTTTGATACTTGTTCAACTTAGTCCCTAAATCATATGAAAATATTAGATATGGTCCCTAAACTTGAATGAATAGAAGGACAACATTGAGCATTTTCATATAATTCAGGGATTAAATTGAACATGTACCGAAAGTTTATGAACCATATTGAATAAATTGAAAATTCAAGGATCACATTGCACATTGGCCTAATAGTTTAGGGACCGCATTGCACATTGGGCTGTAGTTCGGGAGACTATTTGTGTCATTTTCCCATAATTGTTTGGAAATGTTCCTGAAAAAGAATTGGAATGAGCATGGAAGCAACTTTCAATTCTCTTTCCTCAGAAAAAGTACACATCAAAGTTTCAAACTTCAATATAGTTTCCCTGAAAAAAAAAAAAAGCACCCTCATTTAATAGTTTCAGTTGATAATTGGTATTTGTAGCATAGTATTTAGATATGCTTCCTTAAATGTTAGAACAAGTCAGTGAACAGTATGAACAGATCACTTTGGTATTCTCACGAAGAGTTTTGCCCTCTGAAATAGATTTCAAACAAATGAAAACAGAGAGTTGATGAACAAATCCTCATAATTATGCATTTAGTTTCTGAAAGAACTTCCAAGCGAGGCCTGAGTCATTAGAAATTTGAGATGATATGGACAGTTTTAATTAAATAAGCTTGATTCATACCACTCTGGACAATCAAGGTTGTATGGGATGTAGACTCCTGGTTCAATTGTTATCACCTGGACCCAAAAAAGCGCCTTGAGTAAACATTATGGAAACAAAACAAGGCCGCTACTTGGATGAAAACAGCAAGCACACTTTCTGAACATATGTCATGGCAATTCAATTGCATTTACTTGTTACCCGTGACCTCAGAAAGCCATAACATCTGCAAAAGTCTAACACACAGGGACCCACTGCATGCGACTGCACATGTAAGGCCCCATCAAGGACATCTCTGCTTAATAAGGGCTTAACAAGATAGATTTGATGTCATTGAGTTGGTTTGCAAAACAGACATCTAAATTCGATACCAAAACATGCCAAAATATGGAAACAAACTCTAAATAAAGTCAAAAAGGTGCGACACAACTGGACAGCTCTCAAATGAAGTTTTGATAAATATGCAAATATATGACTAATAATTCCACCATCAACATGATGTAAAGAAAAAAAGAAAAACACAGCTGCGAGGAAGTCAACTTACAATACCCGGCTTCAGAGGACGGTCATAGTTAACTGTAGAACAATCGTGCACATCCATTCCGAGGTAATGACCTGTATGTTAAGGAGGATAATTTACTTTCATCTGACACAACATACCCAATTTAATGAACTGAAGAAACAAGCATCCAATGTCAATTGCATGCAGTGGATAATATTGGAGAAAGTACACTATGAAGATATTAACCAATCTTCTTAGAAAAACAAAATTGCAATATCATTTTCCAAGGGTAGTCAAGTATACCTATAGAGGTTGGGTTCAGCTGATGGTAATGGTGTAAAATGCTCCGATCATCCTTCAAAAGTCCAATCTCCTTAAATCCTTTGCAGAGCATGTCAACCTGTGCAACACATGGCATGAACAGAGATGATTGCTCAACCATCAGAGTCCACAGGAGCAACATATAACATGTTCCAAAGGCCTTGAAGCTATACAAGTGTCTAGTACCCACTTTAAGACAAGTATTGCACCATAAATGAGGAGATAAAATCTACGTCAGAACAATTGTACACATTAAAAAACTCCTGGTCCTGCGTTAAGAGAAATTGTAAATTACAACAAAAGTAGCCGTGATATGTTCACAGGATCAATCTCATTTAGACTTCCACCAAAGGTGCCTAAGATCAAAATTGAATAAATACTAAAAACACAAGCACAAGAAATCCAGTTTACCACAAGTAATGGTAATCTTCTGAAAGAATGAATAAGAACATATAGGAACACAATAATTGACCACAAGTCGCTATGATGGTTGTGAAGAATCTAGCATCAAATACATCACCAAACAATTACTGATAAAATGAACATTGCCTATAATAGCATACATTCTTTTAGTTAAGGACTTCTCAAACCCAGATGAAATGGGTGAGGCAAACTCAAATACAAAGCAAGAAAGTATTTATTTTCAGCTGTATCATGAAAGAATATTCACAGGCAGGCACTAGAAAAGGAGATTCTTCAACTGACTTATGTAAGGATAATCTAAACATACCGAGTATTTGTGAATTTCTCGAATGGTTGTGCCAGGTTTGCATAGCTTGATGCATTCTTTGTTTGTTTGTAGTAAAAGATCATAAAGTTCTTCCTGAAATAAAATAATGATATCATGGTGATAGGACACAAAAAGAATTAAGCTCCTGACTATAAAATTATGGGGACAGAGTGGAAAGCAGGAAAAACTAGAAGATTTACAGGATCACTGAGAGGTTCAATGGATATGCACTTAATTGGAAAAACATCGAAGGAGTCCAAAAAAATCCACGCACAAGAGATGAATGAATGTGCGATAATCAAAGTCACATGTATGTCACATCAATGAATTATAATTTAAGTGACGATCCGATGGGATGAAACCATGGCCATGTTATGGGGGAGAGAGAGAGAGAGAGAGAGAGAGAGAGATGCTGTTGCATACTTGAGAAGGTGAGAAGCTGCCACAGGGAGGCCAGGTGCGAGTTAGGTCGCTGACATAACCATGCACCTCACATCCAACATCCATCAAGACCAGGTTCCCATTTGCAATCTGCAAAAAGCATTTGTAATGTTAAGGTATTTTCAGTAGAATGTTGGAAGTCTGGATTAGCTGATGGAAATGGATCTCACTTTCTGATCATTTCGAGAATAGTGTATCACACTTCCATTGTTCCCACCACCTACAACAGGGTTGAATCTGCAAAAGAGAAATTGAAGAGGCATCTTTCAATCGCTTCATTTCATTGCACATATTTCATATAATAAGCACAAATTTTGACACCACTCTGATGCATGCTTCAGATGGTTATAATAGAATATAAAGAAGAGACATTACAGCGATAACAATAAGCTTCTTTTGATGTTAATGAAAATACTCACGCCATCCTTTGAGCGCCTCTCATTCTACATTCATATTCAAATTTTGCCGAGAGCATAGCCTCATGAGGGTACACTTTTGAATCCATCATTGTCTGCAAAAGAGCCTAGAAATAGGAGATGCATATTAGTCAAATATACATAAGAAGCTTCCGTGACAAACTAATTTTTAGATGAAACACAATTACTGACAAAAGTATTCATTCAGAGTCTCTCTCCCTCTCTCTCTCTATAAACAAAAGACAAAATGGTTACTGTATTCGTGTCATCCATTTACTTCATGGTTCAAGCACAAATTCAAGTATGAGAATGACCCTAACTGTACATCAGTGTTCATAGCGAAATGCAAACAATGTTCAAGGATGATGAGTAGACATATTAAAGAAAAAAACCTTAGATAGGCAATAGCATGTATAAGAAGTACTTTATCTCTTTACTCTCTGGACACTTCGAGAGAAGAAGCAAAACATTATTAACAGGGATGAATGTACCAAGTCCTTCTGAAGTAGCAAGTCAGAGCAAGTGATGATGACAAATATTGCAATAAAGCTTCCAACAAGTGAAGAACAAGAGGTTCACTCCCATTGGTGCATCTTCACAGAATCACGATCAACGAATTGCTTTCTAAGTTCACAAGATAGATTGACTACCCATACTAATCACTTGAAATCAACACCTAGCTCTTGTTTCATCAGGTCACATATTCAACTGAAATAGCTATAATAGGAATCCAAAAAAACAAAATAGTTTGGCAAAAGGATCGTAATAATTTGCAAGATTTTCCTTTTCTATTTCTTGATCATGCATGGAAGTACCTGGCATGCAATAGATGCTGATTCCCTCATCAACTTTAGCTCTGCAGATGACTTTGTCCACCGTAAATCATGTGTATAAGCAGACAAGTTATTCACTTTGCCATTGCTGGCTGCTAGTTGATATGCCTCTAAATTTGTATATGCTGGTACAGCAGTATTCACATTATGGAACAACCTAGAGCTTTGCTGAATCATCTCTGAGAGAATCTGCAGTAAGCAATTTATAGAGTCACTAAAAAATAAATTTCAATCATAAACAATTACACGCACTTCAGCCTGAGACTGAGCAATGATGATAAAAGCAACCTCTAAGTTTACTAGTTTTTCAAAGATACCACCTTAGGTAATCTGCTCATTGGGTATGCTGAGTCAGCTTTGAATATCTTCAATGCCACATCAACTCCAGCGACATGCCCTTGCCAAAGGACATCCTGAGGGTTTATAAGGAAAATCTATCAAGTATGAAACTGAATCCTAGCTCCCGACACAAAAAAAGGAAATCTATAATAGTATTGAAATGCACATAATATGGTCCACTCCATCCTTCTCTCACAATCTCAGTATCCACATATACACTAATACAGAAAAGGTTGATCAGAGATTACAGAAGCATGTGGAGTATCAAACAAATAGATGAAAATCAATGAAAATGAAAGAACAGCTCCACCAGATGATGGTGATAGAAATGACATTTTAAACACTGACTATTCTTATGTATTGCATCATGCGAGATGATTGACAAAGATCCTAGCCAACCTAAGGAAAATAACACATGAAAAGGTACTAAGCCAATCCTTATTTACAAAACCAGGCATACTTGAGGTGTTGCTTCCGGCATGAACATGCATAAACCACACTCATGACCTAGAACTGCAATGCCACCTGGTTGTTGGCACCCAGTGATATATGAGTAATCAGCATCTTGTCGGAATGTGTAGGGCACGACATCTGTCATCATCTTTACAGGAGCAGCTGCGATGATGGCCAAACCCTTTTCTGGGAGAAGATCCAGTAACCGGCTCCGTCTTGAAATGTATTCCTCTGCAGTAATGCCAGGTGTAATCTCTCCCTCATTTAGTAACTACATGTAGAACCGAACAATGTTCTTAATTCTCATAAATGATAATAATTTATAAACAGTGACTGATGGGAGTCATTGTCAATGCTGCACCTTAATTGCTACTTCATCCCCAAGAGTCATCCGACAACCCCACTAATCTGGAGGTAGGAATTGACTCCTGGGTGTGTAATTGCATTGATGCACCATACACCAGACTATGCGCATGCGCCTGCGCTTGTCTTTGGGTGTGCTTGTGCTTGTGTGCATGTGCGAGCAAGTGGACGTGTATGCATTTGTGGTAGATGAGCACAGCGCCATATACTCCATTCATCCTTTGAAAAGCAGACCCATGCATTGACGAAAGCAGCAAGAGCGCAAGATAAAAGATAATAAAGAAGTAAAGTAAGTACCTCAGGATGGGTCGCTGGAGTTGGCTGTCCAACATCAGTCATCCTTTTGGAAGAAAATGAACAGGAACTAATCGCCTGAAGCTGAAAAGAAACTCTTGAGCATCACACTGATTGAAAAAGCTAATTGAAATGAGTTAAACCATTTGGGTACTCACGACAAAGCCCAAGAAAGCAAAAACAATCGATTGCATTATTGGACCACCATAAGCATGTTCAGAAGCACAGACCAATCCAAAAAAGATTCTGAATTGGAACATCCGGGTGAGCCCTTAGACATTATGGTAGTCTTTAAAGGTTATTAGAATGTAGATGATGAACATTTCAATCTTAACAACTCATACAAGCAACACCACCAAAGACCCCATACTGGAACAATAAATACCAACTCGAAGAGGCATTTCACCATCGAGGCCCCACCAAGATTTCATCAGGGTACCTCCACAAATCTCTCTACTTCCCATTAACCTTCACCAAAAGCAGCGCCTAAAAAGCACCATTCCCGATAGCGAAAGTCAACAAACGGCCCGCACTCCATTCTCACCACAAAAGCACAAACAACCATCGACCCGTCACCGCGTACTCATCCAAAGAACTAAATCGAACGAACAGACCGTGAAATCTTCCACTTCCAGCGTAAAAATCACCTGTCGGGGCGGAGTTCTCTGCAAGAACTTCCTCGCGAGCAAACGAAGCGCCATTGGTGGGTGCCGAGCCTCCTTTGAAACTATCGCGATCTCAAGTTCGGTCAAATTGAAAAACCAACTCTCCTCGTCACGAAGTTCGAATTTTTCTCGGTCTTTTCCATGATTTCATCGGGGACACATTACTTCCTGCTATGCTGAAACTCGCCGGAACCGGAAGGAAGCAGAAGCCAGGGTTTAAGGCGCGATGGGGATTCGCGAATTCACGAAATTGCCACGGTTGGGCCTCTCCCGGTTGTCACTGCTATTGGGCCTACAGGCCCAATTATAGGGCCCATTCTCACGGCCTGAATGAATGATGGGCCGAAGCTTTGTTACCTACACTAACACCGTACGGACGTTTTCGCCGTTAAGTAGCCCGTTTGTAAGCATGGTGCATTCAACGTGGCATCTGACGTGGAAAAACCGAGCTTAAAGGTTAGAAAAATGATATAAATGGTTCTTGTATTTTCACCTAATATACAATGTGATTCATAAACTTTTATCTAATTTATTGTGATTTCTAAACTTTAGTTCAATATGAGATATGATCCCTAAATTCTTCATACATGATCAAACTAGTCCTTGTGCCATATTAAAATGTGCAATGTCATTTAATGGAAGGATGACATTGCACATTTTAATATAGTCCGGGGAATAATTTGATCGTATACCAAAAGTTCAAGAACTATATTAAACAAAATAAAAATTTATGGATCACATTACATGTTGAATCAAAGTTTATAGACCAATTGTGTTAATGCCTATTCTATTTTAGTTTGGAGGGAAAATAGGGGTTTTCTAAAAAAAAAAAAATAGGTACAAAAAAAATTCAATAATATGTGCTTTGCTCAAAGCAAAAGGGTGCCATCAGGTTTTGCTCGAAGAATCTCTGGCGTGCTCTCCTGAACCAGTTGTGTTAAGGGTTCTTTGATTTCAATGTGCATTGAGTGAGATACAAAGCAATTTCAGAAGTCATGAGCAGAATCTATATATAAATAGTTTAAATTCATAATTAGGGCATGGTCAAGAAATCACGTGTTTAGATTAATCAGGAAATCTGCAATATGGGCAAATTGCATCTTGAATATTTGCACATTTAGAAAAATTCACAATTGCAAATTTAAGCATACCAATAGTTTTGCATTGCATTTTCTTTGCATTATTATAATTTCCATGGTAGGAAAATTAGGATTCTCCTGAATGAATGTTTTTTGTAACACAATAGTGTTAGAATATATAAATAATAAACAACGTCGTCATCTAATAGCTTAAACTTTTAGAACAATCGGTAGTGGTTCCACAAAATCTTATATGGTATCAGAGTTGGAGGTCCTGAGTTCAAATCTTACCAGGGTCCATTTGCCTCCCTAATTAAATTTCCACGCTTAGTACTAGGCAAAAGACCAGATTAAGCGTGAGAGGGAGTGTTAGAATATATAAATAATAAACCACGTCATCATCTAATAGCTTAAGCTTTTAAAATAGTCGGCAGTGGTCCCACAAAATCTTACAAATAGAACAGTTGAATTATGTATATAATGGTCAGTGGCCACCATTCCCATATGTAAAGGGGGGGAGGTGGGGATTCAAATCCCCATCTTTTCAAAGAAGTTCGGAGTGGGGATGATTTAGTTTCAAGTATAGATTTCAACTCTTACGCTCAGTAGGGAAATTGGGTAAAAGTTTGAGAATGAGAATTAGACTTAAGAGTAAGGTAGAACCAAAAAAAAAAAAAAAAGAATTACGTGGATAGTGAGTTTCCATGTAACATCCCGAATTTTCGATAAGCCCGAAAATTGCTCGAGTTGGATTAATGGGTCGAGATTAGGACCAGATTTTTGGGAACCGCGCTTCGGGGTAAAAAGACTGGATTGCCCCCTTCTAGAAGCTTGTTTGCTTTTTTTTTTTGAATTTTAGGGTTTCTCTCTCTCCCTCTCTCTTCTCCACACGTCTCTCTCTCCTCTCCCTTTTCTTTCTCTTTCCCCCGCGTTTTCTTCCTCCTTGTCGACACCACTTGCCCTTATCCCCTCTTTTTCTCCCACTTGTTTGACTAGTCTTCTCCCTTATCTCCTTCTTTTGCCCCACTTGCCTGACACACCCATGTACTTCTCTCTCTCTCTCTTCGGGCAGCTTCCCCAACACGTCGCACTACCCAGCAGCTGCTTCTTCTTCTTCATTTCTTCTTCTTGTTTTCTGGGCGGACGTTGGCTTGCTGTTGCTGTTTTTCTTTTGCTGCCGCCCCTACTGGCGACCACCATCCATCTCCGTCGCAGCACCGCCGCCTCGCTGGTGGGTCGCCGTTCGGAACCCGAGCTAGCTGTCTTCTTCTTCTGCAAACCCTCCTCTTCTGCTGTTGCCGCTGCTTCCTTTTTCTTCGGTTGCTTCGTCCTCGCCGCCCGCCCACCGCAACGCCTTGGGGTGGGTCTTGAACCACCGCAGGACGCCAGAGTTGCCGCCGGGACAGTCGCCCGAAGCTAGCCGAGCCAAACCAGCCCCGTCCAGCTGCACCGCTCTTCCTTCTCCTTTGTCCGAGTGTGCTACTGTCTTGCTTTAGTTCTGGTTGCGCCGCCGTCGCTGTAACGCCGGCTAGCAGACCGCCTGACGCCGGAGTCGCGAGCTGCCGCCTCACCTTCGCCGGACCACCCCGAACCAAGCCGCCGCTGCCCCCTATTCTTCTTCTTCCTCGGTTTTGGGCCGAACCAGCCGTGGACGCCGGAGCAGGCGAGTTGCCCTCGCCGTCGCTCGGCCGCCGTCGTCCCTCCGCCCTAGTCGCCGTCGAAGCCAGCCGACCGGCCACCACCTCGTCCTCCGCCCGGTGTCACTTGCCGTCCGCCCAGCCACCTAGCCCCATCTCGCCCGTTTTCCCTTCGCCGAGCCGCTGCCTGGTCGCTGGAGCTGTTGGCCGCCGTCCGGAGTCACCGGACCGCCCACCAGTCAGCCCCATGCCGCCACAGCCGCCGGTTCCTCCGATCCTCAGCTTGTCGCCGCGTGGACAGCCGCCCTCGGCCGAGACTCGGTCCCGGGCCGCCTCGTCCCGACGCGCCGGAAGTTCCCGGGCGTTCCCCTCGTCGCCGCCGTCGCGCTCGTGTCGTCGGAATCGCTAAACCGTGAGTCGATTTCCTAATCCTTATTTAGGGATTAATCTTGCTTAGGAGTAGTTTGATTAGTTTAATTATCGATTAGTGTTTTGGATGATGATTGTTAGTGTTTTAATATTATTGATTAAGCTTGCTTAGTGTTAATCATGGTTAGTATTAATAAATATTATTATTATTATTTTTGGAAGATATAATAATAATAATTTATTATTTTCGGAATTATTAATTAAATTAATTTATAATTTCGAATTATTAATAGTAATATTGTTATTACTATTCATTGCTGAAAATTAATTATTTTTGGAGAAAATAATTAATTGTGATTATTTATTGGAAATGGTTTTAATTGAGTAATTTTAGGGAAAATTACTATGGTCTATTTTTCCAAAGTCAATAGTATTTATATACTATATTATTAAAGGACATTGGTTTATTAAAGAAGGGTTTTACTAAATGGAATTATTTGGGTTGGATAATTAATTATGGGAATTGAAAAATAATTATAAGTATTTTGTGGGACTTGACTTATTTTATCGGAACAATCGACTATAGCATTATATGCTTCTTAAATGAGTATCTTTAAGTATAATTATATTTTATACTTATTTGGGATAACTGAATATTGTTGGAAATAGTTGATTGGTGTCGTCGTGAGTACACGTATTTATTTATTATTAAATATATGTGATTATTTGGAAAAGTGTGCAAGTATCGTGAGGTTGATTGGTCGGAATTGATTAACCGACTGTGACTTGAATTGTTGGTTGTTCCCAAGAGTTAGGGAATGGGCGTGATTGAATGCTGATTGAAAATCGAATTTTGGAAAGTGTCGAGCGAGATCGCATGACATATTGCGTGGGTTATCTGAAATGGCATGTCGCATGAGCACGAGCGATGTTGCATTCACGACAGAGCAAAGATATAAATGGATTGCTTGATGATGTGTTGCATGGTCACATTAAGAGGAGAGCCCGGCGCTGCCGGTAGACCGCCAATCCTTATGGGGTTGTGCCGTGGCCTTTTGGTCGTCTTGACTTCGGTCGGTTGCCTGACAGTGGTCAGTTGCGGGGCTGCGGCAGTGAGCGGGCCCCATGCTCCATAGGGAATGCCGACGATGGGAGAGAGCCCGTGACGTCGCCGTGCCTCATGGGGGAGGACGATGCCTAGTCTTCGACCGGTAGACCGTCAACCATAAGGTTGTGCTGTGGCCCTAGTGGTCGTAATAATCGGAGCATGTGTGGATGTGAGATATGAGAAAGCTGTGTGAGATGCTCTGATTATTCGCATGCCTCTTAATGTCGTAATGATTGAATTGACAGTTTCTGCAGGTTGCGTGTGCCAAGGCCGGGTAGGGTCGCTTGTGTTTGCATCTCGCTATTGAACTGTCATCTGATAATTTTGCTTGAGGTGTGGTATATGTGTTGTTTGCCGGAACTAGGTTGCATGGTTAGATTGCTCCCAAGGCGAGCAAAGTTCCTAACCGGGGCTTAGGACTTTGACTTGCTGAGTTTATCTCAACCCGTCGTGGTTAACATTTTTCGGGCCGTAGGATGGAGGATCGACACGTGTTACTTGCTCGTGGCCGTCTTTGAAGGGAGTAGATTAACCTTGACTCGCTAGTTTCACTGGCTCGATAGGAAGATGCCCGTGGTAAAGGCTTGTACTTGTAAACTTCCTAAGGTTAATCAGTTAGTTAATAAAGCAGTACTTTTTAATGTGTTTTTGTTAGGTTTTCCTGCTATCCCTGTTTTTGTAATTGACCGGGGATTGTGTTTCGCTTTCGCATGCGTTTAATCAAAAGATAAAAATAACGGTCGGCGACGGATCCTGGGGAGTCGCAAATCAAATGACCGCAAGAGAACAGGGGTTGCCGCGTGCTCGAGGGTCGGGACGTGACATTCCACAATTGCATATTGCTTCCCATGATTGTATATCCGTTTCATTTGTATGCCATAAAAGAGAAAACAATAAAAAGAGATTGTGTCTTGCACATTCACAAAGTATCACATAGATCGAGAATTGTACTAGCGTTTAGGGTAAAATTACAGATTTCCATCGTTTAAATTATATTCAGTTTTCTCTTATGCACAATTTGGGAGCCATTAAAATAAAAATATTACTCTTTTTACATAATATGCTTAGGATTACGTTCCACGTAGGATACTAGTTACATTATCTTCTTCTTCTTTTTCATGTTTAGAAGCTCATACTTAGAAATGTAGTTTACTCACGATGATCTTTTGCAAAGCATGTTACATGTGCATATTTATATTTCCCTCTATATATTAATCTAGTTCAGCAACAAGGTCTTTTTGATTGTTGTCCGAGATGAATCGGTTATTGTCTTTTGCCTTTTTTACTTTTTTAATTTGTTCACTGCTTTCCATACATTGCTTGTATTTGGTAACTTTTTAAATGTTTGATTTACTACCGTAAATGCAAGAACATCAAAAAATAAAAGTCACTCAAAATTGCATGAAATTTTTTTCCTTAACAGAGAAGAAAGAATCAACATTTCATTGCCGTTAGTTTAATCTCGGTGACCAAATACCTGAGCCCAGTATCTGGTTCACAGAGATAAAGCGATTGATCTCGCACACCCAACGGTGTATTTAACCGGCTCAGTAAATATTTAGTAACGACTTTGGAGAGAAACTGAATCATGAATGGTAAGGCCTAGAAGGATCCGTGCGAAATGTGGGCACCATCTCGCGAGAAGGTTATTTGGGCCCATCTAGCAAGCCG
The DNA here is from genome assembly GCA_014182735.1 of Corymbia maculata. NCBI lineage: Eukaryota > Viridiplantae > Streptophyta > Magnoliopsida > Myrtales > Myrtaceae > Corymbia > Corymbia maculata. The sequence continues at coordinate 20,306,164 of CM024683.1, read as the reverse complement.
TGAAGTCTCTTCGAGGCTTTCCTCGGGAGGGTTGCTAGGCGCATTGGCTTCGGGATCTTTGCTAACTAAGAAGGTCTTCAAATTTTTTTTTTTGAGCAACAAAATATATGGTGGAAAGATGTCTTTGGTACACGCTGAGAGATTTTAAGATTTGCAAACTGTATGGAGCACTAAGCATGATTAGGAAATATGGGTCCTAGAGCATCACCTTACTCTAGCTCATATTAACTAGTCTTTTCCCTTGTGGTGCATGTGGAAGCTATAATTAAATATACATAGAACAATCAGCAATCACAAGATGAAGGACAAACAAGGCAATACAATGAGACAAATACTGGAAGTTTTGTTTTCATTTATTTATTTACAAGGTGATGTACATCCATAGCAGACGCTTGGGATGTTATAGACTCTGATCATCCTAGGCTTGTCTCTATCTCGATTCATCTTATCTTGTTTATATGCATATGAGGAAATGTGAACATACAAAACCTTAACAAATATCACTAAAAGAACATGAGAAGCAAGTCACACAAATATTCTTCATACATTATATAACCGAGTACATGTTCCATATTATGTTTCCGACTATTATATTTACATGATAGAAAAATGTCGGGTTTTCCTATCTCCACTACCATTATAGCTACCAAAATTGGGAAACCTCAACTTGCGTTGAATACAAGTAATGAACCATGCCATCATTCCGGTTGTGCAAGCACTCAAGTACATGATTGACACCACGGCATGAACAACTAACATATCAATCTATCTATGGCTTACAAGTGAGTATTGACTAGTCCTAATGATAGAGATGGCGTTATTAGGGAGAAATATGAAACTTTACTTACCTGGATGACCCTCGAAAAACTAAGAAACTAGCTTGGCAAGGGGTGGCGATCACATGGTCGAAGAGGAGAGAGAATGGCGAGAGGGACATAGAGACGCCTAGAGGGATGGAGGAGGAGAAGAAGTGGTCCAAATGGTGAGGAAGAAGGATGGGCTCCTCCTATATATACCCCTCGACCTCATGATTACTTGTCCAAATGGACGAATCACAACTTTAAGAGTGGGACGGCTATTCTTTGCAAAGTGGCGCACCTAAGAGAGGAGGTGGCATGCCTATTGTGCTTAGGTGGCAATCTAGAGCATGTATGGTTCGATTGGAAGCTTACTTGCTTTCTTTCTATTGGGCCAAGCAAGCTCATTCTCATTAAATGACATTTATGGAATTCTTGAGAAAGTTGTTCCTAGAGGTGCCAAAGTGGAGTGTAGGCCCTATTAGGTTTTTAATGAACTCTCTCGTGTCTTGCTTCAATTGGTCTAAGTGTGCTACTTGTCTTCTAAGGCAAATTATGAGCCATGATAATCTTTCTTATGCTGTGTAAACCCATGACTCACCAAGGTCATTTAATGATTTGGTTTCTAGAGAATTCCTTATTTTGTCCTCATCTCTAAGAACAAAGCAAATATAGGAAGCCTATCATTTGAATCACTTTCGAGGCTGAACAAGGGATCATCTGGTTACACCTTAAATTACCAATTTCGATGAGGCAAAGGTTTGGGCCAAAATGCCCTTCACGAGCCAAAATTGTCCATTTGAGTGATTGGTTGGTCAGTCAGGTGGCCAGAGGGTTGGCCCTGTGGTCGACACAATGGCCAGCCCTCGAATTGGCATGGCCTAATCGCACAACTAGGCTTGTTGCCAAGCCTATGCACGACCAATTCCTCTAACACAATCCGTAGTCCATTGGTCAATTTAAGGGATAATTCAAGGTTGTCCATAACTTGTCACTAAGCCGAGGCACAATTGGATCCTTGACTTAGTGACAAGATTGTCAAATCAATCTCGGGATGCATTTTGGTCAGTTCTCGATCCATCACAAAAGCTCATGAACAATCCATGATCGATCTATGACCGATCCATGGTTGAACTTACTCGATTTATGACTGGCTCTCAATCATTGAGGAATTGCATAGGATTCATCGATCCATGGTTGATACATGATTGCAACAAATCATCTCATGATCATCCACGACCGATACATGACTAGTTGGAATCACTCCGATTAGGCCATGACTCGATTGGAACTAATCCATGGTTGTTTATCGATCCGTGATGGCACTCGACCATCTCGTGATCAATCTTTATGAATGAATAACCATTCCATGGTCAAATAGCTCGGTTCCACTCACATGGTCGGTGGGTTGATTCACAGCCGATCCCTTAGTTAGTTTATGGTTGATTTATTGATTGGATCACTATCAATCCTTGGTCACTTACCAATTGGGCCGATTGATCCCATGATTGGTCCTTAGAATGGTCCATGGTCAATCATGACCATTGACACACCGAACCTTATAGCCATTTCTTACGGGGTCGGAATTGTGGACGTACATGGGAGGCTAGCAAAAAGGAGAGGGGTCTACTCTTGGTCCGACTATCTACCCTATCCACCTAACATCCCACTTCACCTCATCACCCACTCGCACAACTATAACCAAAAAGGGATAGTCATGCCCTCAAAAACAGCTCCCTAGGTACTACCTCCTAGGGTAGACTACTCCACCCCGCTCGCCCCATCGTCATTGTTGTTCGCACCATGTCACACCCCGTACTCCCTAGCCATGGGAACACAATCGACTTGAGTTATTGTTGTGATGTTCTAGGCTTGTCGCTTGTCCCATTTCTTTTTCATTTCTTTTTATCTTGTTAGTATGCACATACGGAAATTTTAACAAATGAATTCCTGAACAAACAATAGCTGGAAATCAAGGAAGTATTACAATAAACACACTACTTCTTTTATTGTGTTAGTACATTTACAAAGCCCTCCTCTACGGGCACTTCATTAATTACACCCTGCTACATCTATTCGTAGAGGCTAGAGGTAATCCCGATCTCTTCTATGAAGGCCACAACTCCAAAATTGGTATCCATACCTACAAGTCTAAAAGATAAATGAGTGAGATGGGGGACTTAGTAAGTAAAACCCTAATTCTCTATCAAGAGGACATCTCATCATCAAAATCTAGCAGGTACATCACTCGCAATATAATTTTGATGGTAAATTAATAGCAAATTCATTACTACACATTTATTACATAAATGTGTCTATCACGCCATACTTCAATGCATGCTTATCTTCGACTTTTCATCAAACACATCAAACATATCTTACTTATGCATACATTGGCACATATAAAAAGATTCATTTAAGTTTGTACTAGCTCGACCAAGCCCTCTCGGCTTGATCGAGGCTTCTAGCTTCATGTTGGACTTTTTGACTAGACTAGGGCATCTCGGTTTGACTGGGACTTCTCGAGGCTAGCTTCTCGAGTTGCCAAGCTTAAACCTAGGCATTCTGTTGGTGTGGGAGCATCTTGTTCTCATTAACGAGGCATCTCATAGGCGTGAGGGCATTGTCACCACTTGAGGTGGCGACCGTACTTATCTTTCATTGGGTGATCACACGTGGTGCATCACACAAGCCGATTTTTCATCTTTCATCTTAGCCGATGCATACAAAGGCTTGAGGGTATGCTCAATCAAGTGTGTGCGTGTTATGACCTTCACTATCATATTATACAACATGCCGGGCATGATTCTTGGCTTGTGGCTTGAACCAAATGCCTAAGCCCGATTCCCATACCAAGAAAGACTTGGAATCAGCATACCTTAATGTCGTATCAAGACTTCATGGGTTTGAGCGATCCTCATACCGAATAAGACTTGGAACTAGCACAGCTCAATGCTGATCCAAGACCTTGCAGCCTTAGATGATCCTTGTACTAAACAAGACTTTGAACCGGCACACCTCAACGCCTATCAAAGACCTCACAGGCATAGGCCATCTCGACATAAGCAACGAACTCGCATGCTGTAATCTTCCTCTTGCTCTGTGATTTACAGATGGATGAGTTGCCATTTTCAAAAGGATAAGTTGCCATGGATAAGTTGCCATTTTCAGAGGGACAAGTCACCTTTTTTAGCCTCTGCTCATCCTGAGTAGCAGTGCATTGCAGTTGGGTCGTTATTTTACACCCCTTCTCTCTCTTTCCCCCTCTCCCCTCCCCTCTCTCTCTCTCAGGATGTCTTCTTTCAAACTTATCATTCTCCTTCATTTGATGATGGGTCTCCTGTCCATTTCTGACGTGTCGGATGTGCCCGATCTGAGTCCCAATTTCCCGGTCCCAAAGACCATCATATACGTGGACGAGTCAGGTTCGGGGAATTATTCCTTGGCGCAAGATACTATCGACTCTGTTCTGGAAAATAACAATCAGTGGATACAAATCCTCATCAAGCAGGGAACCTACCAGTAAGTTCAGGCTGAAATAGCTCATTTTTTTTTCCTTTTAGCTTTAGGTAACGATTGTCTTTCGCTTGTTCAGCGAGAAGGGGAAGGTTCCTTAACGTGAAACAGTACATCTTCTTCCAAGGCGACAGTCAAGACACGACCACCATCGAGTACGGGGATTACGAAAGTGCCATTGAGTCCGCCACCTTCCAGCTTTATGGGGATAATTTCATCGTGTCGGACATTGCCTTCAACTTCAAGGTTAAAATGAGCTCGATAACATCTCTATCTCATCCTCTCTTCCTCTCTCATGTTTCGCAATGACAGATGACTGATGACCCTACTGTAGTCCCAGAGCTAGAGCAGTTCATGTAAAATTTTACATGCAGAACAGCCACAGTGCCGTGATACTGACCGTCGACGATACTCGTCTTACATTGGCCCGGCTGCTGTACTCGCTGGGGACAAGGCATCATTTTACAGGTGCGGCTTGCACGGCATTCAGGACACTCTTGGAGACGTGCAAGGCCGACATTACTTCATGAGCTGCTACATCTCAGAAGCCGTAGATTTCATCTGGGGCGGTGGCCAGTTGGTGTATAAGGTAAGACAAAGGACATACCGCTGGAAATTAAATCGAAGATTTCATCTAAATGTTAATTCTTGTACTCTTGAGTCGGGATTCTCCTGCTGATCCACAACAGTATTGCCTGCTGGAGACCATAGCCTCCACCATTGGCCAGCATGGTTATATCACGGCGCAAGGCCGGGAAGAAGCAAACAACTCGAGCGCGTTTGTGTTCATGCGTGGTCGGGTGAAAGGAGAAGTGCACACCTATCTCGGGAGAGCATATCGGCAGTACTCAACAGTCATATTCTACGACAAGGACATGACAGCGGTCTTTGTAGCCAAGGGTTGGTCGGCCTGGAACTTCAAAGGCCGTGAGTAAGAACTAAGATCTGCTTCTTTTTTGGCTAAATCCACTTTGGTCACAGAGAAATAGACTTTTGTGCTTAACCACTTTGGATACAACAAGAGAAAAAAAGATAAGTCGGGTCTATTTTGAATTCTAATCTGGACCTTATTGGAGAGGGACGATATCATTACGCCGAAGTCGGATGAACCGGAGAGGGCGCCAGCAAATCCGGGCGCGTGCCATTGTTGAAAAACCTGCCGTCTCTAGAAGTGCAGTACTTCCTCTCAAACAACTTCATTAACCAGAATGGCTGGTTGAAAAAGCGACCTTCATACATTATGAAATCCAGACAATCCGTTATTGATAAGTTATCAGATTGAATGGAAAAGCGGTTGAGAACAGCGAGTGAATGAACAATCAAATAAACGGAACAAAAAATAATAAATCGGACACTAGATTTATATGATTTAGTCATAGTGACTTACATCCATGAGAAAAGTAGCAACAAATTTCACTATAATTGAAGCAATATAGAGAAATTACTAGCCACCATACTTGAGTCACTCAAAGATTAGCCCCACTATTTTTTGCGAAATAATGTTTCATTCTCTAGAGGAATTACATGCAAATCTTATCACAAGATTTAATCTTGGCTTCAAACACTAGTGTGCGAATGTAATGTAATTATCTGAAGTCTGCACATCAACAGATGCAACAAGCATTCACACAAAAGCGGCGCTTCAAGAACATGTACGTATATCTCGTTCTCAATTAAAGGAACGCTTGTTCACTGACTTCAGCATGGAAAAGAATCCTACGCAATCCTAAGTGCATTCGGTCAACAAGTCAACAATTGGGCTTTCCTTCTTATTTTTTTTTTCATTTATTTCCTCGTCTGACATATTGACCTTAGTCAAGGTCGAATTCAAAGCCCAATTCTTGGAATTTCGTTTTTTGATTATGCCGACTTCAATACGAAAATAGATTTCCGTATATTTTAAATAATCTTGCATCCAATCAAAATCCAAGACTTGCATTCTTAATTTTGATTTCAATACAGAGACAATCTTTATTTTACTCATGACTTCAACACAGATATAATTTCCTTAATTTTCTGCATATTTTATTTGGGTCAGATTTTTGTTCAAGGACTCAAATTCGAAACATATTTTAACAAAAGCTGTCACAACTGTGTAGTCATTAGAATCCTGTCCGACCCAAGACTCTTCAACACTTGTAGAGCAGGCGCAGAGATTCTTTTGAGCCACGAATATAAAAATATCATGTGTAGGTTGGATTCCTTCGGCTTCGGTGTTCCATAAGTGTTTGCTGCCATGGCTCGTGTAAGTATGTCGGATTTTTCCGACCGTCCGTGTGCCTGAGAGTCTGCGTGTGACACGCCACGGGGAAGGGTTGTTTGTCCCGACCAATGGCGAGGAACACCCATTTTGGGAGATTAAAAAGACAAAATACATGGTTGTTAATCTTGAATAAGTTTAAAATATTTAAAAAAGATTATAAGAATAAGTTTTCCAAGTTTAGTTAGATAGAGAAATGTTTTAACAATATGGAGCAGCCGGTCTTGGGTCGAGTATGGGTTAAATTGGGTATGGGTCAAAAATTTTATACTATACTTAAATGGGTCAATTTGTCCAGCCCGATCCAAACCCGACCCAACTCACTCGAGATGGTGAGGAACCTAATTAACGTTATGACGCAATAGATAGTAGCGAAATCTTCATTTTGACTCGGTCTCTTCTCATTCCGTTCGATCAAGAAGCTACCTACTAAATAGAAGCATTAGCCTAGTAGAGTAGAGGGGCAAAATGAATTTGGCACCCATATTTTAAATCAAATTTAAAAGATTTAAAAGTGCTGGGTCAAAATGGGTTATCTTAGAATTTAAAAAGAAAATTTAAGTGGGTAATAAATGGTTTACTTAATAACTTAATGTGGTTTAAATGAGCTTTAAAAGGGTTAAAAATGGGTTACTTGACAAACTTAAGTGAATCATAGACAAGTCATTTTTAATTTTTTAATTTTCTGAATTTTATAATTTTTAGTTTATTTTTTTCTTTTCTTTTCTTTTTCCTACAAAATCCAGTGAGGTTTGTCGGTTGCACACAACCTTTATCTTGAATTGGTCACCCACATGCCGTCGCTCAGCCTCACCTCCGCAGCTGCACGAAATTCATTCGCTGTCACTCACCTGCGACCCACACGATATCGCTGACCCTTTCTCCCTCTTCCTTCTTCTCAATTTAGGATTGAAGACTTTCCCTCTCAAAGTTTCAGGCTGAGGAATCGAAGAAGCAAAGAAAGATAGCGATAGATTGGATTCAGTTTAGGGCTGTTAAGTTTGGCAGTTCCGATCGGTTTACAAAACGAACTGAATTGAAAAAAATCCAAATTAGCAAAGAAAAGAGTTTTTTTTTTTTTTATTATTCCATAAAAAAACTTAACTGCATAGAATTTCAATTTAGTTTTCTAGTTCTTACACCCCTAACCCTAATACCAAGGAGTTGGGCCCCGCCACAAGGGACCCAGGTGTAGCCTAGGGAAATCTTGGCACATCCTCGAGAAACCTAGGCAAGGCTACCCTGGTCGTAGGCCTAGGGGGCTAGGGTCAAAGGCCAAGGCCAAGCACTTGCTCTTAGTCCAAGTGTCAGGATTTAATCATATTTTGGAATATAATTTCTAATTTTTAAAAGAGTAAATCAATTTTCTCAATTTTGTTGATTATGAAAAGAATTTCCATTTGCTTTTTTTTTTCCAAGAAAACAATGAAAACGAGGAATATATTTTTTGCTAAAAATTTGTTGTTGAGACAAATAGAGTCAAAAAATGTGACATCCTTAAATTTGGTCCCTATTTAAAATACAATAAATATTTTTTTTTTTATCAATGCATAGTTAGTAGGATTAGACTATGAATTGATTCGATGATAATTCATGAGTTATCTAACTTGTTGGGAAAGGCAATTAAGGACTTTGATGCACATGACCAGTAAAATTGACCATGAACTGACAGCTTGACCATAAGGATAGATGAGGGACAATCTTACGCCGCCAATCTAGGAATAGTTATAGATTGATTTGACATTAGTGTATAATTGGATTGCAGGTCATTTCGCATAATTACTATACTTATTTTGAATGACCTTCTACTGATTCCAAACGATTGTGTACTTCGAAACGAGCAATTGATGCCTCACGATTACATGACAAGCGATGATCGCCCTTGAATCGAGAAGGCTCAAATGTGGATTGATATCAAATCAACCATGGGTTGAATGTGTGAAACCCCTAAAAGCCACCCATTAGTTTAGGTGGTATTAAAGTCGCATTTGATTGATTTTTGCCATGAATCCTACTTCGATTATGGATAGTGAACTTTCAAGGATTAAGAGATAACCCTATTAGACGCTGCTTCATTAATTTCCCTAATTATCGATAAGTCCTAAATTTTGGACAAGAGTTAGCGGGCAGCGAAATTGGTAGCCATGTGGGCTCACAACCAAAGCAAAGTCCAATGGGCCTCATGTCCATTTGGTTTGGCCATGAAGGCCCATTTATCCCATTCAAGCTCATCAAGCCAATAAGGCAACATTGGAAGCTTGCACATTAATGCCCCAAGTGCATGAATAGTGTTTTTGGAATAATAATCCTATGGTCTCAGCCCTAACGACCTTCTAGAAGCCATTTAAGTGGTGAGGACAAATTTTGGCCTCTTGGATTAAGGAATGGTCCCTATTGGGGGAGGGGGGGGGGGGAGAAGAAGGTGGACTTCAATTTTGACATGTGCTCTTAAAGTTCATTAATGAGCAAGAGGGAGATATTTTGAAGAGCAACCCCTAGCCAAGTATAATACTTGGAGGGGAGGTTTTAAGGAAAATAGACTAGGTAGGGGTTGTCGAATACTTGAGTATCGTGGGTATTATTGGAGTGTTGAGTGTAATCTACCCCCACTCTCTCTCATTTCTCTCATTTCCCTCACTTCCTCATCTTCCTCTCCCTCGGCCTTTCACACCTCCTCCCTCTCCCTCTATTTTCCTTGGTGGTTCGGTCACCACCACCACTGCACATCACTGTTGACATTCGTTGATCATCGCCATTGCCATTCCTCTCGTCATCCTCACACCATCGTTGTCTATCTCACCAAACGCTACCGCTTATCATTGCTGCCTTGCCGGTCATTGTTCGCTCGTTTCTTGGTTATCTCAAGCTAGTTGAGTAAGTGGTTCCTCTAAACCTTTTTTAGGATGCTAAACTATGGACTAGATAGTTAGGTTTAGAGATGGTGAATTTAGGTTGTGGCTAGATGAGTTAGTTTAGGGTTATTAGAACTTGTTTTCCTTGATGTTGTTCTTATCATAGAGAGAATGATCTATGGTTGTTTGAGGCTTGGATTAGTGTAACCTAATTGATTGTTAGAGGTTTTAAAATCATTTATGCTATCTTGCTTAATTTGGCTTGAGGAAAGTCATTAGGCTTGGTTGTTGCTCTTGATGTGCTTTAATGAAGCTTGCTGTTACATTGTCATGCATCAATATGAGTTTATTGGAAGTATGTGCCTAATGGACTCAAATGAGGCAAAAGTTTAGTTAAAGAAGGCTAATGAGGACCTTTGAACTTTGAGCGTTAAAGAATCAAGGCCTAAATTATTTTGTATGTGTTCACGTGATTAAGGAAGAGTTGCAAATGAAGCCTGTGCGATTTAGCATGTTAAAGTATTGCAGTTGATCACGTGAGATTAAATTGGTGCATTATTTGAAAAGTGCAGGATTGTAATTGCTTGATTAGTGAGCATTTATACATGATGCATGGGTTATTATGAAAGATAAGAAATGAATTGAATCGTTGATGTACCATATGATCACATAATGGAAACCATCACCAAAGGTTTTTGGGACAATGCCCAATTTTTATCAGATGCCCGATGGGGGTTCGGATGCCAAATGACGGTTGAGGTTGCGCCAATGCTCTTAATTGAATGCCATTTTTGGGGGAGGCCAAGATGATACCATGCCCAATGAGACGAGATGACGCTTGGTTATGTTGAAAGACCACTGACGCAAGTGTCGATCGTGACCTTGAGTGGTCGTAATAATTGGAATATGTGTGATTGCATTGTGTTTGGAAATTTATTGGAAGTGTTCTTGATTATAACAATTGCTGCATGTTTGTTGAAAGTATAGTTTCACATGTAATTTATTTATGTGATTTTTAGGTGCCAAGGCGAGGTAAGAATGCATGTGCAATCTATTGATTGTATTTTTGGCTTATTGGAAGGCTGAGGTACCTTTTCGTGTCTATAAATATAGCAAGGAAAGGCCTTGTTATTGATTTACCATCGACTTGTTCAGCTGCATGTTTAGTGCATTTCTGAGGGGAGTTATCCTCCCACGCGAGGTTTAATGGTCTACTTACTAAGTTTTCTCATTAGTTGTTATTTAACTATTGTCAGGTCCTCATGGAGCATCATCATGTATGGTTTGCGGTGTCCACAGATCAGGATGTGGAGGTGACCCCATTTCCGATTGAGGGAATCGACACCGTCTATGAGAAGTATGTGATAATGATTTGAGCTGATGAGGGGCTTATGAAGTTGGTGCTCTACCGCTTCAAAGCTTGGTACATATGGTTCGGTGGGGAGCTTTTCGGACCACTTTGGGGTTTTGACAGGCTACCTAGGGGAAGTCCTGGGAAAACCATTTGGGACCCAATGGATTTGGACACCCTCGATGGTGTGACTAACTAATAGTCAGATCCTGACATGGAGTCAAATCCTGAGCTCAAACCATATTACCATAGTGAGGCGTGGGGTATACAACTTTTTGAGGTCACTCTCATAGCGTAGAGGTGCTAGACTCTAACCCCTTTTGTTGTTTGAATTGGAAAGGATCCAGCGGATTTTGTAATTATACAACTTTTGATATGCTAATGCTAATTGCGATATAGAATGTGTTTTTGGTAAAGTGTTTTCTTTGCTATCTTTGTTATGTTTTTGTTGGGAGTGATTATGCACGTTTCTACTTGCTTATAATTCAAGATAAAAAGAAAGGGTTGGTGATGTGTTTTGGGACATTGCAACTTAATGACCATCAGCAAGGTATTGTTGTGTGCTCGAGCCGTGCGGTCTTTTGGTTGGGGGTGTGACAAAAAATATTTTCATTTCACTTTACACTGAAAAATAAGATTTAACGTTTTCATGGATCAAAAAGCCCCTTGCAACTTCACTTCATGTTTAACCATTGGGGTTTACCCTAGTGGCTATTCTTCTCACATGAGAAGGGGGAGATGGAGAATTCGAATCCCCACCTTCTCAGGGAGGATTGGGGTGGGAATGCTATAGTTTCAAGAGTGAGTTTTGACTTTTATGCCCTGCACGGAACCATAACAAAAGTCTGAACACTAGAATAGGAATAATGTTGGATGTAGAGTAGGACCAACAAAAAAAGCCTTCACTTTGTGAAGCACAAATTTGGGCTCACCTCCGATCCGACAAACTACAGCCCCACTCTAGGCATTACTGCCCCAGTAAAATGTGAAGCACGAATTTGGGGTTCAGCTTGTACGATTTGGTGGGAGTCCGTCCAGGGAACTGACTCATTAGCATACTCTGCTATATGTATGTTTCTTTTTTATTGTTATGTTTTTGAGAGCTTATAGTGAAAATCAAAAATTAAAGAAGCAAGAAGGATAATCTTAATAAACAAAATAAAAGGGGCAAAAATTGCAGGCGGTGGATGGTGGTCTAAGTTACCATGAAATCATGGCATAGTGTGTTTGATGTTGTTTAATGAGGGAGAAATTCAGGCGGAAGGGTGCACGGAGATATAATGGGGGAGAACGGCAAGCTGGATTAGTCAAGAGTCTTAGCTCTTTGAATATGGTCCTCGCCTCCTCGGTGCTCTGCTTGTTTGGATAAGTCACTGAGCTGTAACTCTTGTAGCCTCTTCGAGCGCGATGGATTAGGTGTGCTCTTCAAGAATTTCACACGATGATATTCCAATGCCCTTAACCTCTGTAAGGTCGAGTTTAGTCATTGAATTTCTAACTAAGATAGGATAATATATGAGACGATATGAAATTCAAGAATTTTGCTATATTCTATTCATTTTTTGGTAAATCATAGTAATCAAGTTGAATATATTCTCACTATATCATGTACATTTTTTTGTCCTACTTTTTTTTTTATTTGCCTTTTCTTTTCCTCTCTTTTTTTAATATTTCCCTTGCTATTTCTTTTTTCCCATTTCATCAATTCTCTAATAAAATTTTATTAAATAGTAAATTGTACTAATATCCCTAAAATACTAAAATACCTAAAATATGTAATAAATATAAATATAAATATAAATATATAAATATATTTAATTTATAATAAAAGATATAATTAAATTTGAATATACAAATAAAAATAAGATTAAATCAACAAACTAAATTGTTATTTTTTATTATTTTGAATTTTGTATACTTGAATTCAAATATTATTTATATTGAAATATAATTTTAATTTTATTAATTTAAGAAGCTTGTTATTTGAGAAAAATAAATTTTTTATTATGGATAGTAAAAATCCTATTCACCTTTATCCCACCTCCTCATGAGATAATTTTATTTAGGTTATGTTTCTCTTATATCTGATTTTATCCTGTCTTAAGCAAACACCAAACGCAAGATAAAATAAATTCTATCCCATCTTGAATTTTATCATAAATGCTAAATGCAGCCTTTGGGTTCTCTTTCAAAAAACATGGCTTCACTTTAGGCTTTTGTATGAAATTTTCCCCATGTCTGATGTTCACCTTGCAAAAAACTCCAAAATGAATCTGCTGTATTCGGGATCTATGGACTGGTGCCAACATAGTAAAAAATTAACATATTCTGGTAGCATGACCTATCAATTTATTTATAATCACTAGTCACCACATATGGCAAGAATTGATCCGTTCTAATTTCGTGAGTTCATATGTACGATTTATTTCTTTCGATATGACTTTTCCAATCCTAGTTGGACATGAAGTCTACATAACATATAGTGAAATAATGAACTTTTTCAATAGCAAGAAAAGAATGTTTTACAGTGATTTCCAATCGAATCGCAATAAGTGCATTGATTATGTTCGAATATTCTATAGAATTGCATCCCTTCATGTCTGTTTCTGGTGAATTTTCCTCGTTCGCGGGTTTGATCGAGAATATAAAGAGAAATTCACATAATAGAATGATGATCGACATTATGTGGAGGCCAACCAAGGATACGCAACTTTCCTCCCATACGTTGCAAGATTTTTCATTTCCTTGCATGATGTGCGCAAAAAAGGAAAAGAGACTACATTATAATATCTCAAGTTCATAAAGGATCTCGAACAATCTTGATATATGTCATCGCCATCATTTCTTGCAGTTATCTGTCGAGTTCAATAAAGGTCTCGACCTCCATACCATAAGGAAGACAGAGAAGAAAAATGCAGCTTCTTCCCACGGCTCCATTCGCCGCAACGCTCTTCTGCCTCTTGCTTTCATCCTCCCGAGCGGCGGACTGCAGAGCCGGAAATGATGGGCTTGAGGGCGATGTAATCATTGTCGACCAGGGCGGTGGCGGAAACTTCACCTCTGTTCAAGCGGCTATTGACTCCGTTCCATCAGGCAACGACAATTGGCTTAGCATCCAAATAAATCCCGGGACATATAAGTATCGTCTTCCATGCTTGTAGCTTTTAGTTACATTGTTCTTGTTGCCTATCGATGCCGATGCATGCTTTAGTCCGATGCGTGCTTTAGTCAGGACGTTCTAAGTCCCGATAACATGTTGCAGAGAGATGGTGACTATTCCGCCGGACAAGCCGTGCATTTTTCTTCAAGGAAAGGGCCAGGATTCGACGATAATTACGTTTGATTCTCATCAACAAACAGATACAAGTGCTACTTTCACTTCCAGCCCAGATAACATAGTCGTCCAGGGCATTACTTTTAAGGTCGATGTCGCGTTGGTGTTCCGAATCTGTATATGACTGGCATCGTTCCTCACAGACGATTCGGCAGACAGTAACTACTTTCCTTGTTTCGTGTTCGCAGAATTCGTACAACCGGTACTGGAGCAAGGCCAATGAGCCGCCCGTAGTTCAAGCGTTAGCGGCGAGGATATATGGAGATAAGACCATGTTCTTCGAATGCGGATTCTTGGGGTTGCAAGATACATTGTGGGACGCGCGGGGCCGGCATTATTACTACTCATGCTACATCGAGGGGGCGATCGACTTCATCTTCGGCCGTGGCCAATCCTTTTTCGAGGTACGATGCAACGGTACAGCATGGTTAGCATGGAGTTTCAATCGAAAGCTGTCTAGATTAAGCAATTTGCCCTCAAATTAATCAAACTTTTTTTTTGTTATGTCTGATATCCGTGTCCGATGTCTGGAACGGTTGAAATCTTCCCACAAGTAGGACTGTACCATGAATGTTACTGTTGGTTTGCCGCCCTACCATCTTTCGTACGGTTGTGTCACGGCTCAGGATCGAGAGTCGCCGGGCGACCCAAGCGGGTTCGTGTTCAAACGGGGCAGTGTCTTTGGGAGCGGTCGGTTCCTCCTAGGGAGGGCATATGGTCCTTATTCCAGGGTCGTTTTCCATGAGACGTTGCTGTCGGCCGGCGTGGCTCCTCAAGGCTGGGACTCTTGGAATTTTCAGGAGATGAGTAAGTTCACTCGACTCTACTTATGATCTTGGCGTTTCGTTCGATTTCTTCGTGCTCCTTGCCCAATTGATGACTCCGATAATCATTTCTTTGGGTGACTTCTAGGGACATCATGTATGCCGAGGTGGATTGCGAAGGAACAGGTTCGGACACTTCAAAGAGGGTTTGGTGGGAGAAGCATCTCAACGAGACACAGCTTCAAAATTTCTCAAGATCATACTTCATTGATCAAGAAGGATGGCTTGCCAACACTCCATTAGGGAAAAAACTTAGGCCCTCATGAAAGCAAATGGATTCGTTTTATCATTGACACAATCTATCGAATTAAATTTTTTTCTTTATTTCGTCGGATGATCTGGAATTTACCTGTTTAGGTGGGCTTTCTAGTCGTGAAAAGATATTATATCAAATTATCTTCTTCTTCACATGTATTATCTTTCCCTGCACGCATATCAGTATGAAAAACTTA
Organism: Corymbia maculata; assembly: GCA_014182735.1. Classification (NCBI taxonomy): domain Eukaryota; kingdom Viridiplantae; phylum Streptophyta; class Magnoliopsida; order Myrtales; family Myrtaceae; genus Corymbia; species Corymbia maculata. The sequence continues at coordinate 20,290,778 of CM024683.1, read as the reverse complement.
AGTGGTAATGCAAGCATATGGATTCATTTTATGATTGACCTGATCTATCAGGTTGATTGTTTCTGTTTCTATCCCAAAAGATGATATGGAATTACCTATTTAAGCCGGGCTTTTTCATCATATGAAATTATCTCCTTCTTAACATGAGTTATCTTTCCTTCTATGCATATCAATATGAAATGCATCTTCTCATTTGTTTGGATTTTCTTACTTCAAGTTACTGTATATAAGCCAATTAATTGCAGTATATATAGGGTGAATAACGTTACTCTTCCATTTCCAATAAAAATAACCGAATAAACTTAAATTTACTTAATCTCTCACTATCTTCATTGCTTCTTTTCACTCAATGGAGGAATTGTATCAAGAGTATATTCCGATTTATTGGAACAAAGCTAACATTTATATTAAGAATTTCTAAATGGCCCTGAAAAGGGTAAAGGGTAAAATATTGAATCATTCAAAATAGCTAGCAAATTAAAAGTAATTTTTGTTTATAAACATAGACCTATACCTTAAACTAGAGAAAGAAAATATCAAAGCCACATTTAAATGGATGATTTATTACCATAAAGGCATGAACGTGTAGATGCGTGTTAAAAAATAAAAGTCACTCAAGAATGTATGAAAAATTTTCTTTGAAAGAGAAAAAATTTATCAATCCATTGGTGTTAGTTTAATCTAGCTAATCACATTTTTGACCCAATCTCTAGTTCACAGAGGTAAAACAATCTCTGTGCTGTACCAAACTCCTAACTGGCCTAGTAAATAATTAGTGGAGACTCTAAAGTAATCATGATTAGATGAGAGAAACCGAGTTGCGATTGTTAGGTCTTAAAAGAGTCCTTTGAAACATAGGCACCACTTCCCGAGAAGATTATTTGGGCCCACCCAGCCAACCATCGAACCTATTCAAGGCCGCCTCGGAAGAGATGTGACACGCATTAACTCCGGCAGCTTCCCTAATTAAGGTCTCAAAATTTATTTTTGAGTAACAAAATATTCAAGGAAAGATGCCTCTGATGTATGCAGAAAGATATGAAGTTTTCCAAACGGTATGGAGTAAGCATGATTGTTGAGTTAGTAAGAGAGCCGAAAACTGCAGTTGAGCTTGCTTGCTCGTATTTTTTGCACGTTTGGTGGGACTATTGTATTTTTTGGCACAATATGTTTTTGGCACAACATATTTTTTGGATTTATTTTTAATAGTTAGTGGCGAAATATATTTTTGGTATGCTTGGTGGGACCATTGTGTTTCGATTTGAGGAAGTGCAAATGGTCAAAATGAGGAATCAAGAGCCTTGAATTACTGGTGGCATGGAGAAGCAATCCCCATATTTGGTCAATGAGAGGCTTGCTCGATCAAAGTCGTCATCCGCTAATACAGTAGGAGACGACAAACAAGGTGGGAATTTAGTGGAGATTCTACGAAATCTCACCGAGGAATAAAGGAGAGAATTGGAGCCAAACCTGGCGATGGTGACAACAATGAGAAGGATGTTGAGGAGCGTCAGAATGATTTGGCGATTAATCATCTTTCGTGCTTAAGCCCATGATAGTCAACATGGTGAATGAACCGGCTTTTAGGTTGGGACCATCAAGCCAGCTATTTTTGGTGCATAAAAGTTGGGCAGCAATGGGGTGTGTACTTCGCCCTGTTCTGTTCTTTTAAACAATGTTGGTAATTTAGGCCAAACAACACTGCAACTAGCGGTGAGAATATCGCAAAGGCTTGAGGTTGCCAATGGCCACATCCAAAGTAATCCTAGCATAGTTGGTCTGGGCACTATTGTTAATCAAAGTGGTCCAGTTCAAGACAACGCCATTGGATATTATTTCCAAATTTGAACCAAGTGCAATCAGACCGGGATGCAACCGGCTCCTCAATGATGAACGGTGAACGGTGGCGAGCAGTGGCAAGGCGGATGGCCGGCAGCTCACGTGGATCACATGCTCAATGGATGGACGCTCAATCAGCAAGGTCGAGAGCGACGACTTGCGGTGGATGGCTGATGGTGGTGGTGTTCATCGCCAAGGGTGCACTGGATGATGATGATATTCGTGACGTCCGTGACGAAAGGAAAGGGAACAACGGGCTTCTCACCTATATGCAGGGACAACGGAACTACAGGGTCACGTAGCCGGGCACAGTGGACGTGAATCTCAACTGCACAATGAAAGAAAACACGGAGGTGCACGAGAGAGGAAATCTTCGTGCATGTATCCTGCACATATACACGTTAGGCATTCATAAGTGTAAAAGAAGTCAAAAGTTGTAGATGTCAAAGTTGTGGTAGACATAATTCATGAGACCATCCGTGAGAGATTGTGAGGAATAAGAAAAAAGCGAAAAGAAATATATTAAAGTCTCGATTTGGTCGTAAGGAAATTCTTCTCTGTTTGCTTTTCTCAGAATGTGGATGCGGATGCCTCCATGAATAATCCTCTCCAGCCATCAAGATCTCTCCTTTGTCCTTTCTCTGATCGGGGCCGACGTGAGTGGATCCCTGAAATTCTGCGTTCACCAGTCAAGCTCCTTTTTTATGTTGACCACCGAATTTCTCTAAGTTGGGTCGGATCCTCCAGAAGCAGTTCAAAACCTGCAAAATCAGACTTAAATGCAGCGACAACGACTGGGAGGCGATAGGGGATGTCAGGTTGCTCGGCAGTAAGGCTCAAGAAGGCTCCAATCACACAATTGAGGGTCTTCCTCAGACTGGAAAGCAACTTCGTTAGAGAAAGTCGACGGAGCAGCAAGGGGCAGCCACGGTCAGTATGGTGGATTGGCCATGATCTCTTTCTTTTCTCTTGTGTTTCAATGTGCTCTAAAATCCTAATCGTCGACCTCTAATTTGTGAAGCATAATGCCCTATATATAATGCAAACCTAAGTTTAAATTTGATCTCATGGCTCAATTTAGGTATTTTCCATGTAATGGGCTGAATTAAGCAGAAGACATATTTTAATTAATTCTCACGGGCTAAAATTATATTAAATTAACCTCAATTTGGCCCATTTTCCCATGCATCTTTCGCCCGCTTGGTCCCCTAGTGCTGGCTAAATTTTGTCCTGCTATGTGGGCTCAATCCATTCATTTTTAAGTTCATGACCATCCACCACCATTCAATACCAATGCAATTAATGAAAATATAAACTAATAAAAGCTCATAAAACTATATACTACATAATTTGGTTATAATATTTTTATTTAGGGGTAAAGAATTAATATTTAATTTTCTATGCAATAAATGAAGATCAAATCGTCAAAATTTAGGTGTCAACAATACCTATTTAGTACTTGAAACTAGGTTTTTTCATACCCAGACCTATCTCTATACACACTGTAGGGTGATAACAAGTTTTCCTGCTTAGTAATTGACCTTTCTTGAGCGCATTGTAGGGTCAATGATGAATGCTTGTTTAGTACCCAAACCTTTATTCACACACACCACAGAGGGTGAAGTATACTATCAATACCTTAACTTGTATAAGTCATTTACTTTAGTGCCATAATTTTTCGGTGATTCACTTAAGTGTTAAATTTTTTGAAAAACGAGTTTTTTAGTGCCATCATTGATATGCTTGGTTGGAAATCCTACGTGGGCTTTTTTTATTAATATTTTTAGCCAACATGGCTTGTCAAAACACGTGGATGCTTAATGTCATGCCTCGACTCTCGAGCTCAAGGCAACCCCATTTCACTTGAGGTCTAGTTGTACGACATCTCAGATACTATCGTTGACCAATTCATTTTATCTTATAATTATGCACTTGGGGAAATGAATACTCCCAATACAGAAACAACAGGGATAGCAGTAAAGACACAAAGGAAAGACAAAACACCATTTTTATATATTTGAAGGTTAACTAGCACACTAGCAAATACATACACGCCTTACTACAGGCGACAAGCTAAGGCCTACTCAAAAAGAGACCAGCCTAGCTAACCTAACACTGTACAATTGCCTACTCATTGGTCTTGGAGGGATCGTTCTCTTTGATTCTCAAGTATTGCATTATTTAGGTCTTGAAAAGGTTAACCATGATGGGTTGAGATAAACTCATCAAGTTAAAGTCTTAAGCCTCGGTTAGGAACTTCACTCACCTCGGAGTTTAATATACAATATAAATTCATCAAATCATCCAATACCACCCCAAACAGATAACCACAAAAGATGGTTTAATAAATAGGCACAATCACATGCAACCCTACTTGGTCTCGCCACATGCGACTTACAGAAAATGTCAATCGCCTCACAACAACAGTAAGAGGCATGTAAATAATTAGAGCATTTCATACAACTTTCTCATGTCTCACACCCACACATGCTCTAATTATTATGATCCATTGTCCTAGGCCACGGCACAACCTTATGGTTGGCAGTTCCTGGCCAAACCAGCTTTATCCTCTTTATCTCAAGGCATGGCGACGTCAAGAGGCTCACTCCTAAGACAGCATTCCCGAAGAAGCATAAGACCCGCCCACTACCTCAACCTCGCAACTAATAGAGGCCTGGGACCCGCCCACTACTGCAGCCCCACAAATAACCCCTCCCTATTAGGCATCCAACCGAAGTTTAGGCGACCAAAGGATCACAACACAACCCCATAAGGGTTGGCGGTCTTCCGGCAACACTGGGTTCTCCTCTTAATATGACCATGCAACACATCATCAATCAATTCTTTCTTTTCTTTGCTCTGTCATGAATGCACATACAGATCATGCTCATGCAACATGCTATTGTAGTTAACACACGTATAATGTCATGCAGTAGTATCTAGTAGTCACGATATAATAACAACAATCCAATCATTCACGAAAGTTGCATCAATCAGCAGTTCAAGTCACAATCTGACAATCAATTCCGACCAATCAACATCATGGTACTTGCGTACTTTTCCAAAATCATCACGTACCTCAATAATTACGGTTACCCAATCACACGTCTTAATATTCAATAATAAATAAACACGTGTCCTCACGACTACGACAATCAACTATTCCCATCAATACTCAATTATTCCAAAAGAAGTATAAACTATAATTATACTCAAAGATACTCATTTAAGTAGCATGTAATACTATTGTTGATTGTTTCGACAAAATAATTTAAGTCCCACAAAATACTTATAATTATTTTCCAATCCCATAATTAATTATCCAACACAATTAATTCCATTTAATAAAACCCTTCTTTAATAAGCTAATGTCATTTAATAATGTACTATATAAATACTATTAACTTTAGAAAATTATACCATAGTAATTTTCTCACAAAATTACTCAATTAAAACCATTTCCCATAAATAATCACAATTAATTATTTTCCCCAAAAGTAATTAATTTTCAGAAATGAATAGTAATAAAATAATAATAATTAGAAATTATAAAATAATTTAATTAATTAATTAATATTTCCGAAAATAATAAATAATTATTATTTATTCCGAAAATAATAATAATATATTATTAATACTAACTATGGTTACTATTCTAACCCAACTGCAGTTAATTAACCTAACTACGATTAACTAACCCCACCAAGGTTTACTTTAATATAACCATAGTTACTTTAATCTAACCGTGGTTACTTTATTCTAACCATGATTAACACTAAGCAAGCTTAATCAAATAATATTAAAACACAAATAATCATTATCCAAAGCACTAATCAAGAATTAAACTAATTAAACTACTCTTAAGCAAGATTAACCCTAAACAATGATTAGGAAATTAACTTACTTGATCGGAAATCCAACAACACCGGCACGTAGAGGGGAACGAGGGCTATGAAGGGTAAGTTCAAGGACGACAATGGACGACGAATAGTGGCCGAAATGGGCCAAAAATAGTGATGGTTATTGTTCACGCAAAGCTGACCAACAGATGTGGAAAAGGCTGAAACGGGCGGCCCAGGGCGACCGAGGGTGTGCGGCTGGCTTCCTAACTTCCGTGGCTACACTTTGGGCGATGACGGTGACAAGACTATTTTCCGGCTGGAAAAAGTAAAGACAGCAAGAAACAACAGAAATGGAAGAGAAAATGAAGAGAAAAAGGGAGAGAGAGAGAGGATGCTATGCTAGACGAATTTGGGGAGAAAGGAGGAGAGAGAAGGCTGCTGAAAACTTGAAGGAGAAGTCAAGGCAAGTGGACTTACCACTTGCTTGAAGAACCAATCAAAAACAAGCACAAACAAGCATAAATAAAGCCCACTTTGGCACAAAAGGAAAATGTCAAAAGAGAGAAGCTCATAGGCTGAGGAGGGAGAGGAGAATGGGCCAGCTTAAGCCCCCTTTTGGCTGAGCTGGATGGGCGCAAGGCCCATTGGGTCACCGGTCTTGAGCTGACCCACTTGCGGGCCCAAAACCTGATTTAATTTTTTCCTTTTCTGACACTTCCGCATGCAATGAAAAATCCCAAAATAAATGAGGTGATGTCCAAATATTTAGTCCTGACATCACTAAGAAGTTAGTTCCCAAAATCGAATTAAAAATCAATGTTAAATTGAGTCAATTGCGACCGTAGTACAATTTGGATTATTGAGCGCTCTTTTAGGCTTTCCTCACTTTTGACCCGTGGTCAATCATTCTTTGATCCATGTTAATGTCAATTCTTGAGTTAGGAACATCCCTCGATTGTCGTGTGATTCCGGGGCTCAATTGATAATCCCAAGTACCAAATGAAAAAGATTCGGTTTACCGTCGTTCATAATTCGTATCGAAGTCGTGCAAAAATCATTCGCAAATCGACTTCGTATTTCTGCCGAATCGATTTATTTTCGTTTCCATAATAATCTAGTACTTAGAGGATATCGTTCCCACCTAGGTCCTCATGGTCGAAGGGTTCATTCCTGATCAAAATTGTGAGTCGTACACGCATCGTTTCCTATCGGCGCCTCCTTGTAATCCACTTATCCCATGAACACACAGTTCGGAGTATTTGTATTAACCAGGCCTTCAACTAACATTGCCCTTTTATGTTCACCAAATTTGTTCCTTTAACCAAATTCAAGCATTGCCTAGACTTAATTGACGTTTTCGCCATTTGAGGTGGAGTTGGTAGCTTTTAATCTCTTGTTTCCTATACTAAGTACACTCACATAGACTTAGGGGTATGTGTCATTGATTCCGCTATTTTGGGAGTGACCTTGTGTGGTCACTTTTGATGGTGAGGGAGAGATGTCTGGTGATATCGTGCGTAATGCCTTTCTAGAGATTTGAAGTCAAGGTGGAGATTTGATGAGTTTTTTTTTTTTCTTTCAGATTAGTGATAAGAGTATTTTGAACTATGTACATTTGTTTTAGGGTTATTTAAATGGAGACTATAAAAGAGATGTGTTTAACAATACATCTCAAGCCCTAGCCTCTATATTATTTCCCTTCCTTTGTTTTTCTATTTTCCTATTGGATCATTAGCTCTTGTGGCTCACCAAGTGATCTTTTGAGTTTTTGGATTTTTTTCTCATACTCGTTATTAAAGATAGTGAAACCCCCTCTCTCTCCATGGTTTTTCCAGTTTTGGATTTTCACGTAGTGATTACAATTTTGCTTTCATCCTTTATTACTTGTGTCTCGATTGATGTGCATTTTTGGCATTGTTCTGCAACAAGCATGTTGGCAGGAGATGGACAAACGCATCTCGAGAGAGCGTGGCGGCAGTGCTCGAGGGTTCTATTTTACAAGACATACGGAGCAAGGTTGTCACGCCCGAGGGTTGGTCCTCTGGCAACTTCCAAACTCAAAAGTAAGAATTAAAATCTGCTTTTTTTGTGCTAAACCCACTTTGGTCATAGAGGTGCTTAACCACTTTGGATACGGAAGAAATTTTCCTTAAGGTCGGTCTAGTAATGTCTTAAATTATAATTCGGACCTAATGAGATTGGGATGATATCTCGCCGAAGTCAGATGCAGAGGACGGGGCACCGGCAAATCCCGGCACGTGAAGTGGGTGAAACGCCCGCCGCCTCAAGAACAGGAGTACCTTCTCTCGAAAAGGTTGGTGAACCAGGAAGGCTGGATCGAGGCACGACCTGGATACGCAGAGATTCAGACAACCCGTTACGGATAAATTAAGCCAACCGAAATGCAAAAGTGACGCAACTGTCTAGTTTATACTGTTATCTGATGCGGATATTCTTTCAAGCTGTCCGTAGTTTATGCGGTATGCAAGTTGGTTTATTCTGCTCCGGTGTTTCGAAGTGTTTGCCGCCATGGCTTGTGTAAATTCGTCGGATTTTTCTGTCATCTCTGTGCTGAGTTTTCATGTGACAAGCCTCAGGCAAGGGTCGTACCGAGATTTAAAAAAAAAAAATATCGACATATTATGGTAGCTGGACTTATCAATTATAATCACTGGTCACCACATATGGAAGAACCAATCCCTTGTAATTTTGAGAGATCGATATAAGCAATTTTATTTCTTTCGATACGAATTTCCAAACCATAGTCGGACATGAAGTCTACATACCATAGCGAGACAATGAATATTTTCAATGGCAAAATAAAAAATAAAAAGAAGAAGAATGTTTTACTGTGATTTTCCAACTGAATTGCAACAATAGGGGCACTAATTATGTTCGATTATACTTAAAATCGTAGCTCCTCCTTAATGTCTATTTCTAGTAAACTTTCATCCATCGAAGGTTTCTTCCAGAACATGAAGAGAAACCACAGAGAATGATTTTCGCACGATTTTGCGTTTCCTTAATTTGCATGATGTGCGCAAAAATAGAAAAGAGACTGCATTATAAATATCTCAAGCTCATGAGAGCCTTGAAACAATCTGGATATCTGCCATCGCCATCGTTTCTTGCGGTTATCTGTCGAGTTCATTGATGATCTCGACCAGTATACCGTTAAGGAAGATGGATAAGAAAATGCGGCTTCTTGTCACGGCTCCATTCGCCACGACGCTCTTCTGTATCTTGCTTTCCACCTCCGGAGCGGCGGACTGTGGACCCGAGAACGCGCGCGACGCGATCACCGTCGACCTGTACGGCCGTGGGCACTTTACCTCGGTTCAAGCGGCTATCGACTCTGTTCCCTCGGGCAACAGCAAGTGGATTACCATCCGAATAAATCCCGGGACATATAAGTATTGTCTTCATTGCTTGTAGATTTGAGTTGCGTCATTCTGGTTGCCCGTCAGCGTCAATGTGCCGCGTCGCTTACAACGTTCTAAGGCTTGATAACATGTTGCAGAGAGCTGGTGACCATCCCGCCTGAGAAGCCGTGCATTTTCCTTCGAGGAACGGGCCGTCATTTGACGACAATCGCATTCGATTCTCATCAACAGACGGATACGAGTGCTACTTTCACCTCCAGCCCAGACAACATCGTCGTCCAAGGCGTTACTTTTAAGGTCAGTGCCGTGTTCATGTTCCGAACCGGTAGATGACTGGCGTTGTTCCTCACGGACGATTCTGCTGATAGTAACTTCTTTGCTCGTTTCGTTGTTTGCAGAATTCGTTCAACCGGTACTGGAGACAGGTCAGCGACCCGCCCATAGTTCAAGCGTTGGCGGCAAGGATATACGGAGATAGGTGTGTGTTCTTGCAATGCGGATTCTTGGGGGTGCAAGATACGGTGTGGGACGTGAAAGGCCGGCATTTGTATGACTCGTGCTACATCGAGGGCGCAGTCGACTTCATCTTCGGTGGTGGCCAATCCATTTTCCAGGTACAACGCGATGGCATGGAGTTTTGATCGAAAGCCGTCTAGATTAAGAAATTTGCATATCCGATGTCTGAAACGGTGGAAATCGACACATATGTAGGACTGCAACATGAACGTTACGGTTAGTTTGCCGCCCTACAATCTTGAGTACGGTTACGTCACAGCTCAGGGTCGACAATCACAGCAAGACCGGAGCGGGTTCTTTTTCGAACAGGGTACCGTCTTCGGGGCCGGTAAGTTCCTCCTGGGGAGGGCGTACGGTCCTTACTCCACGGTCGTGTTCCACAACACATCGCTGTCGGCCGGCGTGGCTCCTCAAGGTTGGGATGCTTGGAGTTATCAGGGGCACGAGTAAGTTCTCACTCGACTCGACCCACGATCTTGCAATACTGATCGATTTCTTCATGCTCCTTCACCCGATTAATCATCTAATCATCATTTCTTCGGGTGAATTCTTAGGAACAACATCATGTACGCCGAGGTAGATTGCGTAGGAAGAGGCTCGGACACTTCAAAGAGAGTCTCATGGGAGAAGCATCTCGACCAGACACAGCTGCGATACTTCTCAAGAAGAAACTTCATTGATCAAGAAGGATGGCTTGCCAAGACTCCAGTAGCGAAACTGCTTAAGCCCTAATGGAAGCAAAATGGATTTTTCCGTTTTCTATTTCGGCTGATAGATCTGCAATTTAGCTTTTAAGGCAGGCTTTCTCGTCGTCGTGAAAATAGATCATATGAAATTATCATCTTCTTCACATGTATCATCTTCCCTGTATGTATATCGTTAGTTTGGATTTGCTTAAACCTTTTTTTGGATTTTCTTACTTCAAATTACTACTGTATATAAGCCAATGAATTGCAGTGTATATATGGGGATAAATAACGTAACTCATCCATTTCAAATAAGAATAATCAAACAAAAGGTGTGTTTGTTTCGTGAAAGTTTTTCTCGTTTCCAGCATTTGATTCACTTGGTTAGGAAAATGAGTCAATAGAAAATGTTTTCTTAGTCAATGAAAAATGTTTTCCTAACGAGACTTAAATTTAGGAAAACAATTTCCCTTTTAAAAGAATCAAAAAATGTCTTTCAAAAGGCTTTCCTAATTTTAGGGGATAAATAACGTAACTCATCCATTTCAAATAAGAATAATCAAACAAAGGGTGTGTTTGTTTAGTGAAAGTTTTTCTCTATTTCTAGTGTTTGATTCGCTTAGGAAAATGAGTCAACAAAAAATGTTTTCTTAGTCAATGAAAAATGTTTTCCTAACGAAACTTAAATTTAGGAAAACAATTTCCCTTTTAAAAGAATCAAAAATAAATAAATTCAAAAGGCTTTCCTAATTTTAGGGTTATGATTGTTGAAAAGTTTATTCTTATAAAAATAATTTTTTAATAAATGAAAATTTTAAAATAATTATAATTTTTTAGAATTTTTATTATTATTAATCTTTTCTTTTCTCTTTTCTTTCTTTTCTTCCACCTTCTTTCCCCTTCTTCCTCCACCAAGAGTGACTAGCCAAAACAGTGTTTTGGCGAGCTCACTAGCCTTTGCTTTATCGAGGTCGATGAGCTCGCGGATTGCTAGGTTCAAGTGATTATGAGCTCACGACTTGCTTGAGGTGGATGAGCTCACAACTCTAGTGACCCCAAGCTCCATCAAGGCTAGTGAGTTCGTGGCTCACCAATCTAGGCAAGCTTGAGCTCAGCCAAGGTTGGCAAGCTCGAGACTTGCCAAATCCAAGTGGGCTTAAGTTCGACCAAGGCTAATGAACTTGGGACTCACCAAATCCAAGTGAGCTTTAGTTTCACCATGGTCAGCAAACTTGCAGCTCACCTGATTCTAATGAGGTGGAGCTTGCTTGTGGAAAGTCACCGACCGGTTGCAATGGAGGAACATAAGGGGATGGTGCATGAGGAAGCAAATAGCGCTCAAGAAGAAGAAGGAAAAAAGAAAAAGAAAAAATATAATTAAATTTTAAAATACAAATAAAAATAAAAATATTAATTTATTTTCTAAGATAAAATCATTTTTCAATGAGATCCAAACATTAGAAAATGTTTTCGATCGTACATTACTAAACAAAGGAAAACTTTATGTTTTCTTGGAAAATACTTTCTTGAAAAACATTTTCTTTTATTATTAAGTTTTCCACAAAACAAATATACCTCAAGGCTCTATTTGTTTTGCAAAAAGTAAATAATTCAAAAGATCATTTTTTTCTCATATAGCTTACAAAAATGACTAAGCATAAAATATTCTCATCATTCATGAAAATATTAAGATATGAATTGTCATCAATAATGAATACATTTTCTATTGACTAATTATTTCAATTGATACGGACAATCATTTTTCAAGAAATTTTTTTTCAAATCATTTATTTTCTATAAAACAAACAGAGCTTAAATTTTATTTAGTATGCATTCATTTCGCGAAAAATGAGTGATTTGGAAAATATTTTCTAAAAAATAATCGTTCATATTGCTTACAAAAATAAATAAATGGAAAAGTTTTTGTTGCCTACAAAAATAGTTTGATATAAATTGTTATTGATAATAAAAATATTTTTCATTATAAGTGATATAAGCAATTAAATTTTAGAAAATGTTTTCCACATTACTTATTTTTCACAAAAAGAACGCAACCCTAATCTCTTGCTATCAAGCTACTTCTTGTCACTCAATAGAGGAATTCTCCTTATAGAATATTACTCCAATTTATCGGAACAAGCTAATATTTATATCAACAAATCCTAAATGACCATGAAAAGGGTATAATATTGTAGCATCCAAAATAGCAACCAAATTAAAAGTTTTTGCTGATAAGATATATACCTATATCTTAAACTAGAGAAAGAATATATCAAGGCTACATTTAAGTTCTAACTCAAAAATCTTCTTAGATATTGATATATGTTCTTCAAAGACTTCCATATCGTGTCATGCATTGTAGGAATTTTTACCTCGGCTCACCTATTGGATTTCTGTTTATCTTAACACTTCATGAACTCAAGCTCAAGCCCGGAAGATGATTGAGCTCTAGGTAGGCAAGCTCTGTTGGATATCGATGGTGATGTAGGGCGCCGCCGAGCTCAACGACGGATGGAATAGAGGGAGGGAGAAGACAAGCACCGCAGAGGCTGGCGACTATGTCGTGACAATAGACACTACCAGCCATCTCCTTGGGCTATCCTTGTTCTTTCTCAACATCTTAAACATTAATAGATTAGGATCGATACTATGATCTTAAATAAATCAATAAATTCAGCAGTTGAATCCCACAGAATAAAACTCTCGATGCTTGACCCAAATCTCTCTTGCCATATGAAGGATCGCCAAATCACAAACCCAGATTCCCAGACTTGTTCTATGCAGAACAGCAATGAAGAACATCGATGTCGCTGGAATTTCATGGACTATCTTTGAAAGTATGAAGCTTTGCCCTTCTTCTTCTTCCAAAGTTTTCATATTCACTGGAATTAGCTTCGGTTTTTGCACTCGAGGGTGTCTACAGCAATGGTAACGGCGGATGCCTTTAGCCTTTAGTGATTTCATGATCTTTTCACTATCCGAGGCAAAGAGAGAAGTACATCTCTATGTCCGATTTTTGTACGCCTTCCTAACATCCATCCGGTCCACCAATCTATGGGACAAGTCCTGCCCATCGGATCAAAAATATATAAAAAAAAAAAAATCGAAACTGTCTCAATTTCAAACAAGAGTGGCAAATGTGATCATTTTCTCAAAAGAAAACCCTATTAGGGCTCATTAGCTGACCTAATCCTCTCCAATCCAGCAAGTTGTACTGGGCCAAAGAGCAAGATATTTTGGACAAAATTATGAGTAACATACCTAATCTTCGCCAACCCTGCAAGTTCAACAGGGTCAAGAGTTCCCAAAAAGAAAAAAAAAAAAGTGGGTTAAGAGCAAGATTGTTTGGACAAAATTATCCCCCGCTCTGGCCAATCGAATGAGCACGTAAGTCGCACAGGCTGGCCATTCAATGAAGATAAGACGGCCGATAAGGGTCAAAGTCTCGAATCCTTATTCAAGATTAATCAGATTCACTATGACTTCTTTTCTGACATAAGAATGCTCAATATTTTAAAAAAAAAAAAAATTATTTATTCATCGATGAAGTCGCTAATATAGCTTCAATTTTATGAACTATGAAGGAACTTTGATGGTATATTCATTATTTTCCTTTGAGAAAATTTTAAATAAAAGTTTGTAGCATCATATTTTTTAAAATAAAAGCTTGAAGTGGATATTTTTTCAAATAAATATTGAATGTGTTCTTATTATCTTAATTAAGAGTTTAAAATGAATTTTATTTTAAATAAGGACCTAATGTGATCATATTAGTTTTGAAGAATGATGAACTCACCGATTTTTCTTTTCATAAAAAAACTCAAAAAAAAAAAAAACTTTTATGAAAAAAAGGAAAAACACATGCGAGGGGCCTGTGGCCGGCCACAAGTAGGAAGGAGTCCACCGCCTCTATTTTTCCATTTTCAAATTTGTAATATAATTTAATTTGTGTTTAGACGAAAATATTTCTAATCAATCGAATTTTTTGCCGATAAATGATATGATGCTCTTATTTTAAAATAGTCATATCCTTTTTAAAATTAATATAATCATTTTAAATTTTTATTTAAAAAAATAAAATATTTCGAATATTTATTTGAATTTTTTTTTAGGTTGGGGGACTGTAGAAGGAAATCCCAATTGCTCTCCTTTCTTGCCTTTCCTGGCCAAAGAAAGAGAAAATCTGATCTGGCTTTTCTTGTCTCATCTCTACCATTCCTTTTTTGTGGAACGTCGGCATGCAAAATGGCAAGTTATCTGGTCACAAAATAAGTAAATAAATAAATAAATCATTTTATGTCCATGCTTTTTTTGGCTCATAATTTTAAAAAAAAAACCGAAAACTGAAAAGGATAAAAGATAAAAACAAGAAAACCAAAAAAAAAAGAAATTGAGCTTCGTGGACTCGTCATCCACCAAAGCTCAGCCACCCTCTCTCCCTCTCTCTCTCCGCAGCCATTGAAGCGTCCGTCACAGCCACTGCGCAAGACTCGATTTTTCTCGTGATTTGATCGAAGAAATCTGCAACTCGATTCGACCCATTTTCTCTCTCTGTCTCTCATGAGCTTCTTGATTCGTGGCGGGGCTTGTGTTGCCGCAGCAGTCCGTCGTTCGCCACCGCCGCCTGCATGAGTTTGTGCGTGGGAAGGTGGAGCAGCGGTTGGTCCTTCAAGCTCAGGCAGTTGAGGAGGAAGCTCTGGATCGGTGACCTGCCATGCTTGTCGCCTTCGCCGTCTCCGCCGTGAACCCGCTTCCGCTCCCCAGGGTCGCCCGTTCGCCGCCGCGGCATTCCCCTCGCGTTCGCCATCGCCTCGTTTCTAGCCGATGGCTGAACTTCAGCAGCCACCCGCTCGATTCCGGAAGGTTGGATTTTTGCTTCTAGAGTCTCTGCGTGGTTCGGTTTTTGTCGTCCTTTTGCCGTGGTGTCGTGGCGATTGCGAATTATTCGCCAATTGATTTGGATGGGTTTTCGTGCTATGGGTTGTAAGAGAGAGCAGGAAAGCCTGGTTTTTTTTCTTTTTCTGGGTTAGTTAATGTCAATTCGAAGTGATTGTGCTTTTTTTGGGGGGCTGTGGGGGGGAGTGACTGCAATCTGCTACTGGGTATTGAGAAAAGATGGCATGTTCGAGGACTAAAAGATGAGATGAACTTGTGCTTTCTTGCTTCTCTATGGTGTTTTTTGCTCCAGAGACGTTTTAGAGGTGTCTTTCTTCTGAAGAAAGTCGGGAGCTTAAGAACCTTTACTTTGTTATAATTTTGCTTTGTTATAATTTTTCTTCTATGTAAAGTACTAAAAATGTAACCATTGTACTTCATTTTTTCTCCATCATCATCATATAGGAAAAATGAGTGAGTCTGCTGACAGTCATTACTTTGCTTCAGTCAAAGAGTCCTGGTTGTGGTGGCATCACAACGATCATACATATTCAGATTATTTAGATGGATCACATGTGACGTGAGTAATTTTCTTCTACCATGTTCTAATTTGCAGGTTTGAGCATTTGAGTTCCAGGTGCTCCATAACAAATACAGATGTACAGTATGATCATGTTGCCACGGATGATGAGGTTTTGAGTGAAACATCAGTCATAGAAGCCGAATGTCCAGTCCCTGTTGTTCACCTCAAACCTGATATCCTTGAGTCTGACCCTTCAAGTTTACTAACTGAAAGAGCTTTCGTGGATAGTCTCTTGACAGCATTGCCCGTACGTTTCCCATGAATTTGTAGATATTTTCTTTCTTCTGAGTGCAGTCTCAAATTGACATTTTCTTCTATTGTGGATTTTCATTTTTCCATCGTTTTCTGTATTTGTAGGTATTGTCAATGGAGGAGCAAAATGCCCTCGCAGCTATTCCAGCACACCCAGCAGGCTTATATGGTAAGAAAAGAAAAATACAAATCATATTAAACTCCATTGCTTCCCCTTTGGTAGTCTGTTATCATGTCTCTTGTTTGATACAATACATGGAGTTGGTAGTGGAACTGAATAAAGAAAGTTGTCTATTGGCTGTATGTGCCTCTTTTCCTTTTGTTGAAAAGAATCTGGGTTTTGATTAGGGAAGATGGTTGAGGAAAGTTGTACAAAAGTGTATGGGCCCAAAAATGAAAGATTCAGTTTGATAATCACCTTGCCTGTGTCCACATCTCTGATAGGTTGCAAGTTAAGCTTGGTTTTAAGAAATGAGTTAGCACTCAATGGAGAACCAGAGAACCACTTCTTTGTTTTTCCTTTTCCTAGTTATTTCTAGGAAGTCTGCATTGGAGAAATGAGGTGGCATTGTCCTTAGTGACTTTTCCTGCTTTTGGCTAGAAGTAGAATGAGTTTATTGAATAAAATAATGAACTAGGAATTTTATTGTATCCTTTATGAGTATAATATTTCCTACTTCATGAGTCTATATGAAAATCTAGTTTGGCCTAAAAGCACAAACTCTACTCAAAGAACATACTTACTGGAAAAGATCAATTAGGTTGAGTTCTTGATCAACTATTCTAGAAAATAGTCACAATTAACATTTAATGAAGGAGAACTGCATATTTAATTCCTTTCTATTCATAACTTGCAAGATCTGAAGTTCATGTCCGCAGCACCCATGACCAACATAATACCCAGGGCACTGGATTTCCATGACAACAGTGCTATGAGCATGACGCAACTTGTAAATTCCTTGGTGTTAATAGATGGAATCATAGATAGGTTCTTTAATGCAAGCTTTAGATAGGTGAAGTATTCAATTGACATTGCACTATGCTGCCATTGTTCTGATTTGGAGAACCTATGTCTCAGCATTGTATGCCAGTTGCTTAACTGGAAATCTGGTGGAACAGTTATGGAATTTTGCTTGGCCATCAGCTATAGCACTGCTTCACCCAAGCCTTCTTCCCGTGGCAGTCATGGGGTTTATTGCAAAGGTATGCTCTAAGACATGTATTAAGGATTTGGCACACAATATCTTCCTAACACTATTTATGCACAGCTTGCGATAATTGCTGGAGGCCCTTTAGTTGGGAAGCTCATGGACTCTTTTCCTAGATTGCCAGCATATAACTTTTTAAATACTCTTCAGGTATAGTATTCTACTATGGTCATACATTCTTGCAAAGATTATGAGAACTAAAGTTTTCGACATTTTTGTAAATTGATTTTGCTGTTTCTCTCAGGCAGTAGCTCAGTTGTTATCTGCGGCAATGATAATTCAAGCTCATTCAATTCCTTATACTTCTGCATCGGCTGTGATTCTTCGTCCTTGGTTCATTGTGCTTGTATTAGCTGGCGCCGTTGAGCGGCTGTGTGGCATAGCCCTCGGGGTTGCTATGGAGAGGGATTGGGTTGTGCTGGTATTTTATCTCTCGAAGCTTTTCATATTTCTTTGAAATGCACATATGGCTTCTCTTTTTTCCTCCTTGAAGCTTAACGCTTTCTCACCCTGTATTCTAACTTTATGCAGTTAGCAGGAGTGAATAGGCCGATTGCACTTGCTCAAGCAAATGCTATTCTTAATCGGATTGATCTTCTCTGTGAGGTATTGTCAAATCTCCTTTATCACAAGTACTTATGTCTGGTCTGATTATCATGTCATGCAAAGTGTTGTGCATGTAGCTCAAGTACATGTTTGTAGTCATTTTTTAGAAAAGAAAAAAATCATACTAGCATATACACGAGAAGAGGTTTGTCAATGTTGGAATTCTCTTCTGAGAATCACGATCTTAAATAAGTACAGATTGCTGGAGCCTCTCTGTTTGGCATTCTTCTTGCCAAATATGACCCGGTGACCTGCTTAAAGTCGGCTGCTGGTTTGATGATATGCTCATTGCCTGTTACGGTAATAGCTCCAAATCCTCTGCCAAATCTTTTTGGATTGAAAAGTGTAGACATGTTTAAGCCTGAACTTCTGAATCAATTTTCAGGTTTTTCTCACATGGTTGACAAACAAGCTTTCTACTGGTGTTCTGGATCGCCCTAAATCCTTACATAATTGTTGCAAATCATGCAATGTTATAACTGTCAATGAGTATGATAGTATAGGTAAATCTTTTGAGACTTCACTCATTATAAGGTAATGTTTTGATATCTGATTTGACCTCTTGAATGCCTGACAGGTGTAGGGGTAGAAGCTATCAAGGTGGGTTGGAAGGAATACATACAGCAGCCTGTTCTACCTGCAAGCCTTGCTTATGTGCTTTTGTACTTTAATGTTGTGCTGGCTCCTGGAAGTCTGATGACAGCATTCTTGACACAGCGTGGTACTTATCCATATTTGCTTATATAATCCTTTGTGAAAATCCTACTTCTGCAGCATGTACATTTCTTCAATAGACCAGAATTGTCTGATCAGTATTTAGAAGTATGAACTATTTTCAAAGTGGCTTGTATTGTCATATCATGGTCCATTATTGTATGTTTTCTTTCCATATCTACTGCCATTATAATTATAACTCAAATAGTGAATATAGGTTAATCAAAAACCTTGTCTTTTTGGCACAAAATGGGCATTAATATGTGTAGAATAAGCATAAAGTAAAGTTTCTTGCAAATAAAGGAACTAAGTGCATTGACATCGTCCTCATTTCTGGCTTACATAAATCACTCTATAAGAAGGAGAGAAATTGTTTATCCTTTATATGGGACATCCGTTACTCAACTATGTCGCGCAGAATTTCTCAAGAAAACCTTCCCCCATCTTCTCAGCATGTTTCATGCTACTTGAATAATATTTGATGGAAATTCATGCAGGTTTGAATCCATCTGTAATTGGAGGGTTTAGTGGGTTATGTGCCTTTATGGGGGTTGCAGCGACTTTTGTGTCTGCAAACCTAGTCAATCGCCTTGGAATATTGAAGGTTGGAGTTGGATATTTTTATATCTCCCACCACTTTCTGATTCCATTCTCCTCTTAAGTATGGTTTTTACTGGATACACTGTTGCAGGCTGGAGCAGCAGGTTTAATCTTTCAGGCTTCACTACTTACCATAGCTGTAGCTGTGTACTGGAGTGGCTCTCTTTCTCAGCAGTACCCTCTTCTCTTTTTCCTCTCATTGATCGTAAGGATCCTACTTCTCTTACAAATTTTGCACAATTACCTTATTTCTGCAATCAAGAGACTATCATGTCAACTTACATCATGATCTATTAGAGGATGGTAAAAACCTTAGCTCGACCAGTCCCTTACTTTTTGAGGTCTGTCAATCTGATATCATTATGTGAACCCAAAGGCCTAAATATCCACATGGAGAATCATGAATTTAATTAAGCAGTATAAGAATGTTTGTAACAAAAGCTTGAGATCAATTTCAAATTACGCAACATCTATTAGTCCCCACATGCTCTACATCCAAAAGGCTCAAACATAACATCTATTCTTTTTGTCTCCTCTTTTTTTATTTTCCCTGTGAACGGAAGGCCAAACCTTTGAACTATGAGAAGTAAACAGGCTGAAATGAAATCTCAATAATAAAGTGTGCTTTGCATGCACATGGCTAAATTCATTGTAGTAGAATTATCTATGTTTCCATGTTATTGATGTGGGCTTGTTTGTAGGTATTATCAAGGTTGGGTCACATGTCCTATGACGTGGTCGGGGCACAGATTCTTCAAACTGGGATTCCATCTTCCAAAGCTAATCTTATCGGGACGACAGAGGTGTCTGTAGCAAGCTTGGCGGAATCCATTATGTTAGGAGTAGCGATAGTTGCCAATGATTCTTCGCATTTCGGAATTCTTGCAATGTTGTCACTTATGTCTGTGGTTGGGGCAGCCTGGATGTTCTGTAGGTGGTTGCTGAACCCAACCGACGAGCAAAGGAGTCTTTTTGCATTTGATTTTAATTAATAGTTAGCTTGTAAATGTCTGTACTAGTCGAGTAGCTCTAGAAATCCATCTTTCATTTCATAGTTGTACATGGCATTCAGAGCCACTTTTTATAGGATGTACCCGGAAAATGTTGGCATAGCATGGACATTGATCTAATCATTTATACCAGAGGCAAAAGTCCTGATTGTAAGTTTACTGAACTCTCAAAAACTCTCTTGAGAGGTTGATGGAAGCTGAGAAGGTATTGGCCATGAATGAGATTCATGAAGCTTTTATTCATGAATTAGAAATCAATGAGCAGAGGAGGAAAACATTGGTGGACTGATGAGCATTGAAGGTCCTACTGTACTTGGTAAATATGTGGGTACCCCAAGGACAGGCCCAAGCCTCAGACATCGACTGTCGGGTTTGGGTCCCATGAATCCCGGCTTGGACCCCCGCGGGCTAACCTGGGGTAGAGTGGATGATCTTTACAGGAGGTGGTGGTGGTGGTATGGTGGCACCGTTAGGAAACTGGGGACATTTAGGTACTTATTTACGACAAATCGTTATATGGCGTTTTAAATTAATTTTAGTTTTTGATTCGTTGCCATGGTATTTCTTGACCGACAACTTGGAACAGATTAAAACGACAGGATCAGAACTTGCTTGCCATATTTATTCAACTTTGCACACGAGCATGGGAGGCATAACAAATGGTGTACATCAAGGATAAAGGACTTCTTAATATTATAGATTGATACGATTTCAAAAAAGAATCTTTTTTAACACCGTTATACTTTCAAATAATATTGACTTGTCTTCAGTGTAATTGTAATCATTTGGTTCTTTCATGTAAATTACATCAAATTTCAAAGAACGGAATAATTCCAACATAAATAACCAGTTACCTATCGAAAAATCAATAGTCACCTTAACAATAATTAATTATAATATTTGTAACTTGTTAACTAGTAAGAAGTTGTATTGGTTACATACGTCAGTAAATGTATTTACATATCAAAAACTGCCCATAAATAACCAATTAAACATTAGGAGTTATATTATATATGTCATTTCAATAACTAATAACGCCAGTAAAGTACATAGCATAGCAATTGTTTGTGTATGTTGCTAAACTCATCAAGGTAAATTGCTAACCATGCTTGTAGAATTTGAAAGAAGTTACTAAATTTATTTGTTTTGGGATGAAATTACCACATTAAATCTTAAAACTTGTCAATTCAAATCCTAAATCTTTCAATTCGTGCATTTTAGTCCTTCTGTCAAGCAAGCTAGCTTCCTTAATAGGGTTAATTTGACCCATTTGCTCCAAGAATGGGCATTGGTATGTTTTAATTGAGAAAAGGAAAAGAAAGATATGAACCAAAGATGAGAACACAGGCAATGGTGAACTATGTAAAATGGGAACGCATGTGAAGATTCATCGAACGTCCAATCCAACCTACTATCGGATGCAAGCCAAGATGAAAGCGTCATCTCATCATGGATCCTAATCCGAGTGTTTCGAACACGACCTTGCAATCGCAATGAGTGAAATCAACATGGGTGGCACAGTGTGGTAGTGTCACTCTATGAAGAGAAGAAAATAGAAATTGAAGTCAAGTTACCACGAGAATCCTATTAAAACTTTCATTTAACTTGGGTTCTCTTTTTTTTTTTTTCTTTTTTTGGTCGAATCGAATTCAAGACTCAAGTTGTATATAAAATCGGGTTTTGCTAGTATAATAATTTTTAGGCTAACTGTAAAAGTAATAGTTTATTGTGAGTTACAAATTCTTAAAAGAGTACTTCTCCCAATAATTTATAGTTACCTGTCATTTAACTTTTTATAATGCAAAATAGATTGTTATTCTCACAATACATAAAAAGACCATCATCCAATCGTTTTTCTACCATGACCAATGGTGAAAAATACTAGTTCTACAGTTTGGTGCATACATCAATCCCACGTGTGCTCTCCTCTTTACCCAACAAAGAGGGATAAAATTTATGTTGCGAATAAATTATCCACCATGAATTGAGGAAATGCAACACTTGCCACCATTGCAACCCTGTTGAGTAAAATGCTAATTAACTCAGCTCATGGTGTTCCTAATCGTTAAATTGAATGCAGAAAACCGCATTCCGATTCATGGAGACTTTGCTCAAGTTGAAATCACAAATTCTAGTTTGCACGCTCGAGAGAAATCTCATGGAAAAATTACGATATTTGAGAGGACAAAACTTCCGGAGCTCATATCTCATTGCTCCAACAACCTTTTCAGGCGATTTCTTTTCTTTTCTTTTTTCTTCTCTTTATATTATGCATACACAACTCTAGAAGCAACATCCACCTTCGTACCATTCCACCAGTAGTTATGTTGAAGATTTTGATACATCTTCGTATTACCAAGGTGGATGCTATAATTACTCTAATGCGCTTCCACTAGGATTTCTTCCTTAAGCTTGTCGTCATCGGGCATGCACCAATGCTCACGAAATTTCAATGTTCCATCTTCCGTAATGCGGAAATCACTTTCTTTCCCATCCATAACTTGTTTCCGAAGCTTTTGACTCTCCAATCAATCTATTGTAATGCTTTAATCTTCTATATTATTTCTGGCTCAATCCTTAGTGTAGTCAGAAGACTCGTGAGTTGTCCTATCTCAAACTTAAATTCATAGTCTTGGACTTCCTTTAAAAGATTCCATTTTTGAACCATCATGTGTGCAAGAGAAGATTTATGGCTGAGGGCATCAACAACTCGATTTGCCTTGCTTGAATGGTAAAAGATTTCACATAATCCTTCAATACCAACAGTGGTATCAGAGCCAACCTTAGGTGTTTTTCGTGAGTTTAATTGATTTATAGTTCGTAGATTTTTGCGTAGACGCTGATTAATTTATGTGATAAATTTAATCAACTATGCAAACTAAATCAATTTTGAATCAAAAATCCATAACTTGTTATTTTTGCATTTATATTTTCCATATGATTCGCAATTGTGAATTTAAAGATGACGACGCAACTTCTGTTGGAAATCACACATGAAATTTGTTTTATCGATTTGATTCCTTAACGTAATTTGCGTTGTTCAACTTTAAATTTGATTAATTGCATAATTTTATTTATGCCTTCCGGAGCTTTAAATTTTGAATTTATGGCTCGTAAGGAAGGGTGGTGATTATGGAAAAATCCTTAATCATTATGATGGTTGTATGGATAAATGTATGATGATTACAGGTATTCATTTTTGGGTTGTAATTATTAAATGAAGGCTGCGTCCTTCCTTTTATTTTATTTTAATTTTTCATGAAATGTAAGAGAGCATAGTTTATTATATCAATTGTTGATGTAAATGCTACAAGTTCAAGAGGAGCCATTGGAGGAGCCATTAAGCCGAAGAGCTCTTTGGGCCCGGTCTTTGAAGAGTTCAAAGATTGAAGAAGAAGTGAAGAGCAGGTCTTTATTGTTAAAACATTAAAATGGCTAAATGAGTCTCATTGGCTCGAGACCCATTGAACCATAATTCCATGATCACTACGTAGGATAGATGTTTATGTGATATCTATTTATTTTTGTATTTATGTTATTGTGCATGTTATATCGGTTAATGTGCAAAGTGAGACCATTAATAACGACCCAAATCTCCTTATTAATAATATTAAGTCGAAACGGGTTTCGGACTCGTGGCCTACCATCGTCGTGGTTTGATCCAATATTATGGTGGTTAAATGATCGGCTATGGATACATAGGGGTTAATTACCATTCATAATATTGGACCACTTCCTTATGCATATGATGCTGTGAGATTGGAGCCAAATGATTTCTAATAACTGTCAGGTGAGGAAATCTTTTGTGCTTTTCAATACTTGCATGAGACGATGGGTTAGACTTAACTATGATCATGATGCCAATAACTGTTAGGTGAGGCTTTCATGGTCTAGAGGCCAAAGTTATGATTGAGACTCGCATATGATGCGTTGAACAAGTTGGTTCACTCACTAAGTTCATAGGACACCAATAACTGTTAGGTGAGGTGGGCTTTGGATTGGTGGGACTCCAATCCCCACTAGTAATCTTTACCCAACAAAGATTACCGCTTCCCATCTTAAGGAGTATGGGATTCGAATATATATTTAGTGGGGGGATATATTTCATTTAAAAGCCAAAATGAAATAGTTATTTTGAAAGGTACAACAGCTAACAATTTATTTTATGCAATAGATATATTATTACTCTGAAAATGGTGACTACAAACCCACTCGCTTCTATACTTGACAAGAATTATTTGACTGGACCCAATTTCACTGACTAGGTGAGGAATTTGAGAATTGTTCTCAATTCGGAAAAAAATTGGGTATGTGCTTGATGAAGAGATGCCAAAGTCCTTTCCTGAGGGTGGGACCTAAGAGGAACGTGTCACTTATGATAAGTGGCATGACGATGACTTAAAAGTTAGGGCATATATGCTTGCTTCTATTTATCAAAATAGAAGATGTGTTGGTTCTAGCTTATTAACCAATAATCTTTATACCATTACAATGATGAATAATGAATTACTCAACTTGTGAGACATGTCTTCTAGGAAAATTGACCAAAGCGCCATTTGTGGGACATAGTGCGGGAGCTGCGAGGAACCAATTAACGAAACTGAGAAGTATGAATCCATAGAAAATGCTAGGTCGATCATTCTCCAACCATGCCCTATGATCTAAAAGAATATTTTGATGAGAATGGTCGAACCTCTAGATATGAGATATCTAAAGCATTGTACCGTATGAGGATGGCTAAGGATCATTTACACCCGTATATCTTTTGGGATATACCCTTGAACCATTAATGATCATGCTTTGAAAATGATCTAAACATTAAGGATATTGTTAGAAAGAATGAATCGATTATGATGAAACTTTCTCACCTGTGGCCATGTTAAAATCCATTCGGATTATGTTAGCTATAGCTGCACACCTTGATTATGAGATATTCCAAATGGATGTTAAAACTGTCTTTCTAAATGGTTTTCTTGAGGAGGACATCTATATGGAACAGCCACGGGGTTTTGAATCCAATGGTGAAAATCGGAAGGTGTGTAAGCTTAAGAGATCCATTTATGGACTCAAACAAGCCTCCATAAGTTGGAACGTCCATTTTGATGAGGTAGTCAAATCGTTTGGCTTCATCAAAAATCCGGATGAACCTTGTGTGTACAAGAAGATCAATGGAAGTACAATTGCATTTCTAGTTTTGTATGTTGATGATATACTTTTGATTAGGAATGATGTACCAATGATATCATCGATAAAACTATTCTTGTCACAGAAATTCTCCATGAAAGACTTAGGAGAGGCAACCTACATTTTAGGTATCAAGATCTATAGAGATAGATTGAGACGATCGATTGGCCTCTCACAATCTACGTACATAGACAAAGTGTTAACACGTTTTAACATGCAATGTTCCAAGAGAGGATTATTGCCTTTTAGGCAAGGGATCCGTCTTTTTAAGGAGATGTGTCCCAACACTTTTGAAGAAAGAGAGCGGATGGCGAAGATACCATATGCATCTGCTATTGGAAGCATAATGTATGCTATGTACTAGACCTGATATTGCGCATGCTGTAAGTATTACTAGCAGATATCAGTCTGATCTAGGACAAGAGCACTGGATAGCAGTCAAGAATATTCTTAAGTACTTACGAAGGACTAAGGATTTATTCTTGATATATGGAGAAGGAGAATTTAAAGTTATAGCTTATACGGATTCCGATTTTCAATCGGATCCTAATGATTATAAGTCTACGTCTGGGTTTGTCTTTACATTCAATGGTGGTGCAGTTAGTTGGAAAAGTTCCAAATAAAGCATAACTGCCGATTCCACCACTGAGGCAGAGTATGTAGCTGCTTCTGAAGCAGCAAAGGAAGCCGCTTGGATGAAGAAGTTTATTTATGAACTTGGAATTGTTCCTTCAATTGAGTAGCCAATTACATTGTTTTGTGACAACAATTGGGCAATAGCTCAAGCTAAAGAACCAAGGTCTCACCAAAAGTCCAAGCACATTGAGAGACGCTTCCATCTCATCAGAGAAATTGTTGGGAGAGGTGATATTGCCTTGCAGAAAATTGCCTCAGCGAGAAACGTGGCGAGATCCCTTCACTAAGGCCTTACCTCGCTTCTTTTGAAAGGCACATTGACAAAATGGGTTTGATGTACCAAACAAGTTGGCTTTAGTGCAAGTGGGAGATTGTTGGATGTATGCCCTAAAGCTACTATGTAATAGTTACATATTAGGGATTTCGGTTGTACTATCATTATTATTATTTAATTAATGGTAATGATGTATTCATTCATTTGTCCAATTATTTTATGAATGATTCCATAAGATCAGTTGTGACTAGACCCATTCTTGAGACGTCAAGAATATTGTGACGGGTTCATAGTTAAACTGAATCTTTAAACTATTCATGGTCAATGGATTATTGAGTGGATATTTATAATCATGTTGAGACCAGTGAGTTCTTAACTTTACCATTAAGTATTGGATACTTAAGGGAATGATGAGTCGCAAGTCATTAGGTATTGCGATACCTGAGTTAGAACACATGTGTTTGTATTAGACAAATTCACTGAACATGACGCATATGGAACGATTAGCAACATGGAAGCTTTTAGCGTGGTCAATGTCTAATTGTTCATGCTTTGGTCTTGTGTAAATAATCCTTAGACCTGAGGTATAGTGTTAACTTATGTATCGAGCAACTATGGTTCACGGGTGCATATAATGCCGGGTCGTTAATCTGTCTTTATACCTGATGGTCATAGTTTGTTCATATACGAAGTTGCACGTGTACGCAATATGGAATATGTCTCCTTGTTACATACAAGGTATTATAATGATGTCCTATGTAATATGATTATGACAATGTATTGAAATCCTCGGTCGAAATTGTAACCAAGAATAAATTGTTTATGTCTCGAATAAAATACATGTTAATTAGATTTGTGCATATGATCGAATTGGTGACTTGACAAATATTCCATAGTCTTTGTTCGATCGGAACATAGTAAGACAAAGGAATTAAATTACACTGTAGCCAAAACTGACAGGTTCATTATGTTCTTAAAGCATTCACACTACCTGGGTAGTCATGACATATTGCTAGATGTCAATCATGGCTTGTAGAACCCAAATATTAATTTGGACAATTAATTCTTTTGAGAGTACTAATGTGTTAGTACAAGTCTTACTACCAGTTTAGTGATGAACCTAAGGATGTCACACACCATAACCAATTAGGATAACGTAGAACGAGAGAGAAATAATTTTGCAAATGTGTTTGCAAATTACTACAGTCGCATTGAGTCGACATGAAATTAAATTAAATATGATTTAATTTAATTTGTATTATAGTTATGAGCCTGTGTGCATATGATGCACACGCATGCCCAAAGTGGATGCACATTAATATATCTCAAATATGCACATAAAGATCATGTCTTCTTTTTATTTATTTATTTTTATTAATTAAAAGATGCACACGGTCAACAATTGTTGCTGACCGTGTGCAACGCACATGTGATGTGCGAATTTTAATTTTATAAAAAAAAAAAAAATTGCATGGCATGATGGTCCGCAATTGCCGACCATCATGCATGCATGAAAGCACGATCAGCAACCGTTGCTGATCGTGCACATGAAAGACACGATCAGCAACCGTTGCTGATGGTGCGCATGAACGACACGATCAGCAACCGTTGCTGGTCGTCCCACGATCGGCGACGGTTGTTGATCGTGGGTGGTTATCCATGCATAACCGCTCGTAAAATAATTCTTATATAAAGCGTGAGTGTGCGGTTTTGTGCGCGTACGTACGCAAACGAAAAAGAGAATAAAAGGATTCTCTCATTTTAGGCTGTGGCTAAAATATCGAGGATACGAAGGATTATCTCCACGGAGTTGCTAGCACAATCGTAGTGGTGATTATCCGCAAGTTCTCTCTTCGTTCGATGTCCATTGGTGGTGTGTCTGAACTAGAGGTCCGACGTTTATGGGGCTCGAACTGAAGAACATTTGGACCAATTCGTTTAAAGCGCGCTTCGAGAGGTAATTCGTTTAACCCCCTTCTTATAATCGGATTTTTGATTGAAACGCACGAACAACGCCTTTGGAGATTCATGTGTAGAAATATTTTATCTTGTTTCCACTACGTTTATATTAAATTGCCTATACATGATTCATGAAATCCCAACAACCTATACATAATTCATGAAATCCCAACAGACTAGCAACCGTTGCTGGTCCATCTTCCGTAATGCGAAAATCACTTTCTTTCCCATCCATAACTTGTTTCCGAAGCTTTTGACTCTCCCAATCAATCTATTGTAACGCTTTAATCTTCTATATTATTTCTGGCTCAATCCTTAGTGTAGTCAGAAGACTCGTGAGTTGTCCTATCTCAAACTTAAATTCAGAGTCTTGGACTTCCTTTAAAAGATTCCGTTTTTGAGCCATCATGTGTGCAAGAGAAGATTTATGGCTAAGGGCATCAACAACTCAATTTGCCTTGCCTGAATGGTAAAAGATTTCACATAATCCTTCAATAGTTCCATCCATCCCCGTTGCCGCATATTTAGCTCCTTTTGCGAAAATAAATACTTCAAGCTTTGATGATCGGTGTATACTACAACCTTCTCTTCATAAGGATAGTGTCGCCAAATTTTCAGGTTG
This sequence comes from Corymbia maculata, assembly GCA_014182735.1. Classification (NCBI taxonomy): domain Eukaryota; kingdom Viridiplantae; phylum Streptophyta; class Magnoliopsida; order Myrtales; family Myrtaceae; genus Corymbia; species Corymbia maculata. The sequence continues at coordinate 20,261,989 of CM024683.1, read as the reverse complement.
AAAATAATCATAGCACGCTCTAGGTCATGAGTTAGATAGTTCAATTCATAGGGCTTCAATTGCCTGGAAGCATATGCCACAACTTTTTTATGCTGCATTAACACACAACCAAGTCCCTTATGAGAAGTGTCACTATATATTTCGAAACCTTCTGGCCTAAACAGTATCATGAGCACAAGAGCTGTCATAAGTCCCTGAATTTCCAATACTTGAGTGGGGGTAGCAACAATATTGGAGAATCATTCTACGAATTTCCAGTAATATCCAGCTAGACCAAGGAAATTTCGAACTTCAACGACTGTAGTTGGTCTTAGCCAATTTACTACTGCTTCGACCTTAACAGGGTTATTGTTCAAGTTTTGCCGTCACCACATGGCCTAAAAATACCATGCGGCTTAGCCAAAACTCACACTTACTAAATTTTGCATACAATGCATGTTCTCGAAGTGTATGCAGCACGTTCCTCAAGTATTGTTCATGTTTTGCCGCATTCTTTGAATAGACTAGAATATCATCAATAAATACAATGACAAAGCGGTCCAAGTACGGCTTGAATACTCGATTCATAATATCCATAAAAGCTGCCGGTGCATTCGTCAAGCCAAATGGCATCATGGTGAACTCGTAATGCCTATATCGAGTTATGAAAACTGTCTTTGGAATATCTTCTTTCTTAATTCTCAATCGATGATATCCCAAACGTAAATTAATCTTGGAAAACACTACCGCTCCTTGAAGTTGGTCAAATAAATCATCAATTCGTGGCAATGGATACTTGTTCTTGACAGTAACTCTATTTAACTATTAGTAGTCAATACAAAGACGTAACGACCCATCTTTCCTTTTCATAAATAGAACTAGCACACCCCAAGGTGAGGCAGTAGGACGTATAAAACCCTTGTCAAGTAATTATTGTAATTGTACCTTCAATTCCTTGAGTTATGCCAAAGACATCTGGTATGAGACTTAGGAATAGGTTTCGTTCCCATAACTAGCTCAATAGTAAATTCTACTTCTTTTTTAGGCAGCAACCCTAGCAATTCCTAAGGGAATACATTGGGGAATTCTTGTACTAAAGGGATATCTTCTAATTTTGGTTTCTCAACCAACTTATTCTCTACGGTTGCTAAATAACCTTGACAACCATTCTTAAGGAGTCATATGGCTTTCGTGATGAGATTAAAGGTGTTGAGGGTCCTCCTCCATTTCTAATGAATTGATAGTCAACTCTATCAAGAGGATTAAATTGGATTATCTTACTAAAGCAGTTCACTTTGGCTCATTGTCTAAGAAGCCAATCCATTCCAATAGTAGTATTGAAATCACACATATCCAGCACTACTAAATCTATCATTCTCTCTTGTCCACTTATGATGATCTATACTCCTTACATCCCATAGTGGACAACATTTCATATTTTATTGGGGTGGTGATACTAAGAATCACCATAAGGGGTTTAGGTTTCAACCCTCCTAAACGTACAAACATTTCTGACACAAAAGAATGCATTACACCTGTATCGAACAAAACATAGGCTAGATGATCGTGTAAAAATATCGTACTTGTGATAATAGTCTTGGAGTTCTCCGCTTCTTCCTACGTCATCACATACACCCATCCTTGAGTTAGAGGACGACTATCTTGCGAAGGAACTTTGTTGGGTGACATTGATTGTTGCTGCGAGGGTGGCAAATTCTGTCGCCTTTGAGGGCAATCTCTTGGCATATGGCCGGGTTGTCCACAACCATAACGCACTCCTTCCCAGCCAGACAAGGGGCATTACCATGCCGTTTTCCACAATTAAAACATGTTCAGACAACACTGCATTCACTTTCTACTTCTTATTCTTATTAAACCCACGCTTTCCACTTGGCATGAACCTTTTACCTTGCCGTTGGCGGGAACGGAAGCCTAATTAAGAAAGTCTTCCTTGAGAACTCAATGTAACAACACGTTTTTGCATATCCTTCTCAATCAACTAAGCCCGCTCATACAGTTCATTATAATCTTTGAGATTCAAGAGCACTAGCTGACTTTGAATGTCGGGTTTAAGACTATCACTGAATATTTTAGCTCGATCAACTAGATCCTCAATCAATGGGGGAGCATACCTCGACAATTCAATAAATTTTGCCTCATATTGATCCATCGTCATATTTCATTGTTGCAAGTGTAGAAATTCCGACATCTTCCGATCCCGAGCACTTTCAGAAAAATATTTGCTGTTGAAAGCTTGCACAAAGGCATCCAAAGTCATTACAATGCTTTTAGGGAATATAATTCTCTTGGTGGCTTTCCACCAGCGGACCAACATTACCTTGTAATCGGTATACTACCAACGTCACTTTATTCTCATTAGAACACCTTAAAACATCGAAGATCTTTTCAAGTTCCTCGATCCAAGATTCGGCCTCATCAAGATTTCCAATTTCAGGAAATTTTGGAGGCTTCAATTTCAAGAACTATTCGACCAATCCGCATTTCGGATGGTCTCCATTCCCGTTTCCATTTCTTGACATTGAGGCATTGGTGGAAGTAGAGGCTCACTGCTATTGAACCTAATGTTCCATTAGGCTCCCAACATTAGTCAAAACTTACAAAATTATATTAAGTCGATGGTCTTGTCTCGATTTTCCTTTCAAAGCATTCAGGTCTTGAGCTGATTTTCCATGAACGGTCATTGAGTCCTGAGAACTTATACCGGTTGCTAGGGATTACTACTATAGAATTCTAGAAGAATTCAACAAGATAAGCAAAGTCAATAATCACCACTTTCAATAAGAAAGAACGCTCAAGTAAACAATCATGTGCATGATGTGTTCTCCCTAATTTTCCATCCCACGATTCCCAATGCACCTTATGATTCTCGATAACAATAACCCCGCACCGATACTAAAAGCAATGACGACCCCCTTCCAGGGTCCGAGTTGCGGGTTATTTTGCGACATCCCAAGCTTAGTCACCGTCCCAAATTCATTTGTCTCATGGTAATGTGCAAGCGGAATGCGTAACAATACAATTTCCCCGACACACAAACAATATGGGAACATGAGATATAACGTCACAACTTCCACTATATTTTACATAAGCGATATGGGTACATGGCTATTTTCAGCCTTATATATATTACATCAAAATTGGGCCAACTTATAAACATCAAAAGCTAGGGTTTCCCTATCTCTACTATGAAGGTACTAACCCAAAATTGAGAACTCTATTGCCACTACTTAGCCAATACGTATAGGTCTAGTCCGAGTCTTCGGATGGGTCATCCTCATTGTCATGGCTGGGAATATCAAAACCCTGGAGTGGTCCAACCCAAGCTCCTTCATACCATCTATACCATGCTTCAAAATATATTGGGACTAACTCATCTAGTCTCTTCTCAACCTAAATTGTCGTTGTGAGTTTCCTATAGGTTATGTCCATTTCTACATCTATAATGTCCATGTATGATGCATCAATTTTCACAAGACATCCAAAGTAAATCGTGGCCATTCTTTCTAAGTACTTGTAAGAAAACAGAGGTGAGTACTTGGAATATTCAGTAAGCATAGTCCTTATCTTCGACTAACACATCATAACATCATCAACTCTAGTCAAGTATCTCATGCAAACCGTGTCGAAGGCAAACTAATTGCAAAGATGCAAGTATGCTTCTTGCACATGAAATTGGCAATTCTTGCTATGATTCATGAACATGATGCATGCCATGAGCTTATGCACTTCTAGCCTTTCTTCTTTACTCATGCATGTCATGTTTATTAATATTTCTCTTGTGCTTGGGACTCGAACTCAAGTTTTCCCAGAGCCATTTTGGGACTCGAATCCAATTCAATTTGGGCTTTTAAATCGGGCTTCTGGCTATTTGCCGGCTTCTGGGACTCAAACCCAGCTAATATGCTCGGGACTCGAACCCGAGTATCTTGCCAATCTCTAGGAATCAAACCCAATTAATATGCTAAAGACTTGAACCCAAGTCTTTAGCCAGATTTTCTTATCTTTTCTTATCTTTGTTCGAACACCGCTCCCCTTTTGAGGGTGTGCTTAAGCCTTATGCACACACCATGAATTTTGCTTCTCATGCTCAAACATAATGCACATGCCGTGATTTATGCATTTCGTGCTCAAATATAATGCACGTGTCATGAAATCATGAATTCTCTTGTCAATAATAACATGAATGAGCCAAAGCCCAAGGTTCCACTCAAGTAACAAGCATAGAGGAACCCCGCACCGATCCAAAATGCAAACTCGGTATGCCTCAATACTGAATTACATCTTATGGCTATGGGCGAACCTTGACTTCTACTAAACAAAAACAATGAACCATGACTTCTTCTGGTCATTCAAGAATTCAAATACATGAACAAAGCATAGAATACATCAACATCAATTGACCTACCCTCGGCTTGTTCGAGAGAGTTTCCTAGGACAGAGGATATCGTGAATGATACTAGAAAAATGAAAAAAACTATACTTACTTAGATAACCCTCAAACTAAGAGTACAAATTAGAGGAGTGGGCGATTTGCTTGGGAAGCCGAAGAGGGGAGAGAGAGGGGCGTGGGATGAGGAGGGCAACCAAGAGAGTGAAGGAGGAGGAAATGGATGGCAAAAGGGTGAGGAATGAAGAGATCTTCTCCTATTTATACTATTTGGTGTCATCATTACCAATCCAAGCAGTCCTTTCCAAAGCTTCAAGTGGCCCGCCTAATAGTGCTAAGTGGCAAGTCTATCCCACCAATAATTGGGCCTAAAGTGAACAGGTAGGGCTAAAAGGCATTATTTGGCAATTTAAGTTCATAGGTGCCATCATTGACGGCTCGCCTTGCACTTTCTCATTGGACCATGTGTAATTCGTCACTATCATATCCTCCAAGATATTTTTGACCCTAATCATAAGCTTTGAAAAGTAGGAGACAAGCTTTATCAAATATCATCAATAAGGGCTTCTAGAGAATTCTTCTCTTTTGTCCTTTTCTTTCTCAAGAAGGCAGTTCGAAGAATTCCACCATCCAAGTTGGTTCTAGGGCTAGAACAGTGATCATATGACACACCTCAGAAAACCAAATCACATATGCCCAGGGTTCAGGCCACATATCCCAAACTTGCCCAAACCATTTCCTTGGGCGGCAGGCCCTTAGGTCGACACAGCTGGCCTAGGTGGCTCTAGGACTGGCCCTTGGGCCAGTCCCTAGGCCTACTACCAAGTGTAGTGTAACTTTCCTGTTTATATTCAGTCTTTGATCCTCGGATCATTTCAAGGTCAATCATAGGACTATCCATGGTCTAGCACTAAGCCAAGACACTTATGGACCTTAGGGATTACGACAGAATAGTCGGATCTATCCCGGGGCTCATTCTGATCAGCACTTGATCCATCCATATGGTTCATGGCCAATGCATTACCAATCCACAATCGGATATCACCAATTCGAGATTCCTTTCCAATTACTAAAAGTCAAATAGGGAATGATACATTTTTAGTTGAAAAACGATCACTTTTGGTCAAGTTGGATTGTCCATATATCGGTGCATAGTTGAGCGAAATCACTTGCGGCCAAACGCTATGACCGATCGGATCGACCCATGACCATCTACAAATCCAAAATCATCCCATGACCAATTTTTATTATTCAAAAGTCATTTTACGAGCTAGTAATCCAATTCCATCAGTATGGTCAATAGACTTTTTACGGTCGATGCCTTGACCAATTCATGATCGGTCAATCGATTGGACCATGACTAATCCTTGATTCTTACCGATCTAACCAATCGATCCATGGCCAATGGCCCATGATCGATTCATTCAGAATCTTATAGTCAATCCTTACAAGGTCGGTTTTGAGGATGTTATGGTAAGTGTGTATTTCATCTCATTTTTTTTAAAGAAAATCTCTTATTTACAATTGATATTTTTAAAATGAAGAAATAAAGAATATGGAGGAAAATAATATTAAGAATAGTAATATTAAGAAACAAATAAGATTAGTAATATATAAAAAAAAATCGTTACAAGTTAAAATATTATTAGAAACATTTTTAATTAAATAAAAACAAAAAAAAAAAGGCATCGCTAACAAAAAAAGTCATATAACAAAAATTGTATGGTCATTGATCAATCATTTTTACATTAATTAACCCTTTGAGTGACAATTTTTTGTCATTGATCTTTTCATTTTCGAGGACCTTTCCTTTTCATTTAATTTCTCTTTAGAATATCTTATTTAGATCTGTTAAAACTGCTATATTTATCAAGTTTTACCAAGTTTTGATTATTCAATATGTTTTTCAATAGGTATTTTTTTTTCTATGATAATTCTTTTCCATGAGCAGAAAGGATGACAATTATTAGTTAATTTCATTTTCTTGCTTTTTTCATTTTCTTTATGACAATTAAGAGTGATAGAAAGATTATGATTAAAAAATCTTTATACGCGCATTGCAAGTGTTAACAGAAAAGAAAGTAGGGGAGTTTTTAGCCATAATAAAAGGAAAGTCCATGATCATATTATATAATTAGTTAGAAAAATGACTTATAGTAACCGTGATAATATAAAAATTGGCGATGTATATAGTTCAACACTTTGATGTACATGCGTACTATAAGAGTGATCAACTCCCGATTTGATCCAATTTCACCCAAGAATTAGAAATAGCTTCTCAATTTTTGGAATTGGGAATCGGACGATCTAGGTTTGATTCCCAAACAATCCAACGGAAATAATCGTGAAGCAAAAGGAAAAGATCAAAAGAGGAAAATAAATAAAAAGTAATATGTTCATGTGATTTGATTCCCGATAAAATCAAGAATCCTACCAACTAGAATTGGTTCCACTTTTGGGACTCGAAAATCAAAAATCCGATCCTATTCGGACAGTCCCGATTCGTTCGATCCGACTTACTCAACCTAGTATTTTTTTCTCGAATGCCTCAACTAAGATTAATCGATCCCCATCCTTGAAAAGAAAAAGAAAATTCCGTAAAAAAAAAAAGAGGGTCCACGAAACAGTGTCCCACCTTTGAGGACCTTGAAAGCACCATTGAAATTCGGTTCGAATCTTGCAGAGTTCATCATTCCGAACCACTGCAATTTCCCTTAAGCATTTAAGAACCTAGAAACCCCCGAGCACAGAAACCTAAAAATTGAGTTTCTTGTCTCTTCAACTGAGCTTCATCTCCGGTTTCGTCGAGGACCCAGTTCCGTTTTTCCCCTCCATGGTGGCGTAGAAGTGCTGCTGTCGAGAAGGTAAAAATCCCAGCTTTGTGGAATATCCTTTAGCTCTTCAGATTCTTGCTGCGTTTTAATCTAAGCTGGATGGTGTTTCGTCGCCCATGGGTCGTGGGTTTTGCTAGTTTCACGCCTTTTCAAGAATTAAGCTGGATTCTTGGAAATTCTTGGTTTGAGTGGTACGTTGTGGCTGTGGTTCCTTGTAGATTTTGGGTTGTATTTTCATTCGTTAAGGCTATTTCTCCTTCTTCTTTTTTCTCTTCTTAAATTCATCTTTTTCGGGTATGTTGCTGCTTTGGAGTGTGTTTGCGTGTGTTGTTTTTGGTTAATGTTTTCATATTGGTTTGGTTATTCATGGGAGTGTTTGTTCACTTTGCAACTTCTTTCGTGTTGTATTGTTTTGTTTGCTGCTGTTATTATTGTTGTTGGCGTGCTGTGCTTGGTATTTAGTAATCGGTCGGGCTCATTGAACATTGCTCCGAGCATGCAATTTTTGTGTCGGCTTGATCATAATTCATGAACTGTGGACTAGGAAATGTCTTTTTCATATTAGGTGTTTTTCTTTGGAAAAATTTATTCTCGACTCTTCCCTGAAATGGAAGTGAAGAAAGTAAAGTTAGATTTCCAGGCTTCTGTTATTGTTGCGTCGAAATGATTGTGAAGGTTCAGCTATTTGTTAATGTCAGAGACAAATGTAGGAAGGTAAAAACTATTTCATGACTTCAACAAGGTCCATACTACTCGTTGACACAAGTAGTGCTGCAATCAAATGAGAAGTTGAGAATACTTTTGAATATCTAGTTGATTAATTAGCTCACCATGGTGGACCAAAACCAGACTGGCTTCCCAAAGTAGAGATCGTAGTGATCAATGTCCATTGCATTCTGATCCACACTGTCTAACATTTCTTTTTGTGGCGATTTATTTTGTAAGAGGTGATTGTGAGAAGCTTTATCTGTCAATTACTTTGTTTATTGACAGAAAGATGTTGGACCTTTGTTTTCTGCCTTACTCTTTTAAGGAATCCAGTCTCAACTACGTTTCTCATGGTTTGTTCATGTTGGAACTAAATGGATACATTAGGACAATCTTGCAGCCATGGAGAGAAAAGGAAGTGGCAGGCTACTTCATTTGGGGAATGGAGCAAGGAAGAAACGAAGTAATGCCTCTCGGCGTCCCTATGATGAGCCACAACCGGCTTATAATTACATTGACATGGCATCTTCTACACCACCTCCTGACAACTTTAGTGAAGCTTCTGTTGGCAAGAATGTGGATTATGGTATTTATGCTCATAAGGAGATCAATATGAAGCAGTTTGCTTCCAGTGCATCATGCAATAACGTGGCAGACGCTGGAGAATCTCAATATACCTCCACACATAGTTCTTGTGGAGGAAATGAACAGATGCGCGGTAGTGCTACCGATTCCAATACATCTGGTGAATGTGCTTTTGCTCCTGCTAATTGCGAAGTAGCCAACGGAGCAGCTCATCAGTCGCCACCGATGAATGAGAATAAAGTGAAAAAAGTCAAGCTCAAGGTTGGGGGCATGACTCGAACCATCCACACCAACTCAGATGGTGTCTCAGTTGTTGGGTCCTCTCCAACAAAATATTGTGGCCCTTCAGATATTGCGGGGCCTGGTGAAAATGCAACGCTTGAGGTAATAAACTGAGTGGTTTATATGGACATTAGTCTTTTAATGTATTGCAAGTTAAGCTAATGAATCTCTCTCTCTCTCTCTCTCTCTCTCTCTCTATAGAATGTCTCCTCTGGATTTCACTCTCTTTCTTCTGACAAGGCAAGTCGCCTGCGAGGGGTGCCATGGTGGAAGAATTTCTCTGCTAGTGGTTTCAACATCAGGAAGGCAGATTCTTCTGGCAGTAGTGAGTCGGTTCGCAAGAGCAAGCGAGTTCCTAAAAGACGTACATTTGATGGGGGTGATGGAGCTGATGATTATGAGATTCTAGGAAAGGTCAATGTGCCTAGATTAAATGCTGAGGACAATGATGAGTGTGATGAGGATTACGAAGGGGGAAAAAGGAGACAACAGAAATTATCGGAGGTGTTGAAGAGACAGTATGAGGGCCCACATAATGTGAAATCACGGACAAATGTCCTTTCAGCCAAAGAAGCTAGAAAGTCCAAACCTGCCAGGACATTTGAAGATGATGACTATTTGGGAGAAGAAGAACTGACGTCAGACGTTGAACCCACAATTAAGAGGAAGAAAGACAAGACAGGGCGTCTCAAGTCTTTAGGGCGTTCTGAAAGGGAGACGACAGTGGTTACCCGTCAACGGGCACTGCAATCAGGCAAAGATACATTCTCTGGTTGCGGGTCAGATACGGTCAAACTTCCACATGGTTTACCTCCTGCGCCACCTAAAAGTGAGTTATCTATTGCCTCTTCTGTACTTTTTCTTTGAAAGATTGTATGCTCAAACATGTTTGAGGAAGTTCGTTTGTCATGACCAGAGCAAAAGGATATGCTCTCTGAAGTTGACCGACAACTGAAGAAAGCTGAGGCTGCTGAGAGACGTAGGATGCAGGCTGAGAAAGCAGCTATGGAGTCTCAGGTTAGCTTCCATGTTTTTTCTCTCGTAGTATATTTTAACAGCTTTTCCTGTTGGTTGACCATGAATCTTCATAGTCATGCTCTGGCGTCTCTGTTATATGCAGCAGTACATCGTGAACTGCATGAATCCTCATCAAGAATTTAAGATTAGATTTGGCTTGTTTCCAGGCTGAGGCAATCAGGAAAATACTGGGACAAGATTCAAGTAGGAAGAAACGAGAACAGAAGATCAGGAAACGACAAGAAGAGGAAGCTGAGGTATTTACTAATTCCCCACAACAGTTTTTTTTTTTTATAGAAGTGAACAATTACATATCTTATGATGTTTAGGAGAGGGCTGCGAAAGCTATGATAATTAAATCAGACACAGTGAGATGGATTATTGGGCCTGCAAGAACAGTAGTCACGTTCCCAGAGGAGATGGGATTGCCAAGTATATTTGATTCTAGGACCTGCAGGTAACTGCTCTGATTTTATGTTCAGACCTTAGTCCATTCCGCAATTTTGGTGGCACTGCAATTTGCTACCATACTATAAGAGCACGTAGCTTCTGATGTGATATTTCAGTGGCATTTTGATGTGAATAAATCCTTATGATGTGGATTTTCAGCTATCCGCCACCCCGTGAAAAATGCGCTGCTCCATCCTGTATGAACCCATATAGGTACCGGGATTCGAAGTCGAAGTTACCACTGTGCAGCCTCAACTGCTACAGGGCTATACAACAAAACCCACAGCCACTGATTGCCTGCTGATGGAGCGGGACATCTTTCTCATAGTTTCATGAATGACAACATTTCTGGTGTGGATCTTCACATTTCTGATGGTGATTCAAGGTGGATCATTGGACGTACTAGATTGTAAGATTTACACTTAAATCATAAGTTAAATAAGATGCTTTCCCTTGGGTGGCAGGGGACCTTATATTTTGAAGCATATCTCTCTCGTGTTAAGTTAGGAGAAGACAGTTTGGTCAATCTGGGTTGATAAGCTAGGAGTTCGGATCTATCGAGGGTAGCTTCTTTTTCGCTCCCTTCATTAGATTCTGACGCTAATTTAGTTGAAGGATCAACATCTCAATGCCATGAGCAATCTTCAGTGGCTTCTCTGGACTTGTAGCAGCATTCACTCTATGCTCTTTTTCCTTTCCTAGGAATTGTTAGTTTCTTCCTTCTTCATTGTTACAGTGAATTCCATGGCAGCACGATCGGCTTTTGGACTGTGAGGAGACAGTCCTTAGCCTTTCAAAATTTACGCACACTCGGGCTCCGTTTGCTTAGCAAAACCGGACATTGCTGCCGAACAAACCATGTTGAGGGTTCAGTCCCTCTTGTTGCTGCCTCTGCATGTATTTCTTTTTTATAGATCCGATCAAGCCGAACAAAGCGAATGAGGTCAAATCCGGGCTTGACAGGTTTTTGACCACTTTGGTTCTCAAGTGAGACCTGGACCATGGTCTGGTTCCCATTCCGACAGATAAACTGGCCGGTCTTTTTCGGGTTTAAAAACACCGGTGAAAAGGTTTTCGATGGTTTTCCATAAAATCAATGGACCTCAAGTTTCGAAATACATACAAAGAGTCATGATATATACAACATGCAATTACAATATGATCAAGAGACTAGTGACTCAAAGATGAGTCCAGGATGTGGTGAAAGCTTCATCGTGCAGGCGAGGCTAAAATGGAACTGCGTTGCTGATGTTATGAGTAGAAGAAGGGCTTATTTGGTAATACTTTCGAGAACAATTGATTTTATTCTTTTGTTCCGGAGAATAAATTTGAAACATTAAGCCGTTTGGTAAATATTTTGTTCTTAGAAATAGATTTTGAGTAGAATCAAAATTAAAAAAAGTTACTTTTCATTCTTGAGAACAATTTTGAGTATTCATTTTCCTCTCCTCTTGTTTTCCTCAGCTCTCCTCTTTTTTCCCTTTCCTTTCTTCTTCTTCTTCCTCCTCCCATTGCCACCCCACCCTTGCCCTCCGGCCACTATTGCTGCTGTCAACGAGTGGTTGAGAGAGGTCCAACGAGCTCGGTGGAGCCTTGTTTTGGCCTAACAAGGCTCCCACAAGCTCGCCAAAGGCAAGCTTGGTCACCGGCAAGGCTCGGCATCGCAAATTTATAGTGGCAAGGTGAGGCTTGCCTAGCCCGACGAGGCTCAACCTCGCCCAGATGACACGAGGTCGGCCTCACCTTGGCCTGGGGAGGCTGAGCCTCACCTTGCCTTGCCTCACCCAAATCTAGAAAGCAAGCCTTGCCTAGCCATTGACGAGGCTCAACCTCCCATCACCTAGGTGAGGTCAAGCCTCGACGGGCTGGGCGAGCCTCTCAGTGGCCAGGCGAGCTTCCGACAAGCTCGTCGGACCTTGCCTTGGCCTAGCAAGCCTCCGATGAGTTCGTCGAACCTTACTCGGCCACTCGCCAACCATCACCAGTTGCGACAACCGTCCACTAAAAGAGAAAGAAGGATAGAAAGGGGAAAAAGAAAAAGAAAAAAAAAAAGAAAAAATAAAATTATAATAAAAAGTATTAAAAAATTAAAAGAAGAAAAAAATTAAAAACTCTTACCAAACGCATTTATATTCCGAGAATAAAAATTTGAATAGTTTATTAAATACTTTAAATATTCAAAAATTGTTATTGAGAACAAAATAAATAAAAATCATTTTTGATTAGAAATTATTCTTGGGAGTAGAATCATTACTAAATAAGTCCTAACTATTCAACAATTTAGCTTGGTTAACTACCAAAGGAAGGGAAGAGTAAGGAATATATATAATTTTGAAGAGTAAAGAATATGTGCATTTCTAAAACTTATCGTCAAAAAGCAATTGAGTCCATAAATTTTTAATAACACAATTCAATTCTTAAACTTGTCAAATTGATATAACGAAGCTCTTCCATTTACTCCGTCCAACTTGACTAACAAAAAATAATGATGGAACTTTTATATATTTATTTTCTTTCTCTTATATGGTAATGATGTGGCCAAAACATAAAATATAAAGTTAAAATGATATTGCTTTAGTCCAAATTTGATTTTTTAAATACAAATTTGTTTTAATTTATATTAAAAATAATCAAATCTTAAAAAATAAAAAATTGAGAAAAATCATACTTGGACCAAAATACTTCATTTTAGTCACTTTAGTGTCACATAAGACAGATAAAATAATTAAAAAAAGACCTCATCATTTTTTATTAGTCAAATCGAATGCGGTTAGCGAATGACTTGATTACACTTAAGTTTTACAAGTTAATTATATATTTTTTTAAAATTTTAGAATTTAATTGCATTATAAAATTTTTAATGCATTTATCATAAAAAAGAAAATGATTAATACCACCTAAAACCTCAAATTGATAAACCTATAATAAATTAATCCCAAATTAATTTTTTAACCACAAAAAATCCTCAACTAGCACATTTATCACAAATTTACCCTATGTTAATTTTCATTAAATTTTACTGTGAAATTGTTAAATTGGATAATATGTGATAGTTGACTAGTGTATCAATTTAGAATTTTACTCTTCATTTGTCATAATTATACCTATTTCATAGTTTTTAATATTAATCTAATTTAAGAGAGGGTATCTTTATTATAAATATATAAGAGGTTTTTGACGATCAAATAATTAGTTTAAATATATTAATTTGAATTTTTATTATTATTTTAGATAAATTTATCATTAAAATTTTTTATAATTAAAAATTTAATTTGAAATAAATTTATTATTAACCAAAGAATTAACCCCAAAAAAAAAACCTCAAGTCCATCCAATCGCTTGGGAAAATGAACGATGTCGTTGGGCGATGCACCTTTTATAAACGCGCGAGGCACGTGGCAATCTCAACTCGGCCTACTTCTAATTTCCTCAATTTTCCAGAGAAATCGATAGACGACGCGCCTCCGTTGTCTGCGACGGTCACACTCTGCTCCCTCTCTCCCCTCGGCCTCGCCGTGCTCAGCTCCATCGCCGCCGACCTCGGAGCACCGCCATGGCTCGGGCGCCGACCAAGCAGGGTCGCGATCAAGCTCTGGTTCGTGCTCTCTCTCTCTCTCTCTCTCCTTTCGTCCGCTCGGCGTACGGCGAAGAAGGGACTGCCTTTTGCAGCTCGCGGTCGAGTGTTTCTCGATGTGCATTGCCGCTTCGGGCTTTAGGCTGTCGGCTTTTGGTTGCTCTCTAGGGCGGTGATTGTTATGAATGATGAATGATGTGGAATCGGTTTTGGTTCGTTTCGAGTGTGGCTGGATTTCTCGCCTTGATTCGTACTTGCAATTTCGAGCGGATTGAACTGGGGCGGCGAGTTCGTACGGTTTAGGATTTTCGCCTCTTTGATGTTGGGGCAACGTTCCTTTGCTACTTGCGACCTCGTGAAGATGTGTCATTTTTCTTTTTCTTGTTTCTTTTTTTCTTGGAGCCTTGGTTTCGTTGCGCTTTAGAAAAAAGGTCGTTCCTTTGGTGGGTCTCGTTGTAATTCTTTTGTAAAATTGGTATGCTGGAGTAGTTGAGGATCGTGGGTAGATGCCCTTTTTAACATTTACTTTGCTGGCATAGTAGCTATTGAGTTGATTTCTCTTTTGCCGTTCTCTTTGGCCATTCTACCAGGATTTCCAGGGATTTTTGAATGACTTGCAGGATTGGGAACTTTCACTCAAAGACAAGGACAAGAAAATAAGACTGGACAAGGTAAAGTGTTCCACAACATGCTCATAGACCGTATGCTTTAGTGATAGTATATCCACTCATTTTCCTCCCTTTGAACTTCCCAAAAGATATGCAAAGTTTTGGGCACTAGATTTATAGGCAACAGCTGGGTAGTACTTAAAGTACTTAAATTGCTTTTAGAACTAATCTGATATTATCTACTTGGGTTATCAAGTGGTTGACATGTTAAAATGCGTGCTTTTTGTCTTCTTCTTTGTTTGGAGGGTATACCATACGTCTCTTGCATTTTATATTGAGGAGGAAACTGATCTGTACTGGCTTTGATCTCATTTTATGAAGATCAAGAGGCATAGCCAGCATTCGCTTGATATATTTATGGAGTCTGGAGTTATGATGCAGAAGTCTGTGTGTGAACATGTATGGAAAAGCTTTGAGAGCATATAAATGGTCAAGTCTTTCATCGGTGCTCTTGCAGGAGTCACCGTCATCGACGAGAGGATATCCTAGTGTGGATAAAAAAGCAGGAATCAATCTAACTGGCAGCGCAAAGAGTTTGGGAGGTAGATTCTCAATGGAAGAGTCTGTTCCAGATGCTGCTTCAGAAAAGGAACTGGTAGGAATTTTCCTCTTATCATGCTTAAATAATCAATAGTTGTTGTCTCTTGCTATGTGAAATCAGCTTCACATGCTATTTGTTTGATTAATGCCCTCAATGACAGGGTAATGAGTTCTTCAAGCAGAAGAAATTTAATGAAGCTATTGATTGCTATTCAAGAAGTATTGCCTTTTCACCAACTGCAGTTGCTTATGCAAATAGGGCGATGGCCTATCTCAAGATCAGAAGGTATAGAAAAGCTGGTGCCAGTGTCTCCCCCTCTCCCCCCCTCTTTTCTCTTATTATTATTGTTGTTGTTTTTTGGGCCAGATTCCCCCTTTGAGTTCTAAATTTCTCTATGACAAGAGAAATGCACTTATATTGCCAGAAAGGAGAAATGCTCTGATAAGTCATAATGTAGAAAATCAGAGAAGGAACATATTAATTGGTTTTCTTTCCTGTCATTATTTCCTTGGTGCCTTAGGTTCAAAGAGGCTGAGGATGACTGCACAGAGGCCTTAAATTTAGATGATCGATACATAAAAGCATACTCACGCCGAGCCACAGCAAGGAAAGAACTTGCAAAATATAAAGAATCACTTGAGGGTATGTGAGCCAATAAAACGTCATGTCCATTGACTTGAAAAGATTGTAGACTGGTGATTTTAGTGGGAAATGTGATTTGCACTGATAATGATCCTGTCATATATTCTTGAATCTTGACAAATGATCTTCCAGGCCAAGATTATTAATCATAGCTTAATGCAGATGCAGAGTTTGCTCTTCGGTTGGAGCCACAGAATGAAGAAATCAAGAAACAGTATTCAGATGCGAAATCTTTGTATGAGAAAGTACGCAATTGGCCTTCTATGTTTTGTTTTTGGCTTGTAACTTCTGCCACTGAATCCTTGGTTTACCAGTATGATTAGATCAAAAATCACAGAAGATTGTCAAGAGCTTAAGGAAGTAGATTATGCATTTAAAACTGCTCCTTGATATCATACCACATAAAAAGAAAAAAAGCAATTTTGGGTTCTATTGGCACCCAGGCATAGAAGGCCTTCTTTTTTTGTTAAGTTCATTTTGTGAAAACCATTTCCTATTTGGCATTAAAATTGGTTGGATGGCCCCTTCTAGGAGGTTCTAAAGAAAGCGACCGGGGCATTGAGAAGCTCTATTCAAGGTCCTCTGAAATCTGGGAAATCAGAAAATGGACGTCACACCCAGTCATCCTCTGTCAGTAACCAGCGGACAGAAGCAGCTGCAGTTCAAGATCGTAAAAAGGTATGAGCTTTGTATATCTACCGGGGGAGTTGCAATTACTCTGAAATTTGTGCAATTGCCAGAATTTAGTAAAATTAGTTATTTTTTTGCGAGGAGGATTATGTGAACATTGAGAAGCTTTTGGAGTAGATTGCTAAATAACGTGGTTGCTGATGTTCTCATATCTGACATCTGTTGAACTGATTTTCTATTTTTTTTTTTTTTTTTTTTGGAAAAAAGAAGTGGTTTTCAGCTGGGAGCAGGGGTAGAAAACCAGAACAAATTGAGCAAGCTAGGCAAGCATCTTCATTGCATATAATGACTAATCCATTTCTGCAATTCTAGAATGCCTCCAACAAAAGAATGCACAGGAAATGGGATGTGGGAAATGGTTGGGGTGGGGAAATGGGCGGTTCATCTTCTCCTTTTTGACTTTTCAAACTTTAAAAGAAGAGGGTTCTGTTTCTTTTTTGTCCTAATGAAACTCTCGAACTGGTATTAGAGGGCAAGGAATAACATTTGTGTCAGTTGCTCTGGGCATAAAACAATTGCGCATAAAGACGGGAAGCCACTGCTTTAGCTTAAACTGTTTGACAGCTTATTGTCTGTCAAGTGGAACTACAAGAAACAAGAATATGCCAAGAGTTATGAGTACTTGGATTCTCTACTGATTGTTGTGCAGAATATAATTGGGTTTTAAATCTGACCAAGAATTATGGGTAATTGGATTTTCTACTGATTGTTGAGGAGGATATAATTGGGTTTTAAATCTGACATCATATCTTTATACCTCAAAATTTCGTATTCTTCCAATTGCATATTTGATTATTGGGAAATCCAATGACATAGATGGCATGTTTGAGAATGTAGTATTAGGAGTCTTCAGACTATAGATGGTTTGTGAATTTGCCTCTTTTGTGAAATATAAAGCAATCTTTTTCCAAGCATCGTGAGTTGCTAGATTGTCAGTAAATAAATAATATAAAAGGAGAGAGAGATGCTGATCGTAAGTTCTGATTATTTCTACACCTTTGGCAGGAGCACAATGGGCCAGTGTCCTTAAAGCCTTCCAACCACATCGAGGAAATAAAAAGCAAAAGCATTAGAGCTAGAAGTGAAGATGACTCCAAGAAGACTTTTAAGGAAGTCAATGGCTCTGCTGTAGAGAAATCTAAGGTCTTACTATAAACTCTCTTGCTTTTTGTTTGTCTCAGAATGTTCATAAAAATCTTCTCTGGTGCTTTTGCTCTTTTGAATTTTATTTTTCAATAAATGCCTTGTATTGTGTCTGTTTTGTGCACAACTTAAACTGAAAATTTACCTATTTGAATTATTGACTTAGTTTTGTACTCTCTCATGGCAAATCTTCAGGGACATGATAGATCTGGAAAGCAGGAGCTGAAGGTATCAGTGCAAGATCTTGCAACTCGAGCAGCTTCTCGAGCTATGTCTGAAGCAGCTAAAAAAATCACTCCACCAAATTCAGCCTATCAGTTCGAGGTTTCTTGGCGAGGATTCTCTGGCGATCGTTCTCTACAAGCTCATCTATTAAAGGTTCTTGTTATCATTTAGCTTCGTAATTATATTCATTAACTAATTGTTCTTGTAGTGACTTGAGTTGCTATAAGTTAATAGTTTGGTTTGATCTAATAATTTGGCCCTTCTGTGATGCTCAATACTCAGTCCATGGCATGAGTATGGTCTTTAATGCTCAGTCTCTTTGGTTAGGTCAGAAATTGGACAAGAGATCATTTTCTGGTTAAGTAAGCAACTTTGATGAACTTTCGGAAAAAGAAGACAGTCCTTACATCTTTGTAATAATTAGTTAACTGTCAGAGTAAGATTAGGTTATCCAACTTTTGGCATTGCTAGATCCTCCAGAACTTTTGCATGAAATGTGGTAATGTGATAGCTTTACTACTAAGAATGTGGATGTTCAATTTATGTGCTATAGATCTAAGGATTAATGTGGGCTCTGTTCCTGTAGGCAATCATATTAACAACTGTCTTAATGTCTCAACTTCTTTCTGTTATTTATTTGTAGGTTACTTCTCCAGGTTCTTTGCCACAGATATTCAAAAATGCACTCTCTGCTCCTTTACTGGTTGATATCATCAAGTGTATAGCCACATTTTTCATGTATGTGGAGAATCTCGTTATTATGTTTGTCCAGGATGTCTTGGGACTTTGTTTGAGTTTAATGCTATTTCCTTTGGCTAACTTTCTACCTTTTGACAGTGAGGACGTAGATTTGGCTGTTAATTATTTGGATAATTTGACAAAGGTCCCAAGATTCGATACAATAGTAATGTGTCTTTCTTCTGAAGATAAAGCAGGTATGCTCACTTCTGAAGTAAATATAGGCTACCTATTAATTTCACTTCTTTTTGATCTCTTTGAACACATAGACACACTACAAAGCTCGATGTCTTTAATTCAACTGCATGTGCTGCTTGCTGATGCACACTGTCATAAACTGTCTCGGGGGCCTATGCTAGGGAAAAATCTACCATGGGCATGGATATTTCTTCTGATGACTTATGAGCATTTGCATCCTGCAATTCCAGCAGATGCTCCTTCTGCTTCTGTATGTTAGATGGTCACTGAAAAAATGTTGTTGCTAGTTACATTATATGTCTTTCTTGACACCTAATTCAGCTATGGTGGACCAACAGTTACTTTGTTCCTGGGGGTTAGGAGTTGACATGTGGGTGTCTGTATGTTCATGTGCAGTCACAACGTTTATATTTGACCTTAGCAATCACAGAGCTGATATTTATAGGATTTTCAAAACACAATGTGTGTGCTTGGTGGCTCTTTGCATCTACAAGTTAACACCAATGCCAATTGCCAAGAAGGCAATTTAAAACAGATTAATCCTAGTCATTGCCATCATGAGGTCATCTTTAAAAACTCTGGATATGAGTGATTTTACATGTCTTCTAACGTGAAAGCTGAATGAATGATATTCTCGAGGGTGAAAGCATTGATTACATTGTGGAGTCATGGTCAATTCTCACTTATTTATGGTCGATTGATGAGTGTGCAAAAACGTGGTAACATTGGCTATGAGAAAATGGAAAGATTTTGAGAGTGGGACTTCTTAACTTTGTCGATTGGATTGAGAATCTGACCATAGTTTTCTTTTGGAGCAGATCTTCTCAGACTATGGAAGGAAGTATTCTGTAGTGAGGCTACTCCAATCGAGCATGCGGAGACTCTTGATAATCTCCGCTCCAAATACTGCCTTAAGCAATGAGATATATGAAAGCTATTATGAGCTGGCAAATTTTTCCTTTTGAAGCTTGTGAGCATTTGTCCATTTTATTAGAGAAATCTTATTTTCCCTTTGGTTTGTTCTTTTTGCCCATGAAGCTTCAGAAGATCGGTGTAAGGGCGACATTCAACATGTAAAGACGGTAACTTTCCCTTTATACCGTGTACAGATGATTGTAGTGTATGGTTCATATTGGCTCGATTTCCTGGCTGGGTTTGTATCTATGTCTAGAAATGTGTGCATGATACAATGAGGCGTGAGCATGTAAATCTGGATTTGAGGGGTGTCAAATATAACCTCTTCATACCTCGGTCAATTTTGACATATCGTCGTGACTTCTCGGGCGTCTTGTATTGAAAGTCTCTCATGCACCTGATCTAACGCAAAGTTGGCGGCGAAAATAAATCAGCACTTGTTCTAGCAGTTGAAGTCTCTTTTGCAACAACTGAAAAAACAAAAAAAGTCTCTTGTGCACCAAATCGTTAACAGCTTGGATGCAAATCTCGTTGTGTCAATTTTCATTTGAACTGCTATTGACGATCGTCTGACTCTTGATTAGTCGTGCATCGGCCCCCATGAGTGGTCTTCTTCTCCGTCCTCGATTCCAACCACGCATCAAGTCGAGCAAATTGCCACAAGCATGCACACGGCGCGGATATGACTCGATCATATGAGCAAATGATACCCAAAAACGATGACTGACATATACTTCCTTGTTCGTATCAAACACAGAATGTTTCTTTCAATTTCCTTTGTTCAGCTATTTTAAGGTATACCCTGTTTTATATTTTTGACTTACCATGTTGGATATCAGCGTGGCGCTAAATATTCACATCAACATTTCCCTTACATACTTTAATTGAATGATCAACTAAAGCAATAAAACAACATCAATCAAGAATTTGGATGAACTAAAAAATTCGTAGATTATATTGAGCGTTCAATGAAAGATGGAAGATTAGTAATATTTTCTCAAAAAATCAATTTAAAAAAAAAAAAAAAACATTACCCTCGGTCAGATCATGCATCTAATCATCTGTTCCATCGTCACAAATCTCGAAAAAGATAAAGGAGCTCTATCCGATGTTTCACTTGGCAAACTTGGGTCCAATCAAAACGGGAAGAAAACAAAAGTTTGTGAAGGCCTTGCACGCACCAGTTGATCGGGACAATTTTCAAGGAGCGTCTTTTTCCCATAGCCAGACAGCAGATACAAACGAAGCACCCATGACCCTCGGTTTATCGACTCTCCTGGCAATTTGCATTGATTGGAACGGCACGAAATGATTGCAAGATCCAAACAACCAACAGCAGCAACATCACTCAAGAATCAATCAGAAGGGTCTCTCTCTATCATCTCCTTCCTCCACTCACCGCCGATTCTCATCTTCTAGATAGGTCCCCACACGAATAACAACATAACTTTCAAGAAGATGGTTCAAATCATTGAATCGACTAATTCGGTCAGTCTGTTAAATGTAGCTGTTCCTAGATCACACTTCCATGTGTTGAAGCTTCTACTTTTGCCCCAAAACTAGTACAAATATACTCTTGGGCTTTTGAGTTCAGAGCATAAATCCTTAAAATGGAGTCTACCCTAGAGACTTCCTTTTGTGAAGATTGACAGCCTTGTCTTTTACCATCGAAAAGGACAATTCACTACATTAGATAATAATTAAAATATTTGATGACCAAGTTGGTCATTACATGAGATTACATAGTGGAACAACGTAACATCCACAAACCACCCGGAAAGCAGAGAAAAAAGAAAGAAAGAGGAAAGTAGGGTTTGTGACTTTTACCAATACAGATCGGAATTATTTCTCAACATGAATATGCAGAGACGGATGCACTCGGCAACAAGTTAAAAACACTTGCACAAAAAAAAGATGCATGTATGTCAAACCTAGAGATGGAGAGACAATAGAACGGAGCTGTCTTTAGGATGATTTCTCTTCAATGGTCAACTCCTCCACAATACTCCCGTGGTTGAGAGGATTGAAGACTTGGTGAATCTCACAGCACTTGTTAGGCATTATGATGGGCCCGAGCGGCGATCCCATTTCATGATTGAGCGCCGAGCACTTGCGGGCGATGATGACGGAGTTGACGACCTCATCTGTGGGATGAAATACCGAGAGAACCTGGAACCCTCCTAGGTCACTGGCCTCGACCACAGGATACAGAAAAGCCCTAGCCCCATGGGCACTCCGGAGCATCAAGATCGACCCATTGGCCATATACTTGCCCAAATGCTCAATAACCCTAATCTTTTGCTCCTTCTCCATACCCACCAAAGCTGCCAAGAAAACGACATCGTAGTCCCTCAAGGCACATGTGACATCCATTATATCCGTGGTGTGAAAGAACATTCTCTTGGACAGGTCAGGGTCAGCTGAGACCAACTGGAGTGCCTTGGAATTGGCTGAGGGGTCAATGTCATAGTTGTGGAAATGAGTCTTGGTCAGGTGGTTAGAGGCTAGGACAATCGAGGTCAGCGGGAGCGGGCCGGAGCCCACAAAGGCAACCTGGTTCGGCTCACGCCCTGAGTGGTGCTGGCTCAAGATGTTGAACTCAAGTTGGCTTAGCTTGAGGTAGTTGTTGAAGTAAGGGAAGATATGAAGGTGGTCAATCGGGTTGTCATATGAGGCCAAGAGGGAGGAGTAGTGGCTCTCTAAGAGACCCTCAGCTTCACCACAGAGTTTGATGAGGTTGGACCTCATTTCTTGAACCTTTCTGCATAGTTTTGTGACATCGATCGGATAGTTTGGTGGCATGCACGTGAGGACCAGCTGACTGAAGAGCATGTTGACATCTTTGCATGGTTTGAGAGACTCGAGGCTTGAGATCTTCTCGTACAGTTCGCAGACTCTTTGGACAAGAGGGTCCTGTTGGCATCCCATGTCGACACTATGAGGCTATGGAAGCAAAAGTTCACACAGCAAATGAAGAAGGAAATGTTTGAAAATTCAGAGAGAGGGCGATGTGATCTTCCTCACAAGATTCAGCTCGATTTGTGACAACATCTAGGGTTCCGATGGTTGACTATTTATGGAGGGTTTGTGGGGACCACTTTGTGTGGAGGGTTGCGCTATTTCCCCTATATTATTTTGTATTGGAAACTTTGTCATGATTTTTCTTTTTTTTTCGTTGGTAAATTTATATGACTAAACAAGTTTGGTTTATTTGTATTACCATTCACGCTACATCTTACTTTGTCAATTTTAATATTATCATGTGGTACTGACGTTAGCTCGATATATAAAAATGTGAACTAATAAAGTCATTGAAATTTGGGATTTTAAATTATAAATTATACGTGAATGAAATAAAGATCAAAACTTTTCCTTTGATGCGATAAGAAGATTAGTGAATATTAGCAATCCTCTTTGCACAAAACTTGTCCCTTCGGATGGGTGCATGTACATCTCCTAAAAGGCAACAAGAAGTTGAAATTGACCGGAATATGATTCTAAACAAGTCTCAGTTTCGTGTTAAATTCGTGCACAGAATGACCGGAAGCTAATGGCGCGTGGCATGATGCTGTTGTATCCCTCAATCTGACGCAATGTATTGGTTTTCCCCACTTTCTTGTTTCGGTTCTCATTTGGCCTATGAAGGGAAAATTCATGTGGGGGGGAAAAGCTTAATTTATCTCCCACTCCCGTCCAAACGGAGATGAAAAACGATACATACTCATCGATCAAGAAACAAGACGAACGAAAACTGACATGGACGAAGCGGGCAGAAACTGACATTCAGGACCTTTCGATATGGGAGTTAAAAAGTTTTCCAAGCCCGCGACAACGTCAAGCACGTCTTTGTCTCGACGTTTCTGAAGATGTCTTGTGCGAAAACTGACGCAGACGAAGCGGGCAGAAGTTGACATTTTAGGCCCTTTCGATGCCAAGTTAAAAGGGTTTCCGACCCCTAAAAATTACTCACGACGGTGCGAAACATGCCCTTGTGTGACGTTTCTAAAGAGGTCTTCGTGGTGGTGCTTAGATTCGCTCTTGGCGGGTCTTTTCACACGGCTGTCGTTCTCACCCCCACCATAAGCGATCAAAATCCAGACGATGGAAAACGCAGTGAGATTCTTCATCTTGTGAAACGAAACAAACCTCCATGAGGGCATGCCACTCTCTGGCAAACAGCATCATACAGTATACACAGTTACACAGCAATCGCTCTCTGGATCGATCAAATCTTGGAAATTTGCTTTCTGGGGCACGAGTAGAGTTCTCTGTTTTGCAGGAACGGTCTATTGCAGCGCGGGGGCTGCAGCGTGCGAGTTCTTCGTGTGAACGCAAAGATTCTCGTGAGAAGATCATTTTCTATGGAAACCCTAATCTAGTGAAGGCGTGCACGTCAATTTTCTCTTTGCATCGTTGTCGCATAGATAAAGCTCACCCAAGAGCGAATTTTTGTGTCTGACTGACTTTACCTTTCGTTATTTTATTCATGCGCTTGTATCGCTCGAGTTAATAACAAAGGTTTTCACAGCCGACAACAATTTATACTCAAACATTATTGTAGATAGTGAAAATAGTTTTCACTTATTCTTTTTCTTTTTTTAAGTGATACAATTAATCATATTTAAAAATATATTTTCCAAGTTTTTGGTAAGCATTTAATATGGACATTAGATTAATTGAAAGATAAACTTAATTACCTTTTCATAAACTGAGACGAGTTAAACATAATCTAGATCTACATCTGCGTGCTTTGATATCTTAGTCTTGACCAAAAAAAAAAAATTATATGATGCTCTTCTCCTTATGGAATTACATTTTATAGGTATATATGTTCCTTATCTCACGTAGATTCTCTTGTTAGAGCTAGTAGATCTATTTAGCTTTTAATTTTGAAAAATAAATATATAATTGTCCATATATTCAAATATAAAATGCTAAAATACTAAGAGAAAAAAATATTTTAAAATAACGTGTAAAGTTTTGATTTGGTATTTGAATAGTACCGCTTATTTGAATATTTATTTACAGTTTGCCACCCTATTTAATGATCGGATTTTGTAAGTTTATGGCCATTAATCTTTAGAATTGGTCTAAGTGGGGGTCATTTTCTCACCATTCACCTTATTGGACATGGCTACAACTATTTATGGCCACACCATCTACTGATTAGCATTACTTTAATTACATTTGATCCCTACACTGATATTTAATTTACTTCTAATCAATCCAGGTCTTAAATATCAGTGAAATTTTTGTCACGGTTCCTACGTGGCATTACAGCAGCCATGTGGAGCTGACGTGGCGTCCATTTGTTGCCACAGCAGCCCTAAATCGCCAACATAAAAGGGTGAGAGAGAGATGCCACCTCAAAGCACATCGAGGACAATGCGACATGGGGGCACAATTCATTTCTAAGTAACGCCTCCTTGTTCGACAACTTTACCATCCTTGGCAACCAATCCTCTTTCTCCTCCTTTTGATGTTTTTCTTTTCAGATAAGTGCACCAAAAATCCTAAATCTATGACGAAATTAAAATTAAATTCTATAATTTTCAAAAAATGCTCCCAAACTCTAAAACTTGTCAAGTTAATGCAATCAATTACTTCCGTTAGTAGCCTCCAATTTAAATTACAACAAAGAGTATTAATGCGACTCTTTCATTATTTTTTCAGGACACGTGGCACCCATGTGCAGGTGCAACGAATGCTTCCTATCCAATAAGGAGCTATGCTTGCATCGTTCACCAAAAGTTTATGAGTCGTTTAAACAAATTTAAATTTTAGAATCAATTGCATCTTTCTATAGAGTAAGTGATTGCATGAACTGAAAGATTTAGAACTCTTCTAAGGAAAATCACCAAAGAAGTCCTACACCTATTGTGCAGATATTAATTTAATCATAAACCTTTTTATGATTTGCCGATGTAGTTCTTCTAGAAATAACTAATGTAAATGCCAACCGTTCTACACGGCACCGCCCAATACTAAACGTGAACAAATTTCTGTATTTTTCTTTAAAAAAGAATAAATATTCAGAATTTTTTTTAAGAGTTGCAAAAATTATCCATGTCAATACTAATTGTGTCATATAGGACAGCCGACATCCACATTTTATCTAAACTAGGTGAATGATTACATTGATAAATTATCAATAGATTTATATTTAAATGATCAAATTGAAAAGTTTAAGAATATATTAATATTTGGACAATAGGTTTTTGACTTTTTTTTTGGTAATTACGACACTTCCTCTTATAATACTGGCCATTTTTAATTAAAGGCCCCATGGAACCATATGTGCACTTTATGTGTTCTCCTTGAAGATGCCATTATAGATTTTACTACTTGATGAATTTTTGGCATCTTTCAATTGTACCATTGTCGGCTCATTCACAAAAAAAGAGGTGACTTTACATGCCCCTGTATGGCCACCGCTAAAAAGCTTCATTGTGTTGACATTCCAATGTCATTGAAGCTTCTTTTATTTTTATTTTTTTTCAAAGGGGAAAAAGAAGAGAAGCCCATAGTAAGTACAAATTAAATATTTAAAGAAAATATGGGGCTAGTGCTATTTTGATATTCACTCATTGTTTTATTCTTGCCCTTTCCCTTCAATTCCGGTGGTGCAGGTGAGAGATGAGCCATGCCTTTTGTAGTGCGCAGGTCATCGATTGGATTCTTTGTACCTTTGGAGATGTTCTCATGTTTTGACATGATCTTTAATGCTTTTGTCTTCCGACTTTTAAATTCCAAAATTGGATGAATTCCGCCCTTTAATTGATTTAAATTGTAATTTTGACTTGATTTTCGCAACATTATTTTGAACGGTTATTTGATAGGAAACTCTAGTGTTCAAAGTTGAAAGATCGAAAAAAATTACTAAGGCTATGTTTGTTTGATAGAAAATGAATGATTTTAAAAAATATTTTCCTAAATATAATTACTTGTGGCACTTACAAAAATGAATGAAAAAATATTTTTATTATCACAAAAATATTTAAACATAAATTGTTGTCAATAAAAAAATACATATTCTCATTAGTTAAATATTTCAAACAATACAAATGATCATTCTTAGACAAATATTTTTTAAATCATTCATTTTTAATATAAAAAAAAAAAAGCCTAAGGGCATATTTGTTTTGTAGAAATCAAATGATTTGGATAACATTCCAAAAAATGATTATTCATACCTCTAACAATCATCCACAAAATTGTTTAGATGTAAAATGAAAAATATTTTTCATTGATAAAATATATCAAGTGATACAATCGATCACTTTTAGGAAAATATTTTCTAAACCATTCATTTTTCAAGAAACTAATGAAACCTTAGAGAAATTTTGTTTCTGAAGTTAGACATATATGCTTCTCCACGTAATAGACTAATCGAAAAACTATGAATTGTCGATCGGCATGAAAAGTGCCACTTTGAGAAGTAATGGTCCACATTATTATTGCCTACTTGCCTGTGGAGTCGCTTTCACGAATTAACAAATTGCAACTATGCAATGCGACTACTCGACATTGAATGTGAAACGAGAGGACATCTTTGAAAGAACCCTTTTTTTCCTTGAGACAATCGGGAGAATAGAAATTAAAAAATTATAATAGTAAGGTCCACTTTGTATAAAAATAATCATAATTTTTCCCACGCACCATTCATCTATGGACACGCTTACTTTTAGAAAAGATAAATTAACTATTTAAACAAGATTATCAAAATATAAAATCAATTGAACATGCTGCTAAGTTGGATATGATCTTTAAATTTATTTCGATAACTTTTTTTTTTGTTTAATTATCATTGCGTCAAATGGTATCGTGGGTCAGCTGTATTATTGCACAAGACTATGCCATAACTTCTAGGTTGAGATATTTGGTGTGCTCAAAATATATGGGAATGGTATTTAATTATCTCTTCTTTTTTCACTCTTCTCGTATATGGTATATGAGATTTCTAACTAGTATATCTATTTTAATATCATTAGGCCTCATTGTAGCCTTCGATATCACCCCTCTTGCGAAATCTAATGTGATGCCGAGGAAGCCTAAAACATGCAAATCCAATATGTTTGGTCTTTGGGCAAAGAATTTAGATTCAATGCATATAAACAAGGAAATACTTAAACGGGGTAAATGGGACGTGTGAGGAATCAAATTCAAGATTCCCACATAACTTGAAATCAAGTGTGTAAATGTCTTTTAAGCTCTTTAGAGCAATAAGTCTCAAATTGGATTCATCATAAAAAAGACATTAAAAGTATCATAACTTTTGTGTGACTCTCACTTTGGATTAGAAAACTTTTTGCCAATCACTTAAATGTCAAATTAGAGAAAAAATGATCATTTAAGTGTCTCTATGATAACTTCCGGCCAGAAGTCCTATGTAGCTCTTTTAATTAAATGATAATCCATACATGATTTTTTTCTTTATTAAAAACAATTCCAACGTAGTCTAGAGGTGGCTGGACTCTCCAAGAACGACACCATATGGTAGTTCACTATTCTTCACTCTCGTTTAATCTCCTTGAACGACGACATAGGAGATCCTTTCCTAGTGCACCGCAGTTCAGATTTTCTCCATGATTTTAGATAAATTTTTAATATGACTTCGATTCCTTCCTGATTTGTCTTCTACATTCTGTTCCGCTTTGTCTTTTTTATTCCTGCTCGCTTGCTGTTTGCCAAATTCCATTGCTATTGGTTGCCAAGCCATATATGGCTTCCACTGAGGCAATGGCCTCCATTACCTTCCTCATCTTCATCAGCACCTCCTCATCTTCCACCTTTTCATCTTCTTTGATCGTCTGCAAATTGAAAAAAAAAATGAATAACATGGACAAAATCCCTACTTTGGGCAAATCAAAATTAGGGTTCATATTTGGGGAAAAAACATAGATGACGTCATTTAGGGTTATTATATCTAACTAGGCATGCTGACGAGTCACGTCAATTAGGAAAATCGCTAAAATCAAAGTTGATGATTAAGTGATCTTTATTTTTTAAAGTACAATTTATATCCACCAAAATGAGCATCGCACGACATTTCTAGTTCTCAAACTACTTTTTAAATAAAAGTAGATTGGGAAAATATCAAGTCATGTCAATTGCAAATTAGGAAATGCGTCGTGTTATATTCGGTGTTGTTTTTCGGTAAGTCCTCGCCGCACTCGAATCGTGTTCCTGTGCCTG
Organism: Corymbia maculata; assembly: GCA_014182735.1. NCBI lineage: Eukaryota > Viridiplantae > Streptophyta > Magnoliopsida > Myrtales > Myrtaceae > Corymbia > Corymbia maculata. The sequence goes on along the minus strand of CM024683.1, from coordinate 20,233,197 downwards.
CACATGAGAACTCTTTTTGTTCTGGTATTGCATCAATTTGCAGCTGCTTTCGCGACCGATTGGATGGAAAATTCCGAAATGCGTCCACTAGGCGTCGCGATCGGCAATAATCAAAGGTGGGAAAAGCGAATCCGAGTGGAGCCAAGAGGGCGGGGCTTTCGTTTGGCCGTGGAGAATCAATCAACGCACGGGAACGTGTCGACCACACGAAGCCATGTGCCGTATGAGCTCCGGCTGGTGCTGGGATGCTGATTGGGACAGCCTTCTCCCTCCTCCTCCTCTTCACTGGTCCATGCAATGCGAGCGCACACGCTTCCTTTTCAATCCTCTACCGACCACAGAACAAGATTGGTCAACCGTCCCCCCCTCACCACAAACGCTAGGGGACAATATCATATCGCCACAGTTCGGTTCTGTGAATTTGATCAATCATGCTGAATCTCGTTGAAAAACTAAGGATTTATATTATAATAAAACTCCAAATTATTACGCCTGTAACAAGTTAACCCAATATTAATTTCTTGATCATAAATAACTCAAATTATTATACCTGTTACAAATATATTACTCGTTAGTTTTCATTAAATTTTACGGGTTAAATTAATAAGTTAAATGATATGTGGTAATGACGAGTGAATTATTTTGAGGTTTTACTCTTTATTTATCATAGGCGTACTATTTTGTGGTTTTTTTGTGATATTTATCCAATTTAATAGAAATTAACGGAAGGTAAATTTGTCACGGATGTATTAGTTGGTAAGTTTATCATAAATACACCGGTTTGGAGTTTTTCGTTGTATTAACTCAAAAACTAAACATAAGTGCCTGTATAATTTTTCATATTATGATCAGTTGTGTCCTTTACATCTTCCTCAAATGAATCTATCTTTTTTTGCCCCTCTTTTCGTTGAGTACTGCCTTTTTGGTCGATAGGACAAGCAGTTACAACGCCACCCTCCATGGCTTTGATGGCAGGGTCAATGCAGAATCACGCCTCAGGAACGCAAGGTACAATAGTTCGCTTGTGGTCGCGAGATATGTGCGGACTTGTGCATTTGACGAGAGAGCCTTACGAAGGTGGATTGCGTGTGGATTGAAAGAACAACCGAAACTTTTCCCCTGAATATTAGGTGAAAAGAAAAAATTGAAATTGGGGTTGCGAAAATTGGCAATCATCTGAGTATAAATTTATTGATTAAGGGGTACTTAATTATGACCATATTATTGTATTACCCAACCAAGTTTGAACTGAGTATGATGCTGCTTACTTGAGATTAATATATCCAACCATGTTTCATTCACCTGGATTATCCTATGGAGCGAGAAGGAGAGCGGTGTGAACAGACCAGCCAGAGAGAATCAAAATGTCACTACACATGGCTCTGGAAACATCAGACAAGGACAGGTTTATGTTGTCGCATGCTAACCTAAGTAAGGAGCTTTTAATTACTGATTTAGGGGTCAAAACCTTTTAACGCTACCAGGAAAACAACCGATTGAATAATAAAATAAATAGAATAAAAAAAAAATAGGCTCCAGATTTACTTTGTTTGATTGATGTGACCCACTCTACGGAAAGGAAAAAAACTGCATTATTATTTAAATATCTTTTTATGTGCTTGTGAATAAAAGTAGAATGATGAAGTGAGATAGAAGACTTAATTTGTCTCATTAATCCAATATATAATGTATTGACATGACCTTTTTTCATTATCTTTCCTAATCCCTTTTAATCTTTTGTTTCCATCTTTTTTTTCCTCCATCCAAACACGGTTATGCTTTTAGAGCCCTTTTCTTCCCTCCTAATCCCTCTTTCACAAACATATTATTGTTAATCTAGAGATTAGTTAACACTTGTTTTAGGTATCTTGACTTTCACATCTGTCGCCCTCAAACTCCATGAAAAGGCCATATATGTTATAATATGAATAATAACCTTATTTTACCAAATAATAAGCAATATGGTAGCAACTCCAGTTCAATCCGAGAACAAACCCAAACTGAGAACCATGCCAAGCCAGCTTGGACTAATAAGTTCAAGGTCGATTCCAAGGAGAATTGGTATGGTTCCTAGTTTAATGAACCTAGAATGGACTTGAGATTGATCTAATTTGTGGTTTCAAAATTGAAACAGTTAGTTCTACCTAAGAACAGACTTACCAGTCTTTCCCAAGTTGAACTAGTTCTAAACTAGTTTTAAAATCTCTTGTTAGAAAAAAAAAAAAAAAGTACTTTTACCAAGCCAATGGGGCTTGAACATGAATAAACATAAACACTTAACCAACAAATGTGTTTACAATGAAATGGTGCCACCTTTAAATTTGGTTTTTTGCCTAATACATAGAATGGTTCCCCTATAACCCCCCCCAAAAAAAAAAAAAAAAAAAAGGGGTTCCCCGATAGATCTGCACCAAAATCGGTTGGTGTAGAAACCGAAGGTTCCAGTCGACCAATTCAATTACTGATTCTAGTTTTCTAGAGTTGAGGGTCATACAAGTCAATTCCGATTCTATGCCAAGAAGCTACCCACTATAGAACGGGGTTACCCCTAGTTTAAGTTTAAGCAACATATGTTGTCCACAAAATTCTTCATGGATTTTAAATTTAAATTAATCTTCCTTATTCAGCAACTAATTAAAAACGATTTCCTAGAACAACTCAAGTTTCATTTTTAATGGCGAGAGGCATTCTCTTTGTGGAGTGAGAACTCCTCACGTCTTTTACTTGCTTGTGATCAAGTCTTTCTTGGAATTGAGTAGCGTGGGTGATATTTGTATCTCGTTTTCACTTCCTCCATACATCACACGACATGATTCTTTTCAGTATTGAATTATGATAATTACAGGGAGAAAGAACTTGAAAAGGTTCGATGGGAATCTCCAAATGTTGTTGCAATGCGATCACGATCCTATAAAGAGGAGAGATTGAGCAATGTCTCTCAGGCTTGATGTTAGGCTTGGCTAAGGATTAGTCCCTTGATCAGATCACTATCTTTTGATGCCTTTGATAACAGCAAAATGTTCTAATCAAACTGATTAGTCTAATCGAATCCAACAGTCTTGCTATCTTTTAGTAATAGAAGGGAATGAGCGATGACTTGGATGAGATGGACTTGCATTGGACCTTAAGGTTGCATTTGGCGATCAAAATAAAATTCATTATAGCATAAAATTCATCACATCTTATGTTTGGTACTTACTCAAAACAAGATAAAGTTGGATATAGGCCGGATAAAATTATCCAACGGGAAAATGGGATAAAAGTGGATAGAATTTCTAATTTCATAATAAGAAAGTTAACACTTCTTAAATTAACAAATATACAATTATATTTCAATATAAATAATATTTGAATTCTAATATAAGAAATTCAAAATAACAAAAAATAACAATTTGGTTTTTTAATTTAATCTTCTTTTTATTTATATATACATACTTAATTCTATCTTGTAATATAAATTAAATATAAATATATATTTATTGCATATTTTAAAGTTTTAATATTTTAGGTATATTAGTACAATTTTTTATTTAATAGAACTTTTATTAGAGAATGATGGAAGGACAAATTAAAAAAGAAATAAAATAAAATAATTAAAAATAAAGTAAACAATAGTGTTTTGAAAATTTTTACCATCTCCCAAAAATTTATGGTTCATTTATATTAATATGTTGTTTATACTAAAAATATATATAATATGATATGAATATATCCGATTTAATTACTGCAATCATCAAACAGTGAATATGATATAACAAAATACTTCGGATTTTATATGTTATCCTATTCAGTCTTATTCTTGTTAGAAATCCGGATGATTGAACGTAACCTAAGTGCATTGGTTAATCATACATGATAGTGCTTTGTAGATGACAAAATTTCTTGATGTAGAAAATTTTCATTTCAATTTATTATTTGTGCATAATATGTCAGTGCCTTGAAAATGACAAAATTTCTTAATGTAGATGTTTAACCACTATTCCTAGAGCATTCGTCAGCAACATCACTTCTTTGATATACTCCATATCGAAACTTTTCGGCTCAACTAATCCCATAGTGTGCCCAAATCCCCTGTTTACTTGCATGAGCTTGGATTCAAACTCCAAATGTGCCATAAAAATCATAAACTCAACGGTCTATCATTTCTAGGCCACCACCTTTTTCTCTCATAAAGGCCCAAATAGGGGTTTGCTTTTCCTCAGAGATGCAAACAAAGTACAAATCTACAACAAATGAAAGGGATTCGATTAGACTAATCGATTCATTCGGACATCCCATTGTTATGAAAGGGACCTAAAATATATGATCAAATGGACGCATCCCTATTAAGTTACTGGGCACTTCGGCCGGGCAAGGCTGAGCCAAGCCTAACATCAATGCTTGAGAGACATCGCTCAAGCTCCCCTCTTACGGTTTCAATCTTTCGAATGGGCCTCTACATACATCGTATCAGACCTTGAAAGAGAGTGACTAAGCCCAATTTGCCCACCGGAGGTTTTTGACATTTGGGTTGGTCGGTATGCCCCTGGACGCCTGGATAAATGACTTTGCCCAAAGCCTAATGCCTTTAACTACCTACCGGTAAAATAGTGCAAAACACAACAAAAAAACGATTTTATTATGCGATGGATATTAATGAGACGGATGCACCCAGAAACAAATGATCCCACTTTCACCTTAGTTCAGAATTGACGACATATTGACGGATTGTCCAATCATTGTGAATGAATTTGAAAAGCCTATTTCGGGACTAACACTTTTAGGGCTAGAACTATCACTTAAAAGGTGGTGAATAGGTGATTAAGTACAATTGAAACGAAATTTAAAATAATCAAGTTTAATATTACAAATGAACAATGTTTATGGATAAACTTCACATTGATCAAACTTTACTATGTGTAATAAACTATCAAACATAATGAGAGATCAAATGATATAGAAAACTGCATTCACAAATAGATTATAGTGGTTCAAAATTTGACTTATAATATGTGCCATCATATCTAGGGGTTTACATTCACTCTCTAGTGTTAATAGTTTATTGGCTGAATTTCACTAGAGAATTAATTAGAGGTTACAAAATTTGACTACTCCTCAAGTATGTGTGATCATATCTTCTAATCTTAGACTTTAAATAACAACCTCAATTACAATTTTAGCTCATTGAGATAAGTATGTGAAATTGAAGTTCTCTTTGAACTTTGAAATTATAAACTTTATATCTTTTTCTTTCTTTTGCACCATGATCTCCTCTTGTACTCCTTGATATCCAAGCTGAATGTTGACAAAACTTTTGAGGATCATTCATCCAATCAATCCATTGGACTTGAATGATATGCAGTATCTAATTTACTATGTGGACTGCAAGATTAGAGTCTCCTTTGATTCTACTGCCCCACACAACATATTTTGGGTTTCCATAAGTAGAGCTCCTTGTTAGGAAAGAAGAGTATCTCATCTCTAGAAGATTGTCACATAAATCACGAATCCTTATTATAGAAAGATTAGGTTGCCAATCATCTTTCCTGCATAGATAGACAATTAATATATTTTAAGAAAGAAATCTAGGCCCAAATTACTAGCAATTTCGCTTCACATAATCCAAATTGATGTGAAGATTTGAATTCTTCTCACAATATGTTGTCTTGTAATCCTCACATAAAATATATTGTTGTTCTTCTATAACTTGATTATCATGACATAATAATATCTTTGAGATAGAGATTTAGAATTTCTTGAATGGACAACTAATTCTCTAAGTTTGATGATGAATAAAATATGAAACAATTTGCTCCAAGAATATTACTGGAAATTTTATTATCAGAATTATTAAACACGTATGAAAGGTTTTGTTATTCTTCAAAACATATTGGGAAATTTTCTCAACAAGCACTATGTTTGTTAAAAGATGGATTAAGAGGGAAAAGAGATGGCTCTAAAAGCACAATCATGTCTAGATGGAGAGAAAAGAAAAGGCAAAAGATTAAAAGGAATTACGGAAGATTGAAAGAGATTAGGAACAATAGTGCTGATGGTAAGGTCAATTTATTATTCTTTTCTCACTTACCCTCATTTAATTTTTCTTTATAAACACAGAAATGTATTTAAATGATAATGCATTTTTTCCTTTTTTCCACTCAACTTGCATCCCAACAACTTGATAATTCAATCCCTTCAAATTATATTTCTTCTTTCCTTTTTTCGTAGTTTCTTAAGTCTTTTGTTATCCTTCCTAATCACTCCATCCAAATTGAGTGTGGTGGGGAGCTCCAATTGAGAATTTAAGATCATGGTGCTCCATGTTTGCTTTGATGTATTGAGAAATATGTTTTACTATATAAGTGTATTAAAAGCCCTAAAATTTGTAAGTATAATTGAGCCCCAAAATTTTCAATTATTATAAAGTTTATTATATTGGGGTAGTCACATTGTTTTGTTAGTTCCGTTTAATGAAAATTTTGACGTGATTTTTTAATTATTTTCTTAAGACATGTGAGCGTCACATCAAATAAAACTTAAAATTATTTTAAAAAATGATAAAAAATTTCAAAAAAAGAAAAAGAGGAGCAAGAACAACGGCCATTTGAACTTGGGAGTACACCATCACTCCAAAAAGGAGCAAGAACAATAACCACATATAAATTCTATTGGAAAAAATTGATTAATCAAAAGTTTTGAATATTACAACTGCCAACTACCAACCCAAAGTGTCACACTCGCAGCTCAACAAGAACTAGGGCAATGACAAAGTGATCCTTTCATCTAAAGGATGCAGCCTTAGACATAACCATCAAAGAATTGGACAAGACAAGTTATTATTATTATTTCTTACCTGTATTTAAAATACAAGTTAGCTAATGGATCATAGAAACACATCAGCTAAAATAACTATAACATAATAACTTTCCTATCTGTGGCCTTTATACATGGAAAGATAAAATGAATTTGTTAATTTTGAAATTTCTTGCCACATTTACCACGAGTACATGAATTACTCAACTGGTCTTATATGATTGAGAGCACTTTTTTGAATTGCTTTGTTTTTGAGAGATATTTTCTTTGGTATGTCCCTGCAAGAGAGCATTCCATCGTGAATGTCGATCTTGGACCGTGAAGAAGAAATTGTTGTCGTGCAAGAGGCTTTGTTAGTGCATCCGCAAGTTGATCATGAGTGGACTAGCCTTTGTTAACCATATCGCAAATGAAACAATAATCAATGGCAATATGTTTCATCTTGGAGTGAAAAAATGGATTTAGCACGTGTATGTAACACCAATGTTATTGCAATAGATACTAAGTATGGTTAAAGAAGATACTCAAAGTCGATATAGGATATTGATCCATGTCAGCTTAGAAGCTGTCATAGGAACATCGCAATACTCAAACTCCATAATAAGCAAAATGGTAATGAGCTAGTTTCTTGGTACAATTGGCTATATCGGTCTTGGAACTAAGAATCAGATTGATTTCAAGCCGATTCTGGGTTTGTGAAACTAGGAATCTTACCCATTTTCCTTGGAGTCGACCTAGAACCAATTGGTTCAAGCTAGTTTGGTCCGGTTCTCGATTTGGGTCAGTTCTCAGGTTAAACTAGACTCACAACCATTTTGCTTATTATATGGTAAGATAAGGTTATTATTCATCTTATGACGTATGTGGCCTTTTAAGATCATGGTGGTTTAGGTTTTCTTTATTGTATTAAGGGATGTGTTTTACTATATAGAGATAAGTGTATTAAAAATTCTGAAATTTCTTGTAACAACATAATTGAGTCTCAAAAATTTTAAAAAGCACAATTCAATTATAAAAATTATTAAATTAGGATAAACACATTGTTTTGTTAACTTCTTTCAACGGAAAATATTGACGCGGCTTTTTTGATTATTTTATTAAGATATATAAGTGCCACATCAAACGAAACTTTAAATTTAAAAGGAAAAAAGAATAACATTTTCAAAAAAAGAAAAAGTGGATAAAAAATTATGAGAAAAAGGTAGAGAAGATGGTTTAATAGAAACCCATGGCCACCTTTTAGTAGGCCAAAAACGATATCAACTTTCATCCTCATAGGAGCAAGAACAATGTCCAGATGAACTTGAGAATGCATCATCATCCTGAAAAGGAGCAAGAACAACAGCCACATATAATTTCTATTTGAAAAAATTGTTCAATCAAAAGTTTTGAACATCACAATCACCATCTGCTGACCCAAAGTCCAAAATCCCTCTGGAGTAAGTTTTTCAAGGACTTTAGTTTTCAGCCTTTCACATGCTTGGAAGGGGGCCACACCCGTCTTAGGACGGGCAAAAGCTGCTCTTAGGAAGAGACTCTACATCACCCTCAGTTATTTGATCATAAAATAAAAATTAATACCACAAAAAACCTCAAATTTATACACTTATGATAAATTTATTAATTTTTTGACCACCCAAAATCCCAAACTAGCGTACCAATAATAAATTTACCTCAAACTAAGTTTTTTATTATAAAAATCCCAAACTAGTTCATTTGTAATAAATTTACCATACATTAATTTCCATTAAATTGAATTGATACCATGCAAAATTAGAAATCAATATATTTGTGACAAATGGAGGTTAAAACTGCAAATTAGTTCACCTATCAACTGCTACATGGCATTCAACTTAATAATTTGATGGTAAAATTTAATGGAACTAATTGAGAATAAATTTATTATAAGTATACTAGTTTGGGATTTTTTGTAATTTTAACCAATAGAAAAATAGTTTGCATTAAATTGGCTTGATATCATGAAAAAATATTTGTCATAAATGGAGGATAAAACCATAAAGCTGGTATGTCCATCAACTACTATGTGGCATTTGACTTAGTAATTTGATGGTAAAATTTAATAGAAACTAACAAAGGATAAATTTATCATATGTATACCAATTTGAGGATTTTGATAGTAAAAAAATTAATTTGAGGTAAATTTGTCACAATTTTACTAGTATAAAGTTTTTCGTGGTGTTAACAATAGGAAAATAGGGAACATATAAGAATCAAAGAGGACAAATGGCTTAAAAGAGGAGTTATAGGAGGCCTTTCTAATAGGGGCGAGCCACAATTTGTTGCTAAGTTCATTGTAAGGGAGGAAAATAGATGGAATGAAACCTCTTTGAGAGAATACTTTGATGACCAAATCTGAGAGAAATTCTTTCAAATTCAAATAATAGTCAAGCCGCAAATGATTAGCCAGTATGGACTGGGGCACAAGCAAGTAGATATATACTTGAAAGCGACTACAACAATATCCGAGAGGCAGTGGATAAAAGGAGCGAAAACCAAGCTTCATCCTCCTTCCAACCCTGCGCACACAATGGACAGAAATTTGGATCATGCAGACTACCCAAAATCAGGTTTTTTATGTGGAATCTTTGTCAGGAACGCACTGCCAACTAAAGAAAGACTGCATAGAAGAGATTTGTACCTAACTCAACGTGTTCCCTGCACAATTGAAACATTGTAATTGCGGAGCGCCAGTTTTTGTTATGCCCATGGTCGAAGTAGGCATGATTGAGGACATGTATTTGACGAGTTAGGGTCTAACTTGAACTGAAGCCTGGGTCGGAGACATAAGGAAGAACTCGAGCAACTTACTAGGTCCGGCGACGATTGCCTCGATTTTATGGAACACATGGAAGTCGTGCAACTTGGCCGTCTTTGGAAGTAAGAATCCAGATCCAACAAGCGTGGTGGATGCTGCACTAGCAAAGTCAAAGAGCTTCAACAGGTGGAACTCCAGTGAAACGTGACCCAAGGAAGCTGGCCGCCAATGAACATCTTTTTCACCTGCAAGTGAAGATTTCTCTTCATCGGACTAGTCTGATCTCACGCACTCTCCTCAGCCTCGATCACTCGTCTTCTTCCAAGAAGCATCAACAAAAAGAAGAACAGGAAAAGAACCGAAACCCAAGGGTTGCACTTGCCAATCAAAATTCTCTAAACCTTGGGGTTCAAGTGGAAACAGAACTCTGGATGTCGTTTCACACTGTGCTCGAGCTTTCTCGTGCTTGTGGCCATGCCCAGTCGAGCTTTGTTGAGCTTGACCATTCCGTCAGGAGCTTCTTCGAGCTTCTTCCATGCAAATGACGTTTTAAATCGTCTTTGTTGTGAGCGACTGAGCCGCTGGACAGTTGACGATCGACAAGGTCTTTTTTTTTTTTGTTAATTATTCTCTTTATTTTTTGGATTAATATTAACAAAAACTCCAAAGTAGTACAAATTTACTTTAAACTAATTTTTTGATAATTAAAAATCCAAAATTAATATACTTATGATAGATTTTTTTTCACTAGTTTTGTTAAATTTTATTATCAATTTGTTGAATTAGATGATGTGTGGCCGAGCTCGCCGGGCCTCGCCCGCGTCGATGTGCTTGTTTAAAGATAAAAAAAAAACGAGTTTCATCAAAAAATTTAAATAAAATATTTTGGACCCTTCTAAGTTTATCAAACTATTATACTTGTTTGTGGTTTTTTCCCAAATAAAATAAATAAAAAAACAATGTTACTTGGAAACGAAGCGTTACCATGCGCATTAATCTAATATAAATTTGAAAATTAATGTGTGGTAGTTGCAAATGTAAGTTTAGAGTTTCAAATTTATCTTGTTTGTGGTTTTTCAAAACTCAATATATCAAAAATTTAAATTTATTACAAATTTTTTAGAGTTTTTGATCAAAAAATTGATTTGAAGTAAAATTGTGACCAATGTACTAATTTGGAATTTTGATGATAAAAAAATTAGTTTGTAGCAAATTTGTTACAAATAATCAGTTTTGGATTTTTTTTTTTTTGTGTGTGATATTAACCCTTTTCTTTTAGCTTTTAACTTTTTAAAACTTTTTTTTCTCTTTTCTTTTTAAATTTTCAAGAATTCTAACAGGGTGCTTGTTATTACCACATATTTTAAGGAAGTAATAAAATAGCCATGTCAACATTTTTAATCAGCAAATTAAATTGATTTAATGGACATACTTGCTTGTAATTTTTGAAAATTTTTAACACTCACTTTCATTTTCACTATAAGTTTTAATACATGTGATGCTTTCATCCCTTTTATTATAAATCAAATAAATCGGATTAATTTAGATAGTGGCTAGTAAGGCTTCGTGGGACTGTGTTGAAGTTTTGGGAGACCGGCAAACCAAACAGCCGCACGAGGGTCGTCCATTTTAGGCATGTTTTTGTTCTTGGTCGCCGCTATTGTGTGCTAGAAGCCTCTTCCGCCTTCGCTAAGTTTACTTGCACAAAAAGATAAGAAAAGACCCAGTTCCGAAAATTAAAATAAAAAATTCGAGAAAAACCTCTTCGAAATGACAAGATTGCCCTTCCACAAGGTGATGCTTTGTCCTCTTCTCTTGGTTTCGGATCATTGGCTTTGATTGGTCAACTGGTAAACCTTAGACGCTAAGAAAGAATCAGACGTCGCCCTAATGATCAGAGGATGTGGCCCAAAACATAGGAAATCTGGTTGCCAAAGAAAGCATTGGGGGAGTTGACAAGCATTGGAAAGGGATCTTTCTTGAGGTTTTCTGTGTAGGATTGGTGGATTCTGGTTCTTTGTGCTACTACTTCTCTCCCAATGAGATTGGCTAGTAAAAAGTAAAACTAAGATAATAATAAGACTCTACATTGTAAATAACATATAATCTGCGCAAAGAATAAGGTTATGGATGTTAGAAAGATTGGTTCATGCGTGACTCTATTACCTAATTGAATGTAATGCAATTATGTTCGAAAAATAAAACCACGTGTTGCTCTCGAAAAACACCTTGTCCTCTTATATGTGTTTCGAGTAGACAATATCCACTATTGATAAAATCATAATGTTTTGAAGAAATTTTCATAAGACCTGTTTACTAAAATTTGATCTAAAATGACAAAAAACCCTTTTGAAGCTAGTGATGTTTAATATTGGATACACTCGAAAGACTAATTAAGTATTTGATATAATCAAGTTGTATGGTTATAATTATTATGAAATTTCACGAAATGTGCTAAGACTTACAAATGATTTAATTAGTAATTCAAAACCTTTTTTTTTATAAGAAGAGTACGGCATGAAGGCGGCATTTTCATGGTGGGCAAAGAATATTTTGGCAAAAACACCAAGCCTCACTTGAAATAAAATGTTCTTTTGCCAAGGCAAAAGACCGAGACCCCCAGCAAAAGTTGAACCAAAGTCAGGGGCATTTTGGTCATCCGAAAACCCTCTCTCTCCTCTTTCCTTCTCTCTCCTAAAACAAGGGTTTATGCAGGGCTTAGCTGCAACACCCCAAAGTCACCTTCTTCCTCCGCAGAACCGCTCCAATGGCGTCCCCTCGCGCCCAAAGCTAGGGCACCCACCTCCCAAGATCCAATTTTGCGCGCGCCGGACCTCCCCTCGTCCTCCGCCAATGTTGAAGCTCCTGTCCTCTTCGGCGTGCCTCCAGACGCGAGCTCGGCACGCCGCCGCGAGTCGTCCCCTCTCGCTGGGCTGCCCCCGAGCCGGGACCGAGCCGAGCAACCCATTGCTCAGGGCGCTGAGCTCGCTGAGAGGGCTGGGTCGGAGGAGCCCTAATTCGGTGCAAAGGGCGTTCTTTTGCTCGGACTCGACCGGCGACGATGGCGCTGCGGCGGCGCAGGCCGAGGGCAAAGCCGCGGATTCCGAGAGCGAGACCGCGGAGAAGCCCGTGTCCGCGATCATCCCCACCAATCCGAGGCTTGATGATTATCTGACGGTGGGGCTTTCTCCGCGTATTTTGTGTGGAATTGATGCATCCTTCGGTTTATAACCTTTTAGAATTCCACATGTTTTAGAGTTCTCCGTTGTTTGAATGCGAGAGAGTCAGTGCAATGTGGTGCTAAAAAGCTCGGGAAATGATGACTTTCTAAATTCTAAAAGCAGTTGCATTTTGCTTTCCGTGAAGTTAAAGTTTTCATATTTCGAAGTTGATTTGAGAAAAGCTTGGTTTCGGCTTTCATTTTAGTGGTAGCAAGAGAGATTTGGTTGATACCACGGAGAATGAGAGTGAGAGAGATTTGCCAATTGAACAATTATGTTATAGAGTGTGCTGTTTTTGTCCTGGCAAGTCCTGTTGCTGTAATAGATTTGGTGGAATGTATTTTCTGTCGCATTTCCTGTTGAAAGTGGGGATTCAGAAGTTGATTTGATGATCATGGTGGCAAGTCATGTTTCAAGGAAGCTCAAGCCCTTTTTTTCCCTGCAATTTGCTCAAGTGCTTGCGTGGATAGATTGGCATTAGAGATGGCCCATCATAGCTGTGGTTTTATGCGGTTTTGATGTTTGTTTTATTAGGACTTCCTTCAAAGAAAATCATCTCCATATAGCTTTCGTCTTGCTGTTTAGACTTTTAGAGTACTCTGTTGTGCTGTTGGTTTGATTTTTCTTTTGAGCCACTTATGGACATTTGGCTTCCTCTTTCACTTGAATTTCCAAATACTCTCGCTCCTGGCTACCTTTCCAAGTGGATTTGAACCACTGACACAAAGACTTTCAGTCCTTTGTTTCTGAATTGCTGCTGTAAACATGAATGCTGGATCAACTTCAACTCATTGGTGTTATAATTTTTCTTTGTGTTGCAGGTTTTGGCATTACCTTTGCCTCATCGGCCATTATTTCCTGGATTTTACATGCCGATATATGTAAAGGTAGAGCAGAGTAAAGTGTCTCATCATCTCTATGTTAATACTTGGTAGCAGGTGTTTTCGCAATTTATCTTACAAGTCATGCTTTGTGTAAGATTTTTGAGTAACATGCATCAACTTCAAGTAAAATTTTTTGGGTTGACCACTGGTTATTAACGTTTAGATAGTTCAATGTGCATCAACTTTTGAGTAAGATATTTTTGTCCACGAATTTTCATATTTTTCAAGGTGAAGATCTTCTATTTTGTTGATGATCTTGTTAAATGTCTTCATCAGATGAATGATCTTGACAGAACAGCAAAATTATGCAGGATCCCAAGTTATTGGCAGCTCTGCAGGAGTGCCAGAAAAGGCAAGCCCCGTATTGCGGTGCTTTCCTCCTGAAAGATGAACCTGGTGTTGATCCTAGTTTGGGTCCTGCCTCAGAATCAGACATAAGCATTCATGACCTCAAAGGAAAAGAGTTATATGATCGCCTTCATGAAGTTGGTACGCTAGCCCAGGTGCTTGATCTCATTATCACACATATGCTAATTAGATGTTGAATTACTGTAAGTTGACTTACTTTATTGTTCTCTCATCTTGTAACTTAATATTCCAGATATCAAGAATCATGGGAGACGAAGTGACTCTTGTTGGTCATAGACGACTGCAAAAGACTGAGATGGTGAGCATTTTCATTAAAATTCACCAATGTTCTTTCTGGCATGTTTTCAAATGATATTTCTTATATCACTTTCTAGCTTATATTAGCTGCTGGCTTTTCATTCTTTTGTTAAATGATTCTCTGTCACAGTTGAAATAATTCTTTCTGGAATCTGGTGTAGGTTAGCGAGGATCCCCTCACTGTCAAGGTCGACCATCTCAAGGCATGTTCTTTTTTATCTTGTGATTTTAGTTGGGTCAACTAATCCCTGTGAGAAACATTGGTAGAAAAATATCTGACTATGTCCAATCTTTCTTTCCTGTCTCCATTTGCAGGAATTACCATTTGACAAGGAGGATGATGTAATAAAAGCTACATCTTTTGAGGTTATATCAAGCCTCAGAGATGTTCTGAAAACAAGCAGTCTTTGGAGAGATCATGTTCAAACATATCAGCAGGTTCATTTTCTTCCTCCTGCTTGTACTCTATTCCTTCCTTTTCGTAGTTTATTTGTCTGTGTATCTGCATAACTACTCGTTCTTAGTTGCAAAGTATGCTTGTTGGGGAAGGTGAACCCATGACCAGTTTTCTTGCTGTGCTTATTCTTCCCTTTTTTCCCTTGTGGTGATTATGACTTTAGTACCATAGAGTACTTAATTTTGATCCTTTTCGCTTCTGTATTCCGTCATGGTAACATTTTGTATCTGCAGCATATAGGTAAATTTAATTATGCACAATTGGCAGACTTTGGAGCTGCTATATCTGGGGCTGACAAATTGCAATGCTTGGCAGTGCTTGAAGAGCTAGATGTATGTAGGCTTTATTGTATCTATTCCTGCATGGTTCTGTGATTATTCATTGATTTATTTGTCTGCAATATGTTGCCATAACAGGTATATAAACGTTTAAAACTTATCCTGGAGCTTGTGAAGAAAGAACTGGAAATTAGCAGAATCCAGGTACTTATTATTATTTTTTTTCCGGTTTTAGTGATAATTCTCTAGTTAGCCTGAATGACAATGCAAAGTTGTGTCACTTGTGGAGAGAAGTGAAACGTCATGCTATTATCTGTTTAATCAGGAGTCAGATGACTCATGGCAAGGGTTCAGAGAGATCTTCGACATTAATGTTGCTAGTTGGATCTGTAAAGCATACCCAAAATCCCTTATCAACAAAAAATAGTAAATTTAAGTAAATATAATAACATCTTTCATTGGCTTGGTACATTCATAGGAATCGATTGCAAAGGCAATAGAGGAAAAGATAAGTGGTGAGCAACGACGTTATTTGTTGAATGAGCAGCTGAAGGCTATAAAAAAGGTAACTCCATCTTAAACCTGTTTATCTTCTTATAACCAGGCTCCTTACTGTTCTAATGAAGGATACCTGCGTTGAGAGCCTGAGGCAATCAGCTGCATGTGAGCCTGGTTTAGTTGTGTTTTACTTATTCCTTTTCTTTTTCATTATTCTTTTGGTTTTTGGTACTGAATTTACCATCCCTGATTCAGGAACTTGGTCTGGAGACAGATGACAAAACGGCACTCTCAGGTTAGTCCTGTCTCGGTTTACGTACAGAGCATCTATTCTTTACTAGGGCCAAAAAGTATATTGGTTCTAGTAATATTGTCAAGTTGAACTTGTGTTGTACTCACAATTTCATGCCATGAGGTGGATTTAGCAAGCCTAAACTTACTGCATATGACAGGGTTGACGTTGCAAATGTTTCTAGTATTGCTTTTGGGAATGAGTTTGCAAGAATGAGTTTCCATGATGGTCCCATGGACCTCCCATATCCCTAAGATATTTTTCAATTTCCGACTCTTCATGTAAAACTTCCAATTTTGTACTGGCTAGAGATGCTGTGTGGGTTGCACTTGTTCTTTAAGTATACTGGGATCAGGTCTAATTGAAGCCTTCTTGTTTGGAGTTGAATAAGAGGATGACTTTGTCCTTTTGTTCCCTTTGTTTCCTTAAGATGTGCAGCCTATCATGTTTCTGTTCACTTGCTGCAGCAAAATTTCGTGAGAGAATCGAACCGAACAAGGATAAAATCCCAGCTCATGTTCTGCAAGTTATTGAAGAAGAGCTTACAAAATTGCAGCTACTAGAGGCTAGTTCCAGTGAATTTAATGTGACTCGGAATTATCTGGATTGGTTGACTGCGCTGCCGTGGGGAAATTATAGGTCTGTGAGTTTGTCCATATTTTTGAGATTGATTGAGGATGAATTTTGTTAATGTGCTTTTAGCTAGGTTGCCCTATTTATAAATATTATGTAACGCAAATTGTTGTGCTGTGGGATTGAGAATTGAATAGCTTAATTACTTGCATCTGGCTTTCAAAGAATTGAAAAAACATGATCTCTTCAGTGTCTTATGTTCTATACTATTCCTGTTTCCTGTTGGCTTTTTCAACAAGGATGGATATTATATTGGATGAGGTTGCATTCTGTAATGCTTGTCTGCTTTCATGTGAGTTCTGCCATTACTTGTATCTGGCGGCTCATGTGTATTAGTTTACTGCTGTATGATAAGAAAAATTTACTGATGGTTTGATAAACAAATTTTTTTCTGCCGTTTTTTGTTCTGGCTGCCAGATTGACCATGTACTTGTTACTTTTGGATTTGTTGATTCTTTTCAAACATCTGTGTATTTTTCATGTTCAACCAGTGACGAGAACTTTGATGTACTTCGAGCGCAAAAGATTCTTGATGAAGACCATTATGGATTGACTGACGTCAAGGAAAGGATATTGGAGTTCATTGCTGTTGGAAAACTTAGAGGAACCTCCCAAGGTGTGTAAAACTTGGTTGTTCCTCTATTTGAATTGTTCATGCACAGATATGAGTTGATGTTACATTGTTGATCCATTATTGCAATGTATATATGATACTTTTTGAAGTGAATGCGCTCGTTGGCCCATTACATGGTGGAAATATCCTTCTTTATTGGAAATACCTGTGTTTATTTTATAGGGGATCCAACGTTAAGTGTCCTGTGATCTAAGAGGTTTGGAAATATTCATCTTTGTTGAAAGTACCTCTGTTTATTATATAGGGGATCCACTGTTAAGTGCTATGTGATCTTAGAGGTTTTACTGTTGAAAACTGCTCTTTCTACAAGGGTTACAATGTAGCTGCTCTTTTATTCTTTTGGTTTTCATTTTTGTTCTTTTGTGGGTGGGAGTAGAGAGTTTGGAGGTGAGAGCTGATCTTTGACATTTTATTTGGTTTTTGGATATTTCATTATTAGATTAGCTGCCACTTTGTTTGACTTTTGGCAGATTGTCCATTATCATTGTTATAATATTTAAATAATAAATCATACATTCATCTAACAGTTTAACCTTTAGAACATTTGGCAGTGATCCCATAAAATCTCACATAATATTAGAGTCCCAAGCTCAAATCTTTCAGGCCCCTATTTGCCTGCCAAGTCACATCTTTTCATGCTTTAGGCTAAGGCCTATGTGTAAGGGGGATTGTTAGAATATTTAAATAATAAACTATGCCTTTATCTAATAGTTTGAGCTTTTAAAACAGTTGGTAGTCGTCTCATAAAATCTCACAATCATACTAATCACATGCCAACACTAAGGGCTTTATGCAGGTGAAAGATGCTGGAAATTGCTTGTTAGATGCTGTTAATTCAAATTATCTTTATTTAGTAATTTATGTATACATAAATAAGTGGGTATCAGTCCACTAATAATTAGGAGAAGATTCTAGATAATATGCAAGTGGAAGCATTAATAATTCATATACGCAACTTTGTATCTGTGCCATGTCTTGTGCCTTGGACCTTTTCTTCAAGTGTAAATTTGGGCATGTCTGCTGCATTCATTATGAAAACTTCTGAATGATTGGACTTGTCAAACATAAAGAGACAATCTGCTGTGATTGCGTATGTTCATTCTTTCATCTCCGCTTTGGCTATGTATGCTTTACACGGCACTCCTATTTGCTTGGTGACTATGTTCTTGTTTTAGTTCTCTGTTTTCCTGGGTTTAAATGGCTGGAGGGCACTATTCCTGATATCTGGTTCTGAACCCAGGTAAAATTATATGTCTATCTGGTCCGCCGGGAGTGGGTAAAACTAGTATAGGTCGCTCTATTGCACGTGCCTTAGATAGAAAGTTCTTCCGCTTTTCTGTTGGAGGACTAGCTGATGTCGCTGAAATCAAGGTAATTTTTCTTGTACATTGTTATAAGAAGCATCAACATCTCTTATAACAGGACTGGTGCAGAGGTGCACCTAAATATGTTTCCTGAGTTGGCTTTCAGGGGCATCGTCGAACATATATTGGGGCAATGCCAGGGAAGATGGTGCAGTGTCTCAAGAATGTTGGAACAGCCAATCCTCTTGTCCTTATTGATGAGATTGACAAGGTATGGGCAATAACTTCTCTGGCAGTGTACATTCCTAGTAGAGAGCTTAACCTAGACCTTATATCCTCCCTCTCCAACTGTCGGCTGACATCCGAGGCACCTTCTTGATCTTCCAGTCAAGAATCTTAGGAAATCAATTCTGGGATCAAATTTCAGCTTTGTCACCATTTGTGGTTCCAGAATGAGACGCAAGATGGATATTACAAATATTGCAGTAGATGACTTCAGATTGTTGAATGAGTTTGTGGTTCATTGCAGTTGGGAAGAGGACATGCTGGAGATCCAGCCAGTGCTTTGTTAGAACTTCTTGACCCTGAGCAGAATGCTAATTTTCTGGACCACTATCTTGACGTACCAATCGACCTTTCAAAGGTTAGTTCTTATGCTGCTAAAAGTACTAGTTTGTTGTCTACCTTCTGAGTTTTGTTAGAGTGAAGGTGTCTATGAACTGTGGGCATCACAGTATGGCAATTTCATTCCATTTGACTTGGCTGCTCTCGGACTCTGAATAACTAGCTTTTCAATCATATCTTAATATTTTGGTTCCTGCTTGATGAGAAGCAGGGAGTACTGGAACTTCTTACCTATTGTTTACCAAAAAGACAACCGAGACATGCTTTTTATTTACGTAATTTTGCATTGTTTAGTTGGAGCATGCATTATTCTATGTTTATATTTTAGGATTTAGAAGTGATGTGGATTTCAGCTTTTCTGATTTTTTTCATGCTTTTGTTGTTTACGGGTGATGATAGCTATCTATGCTTGTGTCATTCCTTTATTCAAGCTTGCTTATTGATCATTCTTACTTGTGTATGCAGGTCTTGTTTGTTTGTACTGCCAATGTGGTGGAAATGATACCCAACCCTCTCTTGGACCGGATGGAGGTCATAGCCATTGCTGGGTACATTACAGATGAGAAGGTGCATATTGCCAGGGATTATTTAGAGAAGAGTACTCGAGAAGCATGTGGCATCAAGCCTGAGCAGGTTGGTTCTCCGCATGGGTACCTATGCATTGGAATGGAGAAAATGTGTATTTCAACAATATGAACATGCTTCAGTCCTAAAGTTTTATAATTCTTGTTTTCTATTGTACTTTGAGTTGGGAGATTAAAGTTTCTCTATATGTATGATTGATGATTCTAGATAGCTTTTTGCTAAGGGCTAACTTGAGATTTACTGATTATTAATGTTCAAGGCTAGATATCTTGGAACAATGAATTAAGGTGTTTTATGTGTTGTGAATAATTTGAAAGCCTATTCTCTTCTAGGTTGAAGTGACTGATGCGGCTCTTCTTGGACTAATAGAAAACTACTGTCGAGAAGCAGGGGTTCGAAATCTGCAGAAACAGATAGAGAAGATCTACCGGAAGGTGTGTTCTTATATCTGTTTGACGATTTGATAATTATCAGATAGCTGTATGTTTGTCTTTTGGGCAATTGATTTCATTACTTTAGTTCTGTGACCACATAACTTAATCTGCCAGATTGCGCTCCAACTTGTACGGCGAAGAGAGCTCGCAGAACCTGTCCAGGCTGCAGCACAGGTAGTGGAACCCGGTGAATCAAATGTAGAATGCATTGATGAATCAGGTAAACAGGAAATTGAGAACAATGCTCACACTGGAGCCCAGTCAGATGAAAGAAGTGGTCATGATCAAGTTCCGGATACTCCTAATGAAGTGGATGTTGCTGCTGAGCAGGTGCCACAGCCAGCTGATCAACTTACAGAAACAAAGGTACCTGATCTGCTCTGTCATACGTATAAGAAAATTTGTCTCTTGATCCAGAAAATTGGTATTGTGGTGTTTCTCAAACCAGAACCAACTAAAATGAAACTAAACACGTAAAAAATAGGTCTCAGCTAAACCAAATGTTTTAATTTGATTTGATTTAGCTTCTGCTTAAATTGGTTTCTTCAAAGGTAAAAACATCGTCGTCCAATTTGAAAGGCTTAGCATATAATTGTGGGTTCTAGCTTTTGGTCACAGTAATCAGTACCAATATGGTTGGTAACTGTAGAACAGAATTATGTAAAATAGTCAAATGAAGCACAAAATAGATTAGAAAGTATTTTAGGCCATAAGGAAAAAGTCAAACCAAAAGCAAAGTAAATTTATTGGTTTCAATTTTTTTTCCCTTAAAGCAAAATGAACCAAGTAGCAGGAACCTTTATTTTCTTTCATTATCAGTTTTTTCCTCTCGAATTCCATATTTCACACAGATAGATATGCATGCAAAAAAATTGCTGTACCATTTCTAATTCGAAGGAAAATTTTTCGGACCAAAATTGATGTCACTTGCATGATTGTAGCATTCACTTGAGTGTAATCGAATCTGTCTTTAAGGAGGTGACTTTGCTTAAAGTTGTCTGTATTTGATTTTCTTGACAGGGCCATACTGATTGTGAGAAAAACCAAAGTGAAGCAATAGATAATTCAGAAAAGATTCTGGTGGACACATCGAATTTATCAGATTTTGTTGGCAAACCTGTTTTCCATGCGGAACGGATCTATGACCAGACACCAGTAGGAGTTGTAATGGGTCTTGCGTGGACTGCAATGGGTGGCTCCACCTTGTATATAGAAACTACTCAGGTCGAGCAGGGTGATGGAAAAGGGGCCCTCCATGTCACTGGACAGCTTGGGGATGTCATGAAAGAAAGTGCCCAGATTGCTCACACCGTTGCGAGGGCTATTTTGCTCGAGAAAGATCCGGACAACCCCTTCTTTGCCAATTCCAAGCTTCATCTCCATGTTCCTGCTGGGGCTACCCCAAAAGATGGGCCTAGTGCTGGTTGTACAATGATCACGTCCATGCTGTCGCTTGCCATGAAGAATCCTGTCAAGAGGGACCTTGCGATGACTGGTGAAGTAACGCTCACAGGGAGGATTCTTCCTATTGGTGGGGTATGTTCTGTATAATTCTGTCATTTTTATCTTTTGCATGCAATTGTCTACTACGTAGTGTATGGATCGTCTGAATTCACAGTGTCTTCATTGTGGTTCATTGTTGTTCATCAGGTCAAAGAAAAAACTATAGCAGCTCGGAGGAGCGAAATTAAAACCATAATATTCCCTTCAGCAAACAGGAGGGATTATGATGAGCTCGCATCCAATGTGAAAGAAGGCCTGGATGTGCATTTTGTTGATGACTATAGTCAGATATTCAACCTGGCTTTTGGGGAAGATGAAGCTGCAAAAAAGTGATCAGTCTGTTTATATTGCTTTGCCCAAATTTTTTTGCGCAGGGGAAGTTGCAGGAATCAAACCCAATTTTGTACAATATCTTAATGGTCACCCAAAATGTGGGAAGGAACACGAGACTCAATTGTTTATTGCTAGAATGGTAGGTACCTCTTGTTTTTGCCGCTTACATTCTTCACACATCTTATACCAATAAGAACAGCTTAATTCTTTGAGTTGATGACGTTTTAGGCCATTTAGGCCATTGAGGACCAAGGACTAACTGATTTACCGTGATCTCTGTTTTTCAGTTTCTCAGTTTATTACTTTTCTGGTGTCGCTGTGAATGTATAATCTCTGCAGCCCTTGTAGTGATTGTGTCACGTACTTTTCTAATTGTCTTTGAGTCTAGACCCTCGATCGGAAGTTCCATAAATGTATCTTGCCGAGAGTGAGTTGAATCTGTTTATTAGTTACATTATGCCTGTTTTGACTTTTGTTTTAAGCAGAAGTTTTTGATGGCAAGAGTGGAAGTTAGAGGACCTGACTTATTATAGTTTCTAAGGTTTGCTTACTGGGTTGATCACCTTCGAGTGTCACAGGCTCTGTGAAATAACTAGGGCAGTGGTGTGATGAAGATTTTGGTGGATGGCGAACGCACTAAGGTGTCGTGGAGACACCCTGGTTGCAACATTGTGTACTTTTCCAGGGGTCTAGTTTTACTTTGAGTTTTGAATATAATTCTTTGATGCTCTTCTTGTGGATGAAGGGTCTACATGGAGGTTTCATAGACCGAATCACTGAAATCTAGTTTCTTGTTCTGTTTATTTTATCGTTCGATCGCTTGTTTTTGCAACAATTGGATCGGAGTTAGGGTTGGGTGATTTGAAGCAAATCAATGGTGATATAAGAAGGTAAAATGATAATCGATATATTTGATAGGAAGGATTTTGGTTTTTGAAATATACATACTAAGGTTATCTGTATAAAAAAACTGTGCACTCATCCAATCTAGGAAGAAACTTGAGTTGATGAACAAAGCTAAATGGGAATATCTACACTGACAAGCATTGGATGTTGTTTGGCTAATGTTGGCTTGTGACATTGTGTTTAACATTGTAAAAGAGAAGATCATTGTGGGCTTTTTTTAATGTCCTGTTGGACATGTTCGAGAAGCCCTTTAGAGTCAATAAGGTCTAATTGGTGTGATGTTTATTCAACTTGAAGATGAGCAAAAGTACATCAATTGCTGGTCATATTAATGAATTCAATATGAATTTAGTGGAAATTGACGTTGGAGATGACTTTTGTGCTTTGATTCTACTATTTTCATTGCTTGATAATTAGAATACTACTATTACTCTTGTTGGTAATTCCTCAAGTTGACAAGTTTGACGTTTGACAGGAGTTGTGATTTGGTTCTAAGTGAGGATATTTGTAAGAGAGAATCTAGTGAACTTGTCTCTAGTCGATCACTAAGGTCTGGCGACCCTCTAGAGGCGAGGGCTAGCAAGGTCAAACTCATTGGTCATTGGTGGGCTTGACCTTGTTGTCTCTTGCCTTTGGCTAGCTAGAGGAAGAAGGAGGAAGAATAAAAAAGAAAAATAAAAAGAAAAATGAATAAAATATTATTTAAAAATGTTTATATAGCGTTGGTCAAATCACGTAGAACAATTGAGATCAATGTCAGTGATTTTCAGATAAAATTGATTAGATAATTTGAATTTACATAAACACAAAAAGGTTTGTGACTCAATTGATATAAAAAAAATTAAAATTATATTGGTATGATTGAAATATGTTTGTGACTTTTTTGGAATTCTTTCCTCCAGTGGATGTTACATTGACTAAAACATGTTAATTTAGTGTTCAATTTATTTCTTTATTTTACTTTTTACTGCTCAACTGCTTGCTTTCGCAACAATTGATGTTCATTCCTATAATGAGATGAATAAACATACTCCTCATCCTGTCACACTTAGGAGGGGTGGTTCGACACTGGGATTTTTGGGTCGTATTCTTTCGGTATTAGATATAGGCCGAGATATACATGCCTTAGCTATAGTCGGTTTTCTCTGAAGATAGCTGGTTTAGGGACATATTTCTATAGTTTATGTACTTAGAAGCTAAGGGCCATGTCAACTCTTTCCCTCACTTGGCTCGGGGACATGTTTATCTTTTTTGTATGTACTACTTTAATTCTCAACTCACTTTCAAACTTCTACCATTTCTCTTTGTAGGCATTAAAGTCGAAATCTAAGCTTGAAACTAATTGTTCCCACCTTAACTCTCTTGAGAAGATGGGGATTCAAATTCTCCTAGGTGTTGTTCTACTCAAAATTGTTGAATGGGTTTACATGGATTATGTGAAGGTAAAAATAAACAAGAAACCGTAGATAAATGAGAAAGGATAGGGAAAAAGGTACGTGGGAATGAGAGAAGATCTCCCCCCAAGCGAATCTGTTTACTAATCAAGAATGCAAACTGGGAAAATTAACAATCGTCCCTGCCATGTACGTTTATCTCATGTCCCGGCTTGGGACATCCTTCTAGCGTCCCTATACGCCGACACAAAGGGGCCACATCAGTTGTCGGCTACGGAATGCTGTGATAAAACACGTTCCCGGACTTGAAGCAGCGACGAGAAATGAACGCTCCTAGGGAAAGTACAGGGGCGCTACTGAAACGTCCCAGAACTGCGGTGTTTTTCGCAACTCACCGTTCGATTCTTGCCACAGTCAGAATTGGAGAAAGTCATGAGAGCCTCAGAAAACATCCTCGGAAGCGTAGGGGTGTTTAAAATGCATCTATGTCGTGCTTAACAAATGCCCCAATTTAACCA
Source organism: Corymbia maculata (assembly GCA_014182735.1). Lineage (NCBI taxonomy): Eukaryota > Viridiplantae > Streptophyta > Magnoliopsida > Myrtales > Myrtaceae > Corymbia > Corymbia maculata. Next base: position 20,208,465 of record CM024683.1, on the reverse strand, counting down.
CCCACCTGAGTGACATTACTGGTTCGCATTCTTTTTCTCTCGCAAAGAGTCGAAAGTTCGGATCCCAGTTTCGTCATAGGGTGACTTACCAACTTGCACATGTATAGTGGTTAGCATGTGCGGTCCTCAGGATTTACTCCCTCAGCTGTCGGCGGGATGCGAGGTTTCTTGGGTCATAAAAAAAAATAAAAATGCCCCAATTTACAGCTTTCCTTGTAGTGAATGTCGATGTCGTTCAACGGAGAACCTTTCCATTTCTATGACTTGGTCGCTTAGGAAACAAAATGAAGAAAGGATATGTTGGATCATGTCTCTTACTCGCAACAGACGGAGCATATGAAAGAATCAGATTGCATTATTTTGACAAGTTTCGAGACATTATTACACTATTTGAAAGTTTTAATCAATCGATAGATGACAAAGTATTACTAGACATACCAACTGAAGTCTGGAGCAGCTTCTTAAAATTTTTCAAGTGATCTGATGGACTCACTTTATCGAACAGCTCATTCATCACCATAGATGCAACTTCATTTATCTATAAATGAGTAATCCTCGTATCTAAGTTGACAATCCTTCAGCTGAAAAGTAGCCCCAAGTCTTGACGGGCATCCTTTTCTGATTAGACCAGCCGCAGCATTCAAATAATTGGCACAAAAGTATATCTCAATCTCTCCATTGCACGCTCCATGGCCATAAAAGGAATCGAGGATTTGAGCATTGCCATCTTCTACCTGGAATGTGCAGTAGCGACTGTAACCCGAAAATGGAGTTTGAGTAATCAAGTCATGGAAAACTTGTTCCAAGGCATCGTGGTATTATGACTCGTCATTCCCCCACCGAACCCAATGGAATTGCAACCAGAGGACACCACCGTCAGATCCAGATGAGATCGGGCAACCTTGTCGTAAAGATAGGATAACACAAACACCAGAGTTGCAATCCTCTCGAAAGAACTCATCTTTTTGTTTCTCTTTTTCTCAGTGCTCTACCTTTCTTTGTAGAGAAGTTGCTGAATGTTGAAGGCGCGGTCCAGTCCATGCTATATATAAGATGTTCTTGTTTCTGTCCTTTTCCATCAGCAATGACGGAGGAATCTACTGTATCTAGTTTTAGTCGCACAATCCCAATTCTAGGGGTTTTTTCCCTTTGCATAAGTACATGTTCTTATCCATTCGGTCTGCAGATTCTTCTTGTTTGTGTAAGTATAACCTCGTGGAGTTCGCTCTTCCAATTTCTTCCAACCAGGCAACCATTAACAATTAGGATTTTCTTGCACCAGTGAAAACTAGGGAAATCTGCAAATGATCCTCTTTTGACAATTGGTGCTAGTTTATAAAATTATTTGTCCCTCCGCAAAATGGTGATCTCTCCTAGAATCCAATCAAATTAGTGGCCATTAAATGGGTGAGTCGGGTTGAAGATGGTTTGGCCCAAATTGATCTATGTAATCCGTTTTGACCCATTTCTATATAGCAAATAATTTAATGACCTATACTCAACCCGACTCATATTTGACTCATATTATTAATATACTTCTCTATTTTATCTAACATATGGATATCCATATTCATCTTGTTAATCAATTTTAAGTTTGTCATGTGTATATGTTATTTGGATAAAATCGCTATTCCAACTATAAGATGCTAAAGAATTTGGCTTTCAAAACTGCATAGAATTTTTCAATTTTTGTAAGTTAACACTATGCAATGAATTTATAAGATCACAAAAACAATAATGTGGAGGAACTGAAATTTTAATTAAATGGAAGTTAGTTATCGAAAAAGAAGAAATATGCTGACTATGGATTGTAATGATAAGAAATAAATATAATACTAAGTAAAAATAACCATATAAAATGCAACCAAAGAATGATTTACTTCAATAACTAACAAACGAAAATTACAAGATTAATAAAAATAAAGAATGATTGGGAAAAAAGAAACCATCTTGATATTTGTAATAAAGGCGAAGTTAGGCCCATCTTGTGGGCCACTAAGACTTCTTTGACCGTGGAACCATTTGACAAGTTTGTTATTTTCTCTTAGAGAATGAAGAGAGGATCACAAAGATGGATTAGTTTTGGGTAAATTATCAACCCATTTTATACTTATATTATTTGGGTTTTGCTATTCTAAATACAATGCATTTACTGAATATAACTAATCCACGTAATAACTTAGCCTATTATATAAGGGTTGAGAATTAATTTGGGTCCTACTTTTGACAGATTTAAGCAACAACATTGGACTTGTCACTCTCGGCAATTATAAAGCCTTGGCTTTCATTGAGCCATAGATCGCTTGAACAATTTCCCTTCCTTATATGCGCATGCGCACACAAGCAATTTGCATATTGAAGCAAATCATTCCACAATTGCTAGTGGCTTCTTTAAATTGAAACTAATAGTTTTACGCTAACATAATAGTTTTTGAGCTACTATGAGAATAACAGTTTGTTATGAGCCATAAATTCTCGAAGAAGTGAACCTCACAACAATTCATAATTATATGTTGTCTGATTTTTTGTGATCCATCATAGATTGTTATTCTCATAGTAGATTAAAGATAGTTACTTAATCTTTACTAGTTCTACATTTTGTTGACATCTAAATTTTGACAACCCGATTATTCATTAATTGTATAGAAAATTAGCAATTAATTTCAACCTCTAAACAAAAATATTAGATCTAAGTTGCATAACGTATAGTTTTAGGAGCATTTATCATTTAGCATATTTCAATTAATTACATGTGCATTGGATCGACGGTGAATGAGTTTAACAAGATGGTTTTGAATCTAATTGAACTGGAGTTGATGGTCTCAAGTAGGAAGTCCTAAACTTAAAGCCCATGAGAGCACGGAAATTTGGCTTAGCTCATCAATCCTTTCTATGCAATCAAAGTTTGCATATGATAGGAAAGATTGCAATATCTGGTCAAGGGACATTCGTATATGGAGGAAATAAGGTAAGAATAAAAATATGAGGTTTTAAAGATTTCTCATGAGGTTATGTATTTGACCGAGAAGGGGGTAACATTCGTTGAAAATATATCTTTATTAGCATAAAGCAATCTTGGTTGAAGGTAAAAATGGAAATCGTGATACTCTTGGAAGAGGCCCTGCAATCTATGCAATGTTGACAGATGCGAGAAGAAGAGAGTATAGTAGAGGAGCTCTTTCACGAGAGAAGGGGGACGACACAATTCCACACACGGCCATTAGAAAGAGAAATCGTGAGTGGGCACATTGGAGAGCATAGAGGGACGCGGCCATGAAAGAGAGGAAAAAGTCCTCTTTGTCCATCCTCGGCCAAGACGTTCCTCCTGTTGCGCCACCCTCCACTGCACTGTCGTCACAGCTTGTGCTGCACCTCCGCCTCAAAGCCTTGCGACGTTGAACGCCGGGTCGCTGCTGTTCCCTACCACCACGACTTAGCTGCCTGATGCCACACACAGCCTGCGCCTAGCCATGTCGAGCCCTCTGCTCGCGACATGAGCCTCATGCGTAGTCACTCATCCTTGTCGCCTCATGAACCGCTAAGCCGCTGCACTTGTTTCTTAACAACCAGCGAGGTCCTCCCCCCATCGTGCTCTGATTTTCCAAGGCGACGACATTGCTCATCGACTTCTCTTTTGAGGGTGGCTAGCAAGAATCACTTAAGAGGAGCGAATAGGTGATATAAGAAAATCTTTTACAAAATAAAAATGCGGAATAAACTAGTTGAGGTAGAAGTCTGAATGTCAATAGAAATAGCATGATTCAGAAGTCTGAACAATAATCAGATTCTATAACAATATTCTGAATCTGCTACGTGGAAATTAGACTATAGAAGCACCCATCATGTGTGCACTAAATTATAATAATCAATAAGAGATTAAGGGATAAGAGAAATTGTACATGAATATTATAGCGGTTTGGCTTATATCAAGTCTACGTCTACTCTCCCACGCTAACAACCTATTGGCCTATCGGCTGGATTCCACTATATAATCAACAAGATATTATAACTTTGAGTGCAAACATTCAATGATAGATCATACTATTTCACTAAGTCATTCTTGTGTATTTCTTTCACGATCACAAACTTTTTTAAGCTCACGAAGGACAAATGTATAATCGAAGTACGCCCAAACTTAGGAATTATAGATTTTACACTTCGTCTCGTACTTGCTCTTCGATCCCTTGATCTCCTTATATACTCTTTCACTTCCAAATTAGCTATTGGACAGTATCAAGATTTTTCCAATCTACCCGTTGGACAGAACTATACCAAGAAGATTTGGTAGCTGTTAAGTAACAGAAGCAGAATCTAGGTTTTCATAAGTTAAGCTTCTTTGTTAGGAAAGTTTTTATCTTTGGGATCCAATTGCCAATCAATTAAATTGAGCCAATCAATTAAATTGAGTCAATCAAATCTATTTTGATGTATAATCTAAACCAGATTACTAGCCGTTACATGTTTTGGGTTTGCATCTAGACAATCTGAACTTGCTTCATTCTAACATTAAGTTTTGAACTTGCTTCAGTCTGAAGCTCGTTCTGCTCTTGTATTGTTCTAAACCTATTCTGGATGTGTTCTATTTGAATGTAAAGTTTGAGTCTGTTCCGGCTGAAGTAGACTTTTCAGTATGTATCTGAATCTAAACGTATCATCCTCAGAGTCTGTGTCTAATATATTTATTTTTAAGGTCTGAACAGATTTAGTCATAGAATCTGGACTTTGTTCAATTTCAACAATGAGTCTATCTTCTGGCTCTTCAAAGTATATTCCTTGATAATGTTCTTTACATATTCTATCATTTGCATAACAGCTTGTGTGTCTTTCGCCTATTTACTCAATTATCAAATACATTAACAGCTTTTGATTTATTTTGTTCTTCAAAACATCATAAGCGATTTTCCTAACACCTTTATTGCCTGCACCCTTGTCGCGACGCCTTGCTGCCGGCGTCTCTTTTACAATTTCTGGAGTCCACTTATTTCTGACAGTGAATTTTGTTGGTCAACTCGGAGATGCTTGCTGTCCAGGTGTCGCGGTTCTTGCTACCAAATAGGCCGAAGTGTCTTTTAGAAGACAACTTGCTGCACTTTCAACAGTGGGAATTCAGTGTTGCCACCGCTCCAGTTCAGCCTTGCCAGCTCATCCAATACCATTGACTTAAGTCCTGCAATATCACAAATCTTGGAAGCGCGCTTCCTTTCTCTTTTTGAGGAGAAATAAATAAAAGAATATGTATATATATGTATGTATACGTATATGAGAGATGACGTGTCAATGTGCCTGGATTTACTTACAAAATTAACTAAACTCGTGACTGGGGCATTTTGCGCTGTTGTCTTTGGCTCTTCTTCGAAATTTTCTTTTCTAGTAACGACAGAAATTCATAATTATCAAATAAAATTTGCTTGGGAAGATATAAATATCAATTAAAAACAATTAAGAGTATTGACTTTTTTTCAAGCAACTTAAAATTTGCTTAAAAATAAGCTTTGACACATATTTGTGAATATAAGTTAGGAAAGCGTGGATTCAAAATGAAATAAGTACACTTCTAATACCGATATCTGGTCAAGTCTAACCGGGGATTAGATCCATGATGACAAAATAAAAAATTCTTCACATCCCAATATTACTCCTCTATATTATGAAATTTTAAGTTCAGTTTTCAAAGTACAATTTTGTTTACCATCTATGTTTTATAGAACTAAAAAACTAATTGTTTTTTTTTCCTTCAAGCATTTTACTAAATGGTACATGGGCCAAAAAATCAACACAGATCCAAAGCATGAAAATGCTTAAAAGAGTTTTGGCGTGCGCATATTCTGTCTGAAAGTAGGCATTAACCAGGGTTCTATTAGTGCCAAAGTCATACTTTAAATATGAAAATGTAAACTCCCTTGGTATATACTAATTAAATAAAGAAAGCTACATTCCAAAGAGAAATACACCGAGTCTTCCCTTGGTGGTTCACTTTCGGGAAGGTCGTGACAGCAAGTAAAGAAGAAAAACTATATCGAGGATTTGACCTCATTCTATCAGTTTCTAATATAGGCTATGCTTGATGGTTATAAGTTAAAAAGGCACACCGACTTTATCTTTATGACATTTTAAACATTAAGTTAGAAAAATAAACAAAAATAGCTTCAAATTTATGGGTCACTTCCAGGTGGTTAGGATACTAGGAGTGCCAATACTTTCGTACGGCGCTCACTTTGGTGCCAAATTTTTTTTTCGCTCACTTAAGTGTCACAAGTTTTAAAAAACATTCACTTGAGTGCCACTCTGCCAGAAAAGCTAACGTAGCCACCGGAAAATAATATTTTAATATTTTAATTAATTTTTTTGATTTTTATTTTATTTTTTTTTAGGGCCGGCGAGGGCCACCATTGACCCTCGCCGGCCACAGAACCCTCACCGTTGGCCGTGAACACCTTGGGCGAGGCCGTCGAAGGCCCTAGGTGAGGCCGGCGAGGCCGTTGATGGCTTCACCCGCGAGGGCGACCGCAAAAGCTAGGCGGCCCTTACCTAGATCTGGCCTTGGGTAAGGCTGCAATGGCCCTCGGCAGCTGCGGAGAGGCCACGACAACCTCACCTAAGGCCTTTGCGGCCTACAGTGAGGGGGCCCTTGCCCAATTTGGGTGAGGGTTCTGTCGCGACCTATTTTTTCCGTCCCGAATGAGGGAAAGGAATTTCTGAATAAATAGGTTTAGGGATATTGTCCGAAGAGTGGGTCTAGGACCCTCATTGGACATAGGCTCTCCCAAGCCCATACTTCGCGTGACATTGGGAGTTCATGAAAATTTTCAAATAAGGAGTCGCCACTAGCCTATTGGGGTCGGCTAGAAATCAAGCGAGGCATGGGAGAGTGCCTCACTTTCTACGCAACCAGAGAATCTAGAGTCGGGGACTTGATTACACTAATTAGCCAATTAGTGCCCTTTCGGTACCTAATCTTGTTCATTTCAAAAAGATTTTTGTCAGACAGTTTGGTTTGATTTTAGACTTAATTACTAACATGTGAGGTGGCCATGTGGGTGCACAATTATCAAAACAACAATAAGCAATTAAAGAAAACATTCAATAAATTGCAAGAAAAAACAAACACCTAGCATCAAGAGATAAATAAACTAAAGGGGAAACCATAATCATTGTATCATAAGCGTGCAATCAAGGGCAAGTATATCCGATGATAATTAAAACCCTAAGGTGAAGCCATGAGGGCTTGTTCACATATAAGCACAATTTTAGGCCAATGGTTTTCCGACATTTTTTTTAGAGAGAAAATGGTCCAAGAATTAGTGCGTTAGAAAAAGGGAAAAATTGGAGAAATAAGAGACGGAAATCCTATTAACTTATTATTTTTATGAGAATGGGGTAGAGAAGAGATAAATCTTCTATCCCTATTTCCAATGGCAAATTACAAACGAAAAAAGAAAAGAAAAGAAGAAAACTCTCAAATTTGGTTTGGACAAAAGGGGAAACAGGCTGTTCGTTGACTTTAGAATCCATACGGCACTAGGACTCTTTATAGAATCCATACGGCACTAGAACTCTTTATAGAAACCCAATACTACTTGAATTCTATTTTTCCTTTTTCAGTTTGTTATCCAACCAAACGTCCCCTCAAGCTTCTTCCCCTCTTCCTCTGGCTTGATTATAAGTAGAGCTCCTTCAATCGTTTCACCTTTTGATTGAGTAGGGTTAGTTTCCTTGGCTCTCGTGCGGGTGTTTTCTGGGGGCTTCTGCGGCCATTAAACTTCCTGTTTTTCTTGGGATTTTCTCTTCTGCAATTGAAGAGAAAGAAAACATGGCGGGTAACGGAGGCCAAGAAGACTTCTTGGGCTTGTGGAGCGATATAGAGTTTCCGTCACTTGAGCAGGTCCTTCTGCTGGATTTTCCGATGGCCGAACCTGTGGATGATGGTGTTGATCATCCCGGTGTTTCTGGGGCACAAGATAACAATGCAGAAGCCCCTGCAGATCGCCCGGGTGTTTCTGGGGCACAAGATAACAATGCAGAAGCCCCTGCAGATCATCCGGGTGTTTCTGGTGAACAAGGTAACAATGCACAAGCCCCTGCCGATCGTCCGGGTGTTTCTGGTGCACAAGGTAACAACGCACAAGCCCCTGATCAGCAGAGTGCTCAAGCAGTACATGTGACGCCACACGCACAGGCCCCTAATAAGCACAGTGCTCAAACAGCAGTTGCGACACCTCACACACAGGTTCTCTCTCTCTCTCTCTCTATGTTGAGGGTTTTTAAGAACGTGATAGTTAATTAGACTTTTCAGAAGATATACATGGAATATGTAGGGTTTGTCAATGACATAATAGTTGAATCAGGTCGTAGAGAATTGGTTTTGGTTGCTGGTTAGATATGTTCTTTGCATCTGAAATTTTGATTAACTGCAAGTGAAAGAAATAACAAGTTACGGCGCCTGCGCATGCTTGACGGTGCATGGCATGGATACGTACACTGGGCACTTGCTTACTGGAAGATTTTTTTTTTTCTCCCGGTGACACGATCTGCGACTTGTTCAGGGCGATTCCAACGTAACTCTTGAGTCTTTGACCCGGCTCAACTCGAAACCAGAGAATACAATCTATATGCTCAAGAAAACTGAAGCCAGGTTTCGTGAGAGACAAGTCGATCCTGGAACATGTAAAGGAGAGAAGTTCAAGGCTACAAGCGAACCGTTTAATGTGCTCAGGATTGGTAAATACGAGGTATCTTTTACCTTATATGCGTATGTGTGAACGTGTATGTGAGAAGTTTCCATTCCGTCGTCAAATCGGATTTCCTCTTTTGGAATTGTCCCGTGGTTTTCATGTGGAGATATGTGCAGGTAAGACCTCAATACCCGTCGAATTTGATGGCGAAGTGGTACTACGTGAAGAAACGGCTGAACTGGGAGATACTCGAACACTTTGTGAAGAAGAAGATTGAAATAAGCTGGTCGGATATTTCAGCAATAAGAGTTGAATATGGCGGCAATGTGGAAATTCTCGAAATTGAGGTGTAACCCTTAACCTTAAATTATGCTTGCTCCAAATTTCTTTTCCATGATTGTGGATTCAACGATATTTTCATTAAGTCATCTTCTTTGCCCTTTCCACGTTCCTATAGTTGCGTAAGAAAGGTATGAAATCGCTAACTTCTCAATTTCTCATCATAAGCTTTATATTCCCATGTCAGGAACTTCATGTTCAAATCATCTACCATGAATGTGCGGAGCTCTAGCTCTATCAGCTTTACTGTTTCAACGTTTACTTGATATATATACATAGCGTGTGCTAACACATCAAGCTTACTCTCAGTTATCCAAGCCGCCTCATTTCTACTGCGAGGCCGAAATGCGCCCCAGAAAGCATACAACTTGGAAGCCGTGTTCCGATTTCACTGATGGTCAAGCTTGCACTTACAGGTACATCATGCCATCCCGATCGAAATTGGTCGACCTCTTGATTGCCATCTATTATCAAATACCTGTTTTGACATAGAAAAGAGATTCGGACAATACAACCCCTCTAATTAATCTCTAATTCAACAGCAAGTTGTCGAGTATATAGGGTGATTTATATTGTGTTTCTTTCTCTTTGGTTCCCCTTATAAGGAGGCACCATCTTGAGTTTCGTCGAGGCATGCTGGAGAAAAACATGGAACCGCTCTTCTTATCGGACTCTCGTTTGAGGGAACTGAGCAGAAGGCCATTCCCAAGTTCGGGAAGTCCGTTTTTTGAGGATTGTATCACTGATGCACCGCAATCAGCAACTCATTTTATAAACCCTGAATTGATTCAACTTCACCATCAGCCTCATCATCAGCTTCCTCCTAATCATTCAAGTGCTCCTACGTGCATGGCCAATGATGAATTCATGAATTTGATTCGAGAATAAAAGAGACAATCGGCGAATCATCAAATGCCATCTCCTGGAAATTCACTCGCTACACAAGTCTCAGGTACTTTAAAATTAGTGACTTCCCATTCGGCTTATAATTTACAAATTCATGTTCTTTCACTTCATTAAATTTAGTTATATACATGACGTACATCTTATAATAGAAACCCATATTCGCATATTAAGGTGATTGTAGCAAATGTTAACATGATAAAAAAAATCTTCGAGTTCGGATCAATTTGCACCATAAAAGGGGGAAACTTCACTAATTTGATCCTAAAATATTACCTTATTAGTATTCTTAATTTGATGTAATTAGTACTTGCTTTAGTAAATGACATTTTTCTCTAGATGCGTCCCGGTGTGGATGGTATCAACAATTTGTTAAGAACCTTTTACTTTAGGTCAATAAATAAATATTACAACAACCTATTCTATATAGGTGATAATGAGTAACTGACTTGTCAAGATTGCCACGTCGCTAAATAAATCAATTTCTAGTATAGTCTTGTAGAATGGACCATTGCTTTATGTATATAAATGACCAAATAAAGAGTAAGATGTTATTTTATTAGTGATCGCACCAAGACACAAAATGGTGCATTGATATAAGAGATATGCTCTTACTTTTGCATGCTTTTTTTCTTATATCTAACCAAAGCAAACCCCAAAGAAATTCCCTTGTGTCTTTAAAAACCAGGCTATGCTTACGCACCACCTCCAACCTTGCCGAGAAACGCAAGGATCTTCAATGGACAATTCATCAATCACTTGCCAGGGGAACCAATCGGAGCGCCTTTGAGTTACAACTCTGGGGGAGTCACAATCGGCACAAGCCATGGACATCGAGGATACGATCACAGCAGCAACCCCACCAACATGATGATGGAAAGCAAGGAGCCTTTGTACACGAGTGCCGGGATGCATGTTGCTCATCACGCCCTCTATGGAACGATCAGGGTATCTTCAATCAAGACATGAAACTTCGTCATTCAAGATTGGGTTCATCATCAAATGTGCCTGAAATGGACATGCCTCCGAGCTCATATTATAACCCCGTAGCAAATGATCATGCTGGCCAGGGATCGCATGAGGAATATAACAACAACAATGGCCCATGCATGAATGACATCAATGCCCCTCTGTGGAACAATCAGGGTACCTTCGATCAAGATATGGGACTTCGTCATTCAGGATCGGGTTCATCATCGAATGTGCCTGCAATGGACATGCCTCTGAGCTCATATTATTACCCCATAGCAAATGATCATGCTGGCCAGGGATCGATTGAGGGATATAACAGCAACAATGGCCCATGCATGAATGATATCAATGCCCCTCTGTGGAACAATCAGGATATCTTCAATCAAGATATGGGACTTCATCATTCAGGATCGGGTTCATCATCGAATGAGCCTGCAATGGACATGCCTTCGAGCTCATATTATTACCCCATAGCAAGTGATTATGCTGGCCAGGGATCGCATGAGGGATATAACAACAACAATGGCCCATGCATGAATGACATCAATGCCCCTTTGTGGAACAATCAGGGTATCTTCAATCAAGATATGAGACTTCGTCATTCAGGATTGGGATCATCATCGAATATGCTTGCAATGGACATGCCTCCAAGCTCATATTATTACCGCATAGCATATGATCATGCTGGCCAGGGATCGCATGAGGGATATCACAACAACAATGGCCCATGCATGAATGACATCAATGCCCATCATGCTAGTGCTCATGAAGGGCCGATCTACCCGTGAGCTTATGTCCAACCATGATAATCATCATCGTCATCAACAAGATCATCAATTCATGTTGGATTACAATACAACCAATTTCCTTCCAAGCGAGTACATGATGAATGTCGATGAGACGGAAAAGTAGAGTTGTTTTGGAGGTGACAAGCCATCCCATTTCATGCCTTAGAAGAGATCGAGCCTTACGCATGACGCTCGTATTCCTTTCATTCCACTGCTTGTTCCAATGAAATTTTTATGTCTGATAGATTCTTCTTTTTCAGTGTTAAGGACTAGAATTTTGTCCTCCAATAATGATGATTGAGAGCTTTTTTAGTGTTTTAGTGGAAGAACGGGTCCAAGTTTTGCATTATTTATTGTAAGAAAGAAGTGGAAGTTCTGGACTATTTGATCTAATTTTTTTCCGGATGTGTCTTCTATTATGGAGAACATGGGGACTACAAGAACCACCTTGCATTTGGTATCAATTTTAAGTTCACGAATATCCAACACATGCAATATACACATCATGTGCGACACATCAAAGTTTAGATATTCTAGTCGTTTTTTTTTTCCTTTGTCGCAGAGATTATAAAGTTTCGAAATAGATTTCGTCATTTATCTTCATGTCTATTTTATTTAATTGGAGTTTGGGTACTTCGTATGCTTCGACCATGTAAGAGGAGAAAATGATCCATCAATATCATGTTCCCCGACAAAATCATAAGTTAAGTCAGTCTATTTCGAAAATTACGTGATGATATATAGCTAGAAAGCCCTCGTAATATTTTTTTGCAAAAAAAAACCTTTGTAATGAAAATCCAAAAGTTGACCTGGAAAAGAGAATTCGTCATTTTTAAAATATCATAAACACAAAAATCTCCAGATGCTACGAAATATAAAATATAAAATATAAAAAGGGCTACGCGAAAAAATATCGCTTAAGCATTTCTTTTTCTCCTATAATGCTGGATTGGAAGCTTTTTTTTTGCTCAATTATGAGCACTAGTATTTGAGCACTTTTAATTTTTCTTTATGAAGAGAAATATAAGTTCTGTTCTGTTTTGTTTATTGTACTTGAGCATGTCTCCACGTCAACTAACGCCATTAGTTTTTTTGTTTTTATGGAAAGACTACATCGAGGGAAATTTAACAATATCAATGAATAAATTTAATAAAATGAAAATTCAAGAACCACGAGCTCAATAAAAAGTATGCTTGACAAGCGAAATTTGATAATTTCAGTGACACATATCATTTGTAGTCTTGACGTGGAATTTTCTTTCATATTGTCTGGAATCCATATCTTAAAAATTGAAGATATTCCTGATTTTGTATGCTTGATGAGTGCCATGATGCATATTTAAATGGATCATATTCAGACACATAATAACAGTCTAGTTATGACAGTCAATTTTTTGTATTTTGGGTCGAAAGTTATGACAAGTCATTTAATTAATTGATTTTGAGATCGAATTTTGTATTTCTACTTTTATTTGTAATAAGAATTAACTGACTAGTATATTCTTGATAAATAGTTCAATAAGACAAATAACAGAGCAGAAGTATCTAGAAATGTGCCAAGGAATGAAGCAAATGTAGGCATGCTAGAAAAGCTCAGTAAGACGTGGTTTTTAATCTGTAGTTACTGAAACTTGATGTAGGACTACTAGAAGCAAATGTAGGAATACTAGACAAACAACCCAGTGCATGCATCTTCAACATCTTAAGTGGTGAAGAATAGGAAAACTTAATTCTGTTTAGAGTTGGTTTTACATGATTATCAATCTTTTGATACGTTAGGAATGCCTTATTATCCAATATTTTGCTAGGTTAATCACCCCATGCCACTCTCCCAAGCGAGTCAGATTTAGCTAGAGCCAAGTCCGCTTTCTCGAAATCAAGTGCCGGTCTCGTTGCTCTCAAGGAGTCTCGTCGAATGGCTCATCAGTAGCCCTGAACGAGCCAAAAGGGAGTATAGTACAAGGGCATTCTTGCTTCGGCTCATCAAGACATTCTAAATAAAGCCGTCGATGCAGAGGTAGTTTATGCTTATGAAGTTTAGGTTTGAGAGAAACTGAAAAAAAACAAAAAAAACAAAAAAAGGTTATGCCTTTCCACCATATTTCTTGTATAGTTTGACTAATTCAATAGAACTGAACACTCGACTATAGTCAATTCATCTCGCTTCCCGCGTTTTGTCATCGAGCCTTATATGCTGCATAGGCCAAACAGGGAAAACTCATCAAAACCAGGAGGGCCAAAATAATTTTGTTTTTCATGAGCATATATTGGACCAAAGTAGGCATCCAATAAAATTATAAAAGATTGACCCCACCAAAATCATACTTCAAAATTTAAATGTAGATAAATCAGGCGAAAATTAAGGAATTAAAACTAAAAGAAAAATGCTGAGCTAAAAGGCCCCATAAAACTCCAAACTGAAACGGTGGCTTTCAAACTAAAATTTTCTCAAGGAAATTGCTTAACTTGTTTAACTGGTTTCCAGGAGAAATTAAAATTCAAAACTCTTACTTGGTCGATTTCCTCAAATTTCACTAAGTGAGATTAAGGGGGAAAAAAACAACATAAAGAAACATGTATTATTGGGTAGGATTTGCTTGCCGCAAGCAAATACATGTAGTGGGATTAACATAGACAATAATTTCCACGATTGAAAAAAGGGAAACAGCCTAAAGGAAAAATATATATAATTTCTATAATTATAAGGAGGGAAAATTCCACAAAATGGCAAAAGTCCCTTCATTTTCTCAAATAATGGCCGGAAACGGATCTTGTTTCAAATAAGAGCCTGAAGTAATTATGGTTGTTTCAAATGAGGCCCTCGCCTCACCGAATGTCGACTAGCTAAAGTCTTCAATCGGTTAAGGGCATTTTTGTCCAAATTTTCTTTTTTCTTTTTCTTTTTTATCTTTTATCTTTCCTTTCTTTTCTTGGTTCTTCTTATTCCTCTTTGCTGGTGGTCAATCAGCCACCGGCAATGCCTATAGAAGATCAGGTGAGGGTTGCCCTCACCTGATCCAGTGAGGGGTGGCCTTGCCTAGGAGTGGCAACCCTCACCCTAGAGGAGGTCGCCCCTTGCGGTCGTCCATGAGGCCACCCTCACTAGATCTAGCAAGGGTTAGCCTCACCAATGGCCAGTGAGGGTCATCGAGCCCTTGTCGGTCTTGCGAATGGCCATGAGAGGCGATCTTCCCCAAGGTGAGACCACCCCTCACCTATGGCTAGTGAGGGCGACCCTCGCTCAGCCCTTTCTGGGCATCGCCGATGGTCACTCGGCAACCGATGAAGAGGAAGAAGAAGAACTGCAAAAAAAAAAAAAAAGGAAAGGAGAAAAAAGAAAAATGGTAAATGACAAAAATGTAATTGATCGCTAGAAAGTCAAGCCCTCATTTGAAGCAAACATAACTACTTTAGGCATTTATTTGAAACAAAGTTTACATCAAACCATTATTTAAGAAAATATGGGCTTTTGGGCCCTCTTTCGAAATTTTCCCTTATAAGGACGAAATAGGGTGGCAAATCATCCCATTTTGTTAAATTAGTGTTAATTATTTGTGTCATTTCATTTCTTGATGATATTTCAATGTGACGACAAAAAGAATTTGATTTATTGAAAATTTGTGAAAGATGTCAAACTCAAATCAATTTTAAATTAATTGCATTGTTCAATGTCAAGTTCAATTCAAATTAAGGTTTCTCAATAAATTCATACCGTATTCAAATCGTGCTTGCTTTTTGTATAAAAATTATGATCCCAAGTATATTTATGCTCATTTTAAAATGATTTTGAAAAAGAAATGGAACCCCAATTTATCTTATATGATATGTGTCACAAACTCGAAGATCTAGACGGTCCAAGAGGGTTCCTAAACAACACCATGACCGAATCTTGGAGGAACAAGCGACCCTCAACTGATATGTCTAAGTCTTAGAGTTTTCTTGAGTGGTCTAGAATATTCCTAGGGGCGGGCGATACAGTAATTATACACCTATATAATTAATGCGGGTAGGTGGTAGTTGGGGAGATACGATCTCCACCGTTAGATCGAAGAGAGATCTACGGATACAATTTGTCTTGTATTTGTATATATATGGGTCTCCTCCCCCTCATTTGTAGATCTCATTCTACAAGAGTAACAGAATTCAGAGCTTCTTTCTAGAGTTTCTCTCTTTAGAATTCTTGTAAGTTTGAGTGGGAAATGCTGTTTCGGAGAAATCTTAAGGTCGCACGGGTTAAAGGGAACGCTAGATCGATCTACCCGTGGCAAAAAATAATCTTAATGGTATCAACAATTTGTTAAGGACCTTTTACTTTAGGTTAATAAATAAATATTATAACAAGGTATTCCGAGAGCGAGACCGCGGAGAAGCCCGTGTCCGCGATCATCCCCCAATCCGAGGCTTGATGATTATCGACGGTGGGGCTTTCTCCGCGTATTTTGTGTGGAATTGATGCATCCTTCGGTTTATAACCTTTTAGAATTCCACATGTTTTAGAGTTCTCCGTTGTTTTTTTTTTTTTTTTTTGGTCGAAAATTTGTAAATTTCATTACTAAGGAGGGATATTAGATACATCGAGCATAAAATTTGTAAGAGGCTTGAGGGGGGGCGGCTGGTCCAATTTACCGGTAACGTTTTGTTTCGTTGGGCTTTGGCGGCCCAATCCGCTGCTCTATTGGCCTCTCGTTTGCAATGGTTGACTTTGATGGGCCTTATATTGGCTAGGATGGCCTGGGCTTCTCTGATGTGGGCCTGTATTTCCCAGGAGAAGAGGTCTTCTGCGCCGCACGCTTGGAGCTGGAGGGGTTGCTGCTGATCTGCCATCTTGCTTATCAGTTGAGCAAGTTGTAAGTTGTCGGTCTCCACTTCCCAGCTTAGGGTTTCAACTTCTCCCCTGCTCTTGTCCGACAGCCACCGCAGTGCTTGAAGAAGAGCCTCCGCTTCTGCTTGGATTGGGGATTCGATCGCCACAGTTCGCGCAAAGCCCACAATTATCCGTCCGCAGTGGTCTCTGCACAACCCAAAGAATCGCACCTGTCTCCGCTCTCTGTGCAAAACGACCCATCAACGTTCCACTTGTGAGATCCACGATCGGGGGGTTTCCACTTGACCGATTCTTCTGGTATGTTGGTTGATTTGCTGTTTGTTCGGGCCACCCTTGAGCTGATGGTTCTGTGTTGTGTTACCGCAGGCTTCGATGAGCTGATCCGGCTGGGTTCGTTGTCCGCGGAAGATGGCCGAGTTCCTGCCTTTCCAGATCTGCCATAGAAGTTGGGTTAGGAGCTCAAACGGTACCTTTTCATGCTTAAAATTGTTGATCCAGTCCTCCATTCGGGTGATGTGTTGGTGGTTTATGTGTATGTTGATGTCTGAATGTTGCCATACTTGAGCTGACCAAGGACATAGGAGAAACAAATGTTCAGTAGTTTCGGGTTTGCTCTGGCACATGGCACACTGGTTATAAGGTATAATGTGTCGTTTTTGAAGGTTCTCCCTAGTTGGTAAGGAATTATGACATAATTGCCATAGGAAGTGTCTTAATTTCGACTGGGTTTGAGTGTTCCATATGCGCCGCCATAATGTATGGGGGAACTGGTAAGAAGAAGAAGCCTGATGTGGTGTTGTGCTGCTGTGTTTAGGGAGCATGTTCTGGTATGCACTGCGGACTGTGTATTTGCCTGTCTTAGTATGCGTCCAAACCATATAATCTTCTGCCCTGTGTCGGCTTAATGGAATGGAGAGCATTTCTGAGGCTGTGTCCTGGTCAACTAGGTTCCTGATTTTATCTTCTTTCCATGCCATATGCTCCACATCGATCAGCTCCGACACCATTGTTGGGTCCTCTCTATTAGCTGGGCCATGAATTATCCCTCTAGGTAGCCATTTATCCTCACGAATTTTTACTTTCTCGCCATTGCCAATAGCCCATCGAAGTGAAGGTAGGATAGTATCCCTTCCTTTCAGAATACTAAGCCAGCCCCATGAGGGGTTACTCCCTTTTCCAGCTTGTTTGAGATTTCCATTTGGATAGTAAAGCCCTCGAAACACCTTACTCCATAGGGTATCTGGTTCGGTAAGCAATCTCCAAGCTTGCTTGCCCAACATAGCTTCGTTAAAGCTTATGAGGTCTCTAAAGCCTAGTCCCCCTACTGCTTTTCTCTCCTTTAACAAATCCCATCGCTTCCAATGTACTCCTTTGTGCTGGTCGTTCGTCTTCCACCAAAAATCAGCAATTTTTCTTTCAATGGCCCGACATATGGAGAGTGGTACTTTAAAAACTGACATGACATACTGTGGTATCGCTTGTACAACACTTTTTATCAATACTTCTTTCCCTGCCCTTGACATGATGTTTTCTTTCCAGCCCTCGAGTTTTTTATTCACTCTAGCCGTGATCCAAGCAAACATCTCCTTTTTTGACCTTCCCCA
The DNA here is from genome assembly GCA_014182735.1 of Corymbia maculata. Classification (NCBI taxonomy): domain Eukaryota; kingdom Viridiplantae; phylum Streptophyta; class Magnoliopsida; order Myrtales; family Myrtaceae; genus Corymbia; species Corymbia maculata. The sequence continues at coordinate 20,190,362 of CM024683.1, read as the reverse complement.
GTCCGAGGGAATACCCAGGTATTTCCCTGATTTTTCCAGTTCTGCAACTCTCATTTCACGTGTCAAATTTTGCTTCAAGAGGTATGGGCAATTTCTACTAAAAAACATTCCTAACTTGTTTAGGTTGATAGTCTGCCCCGATGCATAGCAATATTGATTCAGGACTGCAGCAAAGTTCTGACACTCTGTGGTTTTGCCATCCATAAAGAGGATTAGATCGTCGGCAAACATTAGGTGGGACAAGGTAGGGCAACTTCTGTTTAGGCGAATTCCTTTGATGCTACCCTCTTCCACAGCCTTATGTAGTAGTTGGGACAAGGTGTTTGCTACCGGTATAAAGAGAGATAGTATAAGGGGTCACCTTGGCGAAGTCCTCTGGATGGAGTGAAGTACTGTTGTAGTTGCCCATTGATTTTTACACTGTACGTTACAGTAGAGACACACTGCATAACCCTCTTAACCCATACATCGTTGAAACCCATCGTTTTCATGCAAGCCTCTAGATAGTCCCACTCTACTCGGTCATAGGCCTTCTTCATATCCAGCTTTAGAATCGCCCGAAACTTTCTCTTTCGCTTTCTTTTCGTAGCTGGTGGAGCACTTCTTGTACCAAAAGTATGTTATCTTGTATCGGCCTCCCTTTTACAAAAGCACTTTGTTCTATAGTTATTAGTTGGGGGAGGAACAACTTCAATCTATTCGCCAATACCTTCGAGATGATCTTATAACTGAAGTTGCATAGGCTGATTGGGCGAAACTGATCCACCTGTTCTGGGCTTTGGACTTTTGGCACTAGGGTAATGATTGTCTTGTTCAATTCTGGATTTAAAAGCCATCCCTCCAGAATTTTCTAATTTCAGTGTAAACATCTTGGCCAATTTCATTCCAGTGATGTTGATAGAATATCCCATTCATCCCATCCGGGCCTGGTGCTTTTAGTGCTCCCATTTGAAAAGTAGCCTGCTGTATTTCTTCTAGTGTAACCTCCCGAATCAACTCTTGATTCATGTCCTCTGTTACTAGACATGGTAACTGATCAAGTACCGGTTTGATGTCACGGTTGCCCACTGAGGTATATAGCTCCCTAAAAAACATGTCTGCCATTTGCTTTATCTGATTTTGATCTCGCGTCCAATCGCCTGCTGGGTTTTTCAGCATGTTGATACGGTTCCTGTGTCTTCGTTGCACTGTTGTTGCGTGGAAAAACTTGGTATTTTTGTCCCCCCATTTCAGCCATTGGATACGAGATCTCATTCCCCAGTAAATCTCCTCTTGGCACCATAGTCTTTCAATTTCATTTTTCAGATTTTTGACCCTCTGTTTATCATAGTTTTCTGCTGGGTCATTTACTAGCTGCTGAATTTCTCCCTGTAAAGCCTGGATGGTCTTGCGGGCATTTGAGAATGTTTTCTTACTCCACATATGAAGCTGTTTTGCAACCCTGTTAATTTTGTTACTGAGATCCCCCCCCTCTGCGGACCATGAATCCTTCATTACATGTTCATATTCCTCATGTTCTATCCAGTACTCTTCAAACTTAAAATCTCTCCTTCTTTTTTCCACTGGGGTATAAATCCAGCGAAAGAGGACTATGATCTCGAGCCCACCGGCAAAAAGCATATACCTCCGCTTCAGGATAGGTTATTCTCCAGTCTATATTGCAGAGGACTCTATCCAGGTTTTCCTTGACATGGTCATCCCCTTCTCTGTTATTTGTCCAAGTGAACGCGCATCCCTTACTCTCGACATTCATCAGTCCACTGGAATCTAGGAAGTCTTGGAAAGCTTTCATCCTGTAGTTTTCAGCCATCCGTTTACCTACTTTTTCCCATGCATACAGCACTTCATTAAAATCCCCAATGCATACCCAGGGCCCATGGAATGGGAGTTGAGTTGTAGATATATCAGTCCATAATTTCACTCTATCCTGGAAATCCGTGGGAGCATGAACACATGATACTCTCATCATATTGCTAGTCTCCCTATCAGTGCAGATTAAATGTATGCAGTGCATCGAGTTTGCCTGGATAGAAATTGTTACCTGATCAGTCCAGAAGATAGCTAGACCCCCTGCAATGCCTCTCGGATTTACTATATAGCTGTTCTGGAACTTTAAGCTTCGTTGTATCCTTTTACTAACCTCCTCCTTATTCTTAGTTTCCATTAGAAATAGGACAAATGGCTTTTCTTGAGCCACCATGGCTCTAATGGCTCGGATTGTCGTGGATTGCCCAAACCCCGACAATTCCAGCTCACTAGCTTCATTTGTAGTGTGGTGGCTTATTAGGGCTAGCCACCAAAGCCCATCCTCTCGTTTCTTCCTCCGTAAGCACGGGTGTTTCCAGAGAATTCGGTGTCATCAAACGCTTGATTACTAATCCCTTGCGGTGTATAGGAGCATATCTCTTCAATTTTTCTGAGCAACATGTTTGGTACTCTTTCCCCGTTTATCAGCAGTTGTTTTTTCCTTAGAGGTGGTATGTTGTGAATATATTTCCCCTCCCCTTGCAAACTGTGGTTCAGTGATGACTCCCCCTGTTGTTTTCCATTGCATGTCTTCTTGAACACTCTCCTTTCTCTTACCCTTATCCCTATGAAGTGGCTGTGCTGGACCATCCTCCTGTTGAGTTTCATAGACCACCAACTCTCCCAGGTGTGTGGGTGTATCAGGGGGGCTCATTTCCTCGAGTAGTTCGTCCATAGACTTCCCATAATATACATCCCAGAACGGACTGGACTCATTTGCTTCCACCTTCAACCATGAGCCAAACATCATATCTTTTTTGTTGAGAAATCGTTCTTCCTGGTATGTAATTTCCCCACAATTCTGAGCATAATGTCCTAGTTTTCCACAGGAATAGTAGAAATGCGGAAGACGTTCATACCGAAAGTCCAGCCAAATTTTCTTGCCCTTATTACTAAAGAGGGCCCCTGGTTTAAGAGGTATGTCAAGGGTCATTTCTACTCTTGCCTTCCCTATTTTATAGGGTTATAACCTTTTAGGTCCAATTCCACATGTTTTACATCTTCGTTCCACTCCCGTTGTTTGAAAATTTGTAGCAGGGGGAGTATTTGGTGTCCACGGTTTCAACAACAGAGGTGGTTTGCGAAAGACCAAGGTCCCGCTAGTGCAATGTGGTGCTAAAGAGCCCGGGAAATGATGAATTTTTTAATTCTAAAAGCAGTTGCATTTTGCTTTCTGTGAAGTTATGCATGCAAAAAAACTGCTGTACCATTTCTAATTCGAAGGAAAATTTTTCGGACCAAAATTGATGTCACTTGCATGATTGTAGCATTCACTTGAGTGTAATCGAATCTGTCTTTAAGGAGGTGACTTTGCTTAAAGTTGTCTGTATTTGATTTTCTTGACAGGGCCATACTGATTGTGAGAAAAACCAAGAAAGTGAAGCAATAGATAATTCAGAAAAGATTCTGGTGGACACATCGAATTTATCGGATTTTGTTGGCAAACCTGTTTTCCACGCGGAACGGATCTATGACCAGACACCAGTAGGAGTTGTAATGGGTCTTGCGTGGACTGCAATGGGTGGCTCCACCTTGTATATAGAAACTACTCAGGTCGAGCAGGGTGATGGAAAAGGGGCCCTCCATGTCACTGGACAGCTTGGGGATGTCATGAAAGAAAGTGCCCAGATTGCTCACACCGTTGCGAGGGCTATTTTGCTCGAGAAAGATCCGGACAACCCCTTCTTTGCCAATTCCAAGCTTCATCTCCATGTTCCTGCTGGGGCTACCCCAAAAGATGGGCCTAGTGCTGGTTGTACAATGATCACGTCCATGCTGTCGCTTGCCATGAAGAAGCCTGTCAAGAGGGACCTTGCGATGACTGGTGAAGTAACGCTCACAGGGAGGATTCTTCCTATTGGTGGGGTATGTTCTGTATAAGTCTGCCATTTTTATCTTTTGCATGCAATTGTCTACTACGTAGTGTATGGATCGTCTGAATTCACAGTGTCTTCATTGTGGTTCATTGTTGTTCATCAGGTCAAAGAAAAAACTATAGCAGCTCGGAGGAGCGAAATTAAAACCATAATATTCCCTTCAGCAAACAGGAGGGATTATGATGAGCTCGCATCCAATGTGAAAGAAGGCCTGGATGTGCATTTTGTTGATGACTATAGTCAGATATTCAACCTGGCTTTTGGGGAAGATGAAGCTGCAAAAAAGTGATCAGTCTGTTTATATTGCTTTGCCCAAATTTTTTTGCGCAGGGGAAGTTGCAGGAATCAAACCCAATTTTGTACAATATCTTAATGGTCACCCAAAATGTGGGAAGGAACACGAGACTCAATTGTTTATTGCTAGAATGGTAGGTACCTCTTGTTTTTGCCGCTTACATTCTTCACACATCTTATACCAATAAGAACAGCTTAATTCTTTGAGTTGATGACATTTTAGGCCATTTAGGCCATTGAGGACCAAGGACTAACTGATTTACCGTGATCTCTGTTTTTCAGTTTCTCAGTTTATTACCTTTCTGGTGTCGCTGTGAATGTATAATCTCTGCGGCCCTTGTAGTTATTGTGTCGCGTACTTTTCTTATTGTCTTTGAGTCTAGACCCTCGATCGGAAGTTCCATAATTGTATCTTGCCGAGAGTGAGTTGAATCTGCTTATTAGTTACATTATGCCTGTTTTGACTTTTGTTTTAAGCAGAAAGTTTTTGATGGCAAGAGTGGAAGTTAGAGGACCTGACTTATTATAGTTTCTAAGGTTTGCTTACTGGGTTGATCACCTTCGAGTGTCACGGGCTCTGAAATAACTAGCGCAGTGGTGTGATGAAGATTTTGGTGGATGGCGAACGCACTAAGGTGTCGTGGAGACACCCTGGTTGCAACATTGTGTACTTTTCCAGGGGTCTAGTTTTACTTGAGTTTTGAATATAATTCTTTGATGCTCTTCTTGTGGATGAAGGGTCTACATGGAGGTTTCATAGACCGAATCACTGAAATCTAGTTTCTTGTTTTGTTTATTTTATCGTTCGATCGCTTGTTTTCGCAACAATTGAATCGGAGTTAGGGTTGGGTGATTTGAAGCAAATCAATGGTGATATAAGAAGGAAAAATGATAATCGATATATTTGATAGGAAGGATTTTGGTTTTTGAAATATACATACTAAGATTATCTGTATAAAAAAACTGTGCACTCATCCGATCTAGGAAGAAACTTGAGTTGATGAACAAAGCTAAATGGGAATATCTAAACTGACAAGCATCGGATGTTGTTTGGCTAATGTTGGCTTGTGACATTGCGTTTAACATTGTAAAAGAGAAGATCATTGTGGGTTTTTTTTAATGTCCTGTTGGACATGTTCGAGAAGCCCTTTAGAGTCAATAAGGTCTAATTGGTGTGATGTTTATTCAACTTGAAGATGAGCAAAAGTACATCAATTGCTGATCATATTAATAAATTCAATATGAATTTAGTGGAAATTGACGTTGGAGATGACTTTTGTGTTTTGATTCTACTATTTTCATTGCTTGATAATTAGAATACTACTATTACTCGTTGGTAATTCCTCAAGTTGACAAGTTTGACGTTTGACGGGAGTTATGATTTGGTTCTAAGTGAGGATATTTGTAAGAGAGAATCTAGTGAACTTATCTCTAGTCGATCACTAAGGTCTGGTGACCCTCTAGAGGCGAGGGCTAGCAAGGTCCAACTCATTGGTCATTGGTGGGCTTGACCTTGTTGTCTCTTGCCTTTGGCTAGCCAGAGGAAGAAGGAAGAATAAAAAAGAAAAATAAAAATAAAAATGAATAAAATATTATTTAAAAATGTTTATGTAGCGTTGGTCACATCACGTAGAACAATTGGAGATCAATGTCAGTGATTTTCGGATAAAATTGATTAGATAATTTGAATTTACATAAATACAAAAAGGTTTGTGACTCAATTGACATAAAAAAAATTAGAATTATATTGGTATGATTGAAATATGTTTGTGACTTTTTGGGAATTGTTTCCTCTACATTGACTAAAACACGTTAATTTAGTGTTCGATTTATTTCTTTATTTTACTTATTTTACTGTTCAACTGCTTGCTTTCACAACAATTGATGTTCATTCCTATAATGAGATGAATAAACATACTCCTCATCCTGTCTCACTTAGGAGGGGTGGTTCGACACTGGGATTTTTGGGTCGTATTCTTTAGGTATTAGATTTAGGCCGAGATATACATGCCTTAGCTATAGTCGGTTTTCTCTGAAGATAGCTGGTTTAGGGACATATTTCTGCAGTTTCTGTACTTAGAAGCTAAGGGCCATGTCAACTCTTTCCCTCACTTGGCTCGGGGACATGTTTATCTTTTTTGTTTGTATTACTTTAATTCTCAACTCACTTTCAAACTTCTATACTTTCTCTTTGTTGGTATAAAAGTCGAAATCTAAGCTTGAAATTAATTGTTCCCACCTTAACTCTCTTGAGAAGATGGGGATTCAAATTCTCCTAGGTGTTGTTCTACTCAAAATTGTTGAATGGGTTTACATGGATTATGTGAAGGTAAAAATAAACAAGAAACCGTAGATAAGTGAGAAAGGATAGGGAAAAAGGTCTGTGGGAATGAGAGAAGATCTCCCCCCAGGCGAATCTGTTTACTAATCAAGAATGCAAACTGGGAAAATTAACAATCGTCCCTGCCATGTACGTTTATCTCATGTCCCGGCTTGGGACATCCTTCTAGCGTCCCTATACGCCGACACAAAGGGGCCACATCAGTTGTCGGCTACGGAATGCTGTGATAAAACACGTTCCCGGACTTGAAGCAGCGACTGAAACGTCCCAGAACTACGGTGTTTTTGGCAACTCACCGTTCGATTCTTGCCAAAGTCAGAAATGGCTAAAGTCACGAGAGCCTCAGAAAACATCCTCGGAAGCGCAGGGGTGTTTAAAATGCATCTATGCCGTGCTTAACAAATGCCCCAATTTAACCACCCACCTGGGTGGTGTTTCTGGTTTGCACTTTCTTCCTCTCGCAAAAGGTCGAGAGTTCGAATCCCAGCTTTGTCATAAGGTGACTTACTTGGTTGCACGTGTGTAGTGGCTAGTACGTGCGACCCCCAGGGTTTACTTCGCCGGTTGTCAGCGGGATGCGGGGTTCCCTGGATCATAAAAAAAATAAAAATGCCCCAATTTACAGCTTTCCCTGTAGTGAATGTCAACGTCGTTCAAGGGAGAACCTTTCCATTTTTATGATTTGGTCGCTTAGGAAACAAAATGAAGAAAGGATATGTTGGATCATGTCTCTTACTCGCAACAGACGGAGCATATGAAAGAATCAGATTGCATTATTTTGACAAATTTCAAGACATTATTACACTCTATTTGAAAGTTTTAATCAAGCGATAGATGACAAAATAATACTAGACATACCAACTGAAGTCTGGAGCAGCTTCTTAAAATTTTTCAAGTGATCTGATACTCACTTTATCGAACAGCTCATTCATCACCATAGATGCAACTTCATTGATCTGTAAATGAGTAATCCTCGTATCTAAGTTGACAATCCTTCAGCTGAAAAGTAGCCCCAAGTCTTGATGGGCATCCTTTTCTGATTAGACCAGCCGCAGCATTCAAACAGTTGGCACAAAAATATATCTCAATCTCTCCATTGCACGCTCCATGGCCATAAAAGGAACTGAGGATTTAAGCATTGCCATCTTCTGCCTGGAATGTTGAGTAGCGACTGTAACCCGAAAATGGAGTTTGAGTAATCAAAGTCATGGAAAACTTGTTCCAAGGCATCGTGGTATTATGACTCGTCATTCCCCCCACCGAACCCAATGGAATTGCAACCAGAGGACACCACCGTCAGATCCAGATGAGATCCGGTGACCTTGTCGTAAAGATAGAATAACACAAGCACCAGAGTTGTAATCCTCTCGAAAGAACTCATCTTTTTGTTTCTCTTTTTCTCAGTGCTCTATCTTTCTTTGTAGAGAAGTTGCCGAATGTTGAAGGCACGGTCCAGTCCATGCTATATATAAGATGTTCTTGTTTCTGTCCTTTGCCATCAGCAATGACGGAGGAATCTACTGTATCTAGTTTTAGTCGCACAATCCCAATTCTAGGTGATTTTTCCCTTTGCATAAGTACATGTTCTTATCCATTCGGTCTGCAGATTCTTCTTGTTTGTGTAAGTATAACCTTGTGGAGTTCGCTCTTCCAAGTTCTTCCAACCAGGCAACCATTAACAATTCGGATTTTCTCGCACCAGTGAAAACTACGGAAATTTGCAAATGATCCTCTTTTGACAATTGGTGCCAGTTTATAAAATTATTTGTCCCTCCACCATAGATTCCCTTTTTTTAAAGTCCAAAAATGGTGACCTCTCCTAGAATCCGATCAAATTAGTGGCCATTAAATGGGTGAGTTGGGTCGAATATGATTTGGCCCAAATTGATCAATGTAATCCGTTTTGATCCATTTTTATACAGTGCAAAGTTAGTGACTTATACTTAACCCGACTCATATCTGACTCATATTATTAATATACTTCTCTATTTTATCTAACATATGAATATCCATATTCATCTTGTTAATTAATTTTAAATTCGTCAAGTGTATATGTTATTTGGATAAAATCTCTATTCCAACTATAAGATGCTAAAGAATTTGGCTTTCAAAGCTACATAGAATTTTTCAATTTTTGTGAGTTAATACTATGCAATGAATTTATAAGATCACAAAAACAAATAATGTGGAGGAATTGAAATTTTAATTAAATGGAAGTTATTTATCGAAAAAGAAGAAATATGCTGACTATGGATTGTAATGATAAGAAATAAATATAATACTAAGTAAAAAAATCAATATAAAATGCAATCAAAGAATCATTTACTTCAAAAACTAACAAACGAAGATTACAAGATTAATAAAAATAAAGAATGATTGGGAAAAAAGAAACCGTCTTGATATTTGTAATAAAAGTGAAGTCAGGCCCCTCTTGTGGGCCAACTAAGACTTCTTTGAACGTGGAACCACTTGACAAGTTTGTTATTTTCTCTCGGAGAATGAAGAGATGATTACAAAGGTGGATTAGTTTTGGGTAAATTGTGAACCCATTTTATATTCATATTATTTGGGTTTTACTATCCTAAATACAATGTATTTACTGAATAAAACTAATCCACGTAATAACTCGGCCTATTATATAAGAGTTGAGGATTAAGTCGTGACCTATTTTGACAGATTTATGCAACAACATTGAACTTGTCACTCTCGGCAACTATAAGGCCTTGGCTTTTCATTGAGCCATCGATCGCTTGAACAATTTCCCTTCCTTATATGCGTGTGCGCACACAAGTAATTTGCATGTTGAAGCAAATCATTCAACAATTGCAAGTGGTTTCTTTAAATTGAAACTAATAGTTCTAGCAGAGCTTTACTAGCATAATTGTTTTTGAATTACTATGAAAATAACAGTTTGTTGTGAGCCACAAATTCTTGAAAAAGTAGACCTCACAACAATTCATAATTATATGTTGTCTAGTTTTTTGTGATATAGCATAGATTGTTATTCTCATTATTCTCACAGTAGATTAAAGATAGTTACTCAATTTTTATGAGTTTTACATTTGTTGACACCTAAATTTTGACGATTCAATCATTTATTAATTGTATAGAAAATTAGCAATTAATTTCAACTCCTAAACAAAAATATTATAACTAAGTTGCATAACGTATAGTTTTAAGAGCATGTATCATTTAACATATTTCAATTAATTAAACGTGCATTGGATCGGTGGTGAATGAGTTTAACAAGATGGTTTTGAATCTAATTGAACTGGAGTTGATGGTCTCAAGTAGGAAGTCCTAAACTTAAAGCCCATGAGAACACGAAAATTCGGCTCAGCTCATCAGTCCTTTCTATGCAATCAAAGTTTGCATATGATAGGAAAGATTGCAATATCTGGTCAAGGGACATTCGGATATGGAGGAAATAAGGTAAGAATAAAAATATGAGGTTCTAAAGATTTCTCATGAGGTTATGTATTTGACCGAGAAGAGGGTCACATTCGTTGAAAATATATCTTTATTAGCATAAAGCAATCTTGGTTGAAGGTTAAAAAAGGAAATCGTGATACTTTTGGAAGAGGCCCTGCAATCTGCAATATTGACAGATGCGAGAAGAAAGTAGATAGTATAGTAGAGGAGCTCTCTCACGAGAGAAGGGGGCCGACACAATTCCACACACGGCCATTAGGGAGAGAAATCGTGAGTGGACACATTTGGAGAGCATAGAGGGACGCGGTCATGAAAGAGAGGAAAAAGTCCTCTTTGTCCATCCTCGGACGAGACGTTCCTCCTGTCGCGCCACCCTTCACTACACCATCGCCACCTCTCGTGCTGTACCTCCGCCTCAAAGAACTGGAAATTAGCAGAATCCAGGTACTTGTTATTTTTTTTTCCGGTTTTAGTGATAATTCTCTAGTTAGCCTGAATGTCAATGCAAAGTTGTGTCACTCGTGGAGAGAAGTGAAACGTCATGCTATTATCTGTTTAATCAGGAGTCAGATGACTCATGGTAAGGGTTGAGAGAGATCTTCGACATTAATGTTGCTAGTTGGATCTGTAAAGCATACCCAAAATCCCTCATCAACAAAAAATAGTAAATTTAAGTAAATATAATAACATCTTTCATTGGCTTGGTACATTCATAGGAATCGATTGCAAAGGCAAAAGAGGAAAAGATAAGTGGTGAGCAACGACGTTATTTGTTGAATGAGCAGCTGAAGGCTATAAAAAAGGTAACTCCATCTTAAACCTGTTTATCTTCTTATAACCAGGCTCCTTACTGTTCTAATGAAGGATACCTGCGTTGAGAGCCTGAGGCAATCAGCTGCATGTGAGCCTGGTTTAGTTGTGTTTTACCTTTTCCTTTTCTTTTTTATTCTTTTTTTGGTTTTTGGTTCTGAATTAACCATCCCTGATTTAGCAACTTGGTCCGGAGACAAAAGACAAAACGGCATTCTCAGGTTAGTCCTGTCTCTGTTTATGTACAGACCATCTATTCAAGGAGGATTTTTTTTACTAGGGCCGAAAAGTATATTGGTTCTGGTAATACTGTCAAGTTGAACTTGTGTTGTACTCACAATTTCATGCCATGAGGTGGATTTAGCAAGCCTAAACTTACTGCATATGACAGCGTTGACGTTGCAAATGTTTCTAGTATTGCTTTTATGAGTTTGCAAAAATGAGTTTCCATGATGGTCCCATGGACCTCCCTTATCCCTAAGATATTTTTGAATTTCTGACCCTTCATGTAAAACTTCCAATTTTGTACTGGCTATAGATGCTGTGTGGGTTGCACTTTTTCATTAAGTATATTGGGATCAGGTCTAATTGAAGCCTTCTTGTTTGGAGTTGGATAAGAGGAAGACTTTGTCCTTTTGTTCCCTCTGTTTCCTTAAGATGTGCAGCCTATCATGTTTCTGTTCACTTGCTGCAGCAAAATTTCGTGAGAGAATCGAACTCAACAAGGATAAAATCCCAGCTCACGTTCTGCAAGTTATTGAAGAAGAGCTTACAAAATTGCAGCTACTAGAGGCTAGTTCCAGTGAATTTAATGTGACTCGGAATTATCTGGATTGGTTGACTGCGCTGCCGTGGGGAAATTATAGGTCTGTGAGTTTGTCCATATTTTTGAGATTGATTGAGGATGAATTTTGTTAATGTGCTTTTAGCTAGGTTGCCCTATTTATAAATATCATGTAATGCAAATTATTGTGCTGTGGGATTGAGAATCGAATAGCTTAATTACTGGCATCTGGCTTTCAAAGAATTGAAAAACATGATCTCTTCAGTGTCTTATGTTCTATACTATTCCTGTTTCCTGTTGGCTTTTTCAACAAGGATGGATATTATATTGGATGAGGTTGCATTCTGTAATGCTTGTCTGCTTTCATGTGAATTCCGCTGTTACTTGTATCTGGCGGCTCATGTGTATTAGTTTCCTGCTGTATGATAAGAAAAATTCACTGATGGTTTGATGAACAAATTTTTTTTCTGCCGTTTTTTGTTCTGGCTGCCAGATTGGCCACGTACTTGTTACTTTTGGATTTGTTGATTCTTTTCAAATGTCTGTATTTTTCATGTTCAACCAGTGACGAGAACTTTGATGTACTTCGAGCGCAAAAGATTCTTGATGAAGACCATTATGGATTGACTGACGTCAAGGAAAGGATATTGGAGTTCATTGCTGTTGGAAAACATAGAGGAACCTCCCAAGGTGTGTAAAACTTGGTTGTTCCTCTATTTGAATTGTTCATGCACAGATATGAGTTGATGTTACGTTGTTGATCCATTATTGCAACGTATATATGATACTTTTTGAAGTGAATGCGCTTGTTGGCTCATTACATGGTGGAAATATCCTTCTTTATTGGAAATACCTGTGTTTATATTATAGGGGATCCAACGGTAAGTATCCTGTGATCTAAGAGGTTTGCAAATATTCATCTTTGTTGAAAGTACCTCTGTTTATTATATAGGGGATCCACTGTTAAGTGCCATGTGATCTTAGAGGTTTTACTGTTGAAAACTGCTCTTTCTACAAGGGTTACAATGTAGCTGCTCTTTTATTCTTTTGGTTTTCATTTTTGTTCTTTGTGGGTGGGAGTAGAGAGTTTGGAGGTGAGAGCTGATCTTTGACATTTTATTTGGTTTTTGGATATTTCATTATAAGATTAGCTGCCATTTTGTTTGACTTTTTGCAGATCGTCCATTATCATTGTTATAATACTTAAATAATAAATCACACCTTCATCTGATAGTTTATCCTTTAGAACAATTGGCAGTGATCCCATAAAGTCTCACATAATATTAGAGTCCCGGGCTCAAATCTTTCAGGCCCCTATTTGCCTGCCAAGTCACATATTTTCACGCTTTAGGCTAAGGCCTACACGTAAGGGGGATTGTTAGAATATTTAAATAATAAACTACGCCTTTAACTAATAGTTTGAGCTTTTAAAACAGTGGGTAGTCGTCTCACAAAATCTCACAATCATACTAATCACATGCCAGCACTAAGGGCTTTATGCGGGTGAAAGATGCTGGAAATTTCTTGTTAGATGCTGTTAATTCAAATTATCTTTATTTAGTAATTTATGTATACATAAATAAGTGGGTATCAGTCCACTAATAATTAGGAGAAGATTCTAGATAATATGCAAGTGGAAGCATTAATAATTCATATACGCAACTTTGTGTCTGTGCCATGCCTTGTGCCTTGGACCCTTTCTTCAAGTGTAAATTTGGGCATGTCTGCTGTATTCATTATGAAAACTTCTGAATGATTGGACTTGTCAAACATAAAGGGACAATCTGCTGGGATTGCGTTTGTTCATTCTTTCATCTCCGCTTTGGCTATGTATGCTTTACATGGCACTCCTATTTGCTTGGTGACTATGTTCTTGCTTTAGTTCTCTGTTTTCCTGGGTTTAAATGGCTGGAGGGCACTATTCCTCATATCTGGTTCTGAACCCAGGTAAAATTATATGTCTATCTGGTCCGCCGGGAGTGGGTAAAACTAGAATAGGTTGCTCTATTGCACGTGCCTTAGATAGAAAGTTCTTCCGCTTTTCTGTTGGAGGACTAGCTGATGTCGCTGAAATCAAGGTAATTTTTCTTGTACATTGTTATTCGAAGCATCAACATCTCTTATAACAGGAATGGTGCAGAGGTGCACCTAAATATGTTTCCTGAGTTGGCTTTCAGGGGCATCGTCGAACATATATCGGGGCAATGCCAGGGAAGATGGTGCAGTGTCTCAAGAATGTTGGAACAGCCAATCCTCTTGTCCTTATTGATGAGATTGACAAGGTATGGGCAATAACTTCTCTGGCCAGTGTACATTCCTAGTAGAGAGCTTAACCTAGACCTTATATCCTCCCTCTCCAACTATCGGCTGACATCCGAGGCACCTTCTTGATCTTCCGGTCAAGAATCTTAGGAAATCAATTCTGGGATCAAATCTCAGCTTTGTCACCATTTGTGGTTCCAGAATGAGACGCAAGATGGATATTACAAATATTGCAGTAGATGACTTCAGATTGTTGAATGAGTTTGTGGTTCATTGCAGTTGGGAAGAGGACATGATGGAGATCCAGCCAGTGCTTTGTTAGAACTTCTTGACCATGAGCAGAATGCTAATTTTCTGGACCACTATCTTGACGTACCAATCGACCTTTCAAAGGTTAGTTCTTATGCTGCTAAAAGTACTAGTTTGTTGTCTACCTTCTGAGTTTTGTCAGAGTGAAGGTGTCTATGAACTGTGGGCATCACAGTATGGCAATTTCATTCCATTTGACTTGGCTGCTCTCGGACTCTGAATAACTAGCTTTTCAATCATATCTTAATATTTTGGCTCCTGCTTGATGAGAAGCAGGGAGTACTGGAACTTCTTACCTATTGTTTATCAAAAAGACAACTAAGACATGCTTTTTATTTACGTAATTTTGCATTGTTTAGTTGGAGCATGCATTATTCTATGTTTATATTTTAGGATTTAGAAGTGATGTGGATTTCAGCTTTTCTGACTTTTTTCATGCTTTTGTTGTTCACAGGTGATGATGGCTATCTATGCTTGTGTTATTCCTTTATTTGAGCTTCCTTATTGATCATTCTTACTTATGTATGCAGGTGTCGTTTGTTTGTACTGCCAATGTGGTGGAAATGATACCCAGCCCTCTCTTGGACCGGATGGAGGTCATAGCCATTGCTGGGTACATTACAGATGAGAAGGTGCATATTGCCAGGGATTATTTAGAGAAGAGTACTCGAGAAGCATGTGGCATCAAGCCTGAGCAGGTTGGTTCTCCGCATGGGTACCTATGCATTGGAATGGAGAAAATGTGTATTACAACAATATGAACATACTTCAGTCCTAAAGTTTTATAATTCTTGTTTTCTATTGTACTTTGAGTAGGGAGATTGAAGTTTCTGTGTGTATGATTAATGATTCTAGCTAGCTTTTCGCTAAGGGCTAACTTGAGATTTACTGATTATTAATGGTCAAGGCTAGGTATCTTGAACAATGAATTAAGGTGTTTTATGTGTTGTGAATAATTTGAAAGCCTATTCTCTTCCAGGTTGAAGTGACTGATGCGGCTCTTCTTGCACTAATAGAAAACTACTGTCGAGAAGCAGGGGTTCGAAATCTGCAGAAACAGATAGGGAAGATCTACCGGAAGGTGTGTTCTTATATCTGTTTGACGATTTAATAATTATCAGATAGCTGTAGGTTTGTCTTTTGGGCAATTGACTTCATTACTTTAGTTCTGTGACCACATAACTTAATCTGCCAGATTGCGCTGCAACTTGTACGGCGAAGAGAGCTTGCAGAACTTGTCCAGGCTGCAGCACAGGTAGTGGAACCCAGTGAATCAAATTTAGAATGTATTGATGAATCAGGTAAACAGGAAATTGAGAACAATGCTCACACTGGAGCCCAGTCAGATGAAGGAAGCGGTCATGATCCAGTTCGGGATACTCCTAATGAATTGGATGTCACTGCTGAGCAGGTAGCACAGCCAGCTGATCAACTTTCAGAAACAAAGGTACCCGATCTGCTCTGTCATACGTATAAGAAAATTTGTCTCTTGATCCAGAAAATTGGTTTTGTGGTGTTTCTCAAACCAGAACTAACTGAAATGAAACTAAACTCGTAAAAAATAGGTCTCAGCTAAACCAAATGTTTTAATTTGATTTGATTTAGCTTCTGCTTAAATTGGTTTCTTCAAAGGCAAAAACATCGTCGTCCAATTTGAAAGGCTTAGCATATAAGTGTGGGTTCTAGCTTTTGGTCACAGTAATCAGTAATAGTATGGTTGGTAACTCTAGAACAGAATTATGTAAAGTAGTTAAATGAAGCACAAAATAGATTAGAAAGTATTTTAGGCCTTAAGGGAAAAGTCAAACCAAAAGCAAAGTAAATTTGTTGGTTTCAATTTTTTTTCCCTTAAAGCAAAATGAACCAAGTAGCAGGTACCTTTATTTTCTTTCATTATCAGTTTTTTCTTCTCGGATTCCATATTTCACTCAGATGGACATGCATGCAAAAAAAGTGGTTCTACCATTTCTAATTCGAAGGAAATTTTTAGGACCAAGATTGATGCCACTTGCATGATTGTAGCATTCACTTGAGTGTAATCGAATCTGTCTTACTTTGAGGAGGTGACTTTGCTTGAAGTTGTCTGTATTTGATTTTCTTTTCAACCCTGTATTCACATGTTTACTTCGTAAAATGATCCTTGACAGGGCCATACTGATTGTGAGAAAAACCAAGAAAGTGAAGCAATAGATAATTCAGAAAAGGTTCTGGTGGACACATCGAATTTATCGGATTTTGTTGACAAACCTGTTTTCCATGCAGAACGGATCTATGACCAGACACCAGTAGGAGTTGTAATGGGTCTTGAATGAACTGCAATGGGTGGCTCCACCTTGTATATAGAAACTGCTCTGGTCGAGCAGGGTGATGGAAAAGGGGCCCTCCAAGTCACAGGGATGTCATGAAAGAAAGTGCCAAGATTGCTCACACCGTTGCGAGGGCTATTTTGCTCGATAAAGATCTGGGCAACCCCTTCTTTGCCAATTCCAAGCTTCATCTCCATGTTCCCGCTGGGCTACCCCAAAGGCCTAGTGCTGGTTGTACAATGATCACGTCTATGCTGTCGCTTGCCATGAAGAAGCCTGTCAAGAAGGACCTTGCGATGACTGGTGAAGTAACGTTCACAGGGAGGATTCTTCCTATTGGTGGGGTATGTTCTGTATAAGTCTGTCATTTTTATCTTTTGCATGCAATTGTCTACTATGTAGTGTTTGGATCGTCTGAATTCAGAGTGTCTTCATTGTGGTTCATCAGGTCAAAGAAAAAACTATAGCAGCTCGGAGGAGCGAAATTAAAACCATAATATTCCCTTCAGCAAACAGGAGGGATTATGATGAGCTCTCATCCAATGTGAAAGAAGGCCTGGATGTGCATTTTGTTGATGACTATAGTCAGATATTCAACCTGGCTTTTGGGGAAGATGAAGATGCGAAAAAGGGATTAGTCTATTGATATTGCTTTGCCCAAATTTTTTTGCACAGGGGAAGTTGTGGGAATCAAACCCAATTTTGTACAATATCTTAGTGGTCACCCAAAATGCAGGTAGGAACACGAGACTCAATTGTTTATTGCTGGAATGGTAGGTACCTTTTGTTTTTGCTGCTTACATTCTTCACACGTCTTATACCAATAAGAACAGCTTAATGCTTTGAGTTGATAACGTTTTAGGCCATTTAGGCCATTGAGGACCAAGGACTAACTGATTTGCTGTGATCTCTGTTTTTCAGTTTCTCAGTTTATTACTTTTCTGGTGTCGCTGTGAATGTATAATCTTTGCAGCCCTCGTAGTGATTGTCACATACTTTTCTAATTGTCTTTGAGTCTAGACCCTTGATCAGAAGTTCCATAATTGTATCTTACCGAGAGTAAGTTGAATCAGCTTATTAGTTACATTATGCCTGTTTTGACTTTTGTTTTAAGTAGAAAGTTTTTGATGGCTAGAGTGGAAGTTAGAGGACATGACTTATTATAGTTTCTAAGGTTTGCTTACTGGGTCGATCGCCTTCGAATGTCACAAGGTCTGTGAAATAACTAGCGCAGTGGTGGGATGGAGATTTAGATGGATGCGTGGAGACGCCTGGTTGCAACATTGTGTACTTTTCCAGGGGTCTAGTTTTACTTGACGAGTTTTGAATATAATTCTTTGATGCTCTTCTTGTGGATGAAGGGTCTACATGAAGGTTTCATAGACCGTATCGCTGAAATCTAATATTTGATTTAGTTTCTTGTTCTGTTTATTTTATCGTTCGATCGCTTGTTTTCGCGACAATTGGATCGGAGTTAGGGTTGGGTGATTTGAAGCAAATAAATGGTGATATAAGAAGGAAAAATGATAATCAATATATTTGATAGGAAGGATTTTGGTTTTTGAAATATACATACTAAGATTATCTGTATAAAAAAACTGCACTCATCCAATCTAGGAAGAAACTTGAGTTGATGAACAAACTATATGGGAATATCTAAACTAACAAGCATTGGATGTTGTTTGGCTAATGTTGACTTGTGACATTGCATTTAACATTGTAAAAGAGAAATTGTGGGTTTTTTGAATGTCCTCTTGGACATGTTCGAGAAGCCCTTTAGAGTCAATAAGGTTTATTTGGTGTGATGTTTATCAACTTGAAGATAAGCAAAAGTATATCAATTGCTGATCATATTAATGAATTCAATATGAATTTAGTGGAAATTGACATTGGAGATGAGGTTTGTGCTTTGATTCTACTATTTTCATTGCCTGATAATTAGAATATTACTATTACTCCCGTTGGTAATTCCTCTAAGTTGATAAGTTTGACATTTGATGGGAGTTGTGATTTGGTTTTAAGTGAGGATATTTGTAAGAGAGAATCTAGTGAACTTGTCTCTGGTCGATCACCAAGGTTTGGTGACCCTCCAGAGGCGAAGGTTAGCAAGGTCAAACTCATTGGTCATTAGCGAGGCTTGACCTTGCTGTCCCTTGCCTTTGGCTTGCTAGAGAAAGAAGGAAGAATAAAAAAGAAAAAGAAAAATGAATAAAATATTATTTAAGAATGTTTATGCAGCATTGGCCACACGATTAGGATGGTCGATATCAATGTCAGTGATTTCCGGATAAAATTGATTAGATAAATTGAATTTACATAAATACAAAAATATTTATAACTCAATTGACATAAAAAAAATTAGAATTATATTGGTACGATTGAAATATATTATTGACTTTTTTTGAATTCTTGCCTCCCGTATATGTTACATCGACTAAACAATGTTAATTTAGTGTTCAAATTTTACTGTTGGATTGCTTGCTTTCACAACAATTGATGTTCATTCCTATAATGAGATGAATAAACTTACTCCTCATCCTGTCAGACTTAGGAGGGGTGGTTCAACACTGGGATTTTTGGGTCGTATTCTTTTGGTATTAGATATAGGTCGAGATATACATGCCTTAGCTATAGTCGGTTTTCTCTGGAGGTAGCTGGTTTAGGGACATATATTTCTGCAGTTTCTGTACTTAGAAGCTAAGGGCCATGTCAACTTGGCTTGGGGATATGTTTATTTTTTTGTTTATCCTACTATAACTCTCAACTCACTCTTAAATTTTTACATTTTCTTTTTGTAGGGTACGCGAGTTAAAACTCACACTTGAAACTAATTGTTCCCATCTTAACTCTCTTGAGAAGACGGGGATTCGAATCCCCCTAGGTGTTATCCTACTCTAAATTGTTGAACGGGTTTACATGGATTATGTGAAGGTGAAAATAAGCAAGAAACCGTAGATAAGTGAAAAAGGATAAGGAAAAAGGCACGTGGGAACGAGAGAAGATCTCCCCCCAAGCGAATCTGTTTACCAATCGAGAATGCAAACTGGGAAAACTAACAATCGTCCCTGGCATGGACGTTTATCTCATGTCTCGGCTTGGGACATCCTTCTAGCGTCCCTATACGCCGACACGAAGGGCCACATCAGTTGTCGGCTATGGAATGCTGTAATATAACACGTTCCTGGACTTGAAGCAGCGACGAGAAATGAACGCTCCTAGGGAAAGCACAGGGACGCTACTGAAACGTCCCAGAACTGCGGTGTTTTTCGCAACTCACCGTTTGATTCTTGCCAAAGTCAGAAATGGATAAAGTCACGAGAGCCTCAGAAAACATCCTCGGAAGCGCAGGGGTGTTTAAAATGCATCTATGTCGTGCGTAACAAATGCTCCAATTTACAGCTTTCCCTGTAGTCGACGTCGTTCAAGGGAGAACTTTTCCATTTCTATGACTTGGTCGCTTAGGAAACAAAATGAAGAAAGGATATGTTGGATCATGTCTCTTACTCGCAACAGATGGAGCATATGAAAGAATCAGATTGCATTATTTTGACAAGTTTCGAGACATTATTACACTATTTGAAAGTTTTAATCAATCAATAGATGACAAAGTATTACTAGACATACCAACTGAAGTCTGGAGCAGCTTCTTAAAATTTTTCAAGTGATCTGATGGACTCACTTTATCGAACAGCTCATTCATCACCATAGATGCAACTTCATTAATCTATAAATGAGTAATCCTCGTATCTAAGTTGACAATCCTTCAGCTGAAAAGTAGCCCCAAGTCTTGACGGGCATCCTTTTCTGATTAGACCAGCCGCAGCATTCAAACAATTGGCACAAAAGTATATCTCAATCTCTCCATTGCACGCTCCATGGCCATAAAAGGAATCGAGGATTTGAGCATTGCCATCTTCTACCTGGAATGTGCAGTAGCGACTGTAACCCGAAAATGGAGTTTGAGTAATCAAGTCATGGAAAACTTGTTCCAAGGCATCGTGGTATTATGACTCGTCATTCCTCCCACCGAACCCAATGGAATCGCAACCAGAGGACACCACCGTCAGATCCAGATGAGATCGGGCAACCTTGTCGTAAAGATAGGATAACACAAACACCAGACTTGCAATCCTCTCGAAAGAACTCATCTTTTTGTTTCTCTTTTTCTCAGTGCTCTACCTCTCTTTTTAGAGAAGTTGCTGAATGTTGAAGGCGCGGTCCAGTCCATGCTATATATAAGATGTTCTTGTTTCTGTCCTTTTCCATCAGCAATGACGGAGGAATCTACTGTATCTAGTTTTAGTCGCACAATCCCAATTCTAGGGGTTTTTCCTTTGCATAAGTACATGTTCTTATCCATTCGGTCTGCAGATTCTTCTTGTTTGTGTAAGTATAACCTCGTGGAGTTCGCTCTTCCAATTTCTTCCAATTTCTTCCAACCAGGCAACCATTAACAATTAGGATTTTCTTGCACCAGTGAAAACTAGGGAAATCTGCAAATGATCCTCTTTTGACAATTGGTGCTAGTTTATAAAATTATTTGTCCCTCCGCCATAGATTCCCTTTTTCAAAGTCCAAAAATGGTGATCTCTCCTAGAATCCAATCAAATTAGTGGCCATTAAATGGGTGAGTCGGGTTGAAGATGGTTTGGCCCAAATTGATCTATGTAATCCGTTTTGACCCATTTCTATATAGCAAATAATTTAATGACCTATACTCAACCCGACTCATATTTGACTCATATTATTAATATACTTCTCTATTTTATCTAACATATGAATATCCATATTCATCTTGTTAATCAATTTTAAGTTTGTCGTGTGTATATGTTATTTGGATAAAATCACTATTCCAACTATAAGATGCTAAAGAATTTGGCTTTCAAAACTGCATAGAATTTTTCAATTTTTGTAAGTTAACACTATGCAATGAATTTATAAGATCACAAAAACAATAATGTGGAGGAACTGAAATTTTAATTAAATGGAAGTTGGTTATCGAAAAAGAAGAAATATGCTGACTATGGATTGTAATGATAAGAAATAAATATAATACTAA
This sequence comes from Corymbia maculata, assembly GCA_014182735.1. NCBI lineage: Eukaryota > Viridiplantae > Streptophyta > Magnoliopsida > Myrtales > Myrtaceae > Corymbia > Corymbia maculata. Next base: position 20,168,863 of record CM024683.1, on the reverse strand, counting down.
GTAAAAATAACCATATAAAATGCAACCAAAGAATGATTTACTTCAATAACTAACAAACGAAAATTACAAGATTAATAAAAATAAAGAATGATTGGGAAAAAAGAAACCATCTTGATATTTGTAATAAAGGCGAAGTTAGGCCCATCTTGTGGGCCACTAAGACTTCTTTGACCGTGGAACCATTTGACAAGTTTGTTATTTTCTCTTAGAGAATGAAGAGAGGATCACAAAGATGGATTAGTTTTGGGTAAATTATCAACCCATTTTATACTTATATTATTTGGGTTTTGCTATTCTAAATACAATGCATTTACTGAATATAACTAATCCACGTAATAACTTAGCCTATTATATAAGGGTTGAGAATTAATTTGGGTCCTACTTTTGACAGATTTAAGCAACAACATTGGACTTGTCACTCTCGGCAATTATAAAGCCTTGGCTTTCATTGAGCCATAGATCGCTTGAACAATTTCCCTTCCTTATATGCGCGTGCGCACACAAGCAATTTGCATATTGAAGCAAATCACTCGACAATTGCTAGTGGCTTCTTTAAATTGAAACTAATAGTTTTATGCTAATATAATAGTCTTTGAGCTACTATGAGAATAACAGTTTGTTATGAGCCATAAATTCTCGAAGAAGTGAACCTCACAACAATTCATAATTATATATTGTCTGATTTTTTGTGATCCATCATAGATTGTTATTCTTATAGTAGATTAAAGATAGTTACTTAATCTTTACTAGTTCTACATTTTGTTGACATCTAAATTTTGACAACCCATTATTCATTAATTGTATAGAAAATTAGCAATTAATTTCAACCTCTAAACAAAAATATTAGATCTAAGTTGCATAACGTATAGTTTTAGGAGCATTTATCATTTAGCATATTTCAATTAATTACATGTGCATTGGATCGACGGTGAATGAGTTTAACAAGATGGTTTTGAATCTAATTGAACTGGAGTTGATGGTCTCAAGTAGGAAGTCCTAAACTTAAAGCCCATGAGAACACGAAAATTTGGCTCAGCTCATCAATCCTTTCTATGCAATCAAAGTTTGCATATGATAGGAAAGATTGCAATATCTGGTCAAGGGACATTCGTATATGGAGGAAATAAGGTAAGAATAAAAATATGAGGTTTTAAAGATTTCTCATGAGGTTATGTATTTGACCGAGAAGGGGGTAACATTCGTTGAAAATATATCTTTATTAGCATAAAGCAATCTTGGTTGAAGGTAAAAATGGAAATCGTGATACTCTTGGAAGAGGCCCTGCAATCTATGCAATGTTGACAGATGCGAGAAGAAGAGAGTATAGTAGAGGAGCTCTTTCACGAGAGAAGGGGGACGACACAATTCCACACACGGCCATTAGAAAGAGAAATCGTGAGTGGGCAAATTGGAGAGCATAGAGGGACGCGGCCATGAAAGAGAGGAAAAAGTCCTCTTTGTCCATCCTCGGCCAAGACGTTCCTCCTGTTGCGCCACCCTCCACTGCACTGTCGTCACAGCTCGTGCTGCACCTCCGCCTCAAAGCCTTGCGACGTTGAACGCCGGGTCGCTGCTGTTCCCTACCACCACGACTTAGCTGCCTGATGCCACACACAGCCTGCGCCTAGCCATGTCGAGCCCTCTGCTCGCGACATGAGCCTCATGCGTAGTCACTCATCCTTGTCGCCTCATGAACCGCTAAGCCGCTGCACTTGTTTCTTAACAACCAGCGAGGTCCTCCCCCCATCGTGCTCTGATTTTCCAAGGCGACGACATTGCTCATCGACTTCTCTTTTGAGGGTGGCTAGCAAGAATCACTTAAGAGGGGCGAATAGGTGATATAAGAAAATCTTTTACAAAATAAAAATGCGGAATAAACTAGTTGAGGTAGAAGTCTGAATGTCAGTAGAAATAGCACGATTCAGAAGTCTGAACAATAATCAGATTCTATAACAATATTCTGAATCTGCTACGTGGAAATTAGACTATAGAAGCACCCATCATGTGTGCACTAAATTATAATAATCAATAAGAGATTAAGGGATAAGAGAAATTGTACATGAATATTATAGCGGTTTGGCTTATATCAAGTCTACGTCTACTCTCCCACGCTAACAACCTATTGGCCTATTGGCTGGATTCCACTATATAATCAACAAGATATTATAATTTTGAGTGCAAACATTCAATGATAGATCATACTATTTCACTAAGTCATTCTTGTGTACTTCTTTCACAATCACAAACTTTTTTAAGCTCACGAAGGACAAATGTATAATCGAAGTACGCCCAAACTTAGGAATTATAGATTTTACACTTCGTCTCGTACTTGCTCTTCGATCCCTTGATCTCCTTATATACTCTTTCACTTCCAAATTAGCTATTGGACAGTATCAAGATTTTTCCAATCTACCCGTTGGACAGAACTATACCAAGAAGATTTGGTAGCTGTTAAGTAACGGAAGCAGAATCTAGGTTTTCATAAGTTAAGCTTATTTGTTAGGAAAGTTTTTATCTTTGGGATCCAATTGCCAATCAATTAAATTGAGCCAATCAATTAAATTGAGTCAATCAAATCTATTTTGATGTATAATCTAAACCAAATTACTAGCCGTTACATGTTCTGGGTCTGCATCTAGACAATCTGAACATGCTTCATTCTAACATTAAGTTTTGAACTTGCTTTAGTCTGAAGCTCGTTCTGCTCTTGTGTTGTTCTGAACCTATTATGGATGTGTTCTATCTGAATGTAAAGTTTGAGTCTGTTCTGACTAAAGTAGACTTTTCAGTCTGTATTTGAATCTAAACGTATTCATCTTCAGAGTCTGTGTCTAATATATTTATTTTTAAGGTTTGAACAAATTTAGTCATAGAATCTGGACTTTGTTCAATTTCAACAATGAGTCTATCTTCTGGCTCTTCAAAGTATATTCCTTGATAATGTTCTTTACATATTCTATCATTTGCATAACAGCTTGTGTGTCTTTCACCTATTTACTCAATTATCAAATACATTAACAGCTTTTGATTTATTTTGTTCTTCAAAAAATCATAAGCGATTTTCCTAACACCTTTATTGCCTGCACCCTTGTCGCGACGCCTTGCTGCCGGCGTCTCTTTTCCAATTTCTGGAGTCCACTTATTTCTGACAGTGAATTTTGTTGGTCAACTCGGAGATGCTTGCTGTCCAGGTGTCGCTGTTCTTGCTACCAAATAGGCCGAAGTGTCTTTTAGAAGACAACTTGCTGCACTTTCAACAGTGGGAATTCAGTGTTGCCACCGCTCCAGTTCAGCCTTGCCAGCTCATCCAATACCATTGACTTAAGTCCTGCAATATCACAAATCTTGGAAGCGCGCTTCCTTTCTCTTTGAGGAGAAATAAATAAAAGAATATGTATATATATGTATGTATACGTATATGAGAGATGACGTGTCAATGTGCCTGGATTTACTTACAAAATTAACTAAACTCGTGACTGCGGCATTTTGCGCTGTTGTCTTTGGCTCTTCTTCGAAATTTTCTTTTCTAGTAACGACAGAAATTCATAATTATCAAATAAAATTTGCTTGGGAAGATATAAATATCAATTAAAAACAATTAAGAGTATTGACTTTTTTCAAGCAACTTAAAATTTGCTTAAAAATAAGCTTTGACACATATTTGTGAATATAAGTTAGGAAAGCGTGGATTCAAAATGAAATAAGTACACTTCTAATACCGATATCTGGTCAAGTCTAACCGGGGATTAGATCCATGATGACAAAATAAAAAATTCTTCACATCCCAATATTACTCCTCTATATTATGAAATTTTAAGTTCAGTTTTCAAAGTACAATTTTGTTTACCATCTATGTTTTATAGAACTAAAAAACTAATTGTTTTTTTTTCCTTCAAGCATTTTACTAAATGGTACATGGGACAAAAAATCAACACAGATCCAAAGCATGAAAATGCTTAAAAGAGTTTTGACGTGCGCATATTCTGTCTGAAAGTAAGCATTAACCAGGGTTCTATTAGTGCCAAAGTCATACTTTAAACATGAAAATGTAAACTCCCTTGGTATATACTAATTAAATAAAGAAAACTACATTCCAAAGAGAAATACACCGAGTCTTCCCTTGGTGGTTCACTTTCGGGAAGGTCGCGACAGCAAGTAAAGAAGAAAAACTATATCTGAGGATTTGACCTCATTCTATCAGTTTCTAATATAGGCTATGCTTGATGGTTATAAGTTAAAAAGGCACACCGACTTTATCTTTATGACATTTTAAACATTAAGTTAGAAAAATAAACAAAAATAGCTTCAAATTTATGGGTCACTTCCAGGTGGTTAGGATACTAGGAGTGACAATACTTTCGTACGGCGCTCACTTTGGTGACAATTTTTTCGCTCACTTAAGTGTCACAAGTTTTAAAAAACATTCACTTGAGTGCCACTCTGCCAGAAAAGCTAACGTAGCCACCGGAAAATAATATTTTAATATTTTAATTAATTTTTTTGATTTTTTTTTATTTTTTTAGGGCCGGCGAGGGCCACCGTTGACCCTCGCCGGCCACAGAACCCTCACCGTCGGCCGTGAACACCTTGGGCGAGGCCGTCAAAGCCCTAGGTGAGGCCGGCGAGGCCGTTGACGGCTTCACCCGCGAGGGCGACGGCAAAGGCTAGGCGGCCCTTACCTAGATCGGCCTTGGGTAAGGCCGCAATGGCCCTCGGCGGCTGGGGAGGCCACAACAACCTCACCTAAGGCCTTTGCGGCCTACAGGGAGGGGGCCCTTGCCCAATTTGGGTGAGGGTTCCACGGCTGGTGAGGGTCAACGGTGGCCCTCGCCAGCCCTTAAAATAAAAAGCAAAAAAAAATCAAAAAAATTAATTAAAATATTAAAATATTGTTTTTCGGCGTTACATCAGCTTTTCCGACAGAGTGGTACTCAAGTGAATGGTTTCACTCCGATTTGGCACTCAAGTTAGCGAAAAAAGAAGAAATTTTGGCACCAAAGTGCCATACGAAAATTATGGCACTCCTAGTATACTTATCTCGTTTCCAGGAGTACAAATCGGAGCGCCTTCAACTTATGACTCCGGCAAAGTCACAGTCCCATAAGAAATGATCATGCCGGCTAAGGATCGCATGGGGAATATAACAACAACGAGCCGCGCATGAATGAGATCAATTCCCATCATGCTCATACTTAGGATGGGCTGATCTAACCATGATCCTCATCGTCAAGATCATCAGATCAGTTCATGGTTGATTGAGATGCAGCCAATTTCCTTCCAAGGGAGTACACGAATGTAGATGAGATGAGAAAGGGGAGGGGAGTTGTTTCGGGGGTGACGAGCTACCCCATTTCATTTTCATGCCTTCGAAGAGAGCGAGCGCTCGTTTTCCTCCATTTCACTGCTTATTCTATTGAACTTTGTATGTTTTTCGAAGTCAGAGACTTAATTTTGTCCTCCAATCACGGTGATGAAAAGGTTTTTCCATGCATCACTAACGTAGATACTTGTTTTTATGGGCCGATAATTTGGGATTGAGATTGTGCAGTGACTTAGGCTTTTTGGATAAATGGAGCACTCAATTCTCACTTGCTTATTAGGATTATAGAGAGATAAAGTTTTACAGGGATACTTTGGAGAGAATGTTTTATATTATTAAATATTTAGAAGGATGCAAATGATGGGGAGAGAACCCTATACATACAAGAGTATATCCAAGAGGTTCTCTCATTATATCTAATGGATGAGATATCCCATCTAACAACTACAAGCATTGAAGCTGAGAATACTTTAGAAGTCGTCATAATTACTGTCTCACCCGTCCATAAGAATGTTTCGAAAACCCTAGGCTACTCCAAACAATCTTCTTTGATCAAGCATGGTCCTTTGATCATGGGAAACCTCGATACCGTAACATCTAGCCGTGGGTCATATATAATTATATATACATACATATTCATCCAAGAAAAACCATGTAAATTTTAATCCAAATCGAGTTCCTTTTCTGCAGCATTTCGCGGTGGTCTGAAGAAGATGATACTGGACATGGTTGATCAATTATTGAGCGGTTCAAATTTGTGAGGAGGTTGGAAGCGTACAAGTTTTTGTTTGTAGATTTTGATTTGCGGTCAACCGAGAGTAATGAAGAAGCACTTGAACCACCGGTTGACAAGAAAAGTACCAAAAAATCTTATTGCATTTGTTCCAATTCAATCATAAATCTTTCAATTGAACCAATTTAACGCTAAACTTTTTCATATTAGTACCAATTCAGTCCATCAAGCCAATTTATGACATAAATCGGTGAAGTGGATGCCAATCATCCTACATGGCATCACTGGTGTTACCGTGGACATTTTTAAATAATTTTTTGATAATTTTGATAATTTTTCCTTTTCTCTTTTCTATTAATTTTCTTTGGACCGTGGCCAATATCAGCCATAGCCAGTGACTAGCCATAGGCAAGTGTCATTGAGGGTATTGTGGCTCTTGCTAGATCTAGCAAGGGTGGTCCTTGCCAAATCAGGCAAGGGATCGACCTTCGTCACTTGGGTGAGGGCAGTCCTCATCAGAACTAGTGATGGCTCGACCCTCGCCACTAGGTGAGGGTGGCCCTCGTCGAGTCTAGCAAGGGCTCGACCCTTGCCGCCCCTACCAAGTTTGACAAGGGTCAAGCCCTCACTAGATCCAGCAAGGCCACCCTCACCCAAGCCATGAAGGTCGTGCCCTCGTTGGTGCTTGCCTATGGCTCGTAATTAGCCATGACTGATATTGGCACAATCCAAAGACAAATAATAGAAAAAAAAAATTATTAAAAAATGTCCACATCAACATTGGTGATGCCTATGGTGATGCCTTATAGAATGATTGGCATCCACATCGTCAATTTCCAACGTAAATTGATCAGATGGATTGAATTAGTATTAATGCAAAAAGGTTTAGGATTAAATTGGTTCAATTGAAATGTTTAGGACTAAATTGGTACTAATACAATAAGTTTAAGATTTTGTTGGTACTTTTCCCGCCAGTCGGTGGGTTCTTAATTATGGTAGTAATGACCACGAGGAGGACAACAAACATGAAGGTGCATTTAATGCTATACCCTTCCTATGTGAGAAAAGAGAGGTGGGGGTTCGAATCTCTACATTCTCAAAGGAGCTAGGATGAGAATGATTTAGTTTCAAAAGTAAATTTCGACTCTCACGTTCTGCAAAAAAACAAAGTAAAAGTTTAAACGTTATAATATAAGTAAAGTAAGACCAAAAACTATTCCAGGAAAAGAAGCCATTTAGCCACCTAATACTTCCAAAATGGATTTCAAAGGAAAAAAAAAAAGAAAACGAAAGGAAAAAAAAAAGAAATAAAACAGAAAAACAAGAAGAAAAACAGCATTTTTTCAAAGTCAAACTGTGATACGAAGGATGGTTAATAATGACTGGATCACCATTTCACTAACTTCATGCAAGACTTAGCCTGGAGGATCTTATTGCATTTTCACTTGAAGTCTAAGACTACATTGATTGAATTCAAAAGTCATGACAAAAATTAAATTCTTATAATAGGTTTAAGATTGAAATTGTAATTTTTCCTTCGTAAGGCTATAAAGTTGCGAGAGTGAATTGCAATTTTCACTTGGTATTTAGTCCTCGATCACTCCTTGTACTATTTAATTATATTCCGTTAAATCCTTTTTAACTGTAGAGGTAAATTAATTCTATCTTCCACAGGATTGGAAGCTTTTCTCCCACAATTATGAGCACTAGTATTTTTTTTAGCAATAGTATTTGAGCACGTTTCCTTTTTCTTTATGTGGAGAAATAATTAAATAAATATTTGGTAGCATGGGGAATGAGATGACGTGTGGATGTGCTTAGTTTTACTCCCAAAATTAGCTAAACTTGTGACTGGGGCATTTTGCCCTTATGTCGTTGGCTCTTCATCAAAATTTTCCTTTTTTGGTAATAACAGAAATTCGTAATTATCAAATAAAATTTACTTGGGAAGGTATAAATGTAAATTAAAACTATAAGAGTTTCGACTTGTTTTCAAGCAACTTAAAAATTGCTCAAAAATAAGCTTTGACACATATTTGAGAACATAAGATAGGAAAGCGCAGATTTAGAATAAAACAAATACACTTCTAGTCCCGATCATATTTGGTCGACTCTAATTGGGGTTTAGATCCCAATATTAGTTCTCTATATTCTGAAATTTTTAGTTCAGTCTTCAAAGTATAATTTTGTTTACAATCTAGGTTTTATACAAAAGAAAAATACATCGAAAACATAAAAAAAGAAGAAATACTATTTTTGAATATTTGACTTCATTTGCTCCAGAATTTCTTAGATAGGATAAGCTTAATGGTTAAAGATAAGTTAGGAAGGCACACCCAACTTCATCTTTGTGACATTTTAAACATTGGGTCAGAAAAAAAAAATAAAAGCTTCAAATTAGTTGTCGTCGCCTTACATTGAGAGTATTGGGACTAAAAGAATCACGTTGCATATTTATAGATTTTAAGTGCAAATAATACCCAACACATGTGATAGGTATATAAATGGACTACTTATCAAAGTTCACATATTCTAATTTTTCTTTTGTTAGAGATAAATTCTTGTATTTTTCAAACTAGATTCCGCTATTGTAATTATCATAGTTTTTAGGGTTCAACAAGAGTTTGTATATTCTTAGACCCTTCCAATGTTTGACTGATGGGACATCCCACAATCATCCTCTGTACCTTCGAAAAATTAAATATATGTCACAAAATTATGGTGGACAAAATAGTTAGGAAAGAAAACCAAAGCTGACAGGGCAAGAAGTGCTTGAAAGTTTCATATATATATTTTGGCAGCTTTACACTGAAAAAAACAAATGAAAACCAAAAAGATTTCCTATTTGTGACATGTAAAATTTTATTACCACTTTCAACTATTCTAAAAATTCAAACTAGGAGTAGCATAATATTTAAATATTCTAATAATCTAAAACAAAAATTTAAAATATTTTTTCCAATAAACATATATAATATAAAGTCAGTCGAAAAAGGAGAGCCCACCCTGCTTTTTCTCGACGTTTACATTTCCTAGTCCTTAGTTCATCTCTTCAAGCACTAACTATTCAAATTTCACCCGAAACAATTCTTGTTTCACTTCAATCTCTAAAGAAAGGAAAATTCAAAATTAGTGCGTTAGAAAAAGGAAAAATTGGAGAAATAAGAGACGGAAATCCCTATTAACTTATTATTTTTATGAGAATGGGGTAGAGAAGAGATAAATCAAATTCCAATGGGCGAAAAAAGAAAAGAAAAAGAAGAAAACTCTCAAGTTTGTTTGGAAAATGTTCGTTGACTAAAACTCTTTTATAGAATCCATACGGCACTGAACTCTTTATAAAACCCAATATTTGAATTCTATTTTTCCTTTTTCAGTTTGTTATCCAAGATTATAAGTAGAGCTCCTTCAATTTTCACCTTTTGATGACATGTAAAATTTTTTATTACCACTTTCAATGGTCGAACCTTGGCTGATGGTGTTGATCATCCCGGTGTTTCTGAAAAATAACAATCAAACTAGTAAAGATAACAAATGAGTCAGGGTGTTTCAACAAGGTAACAATGCACAAGCCCTGCCGATCGTCCGGGTGTTTCTGGTGCAAAGGTAACAACGCTAATGCTCCAATACATGTGAAAACAAAAGCACAGTGCTCAAGCAGCAGTAAAATATTTTTTTTAAGAACCACAAACATATATAATATAAAGGTTTTGGTTGCTGGTTAGCATCTGATTTGATTAATTCAAATTTACTGGATACGTCACTCTTTTTTTTTTTTTTCTCCCGGTGACACGATCTGTTGTTCAGGGCGATTCCAAAAGGAGAACTCGAAACCAGAGAATACAATCTATATGCTCAAGAAAACTCCAGGTTTCGTGAGAGACAAGTCGATTGGAACATTTTCTTTTAATCTCGTTGGTAAATACTATCTTTTACCTTATATGCGTATGTGTGAACGTGTATTACATTCCGTCGTCAAATCGATTTCTTGTTGTCCCGTGGTTTTCAATAGTTCATCCCGTCGAATTTGATGGCAAGTGGTACTACTGAAGAAACGGCTTTACTCGAACACTTTGTGAAGAAGAAGATTGAAATAAGCTGGTCGGATATTTCTATTCAAATTCCGAAATTGAGGTGTAACCCTTAACAAAATCACTTTTCCATGATTGTGGATTCACATATTTTCATTAAGTCATCTCACTTCAATAGTTGCGTAAGAAGGTAGGAAATCGCTAACTTCTCAGATATTCCCATGTCAGAACTTCATGTTCAAATCATCTACCATGAATGTGCGGAATCAGCTTTACAGTCTTTGATATATATACATAGCGTGTGCTAACACATCAAGCTTACTCTCAGTTATCCAAGCCGCGCGAGGCCGAAATGCGCCCCAGAAAGCATACAACTTTGGAAGCCGTGTTCCGATTTCACTGATGGTCAACTTGAACAGGTACATCATGCCATCCCGATCGAAATTGGTCGACCTCTTGATTGCCATCTATTATCAAATACCTGTTTTTGACATAGAAAGAGATTCGGACAATACAACCCCTCTATTTCTCTAATTCAACAGCAAGTTGTCGACTTTCTCTTTGGTTCTCCTTATGTCTTGAAGGCATGCTGGAGAAAACATGGAACCGCTCTTCTTATCGGACTCTCGTTTGAGGGAGCTGAGCAGAAGGCCATTCCCAAGTTCGGGAAGTCTTCTTTATTGTATCACTGATGCCGCAATCAGCAACTCATTTTATAAACCCTGAATTGATTCTTCACCATCAGTAATCAGCTTCCTCCTAATCATTCAAGTGCTCCTAGTGCATGGCAATGATGAATTCATTTTGATTCGAACAAGAGACAATCGGCGAATTCAAATATCTCCTGAAATTCACTCGCTACACAAGTCTCAGGTACTTTAAAATTAGTGACTTCCCATTCAATAATTTACAAATTCATGTTCTTTCACTTCATTAAGAAATTTAGTTATATACATGACAAACTTATAATAGAAACCCATATTATATATTGTAAAATGTTAACATGATAAAAAAAATCTTCGAGTTCGGATCAGTTTGCACCATAAAAGGGGAAACTTCACTAAATTTATTACCTTATTAGTATTCTTAATTTGATGTGATTAGTACTTGCTTTAGTAAATGACATTTTTTTTTCTCTAGATGCGTCCCGGTGTGGATGGTATCAACAATTTGTTAAGAACCTTTTACTTTTGAATAAATAAGTATTACAACAACCTATTCTATATAGGTGATAATGAGTAACCGACTTGTCAAGATTGCCACGAAATAAATCAATTTCTAGTATAGTCTTGTAGAATGGACCATTGCTTTATGTATATAAATGACCAAATAAAGAGTAAGATGTTATTTTATTAGTGATCACACCAAGACACAAATGGTGCATTGATATAAGAGATATGCTCTTACTTTTTGCATGCTTTTTTTTTCTTATATCTAACAAGCAAACCCCAAAGAAATTCCTTGCGTCTTTAAAACCAGGCTATGCTTACGCACCACCTGCAAACGCAAGGATCTTCAATGGACAATTCATCAATCACTTGCCGGGAACCAATCGAAGCGCCTTTGAGTTACAACCTGGGGAGTCACAATCGCACAAGCCATGGACATCGAGGATTCACCAAACCCCACCAACATGATGATGGAAAGCAAGGCCTTCGTACACGAGTGCCGGATGCATGTTGCTCATCACGCCCTCGTGGAACAATCTTCAAGACATGGGACTTCGTCTTTCGTGGATTGGGTTTCCATCGAATGTGCTTGCAATGGACATGCCTCCGAGCTCATATTATTACCCCATAGCATATGATCATGTTGGCCAGGGATCGCATGAGGGATATAACAGCAACAATGGCCCATGCATGAATGACTCAATGCCCCTCGTCACAGAAAATCGGGGTATCTTCGATCAAGATATGGGACTTCGTCATTCAGGATCGGGTTCATCATCGAATGAGCCTGCAATGGACATGCCTTCGAGCTCATATTATTACCCCATAGCAAATGATTATGCTGGCCAGGGATCGCATGAGGGATATAACAACAACAATGGCCCATGCATGAATGACATCAATGCCCCTCTGTGGAACAATCAGGGTATCTTCAATCAAGATATGAGACTTCGTCATTGAGGATCGGGATCATCATCGAATATGCCTGCAATGGACATGCCTCCAAGCTCATATTATTACCCCATAGCATATGATCATGCTGGCCAGGGATCGCATGAGGGATATAACAACAATGGCCCATGCATGAATGACATCAATGCCCATCATGCTAGTGCTCATGAAGGACCGATCTACCCAGAGCTTATGTCCAACCATGATAATCATCATCTGTCATCAACAAGATCATCAATTCATGTTGGATTACAATACGACCAATTTCCTTCCAAGCGAGTACATGATGAATGTCGATGAGACGGAAAAGTAGAGTTGTTTTGGAGGTGACAAGCCATCCCATTTCATGCCTTAGAAGAGATCGAGCCTTACGCATGACGCCGTATTCCTTTCATTCCACCGCTTGTTCCAATGAAATTTTATGTCTGATAGATTCTTCTTTTTCAGTGTTATTAGGACTAGAATTTGTCCTCAATAATGATGATTGAGAGCTTTTAGTGTTTTAGTGGAAGAACAGGTCCAAGTTTTTGCATTATTTATTGTAAGAAAGAAGTGGAAGTTCTGGACTATTTGATCTAATTTTTTTTTCCAGATGTGTCTTCTATTATGGAGAACATGGGGACTACAAAGAATCACCTTTGCATATGGTATCAATTTTAAGTTCACGAATATCCAACACATGCATATACACATCACGTGCGACACATCAAATTTTAGATATTCTAGTCGCTTTTTTTCCTTTGTCAGAGATTATAAGTTTCAAATAGATTTCGTCATTTATCTTCATGTCTATTTTATTTAATTGGAGTTTGGGTATACGTATGCTTCGACCATGTAAGAGGAGAAAATGATCCACCAATATCATGTTCCCGACAAAATCATAAGTTAAGTCAGTCTATTTAGAAAATTACGTGATGATATATAGCTATAAAGCCCTTGTAATATTTTTTTTGCAAAAAAACCTTTGTAATGAAAAATCCAAAAAGTTGACCTGGAAAAGAATTCGTCATTTTTAAAATATCATAAACACAAAAATCTCTACGCAGATAACAATGAGCACTAGTATTTGAGCACTTTTAATTTTTCTTTATGTAGAGAAATATAAGTTCTGTTCTGTTTTGTTTATTGTACTTGAGCATGTCTCCACGTCAACTAACGCCATTAGCTACATCGAGAAATATAAAATATAAAATATAAAAAGGGCTACGCGAAAAAATATCGCTTAAGCATTTCTTTTTCTCCTATAATGCTGGATTGGAAGCTTTTTTTTTGCTCAATTATGAGCACTAGTATTTGAGCACTTTTAATTTTTCTTTATGTAGAGAAATATAAGTTCTGTTCTGTTTTGTTTATTGTACTTGAGCATGTCTCCACGTCAACTAACGCCATTAGTTTTTTTTGTTTTTATGGAAAGACTACATCGAGGGAAATTTAACAATATCAATGAATAAATTTAATAAAATGAAAATTCAAGAACCACGAGCTCAATAAAAAGTATGCTTGACAAGCGAAATTTGATAATTTCAGTGACACATATCATTTGTAGTCTTGACGTGGAATTTTCTTTCATATTGTCTGGAATCCATATCTTAAAAATTGAAAATATTCCTGATTTTGTATGCTTGATGAGTGCCATGATGCATATTTAAATGGATCATATTCAGACACATAATAACAGTCTAGTTATGACAGTCAATTTTTTGTATTTTGGGTCGAAAGTTATGACAAGTCATTTAATTAACTGATTTTGAGATCGAATTTTGTATTTCTACTTTTATTTGTAATAAGAATTAACTGACTAGTATATTCTTGATAAATAGTTCAATAAGACAAATAACAGAGCAGAAGTATCTAGAAATGTGCCAAGGAATGAAGCAAATATAGGCATGCTAGAAAAGCTCAGTAAGATGTGGTTTTTAATCTGTAGTTACTGAAACTTGATGTAGGAATACTAGACAAACAACCCAGTGCATGCATCTTCAACATCTTATGTGGTGAAGTATAAGAAAACTTAATTCTGTTTAGAGTTGGTTTTACATGATTATCAATCTTTTGATATGTTAGGAATGCCTTATTATCCAACATTTTGCTAGGTTAATCACCCCATGCCACTCTCCCAAGCGAGTCAGATTTAGCTAGAGCCAAGTCCGCTTTCTCGAAATCAAGTGCCGGTCTCGTTGCTCTCAAGGAGTCTCGTCGAATGGCTCATCAGTAGCCCTGAACGAGCCAAAAGGGAGTATAGTCCAAGGGCATTCTTGCTTCGGCTCATCAAGACATTCTAAATAAAGCCGTCGATGCAGAGGTAGTTTATGCTTATGAAGTTTAGGTTTGAGAGAAACTGAAAAAAAACAAAAAAAGGTTATGCCTTTCCACCATATTTCTTGTATAGTTTGACTAATTCAATAGAGCTGAACACTCGACTATAGTCAATTCATCTCGCTTCCCGCGTTTTGTCATCGAGCCTTATATGCTGCATAGGCCAAACAGGGAAAACTCATCAAAACCAGGAGGGCCAAAATAATTTTGTTTTTCATGAGCATATATTGGACCAAAGTAGGCATCCAATAAAATTATAAAAGATTGACCCCACCAAAAAGATACTTCAAAATTTAAATGTAGATAAATTAGGCGAAAATTAAGGAATTAAAACTAAAAGAAAAATGCTGAGCTAAAAGGCCCCATAAAACTCCAAACTGAAACGGTGGCTTTCCAACTAAAATTTTCTCAAGGAAATTGCTTAACTTGTTTAACTGGTTTCCAGGAGAAATTAAAATTCAAAACTCTTACTTGGTAGATTTCCTCAAATTTCACTAAGTGAGATTAAGGGGGAAAAAAACAACATAAAGAAACATGTATTATTGGGTAGGATTTGCTTGCCGCAAGCAAATACATGTAGTGGGATTAACATAGACAATAATTTCCACGATTGAAAAAAGGGAAACAGCCTAAAGGAAAAATATATATAATTTCTATAATTATAAGGAGGGAAAATTCCACAAAATGGCAAAAGTCCCTTCATTTTCTCAAATAATGGCCGGAAACGGATCTTGTTTCAAATAAGAGCCTAAAGTAATTATAGTTGTTTCAAATGAGGCCCTCGCCTCACCGGATGTCGACTAGCTAAACTCTTCAATCGGTTAAGGGCATTTTTGTCCAAATTTTCTTTTTTCTTTTTCTTTTTTATCTTTTATCTTTCCTTTCTTTTCCTGGTTCTTCTTATTCCTCTTTGCTGGTGGTCAATCAGCCACCGGCAATGCCCATAGAAGATTAGGTGAGGGTTGCCCTCGCCTGATCCAGTGAGGGGTGGCCTTGCCTAGGAGTGGCGACCCTCACCCTAGAGGAGGTCACCCTTGCGGTCGTCCATGAGGCCACCCTCACTAGATCTAGCAAGGGTTAGCCTCACCAATGGCCAGTGAGGGTCATCAAGCCCTTGTCGGTCTTGCGAATGGCCACGAGAGGCGATCTTCCCCAAGGTGAGACCACCCCTCACCTATGGCTAGTGAGGGCGACCCTCGCTCAGCCCTTTGTGGGCATCGCCGATGGTCACTCGGCCACCGATGAAGAGGAAGAAGAAGAACTGCAAAAAAAAAAAAAAAAGGAAAGGAGAAAAAAGAAAAATGGTAAATGACAAAAATGTAATTGATCGCTAGAAAGTCAAGCCCTCATTTGAAGCAAACATAACTACTTTAGGCATTTATTTGAAACAAAGTTTACATCAAACCATTATTTAAGAAAATATGGGCTTTTGGGCCCTCTTTCGAAATTTTCCCTTATAAGGACGAAATAGGGTGGCAAATCATCCCATTTTGTTAAATTAGTGCTAATTATTTGTGTCATTTCATTTCTTGATGATATTTCAATGTGACGACAAAAAGAATTTGATTTATTGAAAATTTGTGAAAGATGTCAAACTCAAATCAATTTTAAATTAATTGCATTGTTCAATGTCAAGTTCAATTCAAATTAAGGTTTCTCAATAAATTCATACCGTATTCAAATCGTGCTTGCTTTTTGTAAAAAAAATTATGATCCCTAGTATATTTATGCTCATTTTAAAATGATTTTGAAAAAAGAAATGGAACCCCAATTTATCTTATATGATATGTGTCACAGCTCGAAGATCTAGACGGTCCAAGAGGGTTCCTAAACAACGCCATGACCGAATCTTGGAGGAACAAGCGACCCTCAACTGATATGTCTAAGTCTTAGAGTTTTCTTGAGTGGTCTAGAATATTCCTAGGTGCGGGCGATATAGTAATTATACACCTATATAATTAATGCGGGTAGGTGGTAGTTGGGGAGATACGATCTCCACCGTTAGATTGAAGAGAGATCTACGGATACGATTTGTCTTGTACTTGTATATATAGGGGTCTCCTCCCCCTCATTTGTAGATCTCATTCTACAAGAGTAATAGAATTCAGAGCTTCTTTCTAGAGTTTCTCTCTTTAGAATTCTTGTAAGTTTGAGTGGGAAATGCTGTTTCGGAGAAATCTTAAGGTCGCACGGGTTAAAGGGAACGCTAGATCGATCTACCCGTGGCAAAAATAATCTTAATGGTATCAACAATTTGTTAAGGACCTTTTACTTTAGGTTAATAAATAAATATTATAACAAGGTATTCCGAGAGCGAGACCGCGGAGATGCCCGTGTCCGCGATCATCCCCCAATCCGAGGCTTGATGATTATCTGACGGTGGGGCTTTCTCCGCGTATTTTGTGTGGAATTGATGCATCCTTCGGTTTATAACCTTTTAGAATTCCACATGTTTTAGAGTTCTCCGTTGTTTGAATGCGAGAGAGTCGGTGCAATGTGGTGCTAAAGAGCCCGGGAAATGATGAATTTTTTAATTCTAAAAGCAGTTGCATTTTGCTTTCTGTGAAGTTATGCATGCAAAAAAATTGCTGTACCATTTCTAATTCGAAGGAAAATTTTTCGGACCAAAATTGATGTCACTTGCATGATTGTAGCATTCACTTGAGTGTAATCGAATCTGTCTTTAAGGAGGTGACTTTGCTTAAAGTTGTCTGTATTTGATTTTCTTGACAGGGCCATACAGATTGTGAGAAAAACCAAGAAAGTGAAGCAATAGATAATTCAGAAAAGATTCTGGTGGACACATCGAATTTATCGGATTTTGTTGGCAAACCTGTTTTCCACGCGGAACGGATCTATGACCAGACACCAGTAGGAGTTGTAATGGGTCTTGCGTGGACTGCAATGGGTGGCTCCACCTTGTATATAGAAACTACTCAGGTCGAGCAGGGTGATGGAAAAGGGGCCCTCCATGTCACTGGACAGCTTGGGGATGTCATGAAAGAAAGTGCCCAGATTGCTCACACCGTTGCGAGGGCTATTTTGCTCGAGAAAGATCCGGACAACCCCTTCTTTGCCAATTCCAAGCTTCATCTCCATGTTCCTGCTGGGGCTACCCCAAAAGATGGGCCTAGTGCTGGTTGTACAATGATCACGTCCATGCTGTCGCTTGCCATGAAGAAGCCTGTCAAGAGGGACCTTGCGATGACCGGTGAAGTAACGCTCACAGGGAGGATTCTTCCTATTGGTGGGGTATGTTCTGTATAAGTCTGCCATTTTTATCTTTTGCATGCAATTGTCTACTACGTAGTGTATGGATCGTCTGAATTCACAGTGTCTTCATTGTGGTTCATTGTTGCTCATCAGGTCAAAGAAAAAACTATAGCAGCTCGGAGGAGCGAAATTAAAACCATAATATTCCCTTCAGCAAACAGGAGGGATTATGATGAGCTCGCATCCAATGTAAAAGAAGGCCTGGATGTGCATTTTGTTGATGACTATAGTCAGATATTCAACCTGGCTTTTGGGGAAGATGAAGCTGCAAAAAAGTGATCAGTTTGTTTATATTGCTTTGCCCAAATTTTTTTGCGCAGGGGAAGTTGCAGGAATCAAACCCAATTTTGTACAATATCTTAATGGTCACCCAAAATGCGGGAAGGAACACGAGACTCAATTGTTTATTGCTAGAATGGTAGGTACCTCTTGTTTTTGCCGCTTACATTCTTCACACATCTTATACCAATAAGAACAGCTTAATTCTTTGAGTTGATGACGTTTTAGGCCATTTAGGCCATTGAGGACCAAGGACTAACTGATTTACCGTGATCTCTGTTTTTCAGTTTCTCAGTTTATTACCTTTCTGGTGTCGCTGTGAATGTATAATCTCTGCGGCCCTTGTAGTTATTGTGTCACGTACTTTTCTAATTGTCTTTGAGTCTAGACCCTCGATCGGAAGTTCCATAATTGTATCTTGCCGAGAGTGAGTTGAATCTGCTTATTAGTTACATTATGCCTGTTTTGACTTTTGTTTTAAGCAGAAAGTTTTTGATGGCAAGAGTGGAAGTTAGAGGACCTGACTTATTATAGTTTCTAAGGTTTGCTTACTGGGTTGATCACCTTCGAGTGTCACAGGCTCTGAAATAACTAGCGCAGTGGTGTGATGAAGATTTTGGTGGATGGCGAACGCACTAAGGTGTCGTGGAGACACCCTGGTTGCAACATTGTGTACTTTTCCAGGGGTCTAGTTTTACTTGAGTTTTGAATATAATTCTTTGATGCTCTTCTTGTGGATGAAGGGTCTACATGGAGGTTTCATAGACCGAATCACTGAAATCTAGTTTCTTGTTCTGTTTATTTTATCGTTCGATCGCTTGTTTTCGCAACAATTGGATCGGAGTTAGGGTTGGGTGATTTGAAGCAAATCAATGATGATATAAGAAGGAAAAATGATAATCGATATATTTGATAGGAAGGATTTTGGTTTTTGAAATATACATACTAAGATTATCTGTATAAAAAAACTGTGCACTCATCCAATCTAGGAAGAAACTTGAGTTGATGAACAAAGCTAAATGGGAATATCTAAACTGACAAGCATTGGATGTTGTTTGGCTAATGTTGGCTTGTGACATTGCGTTTAACATTGTAAAAGAGAAGATCATTCTGGGTTTTTTATAATGTCCTGTTGGACATGTTCGAGAAGCCCTTTAGAGTCAATAAGGTCTAATTGGTGTGATGTTTATTCAACTTGAAGATGAGCAAAAGTACATCAATTGCTGATCATATTAATGAATTCAATATGAATTTAGTGGAAATTGACGTTGGAGATGACTTTTGTGTTTTGATTCTACTATTTTCATTGCTTGATAATTAGAATACTACTATTACTCGTTGGTAATTCCTCAAAGTTGACAAGTTTGACGTTTGATGGGAGTTATGATTTGGTTCTAAGTGAGGATATTTGTAAGAGAGAATCTAGTGAACTTATCTCTAGTCGATCACTAAGGTCTGGCGACCCTCTAGAGGCGAGGGCTAGCAAGGTCAAACTCATTGGTCATTGGTGGGCTTGACCTTGTTGTCTCTTGCCTTTGGCTAGCTAGAGGAAGAAGGAAGAATAAAAAAGAAAAAGAAAAGAAAAATGAATAAAATATTATTTAAAAATGTTTATGTAGCGTTGGTCACATCACGTAGAACAATTGGAGATCAATGTCAGTGATTTTCGGATAAAATTGATTAGATAATTTGAATTTACATAAATACAAAAAGGTTTGTGACTCAATTGACATAAAAAAAATTAGAATTATATTGGTATGATTGAAATATGTTTGTGACTTTTTGGGAATTGTTTCCTCTACATTGACTAAAACACGTTAATTTAGTGTTCGATTTATTTCTTTATTTTACTTATTTTACTGTTCAACTGCTTGCTTTCACAACAATTGATGTTCATTCCTATAATGAGATGAATAAACATACTCCTCATCCTGTCTCACTTAGGAGGGGTGGTTCGACACTGGGATTTTTGGGTCGTATTCTTTAGGTATTAGATATAGGCCGAGATATACATGCCTTAGCTATAGTCGGTTTTCTCTGAAGATAGCTGGTTTAGGGACATATTTCTGCAGTTTCTGTACTTAGAAGCTAAGGGCCATGTCAACTCTTTCCCTCACTTGGCTCGGGGACATGTTTATCTTTTTTCTTTGTACTACTTTAATTCTCAACTCACTTTCAAACTTCTATCCTTTCTCTTTGTAGGCATAAAAGTCGAAATCTAAGCTTGAAATTAATTGTTCCCACCTTAGCTCTCTTGAGAAGATGGGGATTCAAATCCTCCTAGGTGTTGTTCTACTCAAAATTGTTGAATGGGTTTACATGGATTATGTGAAGGTAAAAATAAACAAGAAACCGTAGATAAGTGAGAAAGGATAGGGAAAAAGGTACGTGGGAATGAGAGAAGATCTCCCCCCAGGCGAATCTGTTTACTAATCAAGAATGCAAACTGGGAAAATTAACAATCGTCCCTGCCATGTACGTTTATCTCATGTCCCGGCTTGGGACATCCTTCTAGCGTCCCTATACGCCGACACAAAGGGGCCACATCAGTTGTCGGCTACGGAATGCTGTGATAAAACACGTTCCCGGACTTGAAGCAGCGACGAGAAATGAACGCTCCTAGGGAAAGTACAGGGGCGCTACTGAAACGTCCCAGAACTGCGGTGTTTTTGGCAACTCACCGTTCGATTCTTGCCAAAGTCAGAAATGGAGAAAGTCACGAGAGCCTCAGAAAACATCCTCGGAAGCGCAGGGGTGTTTAAAATACATCTATGTCGTGCTTAACAAATGCCCCAATTTAACCACCCACCTGGGTAGTGTTTCTGGTTCGCACTTTCTTCCTCTCGCAAAAGGTCGAGAGTTCGAATCCCAGCTTCGTCATAGGGTGACTTACTTGGTTGCATGTGTGTAGTGGCTAGTACGTGCGACCCCGGGTTTTACTTCCCTCAAGTTGGATGCGGGGTTCCTTGGATCATAAAAAAAATAAAAATGCCCAAATTTACAGCTTTCCCTGTAGTGAATGTCAACGCCGTTCAAGGGAGAACCTTTCCATTTTTATGACTTGGTCGCTTAGGAAACAAAATGAAGAAAGGATATGTTGGATCATGTCTCTTACTCGCAACAGACGGAGCATATGAAAGAATCAGATTGCATTATTTTGACAAGTTTCGAGACATTGTTACACTCTATTTGAAAGTTTTAATCAAGCGATAGATGACAAAATAATACTAGACATACCAACTGAAGTCTGGAGCAGCTTCTTAAAATTTTTCAAGTGATCTGATACTCACTTTATCGAACAGCTCATTCATCACCATAGATGCAACTTCATTGATCTGTAAATGAGTAATCCTCGTATCTAAGTTGACAATCCTTCAGCTGAAAAGTAGCCCCAAGTCTTGATGGGCATCCTTTTCTGATTAGACCAGCCGCAGCATTCAAACAGTTGGCACAAAAATATATCTCAATCTCTCCATTGCACGCTCCATGGCCATAAAAGGAATTGAGGATTTAAGCATTGCCATCTTCTACCTGGAATGTGAAGTAGCGACTGTAACCCGAAAGTGGAGTTTGAGTAATCAAAGTCATGGAAAACTTGTTCCAAGGCATCGTGGTATTATGACTCGTCATTCCCCCACCGAACCCAATGGAATTGCAACCAGAGGACACCACCGTCAGATCCAGATGAGATCGGGCAACCTTGTCGTAAAGATAGGATAACACAAACACCAGAGTTGCAATCCTCTCGAAAGAACTCATCTTTTTGTTTCTCTTTTTCTCAGTGCTCTACCTTTCTTTGTAGAGAAGTTGCGGAATGTTGAAGGCGCGGTCCAGTCCATGCTATATATAAGATGTTCTTGTTTCTGTCCTTTTCCATCAGCAATGACGGAGGAATCTACTGTATCTAGTTTTAGTCGCACAATCCCAATTTAGGGGTTTTTTCCCTTTGCATAAGTACATGTTCTTATCCATTCGGTCTGCAGATTCTTCTTGTTTGTGTAAGTATAACCTCGTGGAGTTCGTTCTTCCAATTTCTTCCAACCAGGCAACCATTAACAATTAGGATTTTCTTGCACCAGTGAAAACTAGGGAAATCTGCAAATGATCCTCTTTTGACAATTGGTGCCAGTTTATAAAATTATTTGTCCCTCCGCCATAGATTCCCTTTTTCAAAGTCCAAAAATGGTGATCTCTCCTAGAATCCAATCAAATTAGTGGCCATTAAATGGGTGAGTCGGGTTGAAGATGGTTTGGCCCAAATTGATCTATGTAATCCGTTTTGACCCATTTCTATATAGCAAATAATTTAATGACCTATACTCAACCCGACTCATATTTGACTCATATTATTAATATACTTCTCTATTTTATCTAACATATGAATATCCATATTCATCTTGTTAATCAATTTTAAGTTTGTCATGTGTATATGTTATTTGGATAAAATCGCTATTCCAACTATAAGATGCTAAAGAATTTGGCTTTCAAAACTGCATAGAATTTTTCAATTTTTGTAAGTTAACACTATGCAATGAATTTATAAGATCACAAAAACAATAATGTGGAGGAACTGAAATTTTAATTAAATGGAAGTTAGTTATCGAAAAAGAAGAAATATGTTGACTATGGATTGTAATGATAAGAAATAAATATAATACTAAGTAAAAATAACAATATAAATTGCAACCAAAGAATGATTTACTTCAATAACTAACAAACAAAAATTACAAGATTAATAAAAATAAAGAATGATTGGGAAAAAAGAAACCATCTTGATATTTGTAATAAAGGTGAAGTCAAGCCCATCTTGTGGGCCCACTAAGACTTCTTTGACCATGGAACCATTCGACAAGTTTATTATTTTCTCTTAGAGAATAATGAGAGGATCACAAAGGTGGATTAGTTTTGGGTAAACTATGAACCCATTTTATACTTATATTATTTGGGTTTTGCTATTCTAAATACAATACATTTACTGAATATAACTAATCCACGTAATAACTCGGCCTATTATATAAGGGTTGAGAATTAATTTGGGACCTATTTTGACAGATTTAAGCAACAACATTGGACTTGTCACTCTCGGCAACTATAAAGCCTTGGCTTTTCATTGAGCCATAGATCGCTTGAACAATTTCCCTTCCTTATATGCGCGTGCGCACACAAGCAATTTGCATATTGAAGCAAATCATTCAACAATTGCTAGTGGCTTCTTTAAATTGAAACTAATAGTTTTACAAGAACTTTACTAGCATAATAGTCTTTGAGCTACTATGAGAATAACAGTTTGTTATGAGCCATAAATTCTCGAATAAGCGAACCTCACAACAATTCATAATTCTATGTCTGATTTTTTGTGATCCATCATAGATTATTATTATCATAGTAGATTAAAGATAGTTACTTAATCTTTACTAGTTCTACATTTTGTTGACATCTAAATTTTGACGACTCGATTATTCATTAATTGTATAGAAAATTAGCAACTAATTTCAACCCCTAAACAAAAATATTAGATCTAAATTGCATAACGTATAGTTTTAGGAGCATTTATCATTTAGCATATTTCAATTAATTACATGTGCATTGGATCGGCGGTGAATGAGTTTAACAAGATGGTTTTGAATCTAATTGAACTGGAGTTGATGGTCTCAAGTAGGAAGTCCTAAACTTAAAGCCCATGAGAACACGAAAATTTGGCTCAGCTCATCAATCCTTTCTATGCAATCAAAGTTTGCATATGATAGGAAAGATTGCAATATCTGGTCAAGGGACATTCGTATATGGAGGAAATAAGGTAAGAATAAAAATATGAGGTTTTAAAGATTTCTCATGAGGTTATGTATTTGACCGAGAAGGGGGTAACATTCGTTGAAAATATATCTTTATTAGCATAAAGCAATCTTGGTTGAAGGTAAAAAATGGAAATCGTGATACTCTTGGAAGAGGCCCTGCAATCTATGCAATGTTGACAGATGCGAGAAGAAGAGAGTATAGTAGAGGAGCTCTTTCACGAGAGAAGGGGGACGACACAATTCCACACACGGCCATTAGAAAGAGAAATCGTGAGTGGGCACATTGGAGAGCATAGAGGGACGCGGCCATGAAAGAGAGGAAAAAGTCTTCTTTGTCCATCCTCGGCCAAGACGTTCCTCCTGTTGCGTCACCCTCCACTGCACTGTCGTCACAGCTCGTGCTGCACCTCCCCCTCAAAGCCTTGCGACGTTGAACGCCGGGTCGCTGCTGTTCCCTACCACCACGACTTAGCTGCCTGATGCCACACACAGCCTGCGCCTAGCCATGTCGAGCCCTCTGCTCGCGACATGAGCCTCATGCGTAGTCACTCATCCTTGTCGCCTCACGAACCGCTGAGCCGCTGCACCTGTTTCTTAACAACCAGCCAAGGTCCTCCCCCAATCGTGCTCTGATTTTCCAAGGCGACGAGATTGCTCATCGACTTCCCTTTTGAGGGTGGCTAGCAAGAATCACTTAGAGGGGGTGAATAGGTGATATAAGAAAATCTTTTACAAAATAAAAATGCGGAATAAACTAGTCGAGATAGAAGTCTGAATGTCAACAGAAATAGCACGATTCAGAATTCTAAACAATAATCAGATTCTATAACAATATTCTAAATCTGCTATATGGAAATTAGACTTTAGAAGCACCCATCATGTGTGCACTAAATCATAATAATCAATAAGAGATTGATGGATAAGAGAAATTGTACATGAATATTATAGTGGTTTGGTTTATATCAAGCCTACGTCTACTCTCCCACGCTAACAGCCTACTGCTTGCATTCCACTATATGATCAACAAGATATTACAACTTTGAGTGCAAATACTAACGATAGATCATACTATCTCACTAAGTCATTCTTGTGCACTTCTCTCACGATTACAAACTTTTTTAAGCTCACGAAGGGCAAATGTATAATTGAAGTGCGCCCAAACTTAGGAATTATAGATTCTACACTTCGTCTCTTACTTGCTCTTCGATCCCTTGATCTCCTTAAATACTCTTTCACTTCCAAATTAACTATTGGACAGTATAAAGACGATCGTTTTCCAATCTACCCGTTGTACAAAACTGTATCAAGAAGATTTGGTAGCTGTTAAGTGACAGAAGTAGAATCTAGGTTTTCATAAGTTAAGCTTCTTCGTTAGGAAAATTTTTATCTTTGGGATCCAATTGCCAATCAATTAGACTGAGTCAATCAAATCTATTTTGGTATAGAATCTAAACCAGATTACTAGCTGTTACATGTTCTGGGTTTGTGTCTAGACAATTTGAACTTGCTTCATTCTAACATTAAGTTCTGAACTAAATTCAGTCTGAACATATGTTCGTTCTGCTCTTATGTTGTTCTGAACCTATTATGGACATGTTCTATTTGTATGTAAAGTTTGAGTCTGTTTCAATTGAAGTAGACTTCTCAGTCTGTACTTGAGTCTAAACGTATTTATCCTCAGAGTCTGTGTCTAATATATTTATTTTTAAAGTCTGAACAGATTTAGTCATAGAATCTGGACTTTGTACAATTTCAACAATGAGTCTATCTTCTGGTTCTTCAAAGTATATTCCTTGATAATGTTCTTTACATGTTCTATCATCTGCATAACGGTTTGTGTGTCTTTCACCTATTTACTCAATCATCAAATACATTAACATCTTTTGATTTATTTTGTTCTTCAAAACATCATAAGAGATTTCCCTAACACTTTTATTGCCTGCATCCTTGTTGCGACGCCTTGCTGCCGGCGTCTCTTTCACAATTTCTGGAGTCCACTTATTTCCGACAGTGAATTTTGTTGGTCAACTCGGAGATGCTTGCTGTCCAGGTGTCGTTGTTCTTGCTACCAAATAGGCCGAAGTGTCTTTTAGAAGACAACTTGCTGCACTTTCAACAGTGGGAATTCAGTGTTGCCACCGCTCCAATTCAGCCTTGCCAGCTCATCCAATACCATTGACTTAAGTCCTGCAATATCACAAATCTTGGAAGCGCGCTTCCTTTCTCTTTTTGAGGAGAAATAAATAAAAAAATATGTATATATATATATATATATACGTATATGAGAGATGACGTGTCAATGTGCCTGGATTTACTTAACAAAATTAACTAAACTCGTGACTGGGGCATTTTGCGCTGTTGTCTTTGGCTCTTCTTCGAAATTTTCTTTTCTAGTAACGACAGAAATTCATAATTATCAAATAAAATTTGCTTGGGAAGATATAAATATAAATTAAAAGTATAAGAGTATTGACTTTTTTTCAAGCAACTTAAAATTTGCTTAAAAATAAGCTTTGACACATATTTGTGAATATAAGTTAGGAAAGCGTGGATTCAAAATGAAATAAGTACACTTCTAATACCGATATCTGGTCAAGTCTAACCGGGGATTAGATCCATGATGACAAAATAAAAAATTCTTCACATCCCAATATTACTCCTCTATATTATGAAATTTTAAGTTCAGTTTTCAAAGTACAATTTTGTTTACCATCTATGTTTTATAGAACTAAAAAACTAATTGTTTTTTTTTTTCCTTCAAGCATTTTACTAAATGGTACATGGGCCAAAAAATCAACACAGATCCAAAGCATGAAGATGCTTAAAAGAGTTTTGACGTGCGTATATTCTGTTTGAAAGTAAGCATTAACCAGCGTTCATTAGTGCCAAAGTCATACTTTAAACATGAAAATGTAAACTCCCTTGGTATATACTAATTAAATAAAGAAAGCTACATTCCAAAGAGAAATACACCAAGTCTTCCCTTGGTGATTCACTTTCGAGAAGGTTGCGACAGCAAGTAAAGAAGAAAAACTATATCTGAGGATTTGACCTCATTCTATCAGTTTCTAATATAGGATATGCTTGATGGTTATAAGTTAAAAAGGCACACCGACTTTATCTTTATGACATTTTAAACATTAAGTTAGAAAAATAAACAAAAATAGCTTCAAATTTATGGGTCACTTCTAGGTGGTTAGGACACTAGGAGTGACAATATTTTCGTACGGCGCTAACTTTGGTACCAAATTTTTTTTTTCGCTCACTTAAGTGCCACAAGTTTTAAAAAATATTCACTTGAGTGCCACTTTGCCAGAAAAGCTAACGTAGTCACCGGAAAATAATATTTTAATATTTTAATATTTTAATTGTTTTTTTTTTTTTTTTTTTTTTATTTTTTTAGGGCCGACGAGGGCCACCGTTGACCCTTGCCGGCCGTAGAACCCTCTCCGTCGGCCGCGAACACCTTGGGTGAGGCTGGTGAGGCCATCGAAGGCCCTAGGTGAGGCCGGCAAGGCCATTGATGGCTTCACCGCGAATAGCTTCACCCGCGACAGCAACGGTAAAGGCCAGGCGGCCCTTACCTAGATCTGGCCTTGGGCAAGGCTGCAATGGCCCTCGGCAGCCACGAGGAGGCCACGACGACCTCACCCAAGGCCTTTGCGGCCGATGGCGAGGGGGCCCTCGCCCAATTTGGGTGAGGGTTCCACGGCTGGCGAGGGTCAACGGTGGCCCTCACCGGCCCTTAAAATAAAAAACCAAAAAAAATAAAAAAAAAATAAAAATAAAAAAAATATTAAAATATTGTTTTCCGACGTCACGTCAGCTTTTCCGGCAGAGTGGCACTCAAGTGAATGATTTCACTCCGATTTGGCACTCAAGTGAGCGAAAAAGAAGAAGAAGTTTTGGCACCAAAGTGAGTACCGTACGAAAATTATGGCACTCTTAATATACTTACCTCGCTTCCAAGAGAACAAATCGTAGCGCCTTCAACTTATGACTCCGGCAAAGTCACAGTCCCATAACAAATGATCATGCCGGCTAAGGATCGCATGGGGAATATAACAACAACGAGCCGCGCATGAATGAGATCAATTCCCATCATGCTCATACTTAGGATGGGCTGATCTAACCATGATCCTCATCGTCACGATCATCAGATCAGTTCATGGTTGATTGAGATGCAGCCAATTTCCTTCCAAGGGAGTACACGAATGTAGATGAGATGAGAAAGGGGAGGGGAGTTGTTTCGGGGGTGACGAGCTACCCCATTTCATTTTCATGCCTTCGAAGAGAGCGAGCGCTCGTTGCGCTCGTTTTCCTCCATTTCACTGCTTATTCTATTGAACTTTGTATGTTTTCCGAAGTTAGAGACTTAATTTTGTCCTCCAATCATGGTGATGAAAAGGTTTTTCCATGCATCACTAACGTAGATACTTGTTTTTATGGGCCGATAATTTGGGATTGAGATTGTGCAGCGACTTAGGCTTTTTGGATAAATGGAGCACTCAATTCTCACTTGCTTATTAGGATTATAGAGAGATAGAGTTTTACAAGGATACTTTGGAGAGAATGTTTTATATTATTAAATGTTTAGAGGGATGCAAATGATGGGGAGAGAACCCTATACATACAAGAGTATATCCAAGAGGTTCTCTCATTATATCTAATGGATGAGATTGCATTCCCCATCTAACAACTACAAGCATTGAAGCTGAGAATACTTTAGAAGTCGTCATAATTACTGTCTCACCCGTCCATAAGAATGTTTCGAAAACCCTAGGCTACTCCGGACAATCTTCTTTGATCAAGCATGGTCCTTTGATAATGGGAAACCTCAAGACCGTAACGTCTAGCCGTGGGTCATATATAATTATATATGCATACATATTCATCCAAGAAAAACCATGTAAATTTTAATCCAAATCGAGTTCCTTTTCTGCAGCATTTCGCGGTGGTCTGAAGAAGATGATACTGGACATG
This sequence comes from Corymbia maculata, assembly GCA_014182735.1. Lineage (NCBI taxonomy): Eukaryota > Viridiplantae > Streptophyta > Magnoliopsida > Myrtales > Myrtaceae > Corymbia > Corymbia maculata. Next base: position 20,140,013 of record CM024683.1, on the reverse strand, counting down.
GTTGATCAATTATTGAGCGGTTCAAATTTGTGAGGAGGTTGGAAGCGTACAAGTTTTTGTTTGTAGATTTTGATTTGTGGTCAATCGAGAGTAATGAAGAAGCACTTGAACCACCGGTCGACAAGAAAAGTACCAAAAAATCCTAAACTTATTACATTTGTTCCAATTCAATCATAAACCTTTTAATTGAACTAATTTAATGCTAAACTTTTTCACATTAGTACCAATTTAGGACATAAATCGGTGAAGTGGATGTCAATGATCCTACATGGCATCACTAGTGTTACCGTGGACATTTTTAAATAATTTTTTGATAATTTTGATAATTTTTCCTTTTTTTTTCTTTTTCTCTTTCCTATTAATTTTCTTTGGACCGTGGCCAATATCAGCCATAGCCAGTGACTAGCCATAGGCAGGTGTCATTGAGGGTATTGTGGCTCTTGCTGGATCTAGCGAGGGTGGCCCTTGCCAAATCGGGCAAGGGATCGACCTTCGTCACTTGGGTGAGGGCAATCCTCATCAGAACTAGTGATGGCTCGACCCTTACCACTAGGGGAGGGTGGCCCTCATCAAGTCTAGCAAGGGCTTGACCCTTGCCGCTCCTACCAAGTTTGACAAGGGTCAAGCCCTCACTAGATCCAACAAGGGCCGCCCTCACCCAAGCCATGAAGGTCGTGCCCTCGTCGGTGCTTGCCTATGGCTCGTCATTAGCCATGACTGATATTGGCACAATCCAAAGACAAATAATAGAAAAAAATAAAAAATTATAAAAAAATGTCCACATCAACATTGGTGATGCCTATGGTGATGCCTTATAGAATGATTGGCATCAACATCGTCAATTTCCAACGTAAATTGATCAGATGGACTGAATTAGTATTAATGCAAAAAGGTTTAGGATTAAATTAGTTCAATTGAAAGGTTTAGGACTAAATTGGTACTAATACAATAAGTTTAAGATTTTGTTAATACTTTTCCAGCTGGTCGATGGGTTCTTAATTATGGTAGTAATGACCACGAGGGGGACAACAAACATGAAGGTGCATTTAATGCTATACCCTTCCTATGTGAGAAAAGGGAGGTGGGGGTTCGAATCTCTACACTTTCAAAGGAGCTAGGATGAGAACGATTTAGTTTCAAAAGTGAATTTCGACTCCCACGTTCTGCAAAGAAACAAAGCAAAAGTCTAAACGTTATAATATAATCCAGGAAAAGAAGCCATTTAGCCACCTAATACTTTCAAAATGGATTTCAAAGGAAAAAAAAAACGAAAGGAAAAAAAAAGAAATAAAACAGAAAAACAAGACGAAAAACAGCATTTTTTCAAAGTCAAACCGTGATACGAAGGATGGTTAATGATGATTGAATCACCATTTCAGTAACTTCATGCAAGACTTAGCCTAGAGGATCTTATTGCATTTTCACTTGAAGTCTAAGACTACATTGATTGAATTCAAAAGTCATGACAAAAATTAAATTCTTATAATAGGTTTAAGATTGAAATTGTAATTTTTCCTTCATAAGGCTATAAAGTTGCGAGAGTGAATTGCAATTTTCACTTGGTATTTAGTCCTCGATCACTCCTTGTACTATTTAATTATATTCCGTTAAATCCTTTTTAACTGTAGAGGTAAATTAATTCTATCTTCCACAGGATTGGAAGCTTTTCTCCCACAATTATGAGCACTAGTATTTTTTTTAGCAATAGTATTTGAGCACGTTTCCTTTTTCTTTATGCGGAGAAATAATTAAATAAATATTTGGTAGCATGGGGAATGAGATGACGTGTGGATGTGCTTAGTTTTACTCCCAAAATTAGCTAAACTTGTGACTGGGGCATTTTGCGCTTATGTCGTTGGCTCTTCATCAAAATTTTCCTTTTTTGGTAATAACAGAAATTCATAATTATCAAATAAAATTCACTTGGGAAGGTATAAATGTAAATTAAAACTATAAGAGTTTCGAGTTTTTTTCAAGCAACTTAAAAATTGCTCAAAAATAAGCTTTGACACATATTTGAGAACATAAGATAGGAAAGCGCAGATTTAGAATAAAACAAATACACTTCTAGTCCCGATCATATTTGGTCGACTCTAATTGGGGTTTAGATCCCAATATTAGTTCTCTATATTCTGAAATTTTTAGTTCAGTCTTCAAAGTATGATTTTGTTTACAATCTAGGTTTTATAGAACTAAAAAACTAATACTTTTATTCCTTCAAGCATTTTACTAAATAGTACATTGGCCAAAAAAATAAACATTGATCCAAAGCATGAAGATGTCTAAAATAATTTTGTTGTGCGCACATATTGACTGAAAGTTAGCATAAAACGAACAATGTTCTATTGGTACCAGAGTTACACTTTAAACATGAACATGTAAAATCCCTTAGGCTGCATTTGGTAATCAAGATAAAATTCATTTATCATAACCTGCGTTTGATACCTGTTCAAGGCAGTATAAAGTTGAATGTAAGGGGGATAAGCCAAATAAAATTATCCCATTGGAAATGTGGGATAAATGTGGATATGATTTCTAATTTTATAATAGGAAAGTTATTTTTCTCAAAACTAAACTTTTTAAATTAACAAATCTGAAATTATATTTCAATATAGATAATATTTGAATTCTAATATAAGAGATTCAAAATATAAAAAATTATTTTTTAAAAATTTAATCTTATTTTTATTTATATATTTGAATTTAATTCTATCTTATAATATAAATTCAATATTAAAAAATATATATATTTATTACAAATTCTAGGTGTTTTAATATTTTAGGTATATTTGTACTGTTTTCCATTTAATAAAATTTTATTAGAGAATGATAGAGGGTGAATAAAGAATTAAAAAATATAATAATAAAAAATAAAAAATAAAGCAAACAAGAGTGTCGCGATAGATTTTTACCATTTTCATTTGTAAAATTTGTGATTCCTTTATATTAATATATTGTTTATACCAAATAATATATATATATATATATATATAATATATATAATATGATATAAATATATCCGATTTTATCATTGTAATTGCCAAATATTGGATAGGATATACCATAGATTTCATATTTTCTCATATTCAATTCTATCCTACTTAAAATCCAAACTACCAAACGTAGTCTTAATATATATTAATTAAATAAGTAAAGAAAGCTACATTCAAAAAGAAAAATACATCGAAAACATAAAAAAAGAAGAAATACTATTTTTGAATATTTGACTTCATTTGCTCCAGAATTTCTTAGATAGGATAAGCTTAATGGTTAAAAGATAAGTTAGGAAGGCACACCCAACTTTATCTTTGTGACATTTTAAACATTGGGTCAGAAAAAAAAAAAAAAGCTTCAAATTAGTTGTCGATACGCCTTACATTGAGAGTATTGGGACTAAAAGAATCACGTTGCATATTTATAGATTTTAAGTGCAAATAATACCCAACACATGTGATAGGTATATAATGGACTACTTATCAAAGTTCACATATTCTAATTTTTCTTTTGTTAGAGATAAATTCTTGTATTTTTCAAACTAGATTCCGCTATTGTAATTATCATAGTTTTTAGGGTTCAACAAGAGTTTGTATATTCTTAGACCCTTCCAATGTTTGACTGATGGGACATCCCACAATCATCCTCTGTACCTTCGAAAAAATTAAATATATGTCACAAAATTATGGTGGACAAAATAGTTAGGAAACCTTTGCGAAAGAAAACCAAAAGCTGATAGGGCAAGAAGTGCTTGAAAGTTTCATATATATATTTTTTTGGCAGCTTTACACTGCAAGGGCGAAAAAAAAATGTCTAAAAACTTGAAAATATTTGAATCCAAGATTTCCTATTTTGTGACATGTAAAATTTTTTATTACCACTTTCAACTATTCTAAAAATTCAAACTAGTAAACAAATGAGTAGCATAATATTTAAATATTCTAATAATCTAAAACACAAAATTTAAAATATTTTTTTCCACAAACATATATAATATAAAGTCAGCAATAAATTCAAAATTTACTCTCATCTTTTTCTCAATGTCGAAAAAGGAGAGCCCACCCTCGAATTTGTTTTCTTTTTCTCGTTCTCTCCACGTTTACATTTCCTAGTCCTGCAATAGTTCATCTCTTCAAGCACTTTTCCCAACTCCTATTCAAATCCCTTCAAAATCACCCGAAACAATTCTTGTTTCACTTCAATCTCCTAAAGAAAGGAAAAATTCAAAATTAGTGCGTTAGAAAAAGGGAAAAATTGGAGAAATAAGAGACGGAAATCCTATTAACTTATTATTTTTATGAGAATGGGGTAGAGAAGAGATAAATCTTCTATCCCTATTTCCAATGGCAAATTACAAACGAAAAAAAGAAAAGAAAAGAAGAAAACTCTCAAGTTTGGTTTGGACAAAAGGGGAAACAGGCTGTTCGTTGACTTTAGAATCCATACGGCACTAGGACTCTTTATAGAATCCATACGGCACTAGAACTCTTTATAGAAACCCAATACTACTTGAATTCTATTTTTCCTTTTTCAGTTTGTTATCCAACCAAACGTCCCCTCAAGCTTCTTCCCCTCTTCCTCTGGCTTGATTATAAGTAGAGCTCCTTCAATCGTTTCACCTTTTGATTGAGTAGGGTTAGTTTCCTTGGCTCTCGTGCGGGTGTTTTCTGGGGGCTTCTGCGGCCATTAAACTTCCTGTTTTTCTTGGGATTTTCTCTTCTGCAATTGAAGAGAAAGAAAACATGGCGAGGTAACGGAGGCCAAGAAGACTTCTTGGGCTTGTGGAGCGATATAGAGTTTCCGTCACTTGAGCAGGTCCTTCTGCTGGATTTTCCGATGGCCGAACCTGTGGATGATGGTGTTGATCATCCCGGTGTTTCTGGGGCACAAGATAACAATGCAGAAGCCCCTGCAGATCGCCCGGGTGTTTCTGGGGCACAAGATAACAATGCAGAAGCCCCTGCAGATCATCCGGGTGTTTCTGGTGAACAAGGTAACAATGCACAAGCCCCTGCCGATCGTCCGGGTGTTTCTGGTGCACAAGGTAACAACGCACAAGCCCCTGATCAGCAGAGTGCTCAAGCAGTACATGTGACGCCACACGCACAGGCCCCTAATCAGCACAGTGCTCAAACAGCAGTTGCGACACCTCACACACAGGTTCTCTCTCTCTCTCTCTCTCTCTCTCTCTCTCTCTCTCTCTCTCTCTATGTTGAGGGTTTTTAAGAACGTGATAGTTAATTAGACTTTTCAGAAGATATACATGGAATATGTAGGGTTTGTCAATGACATAATAGTTGAATCAGGTCGTAGAGAATTGGTTTTGGTTGCTGGTTAGATATGTTCTTTGCATCTGAAATTTTGATTAACTGCAAGTGAAAGAAATAACAAGTTACGGCGCCTGTGCATGCTTGACGGTGCATGGCATGGATACGTACACTGGGCACTTGCTTACTGGAAGATTTTTTTTTTTCTCCCGGTGACACGATCTGCGACTTGTTCAGGGCGATTCCAACGTAACTCTTGAGTCTTTGACCCGGCTCAACTCGAAACCAGAGAATACAATCTATATGCTCAAGAAAACTGAAGCCAGGTTTCGTGAGAGACAAGTCGATCCTGGAACATGTAAAGGAGAGAAGTTCAAGGCTACAAGCGAACCGTTTAATGTGCTCAGGATTGGTAAATACGAGGTATCTTTTACCTTATATGCGTATGTGTGAACGTGTATGTGAGAAGTTTCCATTCCGTCGTCAAATCGGATTTCCTCTTTTGGAATTGTCCCGTGGTTTTCATGTGGAGATATGTGCAGGTAAGACCTCAATACCCGTCGAATTTGATGGCGAAGTGGTACTACGTGAAGAAACGGCTGAACTGGGAGATACTCGAACACTTTGTGAAGAAGAAGATTGAAATAAGCTGGTCGGATATTTCAGCAATAAGAGTTGAATACGGCGGCAATGTGGAAATTCTCGAAATTGAGGTGTAACCCTTAACCTTAAATTATGCTTGCTCCAAATTTCTTTTCCATGATTGTGGATTCAACGATATTTTCATTAAGTCATCTTCTTTGCCCTTTCCACGTTCCTATAGTTGCGTAAGAAAGGTATGAAATCGCTAACTTCTCAATTTCTCATCATAAGCTTTATATTCCCATGTCAGGAACTTCATGTTCAAATCATCTACCATGAATGTGCGGAGCTCTAGCTCTATCAGCTTTACTGTTTCAACGTTTACTTGATATATATACATAGCGTGTGCTAACACATCAAGCTTACTCTCAGTTATCCAAGCCGCCTCATTTCTACTGCGAGGCCGAAATGCGCCCCAGAAAGCATACAACTTGGAAGCCGTGTTCCGATTTCACTGATGGTCAAGCTTGCACTTACAGGTACATCATGCCATCCCGATCGAAATTGGTCGACCTCTTGATTGCCATCTATTATCAAATACCTGTTTTGACATAGAAAAGAGATTCGGACAATACAACCCCTCTAATTAATCTCTAATTCAACAGCAAGTTGTCGAGTATATAGGGTGATTTATATTGTGTTTCTTTCTCTTTGGTTCCCCTTATAAGGAGGCACCATCTTGAGTTTCCTCGAGGCATGCTGGAGAAAAACATGGAACCGCTCTTCTTATCGGACTCTCGTTTGAGGGAGCTGAGCAGAAGGCCATTCCCAAGTTCGGGAAGTCCGTTCTTTGAGGATTGTATCACTGATGCACCGCAATCAGCAACTCATTTTATAAACCCTGAATTGATTCAACTTCACCATCAGCCTCATCATCAGCTTCCTCCTAATCATTCAAGTGCTCCTACGTGCATGGCCAATGATGAATTCATGAATTTGATTCGAGAATACAAGAGACAATCGGCGAATCATCAAATGCCATCTCCTGGAAATTCACTCGCTACACAAGTCTCAGGTACTTTAAAATTAGTGACTTCCCATTCGGCTTATAATTTCCAAATTCATGTTCTTTCACTTCATTAAATTTAGTTATATACATGACGTACATCTTATAATAGAAACCCATATTCGCATATTAACGTGATTGTAGCAAATGTTAACATGATAAAAAAAATCTTCGAGTTCGGATCAGTTTGCACCATAAAAGGGGGAAACTTCACTAATTTGATCCTAAAATATTACCTTATTAGTATTCTTAATTTGATGTGATTAGTACTTGCTTTAGTAAATGACATTTTTTCTCTAGATGCGTCCCGGTGTGGATGGTATCAACAATTTGTTAAGAACCTTTTACTTTAGGTCAATAAATAAATATTACAACAACCTATTCTATATAGGTGATAATGAGTAACTATATGACTTGTCAAGATTGCCACGTCGCTAAATAAATCAATTTCTAGGATAGTCTTGTAGAATGGACCATTGCTTTATGTATATAAATGACCAAATAAAGAGTAAGATGTTATTTTATTAGTGATCACACCAAGACACAAAATGGTGCATTGATATAAGAGATATGCTCTTACTTTTGCATGCTTTTTTTCTTATATCTAACCAAAGCAAACCCCAAAGAAATTCCCTTGCGTCTTTAAAAACCAGGCTATGCTTACGCACCACCTCCAACCTTGCCGAGAAACGCAAGGATCTTCAATGGACAATTCATCAATCACTTGCCAGGGGAACCAATCGAAGCGCCTTTGAGTTACAACTCTGGGGGAGTCACAATCGGCATAAGCCATGGACATCGAGGATACGATCACAGCAGCAACCCCACCAACATGATGATGGAAAGCAAGGAGCCTTCGTACACGAGTGCCGGGATGCATGTTGCTCATCACGCCCCTCTGTGGAACAATCAGGGTATCTTCAATCAAGACATGGGACTTCGTCTTTCAGGATTGGGTTCATCATCGAATGTGCTTGCAATGGACATGCCTCCGAGCTCATATTATTACCCCATAGCATATGATCATGTTGGCCAGGGATCGCATGAGGGATATAACAGCAACAATGGCCCATGCATGAATGACATCAATGCCCCTCTATGGAACAATCAGGGTATCTTCGATCAAGATATGGGACTTCGTCATTCAGGATCGGGTTCATCATCGAATGTGCCTGCAATGGACATGCCTTTGAGCTCATATTATTACCCCATAGCAAATGATCATGCTGGCCAGGGATCGATTGAGGGATATAACAACAACAATGGCCCATGCATGAATGACATCAATGCCCCTCTGTGGAACAATCAAGGTATCTTCAATCAAGATATGGGACTTCGTCATTCAGGATCGGGTTCATCATCGAATGAGCCTGCAATGGACATGCCTTCGAGCTCATATTATTACCCCATAGCAAATGATTATGCTGGCCAAGGATCGCATGAGGGATATAACAACAACAATGGCCCATGCATGAATGACATCAATGCCCCTCTGTGGAACAATCAGGGTATCTTCAATCAAGATATGAGACTTCGTCATTTAGGATCGGGATCATCATCGAATATGCCTACAATGGACATGCCTCCGAGCTCATATTATTACCCCATAGCATATGATCATGCTGGCCAGGGATCGCATGAGGGATATAACAACAACAATGGCCCATGCATGAATGACATCAATGCCCATCATGCTAGTGCTCATGAAGGGCCGATCTACCCAGAGCTTATGTCCAACCATGATAATCATCATCGTCATCAACAAGATCATCAATTCATGTTCGATTACAATACAACCAATTTCCTTCCAAGCGAGTACATGATGAATGTCGATGAGACGGAAAAGTAGAGTTGTTTTGGAGGTGACAAGCCATCCCATTTCATGCCTTAGAAGATATCGAGCCTTACGCATGACGCTCGTATTCCTTTCATTCCACTGCTTGTTCCAATGAATTTTTATGTCCGATAGATTCTTCTTTTTCAATGTGTGGGACTAGAATTTTGTCCTCCAATAATGATGATTGAGAGCTTTTTTAGTGTTTTAGTGGAAGAACAGGTCCAAGTTTTGCATTATTTATTGTAAGAAAGAAGTGGAAGTTCTGGACTATTTGATCTAATTTTTTTCTGGATGTGTCTTCTATTATGGAGAACATGGGGACTACAAGAACCACCTTGCATATGGTATCAATTTTGAGTTCACGAATATCCAACACATGCAATATACACATCACGTGCGACACATCAAAGTTTAGATATTCAAGTCGTTTTTTTTTCCTTTGTCAGGCAGAGATTATAAAGTTTCGAAATAGATTTCGTCATTTATCTTCATGTCTATTTTATTTAATTGGAGTTTGGGTACTTCTGTATGCTTCGACCATGTAAGAGGAGAAAATGATCCACCAATATCATGTTCCCTGACAAAATCATAAGTTAAGTCAGTCTATTTCGAAAATTACGTGATGATATATAGCTAGAAAGCCCTCGTAATATTTTTTGCAAAAAAAAAACCTTTGTAATGAAAATCCAAAAGTTGACCTGGAAAAGAGAATTCGTCATTTTTAAAATATCATAAACACAAAAATCTCCAGATGCTACGAAATATAAAATATAAAATATAAAAATGGCTACGCGAAAAAATATCGCTTAAGCATTTCTTTTTCTCCTATAATGCTGGATTGGAAGCTTATTTTTTGCTCAATTATGAGCACTAGTATTTGAGCACTTTTAATTTTTCTTTATGTAGAGAAATATAAGTTCTGTTCTGTTTTGTTTATTCTACTTGAGCATGTCTCCACGTCAACTAACGCCATTAGTTTTTTTGTTTTTATGGAAAGACTACATCGAGGGAAATTTAACAATATCAATGAATAAATTTAATAAAATGAAAATTCAAGAACCACGAGCTCAATAAAAAGTATGCTTGACAAGCGAAATTTGATAATTTCAGTGACACATATCATTTGTAGTCTTGACGTGGAATTTTCTTTCATATTGTCTGGAATCCATATCTTAAAAATTGAAAATATTCCTGATTTTGTATGCTTGATGAGTGCCATGATGCATATTTAAATGGATCATATTCAGACACATAATAACAGTCTAGTTATGACAGTCAATTTTTTGTATTTTGGGTCGAAAGTTATGACAAGTCATTTAATTAACTGATTTTGAGATCGAATTTTGTATTTCTACTTTTATTTGTAATAAGAATTAACTGACTAGTATATTCTTGATAAATAGTTCAATAAGACAAATAACAGAGCAGAAGTATCTAGAAATGTGCCAAGGAATGAAGCAAATGTAGGCATGCTAGAAAAGCTCAGTAAGATGTGGTTTTTAATCTGTAGTTACTGAAACTTGATGTAGGACTACTAGAAGCAAATGTAGGAATACTAGACAAACAACCCAGTGCATGCATCTTCAACATCTTAAGTGGTGAAGAATAGGAAAACTTAATTCTGTTTAGAGTTGGTTTTACATGATTATCAATCTTTTGATACGTTAGGAATGCCTTATTATCCAACATTTTGCTAGGTTAATCACCCCATGCCACTCTCCCAAGCGAGTCAGATTTAGCTAGAGCCAAGTCCGCTTTCTCGAAATCAAGTGCCGGTCTCGTTGCTCTCAAGGAGTCTCGTCGAATGGCTCATCAGTAGCCCTGACCGAGCCAAAAGGGAGTATAGTCCAAGGGCATTCTTGCTTCGGCTCATCAAGACATTCTAAATAAAGCCGTCGATGCAGAGGTAGTTTATGCTTATGAAGTTTAGGTTTGAGAGAAACTGAAAAAAAAACAAAAAAAAACAAAAAAAGGTTATGCCTTTCCACCATATTTCTTGTATAGTTTGACTAATTCAATAGAGCTGAACACTCGACTATAGTCAATTCATCTCGCTTCCCGCGTTTTGTCATCCAGCCTTATATGCTGCATAGGCCAAACAGGGAAAACTCATCAAAACCAGGAGGGCCAAAATAATTTTGTTTTTCATGAGCATATATTGGACCAAAGTAGGCATCCAATAAAATTATAAAAGATTGACCCCACCAAAAAGATACTTCAAAATTTAAATGTAGATAAATCAGGCGAAAATTAAGGAATTAAAACTAAAAGAAAAATGCTGAGCTAAAAGGCCTCATAAAACTCCAAACTGAAACGGTGGCTTTCCAACTAAAATTTTCTCAAGGAAATTGCTTAACTTGTTTAACTGGTTTCCGGGAGAAATTAAAATTCAAAACTCTTACTTGGTAGATTTCCTCAAATTTCACTGAGTGAGATTAAGGTGGAAAAAAACAACATAAAGAAACATGTATTATTGGGTAGGATTTGCTTGCCGCAAGCAAATACATGTAGTGGGATTAACATAGACAATAATTTCCACGATTGAAAAAAAGGGAAACAGCCTAAAGGAAAAATATATATAATTTCTATAATTATAAGGAGGGAAAATTCCACAAAATGGCAAAAGTCCCTTCATTTTCTCAAATAATGGCTGGAAATGGATCTTGTTTCAAATAAGAGCCTGAAGTAATTATGGTTGTTTCAAATGAGGCCCTCGCCTCACCGGATGTCGACTAGCTAAACTCTTCAATCGGTTAAGGGCATTTTCGTCCAATTTTTTTTTTTTTTAATCTTTTATCTTTCCTTTTTTTTCCTGGTTCTTCTTCTTCCTCTTTGCTGGTGGTCAATTAGCCACCGGCAATGCCCATAGAAGATCAGGTGAGGGTTGCCCTCGCCTGATCCAGTGAGGGGTGGCCTTGCCTAGGAGTGGCGACCCTCACCCTAGAGGAGGTCGCCCCTTGCGGTCGTCCATGAGGCCACCCTCACTAGATCTAGCAAGGGTTAGCCTCACCAATGGCCAGTGAGGGTCATCGAGCCCTTGTCGGTCTTGCGAATGGCCACGAGAGGCGGTCTTCCCCAAGGTGAGACCACCCCTCACCTATGGCTAGTGAGGGCGACCCTCGCTCAGCCCTTTGTGGGCATTGCCGATGGTCACTCAGCCACCGATGAAGAGGAAGAAGAAGAACTGCAAAAAAAAAGAAAAAAAGGAAAGAAATAAAAAGAAAAATGGTAAATGACAAAAATGTAATTGATCGCTAGAAAGTCAAGCCCTCATTTAAAGCAAACATAACTACTTTAGGCATTTATTTGAAACAAAGTTTACATCAAACCATTATTTAAGAAAATATGGGCTTTTGGGCCCTCTTTCAAATTTTCCCTTATAAGGACGAAATAGGGTGGCAAATCATCCCATTTTGTTAAATTAGTGCTAATTATTTGTGTCATTTCATTTCTTGATGATATTTCAATGTGACGACAAAAAGAATTTGATTTATTGAAAATTTGTGAAAGATGTCAAACTCAAATCAATTTTAAATTAATTGCATTGTTCAATGTCAAGTTCAATTCAAATTAAGGTTTCTCAATAAATTCATACCGTATTCAAATCGTGCTTGCTTTTTGTATAAAAAATTATGATCCCAAGTATATTTATGCTCATTTTAAAATGATTTTGAAAAAAGAAATGGAACCCCAATTTATCTTATATGATATGTGTCACAGCTCGAAGATCTGGACGGTCCAAGAGGGTTCCTAAACAACGCCATGACCGATTCTTGGAGGAACAAGCGACCCTCAACTGATATTTCTAAGTCTTAGAGTTTTCTTGAGTCGTCTAGAATATTCCTAGGGGCGGGCGATACAGTAATTATACACCTATATAATTAATGCGGGTAGGTGGTAGTTGGGGAGATACGATCTCCACCGTTAGATCGAAGAGAGATCTACGGATACGATTTGTCTTGTACTTGTATATATAGGGGTCTCCTCCCCTTTGTACATCTCATTATACAAGAGTAATAGAATGCAGAGCTTCTTTCTAGAGTTTCTCTCTTTAGAATTCTTGTAAGTTTGAGTGGGAAATGCTGTTTCGGAGAAATCTTAAGGTCGCACGGGTTAAAGGGAATGCTAGATCGATCTACCCGTGGCAAAAAATAATCTTAATGAGTTCGGATTAGTTTGCACCATAAAAGGGGGAAACTTCACTAATTTGATCGTAAAATATTACCTTATTAGTATTCTTAATTTGATGTGATTAGTACTTGCTTTAGTAAATGACATTTTTTCTCTAGATACGTCCCGGTGTGGATGGTATCAACAATTTGTTAAGGACCTTTTACTTTAGGTTAATAAATAAAGATTATAACAAGGTATTCTATATAGGTGATAATGAGTAACGTTGTTCTTTTTTCTAATTATATTATTATATGACTCATCAAGATTGTCACGTCGCTAAATAAATCAATTTCTAGGATAGTCTTGTAGAATGGACCATTGCTTTATGTATATAAATGACCAAATAAAGAGTCAGATCTTATTTTATTAGTGATCGCACCAAGGCACAAAATGGTGGCCTGATATAAGAGATATGCTCTTACTTTTTGTATGATTTTTTTATTATATCTAACCAAAGCAAACCCAAAAAAATTCCCAGTGTCTTCAAAAACTCGACTATGCTTACGCACCACCTCCATCCTTGCCATGAAATGGAAGGATCTTCAATAGATAATTTATCAATCGTAGCGCCTTTGAGTTATAACTCTGGGGAGTCACAATCGGCACAAGCCATGGACATCAGGGATACGATCACAGCAGCAACCCCACCAACATGATGATATGAAAAGCAAGGAGCCTTCGTAGACGAGTGCCGGGATGCATGTCGCTCATCACAACCCTATCTGGAATAATTAGGGTATCTTCAATCAAGACATGGGACTTTGTCATTCAGGATCGGGTTCATCATCGAATGTGGACATGCCTCCAAGCTCATATTATTACCCCATAGCAAATGATCATGCTGGCCAGGATCGCGTGAGGGATATAACAGCAACAATGGCCATGTATGAATGGCATCAATGCCCATCATGCTAGTGCTCATGAAGGGCCGATCTACCCAGAGCTTATGTCTAACCATGATAATCATCATCGTCATCATCATCAACAAGATCATCAATTCATGTTGGATTATAATACAGCCAATTTCCTTCCAAGCAAGTACATGATGAATGTCGATGAGGCGAGAAAGTGGAGTTGTTTCAAAGGTGACAAGCCACCCCATTTCATGCCTTAGAAGAGATCGAGCCTTACGCATGATGCTCGTTTTCCTTTCATTTCACTGCTTGTTCTAATGAAATTTTTATGTCTGATAGATTCTTCCTTTTCAATGTTAGGGACTAGAATTTTGTCCTCCAATAATGATGATTGAGAGCTTTTCTATTGTTTTAGTGGAAGAACAGGTCCAAGTTTTGCATTATTTATTGTAAGAAAGAAGCGGAAGTTCTGGAATATTTGATCTAATTTGCTCCGGATGCGTCTTCTATTTTGGAAAACACAGGGACTACAAGAACCACCTTGCATATTTTATCAATTTTAAGTTCACGAATATCCAACACATGCAATATATACATCACGTGCGACACATCAAAGTTTTGATATTCTAGTCGTTTTTTTTCTCCTTTTGTCAGACACAGATTACAAAGTTTCAAAATAGATTTCGTCGTTTATCTTCATACACTGAGATTTTCTTCATTATGTCTTTTTTATTTAATTGGAGTTTGGGTAGTTCCGTATGCTTCGGACCATGTAAAAGGGGAAACGGGCTGTTCGTTGACTTTAGAATGCATCCGGCACTAGGACTCTTTATAGAAACCCAATAATACTAGAATTCTATTTTTTCTTTTTCAGTTTGTTATCGAACCAAATTTCCCCTCAACCTTCTTCATTTTTTTAAATATTCTAATAATTTAAAAAAAAATTTCCACAAACATATGTAATATAAAGTCAGCAAAAAATTCAAAATTTTCTCTCATTTTTTTCTCAACGTCGAAAAAGGAGAGCCCCTCGAATTTGTTATCTTTTTCTCATTCTATCCACGTTTACGTTTCCTGGTCCTGCAATAATTTTCCATGCCCCTTCCTTCACTTTTCCCAACTCCTATTCAAATCGCTTCAAAATCAACTGAAGCAATTCTTGTTTCACTTCAATCTCCTAAAGAAAGGAAAAATTCAAAATTAGTGTCATTAGAAAAAAGGAAAATATTGGAGAAATAAGGGACGGAAATCCTATTAGCTTATTCTTTTTATGAAAATTGGGTAGAGCCTAATATAGAAATTTGTGACGATAAATCTACTATACCTATTACCAATGGAAAATTAAAAACGAAAAATAAAATAAAATAAAAACTCAAGTTTGGTTTGGAAAAAAAGGGGAAACGGGCTGTTCGTTGACTTTAGAATCCATCCGGAACTAGGACTCTTTATAGAAACCCAATACTACTAGAATTCTATTTTCTTTTTCTTTTTCAGTTTGTTACCTAACCAAACTTCTCCTCAACTTCTTCTTCTTGCCCCCCTCTCTGGCTTGATTATAAGTAGAGCTCCTTCAATCGTTTCGCCTTTTGATTGAGTAGGGTTAGTTTCCTTGGCTCTCGTGCGGGTGTTTTCTGGGGGCTTCTGTGGCTATTAAACTTCCTGTTTTTCTTGGGATTTTCTCTTCTGCCATTGAAGAGAAAGAAAACATGGCGAGTAACGGAGGTCAAGAAGACTTCTTGGGCTTGTGGAGCGATATAGAGTTTCCGTCACTTGAGCAGGTCCTTCTGCTGGATTTTCCGATGGCCGAACCTGTGAATGATGGTGTTGATCATCCCGGTGTTTCTGGGGCACAAGATAACAATGCAGATCGTCCGGGTGTTTCTGGGGCACAAGATAACAATGCAGAAGCCCCTGCAGATCATCCGGGTGTTTCTGGTGAACAAGGTAACAATGCACAAGCCCCTGCCGATCGTCCGGGTGTTTCTGGTGCACAAGGTAACAACGCACAAGCCCCTGATCGGCAGAGTGCTCAAGCAGTACTTGTGACACCACACGCACAGGCCCCTAATCAGCACGGTGCTCAAACAGCAGTTGCGACACCTCACACACAGGTTCTCTCTCTCTCTCTCTGTTGAGGGTTTTTAAGAACGTGATAGTTAATTAGACTTTTCAGAAGATATACATGGAATATGTAGGGTTTGTCAATGACATAATAGTTGAATCAGGTCGTAGAGAATTGGTTTTGGTTGCTAGTTAGATATGTTCTTTGCATCTGAAATTTTGATTAATTGCAAGTGAAAGAAATAACAAGTTACGGCGCCTGTGCATGCTTGACGGTGCATGGCATGGATACGTACACTGGGCACTTGCTTACTGGAAGACTTTCTTTTTTTTTCTCCCGGTGATACGATCTGCGACTTGTTCAGGGCGATTCCAACGACACTCTTGAGTCTTTGACCCGGCTCAACTCGAAACCAGAGAATACAATCTATATGCTCAAGAAAACTGAAGCCAGGTTTCGTGAGAGACAAGTCGATCCTGGAACATGTAAAGGAGAGAAGTTCAAGGCTACAAGCGAACCGTTTAATGTGCTCAGGATTGGTAAATACGAGGTATCTTTTACCTTATATGCGTATGTGTGAACGTGTGTGTGAGAAGTTTCCATTCCGTCGTCAAATCGAATTTCCTCTTTTGGAATTGTCCCGTGGTTTTCATGTGGAGATATGTGCAGGTAAGACCTCAATACCCGTCGAATTTGATGGCGAAGTGGTACTACGTGAAGAAACGGCTGAACTGGGAGATACTCGAACACTTTGTGAAGAAGAAGATTGAAATAAGCTGGTCGGATATTTCAGCAATAAGAGTTGAATACGGCGGCAATGTGGAAATTCTCAAAATTGAGGTGTAACCCTTAACCTTAAATTATGCTTGCTCCAAATTTCTTTTCCATGATTGTGGATTCAACGATATTTTCATTAAGTCATCTTCTTTGCCCTTTCCACGTTCCTATAGTTGCGTAAGAAAGGTATGAAATCGCTAACTTCTCAATTTCTCATCATAAGCTTTATATTCCCATGTCAGGAACTTCATGTTCAAATCATCTACCATGAATGTGCGGAGCTCTAGCTCTATCAGCTTTACTGTTTCAACGTTTACTTGATATATATACATAGCGTGTGCTAACACATCAAGCTTACTCTCAGTTATCCAAGCCGCCTCATTTCTACTGCGAGGCCGAAATGCGCCCCAGAAAGCCTACAACTTGGAAGCCGTGTTCCGATTTCACTGATGGTCAAGCTTGCACTTACAGGTACATCATGCCATCCCGATCGAAATTGGTCGACCTCTTGATTGCCATCTATTATCAAATACCTGTTTTGACATAGAAAAGAGATTCGGACAATACAACCCCTCTAATTAATCTCTAATTCAACAGCAAATTGTCGAGTATATAGGGTGATTTATATTGTGTTTCTTTCTCTTTGGTTCCCCTTATAAGGAGGCACCATCTTGAGTTTCCTCGAGGCATGCTGGAGAAAAACATGGAACCGCTCTTCTTATCGGACTCTCGTTTGAGGGAGCTGAGCAGAAGGCCATTCCCAAGTTCGGGAAGTCCGTTCTTTGAGGATTGTATCACTGATGCACCGCAATCAGCAACTCATTTTATAAACCCTGAATTGATTCAACTTCACCATCAGCCTCATCATCAGCTTCCTCCTAATCATTCAAGTGCTCCTACGTGCATGGCCAATGATGAATTCATGAATTTGATTCGAGAATACAAGAGACAATCAGTGAATCATCAAATGCCATCTCCTGGAAATTCACTCGCTACACAAGTCTCAGGTACTTTAAAATTAGTGACTTCCCATTCGGCTTATAATTTGCAAATTCATGTTCTTTCTCTTCATTAAATTTAGTTATACACATGACGTACATCTTATAATAGAAACCCATATTCGCACATTAACGTGATTGTAGCAAATGTTAACATGATAAAAAAAATCTTCGAGTTCGGATCAGTTTGTACCATAAAAGGGGGAAACTTCACTAATTCGATCCTAAAATATTACCTTATTAGTATTCTTAATTTGATGTGATTAGTAATTGCTTTAGTAAATGACATTTTTTCTCTAGATGTGTCCCGGTGTGGATGGTATCAACAATTTGTTAAGGACCTTTTACTTTAGGTCAATAAATAAAGATTACAACAAGGTATTCTATATAGGTGATAATGAGTAACGTTGTTCTTTTTTCTCATTGTACTATTATATGACTTGTCAAGATTGCCACGTCGCTAAATAAATCAATTTCTAGGATTGTCTTGTAGAACGGACCATTGCTTTATGTATATAAATGACCAAATAAAGAGTCATATCTTATTTTATTAGTAATCGCACCAAGACACAAAATGGTGCATTGATATAAGAGATATGCTCTTAGTTTTGCATGCTTTTTTTTCTTATATCTAACCAAAGCAAACCCTGTGTCTTCAAAAACCAGACTATGCTTATGCACCACCTCCAACCTTGCCGAGAAACGCAAGGATCTTCAATGGACAATTCATCAATCACTTGCCAGGGGAACCAATCGAAGCGCCTTTGAGTTACAACTCTGGGGGAGTCACAATCGGCACAAGCCATGGACATCGGGGATACGATCACAGCAGCAACCCCACCAACATGATGGAGCCTTCGTACACGAGTGCCGGGATGCATGTCGCTCATCACGCCCCTCTGTGGAACAATCAAGGTATCTTCAATCAAGACATAGGACTTCATCATTCAGGATTGGGTTCATCATCGAATGTGCCTGAAATGGACATGCCGAGCTCATATTATTACCCCATAGCAAATGATCATGCTGGCCAAGGATCGCATGAGGGATATAACAGCAACAATGGGGCATGCATGAATGACATCAATGCCCCTCTATGGAACAATCAGGGTATCTTCAATCAAGATATGGGACTTCATCATTCAGGATCGGGTTCATCATTGAATGTGCTTGCAATGGACATGCCTCCAAGCTCATATTATTACCCCATAGCAAATGATTATGCTGGCCAGGGATCGATTGAGGGATATAACAGCAACAATGGCCCATGCATGAATGACATCAATGCCCCTCTATGGAACAATCAGGGTATCTTCAATCAAGATATGGGACTTCGTCATTCAGGATCGGGTTCATCATCGAATGTGCCTGCAATGGACATGCCTTCGAGCTCATATTATTACCCCATAGCAAATGATCGTGCTGGCCAGGGATCGCATGAGGGATATAACAACAACAATGGCCCATGCATGAATGACATGAATGCCCCTCTGTGGAATAATCAGGGTATCTTCAATCAAGATATGGGACTTCGTCATTCAGGATCGGGTTCATCATCGAATGTGCTTGCAATGGACATGCCTCCGAGCTCATATTATTACCCTATAGCAAATGATCATGTTGGCCAGGGATCGCATGAGGGATATAACAGCAACAATGGTCCATGCATGAATGACATCAATGCCCATCATGCTAGTGCTCATGAAGGGCCGATCTGTCCAGAGCTTATGTCCAACCATGATAATCATCGCCATCAACAAGATCATCAATTCATGTTAGATTACAATACAGCCAATTTCCTTCCAAGCGAGTACATGATGAATGTCGATGAGACGGAAAAGTAGAGTTGTTTCAGAGGTGACAAGCCACCCCATTTCATGCCTTACAAGAGATCGAGCCTTACGCATGACGCTCGTATTCCTTTCATTTCACTGCTTGTTCCAATGAACTTCTTATGTCTGATAGATTCTTCTTTTTCAGTGTTAGGGACTAGAATTTTGTCCTCCAATAATGATGATTGAGAGCTTTTCTAGTGTTTTAGTGGAAGAAAGAAGCGGAAGTTCTGGACTATTTGATATAATTTGCTCTGGATGTGTCTTCTATTATGGAGAATATGGGGACTACAAGAACCACCTTGCATATTGTATCAATTTTAAGTTCACGAATATCCAACACATGCAATATACACATCACGTGCGACACATCAAAGTTTAGATATTCTAGTCGTTTTTTTTTCCTTTGTCAGACAGAGATTATAAAGTTTTGAAATAGATTTCGTCATTTATCTTCGTACACTGATTTTTTCTTCATGTCTATTTTATTTAATTGGAGTTTGGGTACTTCTGTATGCTTCGGACCATGTAGGAGGAGAAAATGATGCGCCAATATCTTGTTCCCTGACAAAATCATAAGTTAAGTCAGTCTATTTCGAAAATTTCGTGATGATATATAGCTAGGAAACCCTCGTAATGTTTTTTGCAAAAAAAGAAACCTTTGTAATGAAAATCCAAAAGTTGACCTGGAAAAGAGAATTCGTCATTTTTAAAATATCATAACCACAAAAATCTCCAGATGCTACTAAATATAAAATATAAAAAGGGCTACGCGAAAAAATATCGCTTAAGCATTTCTTTTTCTCCTATAATGCTGGATTGGAAGCTTTTTTTTTCTCAATTATGAGCACTAGTATTTGAGCACTTTTAATTTTTCTTTATGTAGAGAAATATAAGTTCTGTTCTGTTTTGTTTATTCTACTTGAGCATGTCTCCACGTCAACTAACACCATTAGTTTTTTTTGTTTTTATGGAAAGACTACATCGAGGGAAATTTAACAATATCAATGACTAAATTTAATAAAATGAAAATTCAAGAACCACGAGCTCAATAAAAAGTATGCTTGACAAGCGAAATTTGATAATTTCAGTGACACATATCATTTGTAGTCTTGACGTGGAATTTTCTTTCATATTGTCTGGAATCCATATCTTAAAAATTGAAAGTATTCCTGATTTTGTATGCTTGATGAGTGCCATGATGCATATTTAAATGGATCATATTCAGACACATAATAACAGTCTAGTTATGATAGTCGATTTTTTGTATTTTGGGTCAAAAGTTATGACAGTCATTTAATTAACAGATTTTGAGATCAAATTTTGTATTTCTACTTTTATTTGTAATAAGAATTAACTGACAAGTATATTCTTGATAAATAGTTCAATAAGACAAATAACAGAGCAGAAGTATCTAGAAATGTGCCAAGGAATGAAGCAAATGTAGGCATGCTAGAAAAGCTCAGTAAGATGTGGTTTTTAATCTGTAGTTACTGAAACTTGATGTAGGACTACTAGAAGCAAATGTAGGAATACTAGACAAACAACCCAGTGCATGCATCTTCAACATCTTAAGTGGTGAAGTATAAGAAAACTTAATTCTGTTTAGAGTTGGTTTTACATGATTATCAATCTTTTGATATGTTAGGAATGCCTTATTATCCAACATTTTGCTAGGTTAATCACCCCATGCCACTCTCCCAAGCGAGTCAGATTTAGCTAGAGCCAAGTCCGCTTTCTCGAAATCAAGTGCCGGTCTCGTTGCTCTCAAGGAGTCTCGTCGAATGGCTCATCAGTAGCCCTGAACGAGCCAAAAGGGAGTATGGTACAAGGGCATTCTTGCTTCGGCTCATCAAGACATTCTAAATAAAGCCGTCGATGCAGAGGTAGTTTATGCTTATGAAGTTTAGGTTTGAGAGAAACTGAAAAAAAACAAAAAAAACAAAAAAAGGTTATGCCTTTCCACCATATTTCTTGTATAGTTTGACTAATTCAATAGAACTGAACACTCAACTAAAGTCAATTCATCTCGCTTCCCGCGTTTTGTCATCCAGCCTTATATGCTGCATAGGCCAAACAAGGAAAACTCATCAAAACCAGGAGGGCCAAAATAATTTTGTTTTCCATGAGCATATATTGGACCAAAGTAGGCATCCAATAAAATTATAAAAGGTTGACCTCACCAAAATCATACTTCAAAATTTAAATGTAGATAAATCAGGCGAAAATTAAGGAACTAAAACTAAAAGAAAAATGCTGAGCTAAAGGCCCCATAAAGCTCCAAACTGAAACGTTGGCTTTCCAACTAAAATTTTCTCAAGGAAATTGCTTAACTTGTTTAACTGGTTTCCAGGAGAAATTAAAATTCAAAACTCTTACTTGGTAGATTTCCTCAAATTTCACTAAGTGAGATTCAAGGCGGAAAAAAACAACATAAAGAAACATAGAGCTTAGAGTGAGTTTGGGTTTCTCTACAATAATAATGGCTTTTAACAATACGGGTCGGGTCGGGTATGGGTCGAGTGTGGATCGGGTTGGGTATGGGTCACTAGATTTACATTACATGAATTTGGGTCAAAACGGGTTAAATGGGTCAATATGGGTTGGACCATTTTCGACCCGACCCAAACCCGACCTGACCCACCCATTTGACGGGTTTGATTATTGGGTAGGATTTACTTGCCGCAAGCAAATACATGGAGTGGGATTAACATAGACAATAATTTCCACAATTGAAAAAAGGAAAACAGCTTAAAGGAAAAAAATATCTAATTTCTATAATTATAAGGAGGGAAAATTCCACAAAATGGCCAAAGTCCATTCATTTTCTCAAATAATGGTCCGAAATGAATTTTGTTTCAAATAAGAGCCTGTAATGATCATGGTTGTTTCAAATAAGGTCCTCGCCTCACCGGATGTCGACTAGCTAAAATCTCCGATCGGTTAAGGGCATTTTCGTCCAAATTTTCTTTTTTTTAATCTTTTTCTTTTTTTTTTCCTGGTTCTTCTTCTTCCTCTTTGCTGGTGGTCAATCAGCCACGGGCAATGCCCATAGAAGGTTAGGTAAGGGTTGCCCTCGCCTGATCCAGTGAGGGGTGGCCTTGCCTAGGAGAGGCAACCCTCACCCTAAAGGAGGTTGCCCCTCGAGGTCGTCCATGAGGCCACCCTCACTAGATCTAGCAAAAATCAGCCTCACCAACGGCTAGTGAGGGTCATCGAGCCCTCGCCGGTCTCGCGAATGGCCATGAGAGGCGGTCTTCCCCAATGTGAGACCACCCCTCACCTATGGCTAGTGAGAGTGACCCTCGCCTAGCCCTCTGTGAGCATCGCCAATGGTCACCCAGCCACCGATGAAGAGGAAGAAGAAGAACCGCAAAAAAAAAAAAAAAAAAAAAGGAAAGAAAAAAAAGGAAAAATAATAAATGACAAAAATGTCATTAATCGCTAGAAAGTCAAGCCCTTATTTGAAGTAAACATAACTACTTTAGGCCTTTATTTGAAACAAAGTTTACATCAAACCCTTATTTAAGAAAATATGGGCACTTGGGCACTCTTTAGAAATTTTCCCTTATAAGGATGAAATAGGGTGGCAAATCATCCCATTTTGTTAAATTAGTGCTGATTATTAGTGTCATTTCATTTCTTGATGATATTTCAATGTGACGACAAAAATAATTTGATTTATTGAAAATTTGTGAAAGATGTCAAACTTGAATCAATTTTAACTTAATCGCATTGTTCTATGTCAAGTTCAATTCAAATTTAGGTTTCTCAATAAATTCATACCGTATTCAAATCGTGCTTGTTTTTTGTATAAAAAATTATGATCCCAAGTATATTTATGTTCATTTTTAAAAGATTTTGAAAAAAAAAAATGGAACCCCAATTTATCTATATGATATGTGTCACGGCTCGAAGAAGTGAACAGTCCAAGAGGGTTTCTAAACAATGCCATGACCGATCCTTGGAATGAGCGATCCTCAACTAATATCCCTAAGTCCTAGGATTTTCTTGAGTCTTCTAGAATATTCCTAGGGGTGGGCGATATGGTAATTGTACACCTATGAAATTAATGCGGGTAGGGGGTAGTTGGGGAGATACGGTTTGCCCTGTACTTGTATATATCGGGGTTTCCTCCCCTCATTTGCACCATCTCATTAAAAAACAAACTTTGGCCAAAACGACGTTGTTTTGGGCTGATCTAGCCACATCAGCACTCAAAACGACATCGTTTTTGGCTTATTTGCCATGTTAGCATCCAAAATGACGCGGTTTTGACCCCAGATTGCCAGAAAATTGCCACGTCGACATTTTGACTGGATTTTCTTATCGTTGGCACTTAACTAATCATTTTGCTTCAATTTTGGCACTTAAATATACCTTTTGTAACTTTTAACATTTAAGTATCCCCCCATACCATCCCCGTGCCAAGTTTTGACACTCCAAGGGTACTTAACTCGATAGAAGGGTCTTCCGAAGAGTGAAGCAAGTTGGGAACCCGCAAATGCTCTTTGGCAATTCAAGAAGCAAATTGAAGCATACCGTGCCAAAGACGCGACAAGGATGTCACCCAATTAGGTGGAGGAGAATGTCACGGCTCGAAGATATGAACAGTCCAAGAGGGTTCCTAAACAACACCGTGACCAATCCTTGGAACAAGCGACTCTCAACTAATATTCCTAAGTTCTAGGGTTTTCTTGAGTCTTCTAAAATATTTCTAGGGGCGGGCAATACGGTAATTGTACACCTATGTAATTAATGCGGGTAGGTGGTAGTTAGGGAGATACAATCTCCACCGTTAGATTGAGGAGAGATCTACGCATACAGTTTGCTCTATACTTGTATATATAGAGGTCTCCTCGCCCTCATTTGTACCATCTCATTCTACAAGAGTAATAAAATCTAGAGCTTCTCTCTCTAGAATTCTTGTAAGGTTGAGTGGGAAAAGTTGCTTGGGAGAAATCCTAAGACTGCATGGGTTGAAAGAAACGCTAGATCGATCGGCCCATGATATATGCCTATTAGATAGTTACTAATTCTCTACTTATGATTTCTCACATATCATTAATCAAATATTGGACCAATATTCCACCATCTAATTCTTACTGTAAATTATTAATATCATTGGATTTGTTTCTTTAAATGTAACGCACATACAAATTAGTGGTTCGTTGCCCTCTGCAAGCAAAGATAAAAGTTGGTTAGAAGCTGCACCGCTGCTCATAGTAAGCAACGATACTGTTATGCAAGGCGTATATCAAGAAAGTAGAACTAGAATCTAGAAGTGGTTTACCTCAAATTTGTTTTCATCTTCTAATTCCCTCCCCATTTACGTTTCTTCGTTCTGCGAGTGGGGATCTCTCTAGCTTTCTTGCTAGTGTTCTTTGGAAATTCTGCAACAATTTATGATACTTCCTGCAAAATCCTTCTTTTCACTAGTGAAGAGGAAATTCGATCAGCGTAGGAGGCCAGGAAGGTTTTTGAAATTGTGAAGTGATATAGAGTTTCCCTCAATTGAGGCAAATCTTTTCATTGGAAGGCTTTTCGGATAATACCCTTAATTCGATGGCAAATACTTCGGATGATAGTGGCGATCTGACTGAGGGACAAATTGATCATCACTCAAGTGAACTGCTCGGAGTTCAGAAATTCAAGTCCAGAAGTGGACCGATTTCTCTCCTTAGGATTGGCCGATACCAGGTATGATCATACCTT
Organism: Corymbia maculata; assembly: GCA_014182735.1. Classification (NCBI taxonomy): domain Eukaryota; kingdom Viridiplantae; phylum Streptophyta; class Magnoliopsida; order Myrtales; family Myrtaceae; genus Corymbia; species Corymbia maculata. The sequence continues at coordinate 20,114,856 of CM024683.1, read as the reverse complement.
ACATGCCCGTGGGTGAAGATATATATATTTCTATTCTATCATCGATTTGTCTTTCATCCTCTAAGATTCTATGGTGTCATTGATGTGGAAACGTGCAGATACAGTCTCGAAACGTAACTCATCTTACAGCAAAGTGGTACTACACAAAGAAACAACTGAATTGGGAGATATTGGAGGACGGTGTGATGAAGAAAATCACGATTAATTGGTCGAAAATTTCAACCATAAGAGTTGTATACAGCGACGACCGAGAAGTTCTTGAAATTGAGGTTTGACACATAGCCATAATAATGGTTTTGATTAATTATGTTGATGATGTAATTGTTAATTCATATTCTTTCCATTTCATTTTCCTAAAGTTGGGTAAGGAAGAAAGAATCTCCACCTTGTCAACTCGTGAAAGAGGAAATCAAATTCTAAATTTTCACCATTTTAGACTTTACCGTTATCTTCACATACTTGAGTATAGATGTACAAAGGTCTAGCTCACACAAAGCAAAATATCGACTTCACTAGTCAACATTCGACAATCAACATATGTTAAAATAGATTTAAGACTTTTTTGGTAATTGTCCCGTTATGAACACTAGTATTTAAGCACTTTTCCTTGTTTTTCTTTATGTAAAGAAATATTTGTTCTGTTTTGTTTTGTTTATAGTACGTGAGCACGTAAGCTAACGCCGTTAGTTCTTTCTTTTGACCGGAAGACTACATGGAGGGAAGTTTAAAAATTCCAATGACTAAATTTAACAAAATGAAAATTCAACAATGACGAGACAAATAACGAATACGCTTGAGAAGCGAAATTTAAAAATTTCAGCGAGTACATATTCTTTGTGGTTTTCATGTGGTATTTTCTTTTCCATGTTTCTGATCCATACTTACAAAATTAGAAATATTCATGAGTATGCTTAACAAGCGCCATAATGCTTATTTAAATGGAATATATTCACACATGCAACAACAATTTCGTATATCTACTTTTATTTGTAATAAGAATTAGCTGACAAGTATATTTTTTATAAATAGTTCAAATAATAGAGCAGAAGTATTTAGAAAGGTGCCAAGGAATCAAGCAAAAATGTAGGATAATAGACAAGCTCGTTAACAAGTGGTTTACCACTCTAGTTACTAAAGCTTAATGAAATTTGTAATCGGCTTCCTAAAATTTTGATGTCAAAGATTATTTTTCGCAAAGGAAATGATCAATTTTCCGACGTGGCCAAACTTCTAGATGCCACCTCATTGCCTAGTGGGCATCATGTTAACTTGAATTTTGATCAGCTCCTTCTAAAGTTTATCACTTATTAAAAAAATGATTAATACTACAAAAAAAAAAAACCTCAAAATGGTACACTAATGACAAATTTATCCAAAATTATTTTTTTATCACAAAAAACCAAACTGGTGCATTTGTATTAAATTCACCTTCCATTAGTTTCCGTTAAATTAGATCGATATTACAAGAAATCACAAATTGATACACCTGTGGCAAATGAAGGGTAAAACTAAAACCGGTATACTCATCAACTATTACGTGTCTTTCAACTCAATAATTTGATGGTAAAATCTAACAAAAACTAACATATGATAAATTTGTTACAAGTATATCAATTTGAGATTTTTTGTGGTCAAAAAATTGTTTTGGGTAAATTTATTGAATGTGTAATAGTTGGAGATTTTCATGATTTTAACCCAAAAAAATTAAAAAATTATTGTGACTATCCGTTCTTTGTACATAAACTCTTGTGATGATTTCACGTAGTTTCAGTAGTTCTTCTGCTTCCAGGATAAATTCTCCCGTTTGTGCCTCATAAAAAGAACTCGCAGGTTGATGTATCATTACCCTGATAATATAACAAATGGTTCCTCTATCTCGCATGATGAGGTGAGGAGAAGAGATAAAGAATAATAAAAAAAGAAAGATAGAATTGAGCAACCGTACAGGCATCTTTTGCGCATTGCATACGGCTATACAATGGAATTCACTTTACCTTCCATTTCCATCGAAGAAAGAGAAAAAATATAGATATAGGGTTTATCCGATTATTGAAATGAAAGTTTAGTGATGTAATTGTATATTTACCCACCTTTGACAAAAGGACCCGTTGTTTTTCTGAATTTTATTACACTTTTCTATCTTTTTGGGCAATTATTTGAACAGCACAGCGCTTTAGAAGCTAAACCGGTTATGGAAATCACCTGGTTCCGCAAAGAATTCCATGTGGTCAAGGTAGGCCGGTCATGTTAAGGGTAAGCGGTTATAGGACCAATTTAGGTTTCATTATGTTAGAACCAGTTCTCTAGAAGCTATCGTGCATACCCCGGAACCTACCATGTCAATTAGTTCCAGTTTTATCTAAGAATTGGTCAATTTCATTTCTTCTATTTCTTTTTTTCTTTTTTTTCTTTTTTAATTAAGGAAAATGAAAATGAACACAACAACAAAAATTCATATTTGTCAATGGCAACAATTCATAAAAGATGGACACATAAAATGAAATGAACAACAAAAAGTTCAAAGCCTGTAGCACAAACCTGAATTATAAATATTCAGTCCTCAATTATCAATGAAAAATTGCTCCAAATTCTAACTACCTAAAATAAATAAATAAATAAAATATAGTAAATCACATAATAACAATTTTAAGTTAAAATTTCTATTAATTAAATTAAAAAAATTATTAGAAAACCTCTCCAATTCTCCAATTATATTCATTCCACTTCGTCTTGTTAACTTTATTTACCAAGATAATCTCCTCATTGAGACAACTGTTAGAATATATAAATAATAAACCATGCCATCATCTAACAACTTAAGCTTTTAGAACAGTTGGCAGTGGTCACACAAAATCTTACATGGTATCAGAGCTAGAGGTCCTGAGTTCAAATCTTACCAAGCCTCATTTGCCTTCCTAATTAAATTTCCCATGCTTAATACTAGGCAAAAGACCAGATTAAGCGTGAGGGGGGGGTGTTAGAATATATAAATAATAAAGCATGCCGTCATCCAACAGCTTAAGCTTTTAGAGCAGTCGGCAGTGGTCACACAAAATCTTACAACAACCCATATATAAAGACTAATGAGAGGCAACATTTGTGACGTCCTGAAATTCGAGCCCCCTGAGGGAGGACTAAACGTTAATTTCGCCAGTGCATTGTTGGTTGATCTCACTCGGAACTGATCACTCCTGAGATACTGATCTTGAGAGGAAATGCTATTGAGGACAGAATTTGTGCGACTAAAGAACTTGACCAGGGAAAAATGACTCGACCGTGAGACTTGCGTAAAGACGATCCCGTAGTTAGGCGAGGCGATTTCGGGGACGATTAGAAGTCGATTCGTGGACAGAAATAATGGGATGGTGGGTGATTCCGTCTACTTTTATCGAACCCGTGAACGGCTCTATGTCGATCCTTGATAATCGTGTACTTTGAAATAAGAATCGATCCCTCGCAATTTCATGTAGTCAAGGACATCCATGTGTCGAGAAGTCTTGAACGTGGTTTGGCACGAGTCGGTTACGTGTGAATCCTCGAAGCCGCCCGTCGATCGAATTATACCAAAATGACATTTGGGCGAAATTGACAAGGCAGGAGAATCCAAGATTGGACTTCGAATTTTCGGGAACGTCCGGGGTGGACTTTTGGATGATGCTTCCTTGACAGTCGACGGAGTCGGTCGAGCCAAGTTTTGAGAAAGGGATTTTGGACCGAGAAACAGAGCCTATGAGGATGTGGGCCGGGCAAGAACAGTGTGGGCCTCACGCCCAAGGTGGGACAGCCACCATGGAAGGCCCGAGGCAAGCAAGTGAGCCCGTTGGGCCAAACCGACCATTTACCCTTCCTAGCCCATTGTCTAAACCTGAGCCAATTCGAGCCCAATAAATTCCCGAGCCTGTTCCTATTCATTTTCCGGCCTTTTTCCTAGGCCCGTCCTCCATTTTCAGCCCAAGGACAGATTGGGAAATGTGCAAGGTGGAAATGACCAAAATGCCCTTGGATATTTTGAAGAAAAGTCAAAAAGGAAGAGAGAGAAGATGATGTCATGTTTTTGGGACTTGATCCAAGCAATTAATGCCATTAATTGAGGCTTATCTTCAGCCTCACTTCACTCTCTCTCTCCTCTTCATCTTCTCCAAAACCGCACCACTTCTCTCCCCTTCTTCCCTTGCCTTCCTGCAGTTTCTGCTTCTGACCTCTCAACGAATTTTGAGTTGTTCGTTGCCTTCCCGGTGGAATCTCGGGCCGTGCCACCTATCAAAATGTTCAGCACAGAAATTACGTACTGTTCACGTCGGCCGATCGCCGAACGGAGCTGCCGTCCGTCCCGTACGGCCGCCTGAAGTCGGCGGTCCTCCGACCGTCACTGTGCAGCGCCTCCTGTGCAGCTTCGGTTTTTCCTCCGTTTCTATCCATTTTTGGCCTACCCACTGCCCACACCAAGCACACACAACTCCCCTTGACCCTCTGGAACCCCCAGCCACCGGAAACCAGCTCGTCGGAGCTCCGGCCAGCTTGTTTTTGCTCCGACCAGCAGCTTCCTCCTACTGCAGTGCTGTCTTTTGAAGTTTGGAGTTTGAGCAGAGGTTGCTGCTGTGATTTCTGCCCCAGGACTGCCTTGGAGTGTTGGGAGAGATGTCCTCAGGTGTCGGGTTCGTCGCCGCCGCCGCGCCGGTGTCGCCGGCCCGCTTAACGGGTGAGTTTAGCTCCTAATCCCTATTTAGTGCCTAAACTTGCTTAGGGTTGGGTTAATTAGTGTTAATGCTGGTTTAGGAGGGTTAATTAAGTGTATTATCCCTAAGATAGGTGGTTAGATATTTGATTAAGATTAGCTTAGCTTAATCTTGCTTAATTATGCTTGATTATGCTTAAGTGTTGATTATGTGTGGTTTATGTGATAATTAAGCATGTTTAGCTTAATTGATTGATTAATTGTGTTTAATCAATGTTTTCTTTAATTTCTGAATTTAATTTATTATTAATTGAATTTCGGAAATTACTGCTCACGGATTACTGTTCATTGATTACTGTTCACGGATTACTGTTCACGGCACTGTTCATCCGAAAGTGAAATTGTGCATAATTTCATGTGTCTTGATCATATGAAGTGAAATTGATGTGTCGTGGCATGAACATTCGCATGAATCGTGTGAATTTCACAAAAAGGGAAAAATGGTTTGTCCGAGGACACCGGAAATGGACCGCCTTTTGAGAAAGAAAATGATTTGTCCAAGGGACACTGGAAATGGACCGCTTTTATGAGAAAGGTGGGGAAAATGGTTTGTCCGAGGGACGTCGGAAATGGACCGCTTTTGTGAGAAATGATTTGAGGTTTTATATGCAAGCATGTGTGCATTGGCTAATGCTCAAAGATAATAAGTGGATTGTGATGGAATGCTTGCGTGATCACTAAGTTGAACCCGATTTATCGGAGATTATGGAAAGGGAGGGCACGGAAGGGCACGGTTGCGCCTCTGCGGAGGAAGGGCGCCGTAGCGCCGTTGCGCCTCGGAGGGCACGGAAGGGCACGGTTGCGCCTCGCGGAGGAAGGGCGCCGTAGCGCCGTGGCGCCTCGGAGGGTATGGAAGGGCACGGTTGCGCCTCTGCGGAGGAAGGGCGCCGTAGCGCCATAGCGCCTCGGCCTGCACGGAAGGGCACGGTTGCGCCTCTATGGAGGAAGGGCGCCGTAGCGCCGTAGCAATAGCACGGAAGGGCACGGTTGCGCCTCTGCGGAGGAAGGGCGCCGTAGCGCCGTAGCAATAGCACGGAAGGGCACGGTTGCGCCTTTGCGGAGGAAGGGCGCCGTAGCGCCGTTGCACCTCGGCCAAGTTGTAGCCACTCAGTGGGGGCGGTAATAATCGGAACACGTGTGGATGCAAGAGTGCATGAGAAATATGGTATCACTGGTTCCGATTATACATGAGGTGATCACATCATGATTTATGGCACGCACGCATGAATTGATAACGTGCGGGGTATGGCAATGGCCGGTGAGATCGCTTGTGATGCGATTCGCATGTGATTGATGAACTGCATCATCTAACGGCCATGTGCATTGCATGTATTGTGCTGACTTATCACGTGCAGGGTATGGCATACCGGGTAAGGTTGCATGCGAACCGACTATAGGATTGTTGGTTGCATTGCTTGCATTGTGTGAGGTTTTACGTGCAGGGTATGGCATACCGAGGTAAGGTTGCATGCGAACCGACTTTTGATTGTTGGTTGCATTGCTTGTGCTGTATGAGGTTTTACGTGCAGGGTATGGCATGCCGGGTAAGGTTGCATGCGAACCGATTAATTGTTTATTGGTTGCCCCTGTCTGTTGGTTGCTTGCGGGTTGTTGGTTGTTTGTTGTTGGGTTGAGTGAGGGGTGGTTACGGAGAGATACCCCGAGGTTGAGTTGGTGTACTAACCGGGGCTTAGGGGAAGAACTCGCTGAGATTTTATCTCAACCCGTCGTGGTTAACATTTTTCAGGCCCCTAGAATGGCGCACCCGCGAGTGGAGAATCTGCCCCCGTTTCTCCGGTGATCGACTTGACGGAGTCGAGTTTGATGGGTCCGAGTGACCGTGGTGTTGAACCCGAGGGTTCATTCGTATAGCTGGATTAGCCTAGTTTCTTTTTGGCCTGGCTTAGAGGATGGATCGGCCCCTTTTGTCGGGCTTGTAATTCAAAAGACGATCCTCCGTTGATTAATCCAGTAAATTGTCTAAATGAGTAGTGATGGTTGTTCTTGTTATTCATCCCTCTATCCCGATTGATTGATTGATTGTTTGTTGGGTGGGGATGGTTCGTCTTCCGCTTGCGCATAACGAAAGATTAAAACGAATGGTCATCGACGAGTCCTGGGACGTTGCTTTCAATCGACCAAGAGAAGGGGTTGTCGCGTGCTCGGGGTTCGGGCGTGACATCCCCGTCGGTTTTGGTATCGGAGCGAGGTTGAGACTTGGAGTGATAAGGTGCGTGGGATTTTTGGGATAGTGAGATAGGGATGGCTTTTATGTTATGTGCTTGTGATTGCTTTTGTGGCCTTGTGTGGCTTTGTGTGGTGGCGGGTTGCTCATAGTCTAGAGTGATGAGCAATCTGAGCGGAGAGAGCCCTTAGGCGTAGGGCAGCGTCTGGTCAGGCCAGTGCTAGGGTAGCGCGCAGGCAGATCCTAAGTTAGACGGGATCCTGCTGGCGCTAGAGACCTTGTTAGGGCAGCAAGCTGAGTGCTTTTGCTGTGGTCCTTGTGGTTTCCCTAGTGAGAGGAGAGGTCTGTGAGAGACCGATACCTAGACTGGTAGAGCAATTCCTGAGACTGAAGCCACCGAGGTCAGTGGTGTGGGCGACCCTGAAGTTGTGACCCTTTGGATAAGGGATAATGAGAGGACTGTTTGATCTTTGGGGTGTTCAAAGTCGAGCAGTGGTTACTCGCGGTTTATTAGCTTCAAGGTAATGTCATTAATTGGTGGGAAGCCACTCAAGGAAGAGTGTTCCCTGAAGGCACGGTTCAGACATGGGGTGCCTTTCGTGAAGCGTTCAATGAGAAGTGCTTCTTGGACAGTGCGAGAGAGTCAAAGATGGCAGAGTTCCAACAGTTTTGTCAGAATCGGATGTCGGTGAATCAGTATGAGGCGAAGTTAACTGAGTTGGACAAGTATGCCGAGGTTGATAAAGGACCGTGTGGATAGGGCGAGACATTTTAGAGATGGCTTGAAACTAGAATTGAAAGCCCAGCTAATGCCCTTGAACTTAAAGAGCTTTGATGAGATGTACGAAAGGGCATAAATGATAGAGAAGAATATGATCGAGGGGCGACCGCATCTGGCTCGCGGCTCATGCCTAATAGAGACAATCGTTGGTTCGAGAAGGGACTGATGATGGGGCGAAGGAATCCCATCCCACTAGACAGAAAGAATTACGTGGGAAAGCCGACTGCCCGAAACTAGATCGCGAGAAAGTCATTGCATATGGTGGATTGTTATGGAAAGACAATTCAGTGTAACACAGTAGTGGGTGGTCGTTTTGAGTTTGTGGGAAATCGAGGAGAACCCTCCGTTCTTCTAATTTCGTCACTCGAGGTGACTCGGTTGTTGGACTATGGATGCCAAGGGTATTTGGCATTGGTGGTAGTCACGATGGTGAAATGATCAAATGTGGAGAATATTGTTGTGGTACAAGAATACATGGATGTGTTTCTCGAGGAATTGCCGGAATTGCCCTAGAGTGGGGAAATTGAGTTTGTGATTGAGTTGACCCTTGGGACTGAACCGATTTCCAAGGCACCTTATAGGATGGCCTTGTCAGAATTGAAAGAACTGAAGGTTTAGACGCGTTGGGACGAGCGTCTCCTTGGGGAGTGTCAGTACTATTTGTAAGGAAAAAGGACAGTTCATTGAGACTGTGCATTGATTACCGGCAGCTTAATCAAGTGACGATTAAGAACAAGTATCCATTGCCAAGCGTTGATGATATTCTAGTGTACTTGCGGAGTCCCGAGGATCATGAGAAATACTTGAGATCAGTACTGCAGACCTTGAGGAAGCATGAACTTTATGCTAAGTTAGCAAGTGCGAGTTTTGGCTATCTCGCGTGGCATTTTTAGGGCATGTAATTTCAGGTGAAGGGATTGTCGTTGACCCGACTAAGATCAAGGCAATCAGGAATTGGTCGAGACCTATGGCGGTAACTGAGATTCGAAGTTTCTTGGCATTGGCGGGATGTTACAGATGTTTCATGGAGAAGTTTCTTTGCGATAGCCATGCCATTGACAAGGTCGTTAAAGAAAGATGAGATGTTTGATTGGACGAACAAGTGCAAGCGTAGTTTCCAAGAGCTCAAGAGTAAATTGACTACTGCACTTATTCTGACAATACCGTTTGGTCCTAGTGGGTACGAGATCTACAAAGTGACACGTCGTATGAAGGACTAGGCGTGTGTTAATGCAACATGGCAAGGTGGTTGCATACGCATCCCGACGTTAAGGCTTCACGAGCTTAACTATCCAATGCATGATTTGGAATTAGCGGTGATCATCTTTGCCTCATGTTCAACAATGATGGATGGAACTTCTTAAGGATTGTGATTGTGAAATTTTGTATCATCCGGGAAAGCGAATAAAGTAGCAAATGCGCTTAGTCGAAAGTCGATAATTGCACGAGATGAGGGTATGAGAATGGATTCTCTTGGAGGGAGTTGAGGACTCGGATTTTAAAATTGAGGTTGGCCCACTTGCTAGTCTAATGGCCACTCTCAAGGTGGAACCCGAGATGCAAAGTAGGATTAAGAGTGCCCAAGCGATGGATTCTGAAATTCTTAAGATCCCGCAGATGGATCGAGGCAAAGAGAAAACGGACTTTCAAGTGTTTGAGGATGATTGTGCGTTCCGAAAGATGCGAGAACTTATAGAAGCAATCTTGTTGGAAGCTCATCATAGTTGAGATTCCCGAGTGGAAGTGGGAACACATTATGATGGATTTGTGATGGGATTGCCAAGGAGTCGGCAAGGCAATGACTCGATTTGGGTAGTAGTTGACAGATTGATGAAGTCAGCTTACTTTATTGCGGTAAGAAAAGATTTTACATTGGATAGGTATGCAGAGTTGTACGTACATCAGATTGTGCGCATACATGGAGTTCCAGTGATGATCACATTTGACTGTGATCCTAAGTTTGTGGCAACTTTCTGGAAAAGTTTGCAATCGGCTTTGGGAACGAAACTGCAGTATAATACGGCGTATCATCTGCAAACGGACGATCAATCAGAAAGGATTTGAAGAAGTACTCGAAAGCCTTTAGTGCGATAAATGACATTTGGTTTGCACTAATTTTCATGTGGTTGAGGCGACTTCTTGGTTTGGTTATTAAATGGACGTAAAAGGAGTATTGAAAGGAGAATTGATGGTTTGTGGAATTCGGATAGCGGTTTGATGGAAATTCAGTGAATCAGATTTCAAGTGTCAATAAGTGAGCCCGTGGAAACGAACTCATGGGTTGACGAGCTAGAGAAAGTTTTGCACTTTGAGGTTCTCAGACGAGGTTAAAACCGTGAGGCTTGGTATGGGACAGGCCAAAGCGGATAATACCTCTATGAGATGGTGCATGTCTAAAAGGGACTAGTAGTGGTGCAGTTCGAAGATGTTCATAATGACTGATACGACGAGGGCGGGGAGTGGTCGCCGGGGCCAAAGTGCCTGAGCAAGGAGCGACTCCCGACAGGCTTCTAGGATGTCGAAAGGGGCAGAAATGAATTGAACTACGCACTGTGCAAAAAGAGAGTGCTTGTGGGATATGGTATAGCCGCAATGTGATCAAGTTTGTGGAACTCTAGTCTATAGAACGAGGTCAAAGAACGTGGGATCGCTGGTTCAAAACTTGGTTTAGCAGTTATTGAATGCAGTTCAGATTATTAGAGACAGACTAAAGACAGCTCAGAGTCGTCAGAAGAGTTATACAGATAAGCGTCGTAGACCGTTGGAGTTTAAGGTGGATGATCATGTGTTTCTGAAAGTATCGTCGATGAGGGGTACTTCTAGATTTGGCAAGAAAGGAAAGTTAAGTACAAGGTACATGTTTTAGCGTACGTCTTGCATTGCCACCGAAACTTGCTCAAGTACATGATGTTTTCCACGTGTTTATGTTGAGAAAGTATTAACCGGACCCGAATCATATGTTGAATTTTGAGAAAACTGGACGTAGACGACAGAGTGTCGTACGTGGAGAGGCCGACACGAATAGAGGACCGTAAAGAGCAAGTACTTGGAAACAAGACTATCGCCTTGGTTAAAGTGATTTGGCAACATCATGGAACAGAGAGAGTTGCATGAGGAAAGTGAGAAAGCGATGAAGCATCAGCACCCCCATCTTTTTGAGGAATTGGTGGTTGCAAATTTCGAGGACGAAATTTTTGTAAGGGGGGAAGAATTGTGACGTCCTGAAATTCGAGCCCCTTGAGGGAGGACTAAACGTTAATTTCGCCAGTGCATTGTTGGTTGATCTCACTCGGAACTGATCACTCCTGAGATACTGACCTTGAGGGGAAAGGCTAATGAGGACGAGAACTCGTGCGACTAAAGAACTTGACCTGGGAAAACGACTCGACCGTGAGACTTGCGTAAGGACGATCCCGTAGTTAGGCGAGCCGATTTCGGGGACGACTAGAAGTCGATTCGCGGACAGAAATAATGGGATGACGGGTGATTCCGTCTCTACCGTTATCGAACCCGTGAACGACCCTATGTCGATCCTTGATAATCGTGTACTTTGAAATAAGAATCGATCCTTCGCAATTTCATGTAGTCAAGGACGTCCATGTGTCGAGAAGTCTTGAACGTGGTTTGGCACGAGTCGGTTACGTGTGAATCCTCGAAGCCGCCTGTCAGTCTGAATTATACCAAAATGACATTTGGGCGAAATTGACAAGGCAGGAGAATCCAAGATTGGACTTCGAATTTTCGGGAACGTCCGGGGTGGACTTTTGGATGATGCTTCCTTGACAGTCGACGGAGTCGGTCGAGCCAAGTTTTGAGAAAGGGATTTTGGACCGAGAAACAGAGCCTATGAGGATGTGGGCCGGGCAAGAACAGTGTGGGCCTCACGCCCAAGGTGGGACAGCCACCATGGAAGGCCCGAGGCACGCAAGTGAGCCCGTTGGGCCAAACCGACCATTTACCCTTCCTAGCCCATTGTCTAAACCTTGAGCCAATTCGAGCCCAATAAATTCCCGAGCCTGTTCCTATTCATTTTCCGGCCTTTTTCCTAGGCCCGTCCTCCATTTTCAGCCCAAGGACAGATTGGGAAATGTGCAAGGTGGAAATGACCAAAATGCCCTTGGATATTTTGAAGAAAAGTCAAAAAGGAAGAGAGAGAAGATGATGTCATGTTTTTGGGACTTGATCCAAGCAATTAATGCCATTAATTGAGGCTTATCTTCAGCCTCACTTCACTCTCTCTCTCCTCTTCATCTTCTCCAAAACCGCACCACTTCTCTCCCCTTCTTCCCTTGCCTTCCTGCAGTTTCTGCTTCTGACCTCTCAACGAATTTTGAGTTGTTCGTTGCCTTCCCGGTGGAATCTCGGGCCGTGCCACCTATCAAAATGTTCAGCACAGAAATTACGTACTGTTCACGTCGGCCGATCGCCGAACGGAGCTGCCGTCCGTCCCGTACGGCCGCCTGAAGTCGGCGGTCCTCCGACCGTCACTGTGCAGCGCCTCCTGTGCAGCTTCGGTTTTTCCTCCGTTTCTATCCATTTTTGGCCTACCCACTGCCCACACCAAGCACACACAACTCCCCTTGACCCTCTGGAACCCCCAGCCACCGGAAACCAGCTCGTCGGAGCTCCGGCCAGCTTGTTTTTGCTCCGACCAGCAGCTTCCTCCTACTGCAGTGCTGTCTTTTGAAGTTTGGAGTTTGAGCAGAGGTTGCTGCTGTGATTTCTGCCCCAGGACTGCCTTGGAGTGTTGGGAGAGATGTCCTCAGGTGTCGGGTTCGTCGCCGCCGCCGCGCCGGTGTCGCCGGCCCGCTTAACGGGTGAGTTTAGCTCCTAATCCCTATTTAGTGCCTAAACTTGCTTAGGGTTGGGTTAATTAGTGTTAATGCTGGTTTAGGAGGGTTAATTAAGTGTATTATCCCTAAGATAGGTGGTTAGATATTTGATTAAGATTAGCTTAGCTTAATCTTGCTTAATTATGCTTGATTATGCTTAAGTGTTGATTATGTGTGGTTTATGTGATAATTAAGCTTGTTTAGCTTAATTGATTGATTAATTGTGTTTAATCAATGTTTTGTTTAATTTCTGAATTTAATTTATTGTTAATTGAATTTCGGAAATTACTGTTCACGGGATTACTGTTCATTGATTACTGTTCACGGATTACTGTTCACGGCACTGTTCATCCGGAAGTGAAATTGTGCATAATTTCATGTGCCTTGATCATATGAAGTGAAATTGATGTGTCGTGACATGAACATTCGCATGAATCGTGTGAATTTCACAAAAAGGGAAAAATGGTTTGTCCGAGGGACACCGGAAATGGACCGCCTTTTTGAGAAAGAAAATGATTTGTCCAAGGGACACTGGAAATGGACCGCTTTTATGAGAAAGGTGGGGAAAATGGTTTGTCCGAGGGACGTCGGAAATGGACCGCTTTTGTGAGAAATGATTTGAGGTTTTATATGCAAGCATGTGTGCATTGGCTAATGCTCAAAGATAATAAGTGGATTGTGATGGAATGCTTGCGTGATCACTAAGTTGAACCCGATTTATCGGAGATTATGGAAAGGGAGGGCACGGAAGGGCACGGTTGCGCCTCTGCGGAGGAAGGGCGCCGTAGCGCCGTTGCGCCTCGGAGGGCACGGAAGGGCACGGTTGCGCCTCTGCGGAGGAAGGGCGCCGTAGCGCCGTGGCGCCTCGGAGGGTATGGAAGGGCACGGTTGCGCCTCTGCGGAGGAAGGGCGCCGTAGCGCCATAGCGCCTCGGCCTGCACGGAAGGGCACGGTTGCGCCTCTATGGAGGAAGGGCGCCGTAGCGCCGTAGCAATAGCACGGAAGGGCACGGTTGCGCCTCTGCGGAGGAAGGGCGCCGTAGCGCCGTTGCACCTCGGCCAAGTTGTAGCCCTGTGGGGCAGTAATAATCGGAACACGTGTGGATGCAAGAGTGCATGAGAAATATGGTATCACTGGTTCCGATTATACATGAGGTGATCACATCATGATTTATGGCACGCACGCATGAATTGATAACGTGCAGGGTATGGCAATGGCCAGGTGAGATCGCTTGTGATGCGATTCGCATGTGATTGATGAACTGCATCATCTAACGGCCATGTGCATTGCATGTATTGTGCTGACTTATCACGTGCAGGGTATGGCATACCGGGTAAGGTTGCATGCGAACCGACTATAGGATTGTTGGTTGCATTGCTTGCATTGTGTGAGGTTTTACGTGCAGGGTATGGCATACCAGGTAAGGTTGCATGCGAACCGACTTTTGATTGTTGGTTGCATTGCTTGTGCTGTATGAGGTTTTACGTGCAGGGTATGGCATGCCGGGTAAGGTTGCATGCGAACCGATTATTTATTGGTTGCCCCCGTCTTTGGTTGCTTGCGGGTTGTTGGTTGTTTGTTGTTGGGTTGAGTGAGGGGTGGTTACGGAGAGATACCCCAGGGTTGAGTTGGTGTACTAACCGGGGCTTAGGGGGAAGAACTCGCTGAGATTTTATCTCAACCCGTCGTGGTTAACATTTTTCAGGCCCCTAGAATGGCGCACCCGCAAAGGGGAGAATCCTGCCCCCGTTTCTCCGGTGATCGACTTGACGGAGTCGAGTTTGATGGGTCCGTGACCGTGGTGTTGAACCCGAGGGTTCATTCTGTATAGCTGGATTAGCCTAGTTTCTTTTTGGCCTGGCTTAGAGGATGGATCGGCCCCTTTTGTCGGGCTTGTAATTCAAAAGACGATCCTCCGTTGATTAATCCAGTAAATTGTCTAAATGAGTAGTGATGGTTGTTCTTGTTATTCATCCCTCTATCCCGATTGATTGATTGATTGTTTGTTGGACTGGGGATGGTTCGTCTTCCGCTTGCGCATAACGAAAGATTAAAACGAATGGTCATCGACGAGTCCTGGGACGTCGCTTTCAATCGACCAAGAGAAGGGGTTGTCGCGTGCTCGGGGTTCGGGGCGTGACAACATTTGTTATTGTTAACAAGAGAAAAAGAAAATTTATAGTTAAATCAGGTTCGGTTGATTCTTTCTAGGTTCTCAATCTGGTTCTTTCTCAGGAAAGTATAACCGAATTGCAAAAGTACCAGTTTTACTTCTTCTTTTTTGGAATCGAAAATTGGAAGGGTAATCGCAGAAACATGAAAACATATCGGTTCTTGTGACCTATTCAGTCTAGTTCCTAGTTCTATTTTAAACCCATGCTCACCCTTTAGATGATGTACTGCACAACAACTGCATGCCGCTTCAACATTTTCAATGGTGAAGGCTTGCATCGCTTGAACTAGAGAAAACTTAATTATGTTTAAACTTGGTTTTACACTGTTATGAATCTTTTGATATATTAAGGATGCATAATCATCCATCATTTCCTAGATTAGTCACCCGCGCTACTCCCCGAAGAGAGTAGAGTTAACTAGAGCGATGTCCGCTTTCTCCAAATTGGTCTTGTTGCTCTCAAGGAGTCACGTCGAGCTTTAAATACTACATGGGCCAGAAAAAAGAAAACTCATCAAAGTCACGAGGACCAAAATAATTTTGTTTATCGCGAGCACGCATTGGATAAAAGTAGGTATCCAATAAGTAATAAAAGGTTGACCTCGCCAAATCACACTTCGAAAATTAAAATGTAGATAAATCAGGCGAAAATAAAGGAATTAAAACTAAAAGGCAAACGCAGCCGACGGTGCCTTGAAACTCCAAAATGAAACTGTGGCTTTCCGACTCCAAATTTATCGAGGATCTTGGAGAAATTAAAATTAAAAACTCTCACTTGGTGGATTTCCTGAAATTTCACCATGTGAGATTCAAGGGGGAAAAAACCAACAGAGAGAAACGTATATTTGCTTGCAGGCAAGCAAATTAAACCGAGTGGGACAATAATTTCAACGATTAAAAAAAGGAAAAGAGACTAAAAATATATATATTTTCTATAATTATAAGGATGAAATAGGTTGGGAAATCATCTCATTTTGTTAAATTAACGTTGACTATTCGTGTCATTTCATTCCATGATCAAAAAATATCAATATAATGATAAACAATCTATTTTACAATAAATTGTGAAAGATTGTCAACTCGTGTCAATATACAATCAACCTTATCATTCTATATCATGTTCAATTAAGACTTAGGTTTCTCGGTAAATTCACAATGCATTCAAATCATGTTTTCTTTTTGTATAAAAAATTATGATCCCAAGTATTGCTTGCTCAATTTAAAAGAATTTGAAAAAGAAAAAGAAATGCCAATTTTTCTATATGATATGCCAATTAGATAGTTACTATTCTCTACTTATGATTTCTCAATTATCATTATTAAATAGTGGACAAATATTCCACCATCTAAAGTTTGCATTTTTAGCCCATGAATTTCTTTTTCTTGAATAATGTCATTTAGGCTTGACTCTTTAAATGTAACACAAATGCAAAGTAGTGGTTAGAAGTTGCACCGTTACTCAGAGGAAGCAACGGTCTTATGCAAGTTACTCAGGAGTATATCAAGAAAGTAGAACTAAAATCAAGGAGTTTACCTCAGATTCGTTTTCAATTTCTCGTTCCCTCTGCGTTTGCGTTTCTTCGTTCTCCGAGTGGGGATCTCTCTAGCTTTCTTGCTAGGGTTCTTGGGAATTTCTGCGACTACTTCTGATCCTTCCTGCAGAAGTTTTCTTTTCATACGTGAAGAGAAAATTCGATCAGCACAGGAGGCGAAGAAGGCTTTTGAAATTGTGGAGTGAAATAGAGTTTCCATCAATTGAGGGAGCTCTTTTCATCGGAGGGTTTTCCGGATAATATCTATATTTCGATGGCGAATCCTTGGAATGACGCTGGCTACCTGACTGAGAGACGAATTGGTCGTCGCTCAAGTGTACCAGTTTCTCTCCTTAAGATTGGCCGATACCAGGCACATTTTTACCTTACATGCCCACTCGTAAAGATAGATGTATACGTATAGGAATTTCTCCCCCATCGTGGATTTGTCTTTCATGCTTTGAGATTCTCGTGTCATTTATGTGGAAACATGTCCAGGTACGGTCTCGAAATGTACCTCATCTGAGGGCGAAGTGGAATTACGCGACGAAACAACTACATTGGGAGATATTGAAAGACGGTCTAAAGAAGAAAATCAAGATAAAGTGGTCGAACATTTCAGCCACAAGAGTCGTGTACGGTGACGACCCAGAAATCCTTGAAATTGAGGTCTGACGCATCACCTTAATTATGGTTTTGATCAATTCCGTTGATGATATAATTCGTTAGTTCATATTCTTTCCTGTCCATCTTTTTATATTTGGGTCAGTAAGAAATAATCTCTACCTTGTCAACTTTTGGAAAAGGAAATCAAATCCTGAATTTTCATTATCGTAAACTGTATTGACATGCTCACAAACTTGAGTACAGACATACAAAGGTCCAGCTCACACAAAGCAACCCATCGACTTTTCTGAGTCGATATTCGATATTTGACATACATGTATGTGCGCAGACATACTAATGTATTCAACTTTTGTTTCAGTTATTCCAGCCGCCCCGTTTCTACGGCAAGGCCCGACTCGCCAGACTACTACCTAGGCTATGTTCCTCGTGGGACCCGATTCCCGATTTCACCAGTGATCAAGCTTCGACTTGCAGGTACACTATGCCCTCCTGATCAAAGTTATGCCACCCCTTGATTTGCAGCACATTGTAATGAACTTGTTTTTGCATAGGATAATCTAATCATTTCTTCAGGTAAGTTAATTCAATACCTTAGCAAATTATTATGATGTCTATGTTGATCTCTCTTGTTTCCATTACCCCTTTATCAGGATTCACTATGTTGAGTTTCCTCATGGCACACAACTAGAGAGAAAGATGGAACCACTCTTCATCTTGGACCCTCGATTGAGGGAATCGACCAGAAGGCCCTTCCCAAGATTGGATAGTCCATTTTTCCGGGGTTATATTGCTGCTGCACCAGAAGCACCATCGCCATTGATCAACTCTCAGTTGCTTCAACATCACCAGATTTCTCCTGATCATTCGAGTGTTATGAGCAATAGTAACCTCATCGATTCAACAGCAACTGTACAACAATCAGCAAATCCCTTGTTGCCTTCTCTTGAAGATCCACAGGCCTCAGGTACACGATTAGTACACTCCTGTTTTTATATATCTCTTTCTTTTGTTCATTTGCTTGTGAGTGAGTTGCAGGTCATACATTTTTGCTTGGCTAAATTTAATGGAACGTTGTTAAGCTTTTCTGTGAAAAAAATGCAAGCTTTTCATGTCATTTTGGCTTTTACAAAATCTACTGAATGACTATGCATGATGCAGAAAAAGCCAACTAGGAAGCATTTTTTTTGACGAGCAAATATCATTATTACATTCTATTTTGTTTTTGGCATTACATCTGTTTTTTGTGGCACAGGCATCAAGTTCAATTTCTCAAGATGAACCATTATATATACTTGGATGAACGATAAAACTTTGGGTATCTCAATATTTGTAAAGCAATTTCCGAGGGAAAACATTAATTTGGTAGTAACTTCACATATACATTTATAAAACCGGTGTACTTCAATTTAATAGTGACTCCATGTTTAGATTATTTAATATGAGTAGATTGACCAGTTGGTGAGATATTCAAACTTTAAATGATTAACACATAATTAAATGCATGTCATTAGTTTGCATAAAGTACCGGATTAGATTAGATTACCGCATTACTACTCTGTGTATCATATGCATGATGCTTTTGTTCAGTATCAATGCTTTTGTAATTGAATATACTGAGTTAAATGCATGTCAATGCTTACAAAAAACACAGAGAGAAACTTACCCGTCTGTTTTTTGCCTTTGGGAACCAGATTACGACTACCTTCAGCCGTCATCATCGCCACCAAGGAGCAGAACCACACTCGATCTAGAACAGAGAATGGAACATTCAGCGCCGAGTGGAGAAACACTTGACCTAGAATTGTGGTTGCGACCTCCAGGGCATAACACGATGGCTTCGAGTTCTAAAACCGACAACACAGGGCATGGGCATGATGACGACCCATCATACATGAAAGCTGGTATGGACATGGAGCATCTTTCGAGACTCGCTTCACCATCGATTCCCCTCCTGGATCTGGTGCTGGCGCCTCCATCCCCCCCGACTTATTAACCCCCCGACAGATGATCATGCAGGCAATCGACAAGATGATGAGCAATGTAAAAACAGCAACAGCGAGCAGTCGGAGATGGTGACAAGCAATGAGCCATGCACAAAGGATGTCAATGCTCACGATGGTCATGATGGGCTGATCGATGCGGAGCGCGTTTCTAATCCTCATCACGAAGGATCATCACCCTCATCATTTCATGGTGAATCAAGTCACAAGTGATTAGGTCATGTAGTAAGGGATTAGCCTTTCTACATGGTTTGACTTTTGACTTTTCTTGTTTTGAGTTTGTCATTGCGAGTTGTTTCTTCTTACCTCCAACGAACAAGATATTTTTGCATGAGGGAAATGAGATGGGAACGACACCATTTTCCCTTTGCAGGGAAAGTATACTTTAAATTTAATGCTATAGTGTTGCTGTTAAACTATTCCATTTGATGGGACTTTTCAAGTAGCAAAGCTCAAATGAAACATGGTTGGCCCAAAATAAAGCACAGAATAACAAGGAGGGGAAAAGAGACAAAATAAGTAATGAGAAGGGTGACCAGCTTTCAGCCTCGCTCTCGAGCCTCTCTTGCGATTACTGTAGCTCCGAACACAGAGCTTCCCCGTTCAGGCAGCGCCGGCGCCGGCGAAAACTGGAAGTCGAAGAAGATGTAAAGCAGTTGCGGATCTTCCATTCATTCAGGTCCAATTGCTTAGGTAACCCCCAAATCCCCCTACATTCTGGTGCGAAATGCTAGGGCTCTGTTTCTGGTTTTTCCCATGGATGCTGCGAACCTACCAGCTCTTCCTACGAATTCTCTTGTGCTTGAGCGTATAGACTGTCATAACCACTCAAAGATGGGTGGAGATCGTGCGCGTAGCCGTAGCAGGCCGCCGAAGGCTCGGCTGCTGTCCCATGAACGTGCGAAAGGCAAAGGGACAGCGCTGAACTATAATCTTCTGAGCTCTGTAGTCGGGGCGGGAGAGGGAGGGAACCCTTCTAGTAGTCGGGAACCTCTGTTCATTAGCCCAGGCGAAGAAGGGACTCAGAGAGGCCTAAGAAATCAGGCCTCGCTGCCCCAACAGAAAGGCGTCTCGCCTCCAGCGGTTCGCTCTTGGGCGAATGTCGCAAAATCAGCAACTCAAGGTTACTCTCTATCCTATATACCTCATACTGATGTTGTAGAGAATGTTGTGCATCTATCGGATCAAATTCTGGCAGCAGCTGACTCTTTATGGAAGGAATGCCTAGTTGGGTATTTCATTGGTAAAAAGCTTCCATTCAAGTTGATCGAGACAGCTTTGAGACACCTCTGGGGACACCAACTAAAGGACATTAAAGCGAACGATCAAGGCTTTTATTTTTTTCATATACCGGATCATGAATTCCATAGGAAGGTAGTCAAAGGAGGTCCTTTAACTGTGGCAAGGGTGCCATTAATTTTGCAGCAATGGCGCCCCTTACTGGAACTGCGTAAGGGAAGCCATACCTCGGTCCCGGTATGGGTTCGGCTGAAAAATCTACCTTATGATCTCTGGTCTGCCCCGGGAATAAGTGCCATTGCAAGCCGTATCGGTAAACCATTGTATGTTGATCAACGTACGGAGCAACTAAAGATGATTTCCTTCGCAAGAGTATGTGTTGAAATATCAGCAACAAAGGATCGCTGTGACTCGTTGAAGGTGGTCATAAATGGGGTAACTCGTGTGGTGGAGGTGGAGTACGAGTGGAAGCCGGTTTCGTGTAAACTTTGCGGAACTTTTGGGCACAAATGCCCCGATCAAAACCCTGTCCAGGAGAAACAATTAACCCCCCCCGCTGGCCCGGTTATGGTTCCAATGGAGCTCGCTGTTGAGGAGTCTTCAGCTGGTCTTTATCCACCCTTGCAGCCAACCGTACAACCATGTACCTCGAGAACTCCTCGTGTGAAATTTCTGCTGCTGCAACTCAAGGCAGCTGCTGTAGGCCGATGAAGAAGCAACTCGATTCTGCCCGGTTGTTGGCTCTCCCGAATGAAACTCTTGCTACAAGGTCCTATGTTCCTGCTGCTGCGAATGAAGCGAACCAGGACTCTACTCGATCGTCATTGGCCCCCTCGAATGAAGCTATTACTGGGAGGACCGCTGTTGCTGAACTTTCTGCTGATAGCTGCCGAGTACTACCTCTGTCAAGCCTTTCCTCTGCTGAAGTTGGACGGGCGATGCTGGTCAAGACCCATCTGCCGAATCTTTGGAAGGCTGCGGTGGAGGCATCCCTTGATCCTCAACTCCCCCTTCCTAGAGCTTCGATATGGCAGCATTGGACCTTTATGTTCGGGTTCCACGTAATGCGGACACGGCTGGTCGGATCACCCCCGATTGAAGTAGACACTGCCGAGGCGGTTGGATGGCAGGCAAGTCAAAAGTCGCAAGTACCCTGTTTTGCGACCATCTCCCACACGTCCGACATCCAAGGTAGTAGAGAGCACGATGAAAAGGGCCAACCCCCGGACTACTCCCTCGATTACAAAAGGTGTTGTGGATCTATACGCCTCGGCCTCGTTTTCTCCGGAAGACGACTTGGATGATGTTGTAACTCTCCCCCATGAAAAAAAAGCTGGTCAGCTTCCACCTCCCTCAAGTCGGTATCCGCTCCTAACAAACCGGCCTTGACGAGTAGCCGGGCGACCTTTAAGGAGGTAAGCCTCCCAGTTTTTTGGGTAGTATAGTTGGTATAAATGAATTTTGGTTTTTGGAATGTCCGTGGTCTTGTTGATCCGGTCAAGCAATCTGAAGTCAGGAATTTTGTGAAGTCAAATAACTTATGTTGTGTTGGGTGATAGAGACCAAGGTACCACCTCCTAGATTTGGTACCATATCATCTGGTTTATTTCCTGGATGGGTTTGGACTGCAAATAATGCTTTTTCTAATCGTGGCCGTATTTGGGTTGGATGGAACCCGCTTTTGGTGGCCTTTGATGTTTGTCATATATCTAGCTAGATTATTCATGATGCTCTTAAAATGTTGTCTTCTGGGACTAGTATATATCTCTCAGTGGTATACGGTGAGCACACTTTTGTTACCAGGAGAGCTCTCTGGAATGACTTAATACATTTAAGTTCCTCTCTAAAAGACAGCCCATGGTTGGTGGCTAGCGACTTTAACGCAATCCTGGATTCCTCAGACCGTATGGGCAGCCCAGATACTTGGATTCCTGCGTTCGATGAGTTCAAGGAATGTCTTCAACAGGCGGAGCTTTTTGATCTAAGGTATGTTGGGTTCCGGTTCACTTGGTCATCCTTTTCAGGTGTCAACAGGAAACAACGCAAAATAGATCGTGTACTTGTTAATAATGCCTGGTGCGCATTGTTCTCCTACTCAGAAGCATCTTTCCTTGCCCCGGGTATATCAGACCATACTCCAATGGTTGTAAGGATTCTTGCACCAAATCCACGACGTTCACCATTCAAATTCTTCAATATGTGGATGAATCACCCGGACTTCTCCATGATAGTTTCCCGAGGTTTGGCAAGCACAAATTAGAGGTTCTCCTATGTTCAAGCTATATGGTCGTCTCAAACTCCTTAAAGGCCGTTTGAAGACTCTTAACAAGGAAGCCTTCTCGAGATATTTCCAAGAGAGCATCGATGCCAAACGAGGCCCTTACGATACTCAAGAAGCTCTAACCCAAGATCCTCAAAATGAGAGCTTGGTGGCCTTAGAGCATATCCGGCTCAAGAACTTCTATGCCCTCGGATCACGGGAGGAATCTCTATTCGGGCAAAAGTCAAGAATACGGCGGCTCAAAGAAGGGGATCTAAATACAAAATTTTTTCACCAATCGAGTCATCCATCGACATCTTCGCAAATGAGAATCATCTCGGTTTTGGATAGTTACGGTCGGTTGGTTCTTGATCCGGGAGAGGTTCAACGGTATTTGTCTCCCACTTCCAAGAGGTTCTTGCCCCGGTTGAGATGCCCATGAGACCTTCCATTCGGGAGCTCATGGAACTCATTCGATCTCCACTCAACGATGATCGGGTCACACTCTTATCTCGGCCTTTTCTACCATCGGAGGTCCGAGATGCCATGTTCTCCCTTGCTTTGGGAATAAAGCCCCTGGGACACGATGGTTATAATGCAGATTTTTTTAAGAAGAACTGGGACATAGTGGGTCCCTCGGTAACAATAATTTGTCTTGGATTTCCTTGAATCGGGACGTATGCTAAAGGAGATTAATAACTCTATCATTGCTTTGGTGCCTAAAGTCCATAATGCCACCTCGGTGACGGACTATAGACCTATTGCGTGCTGTAATACTATCTACAAGTGCATCACTAAGCTTCTCTCTAAGCGTATTGCAGTAGTTCTCCCGGATCTCATTAGCCCAGTCCAAACTACTTTTGTGAAAGGAAGGAGGATTACTGATAACATCCTCCTTGCCCAAGAATTATTTTGTGGATTTCATTCCAAGCCACATATTCCAAAATGCGCTATTAAAGTGGACTTCAGGAAGGCATATGATACCCTAAACGGGATTTTACGGAAGCTACTCTTCAAGCTTTTCGGTTTCCGAATCACTTCATTAGGCTAATAATGGTATGTGTTCGCTCCCGAAATTCTCCATCGCCATGAACGGCGAACTTCATGGATTTTCTCTAGTGGGCGTGGACTAAGGCAAGGCGACCCTATATCCTCCTACCTCTTTACCTTAGCTATGGAGGTATTCACGGGAATCATTAACTCCCATACCCGGCGCCCGGAGTACCGATACTATTGGAGATGCGGGACTACTCGTCTTTCACATCTCTTCTTTGCGATGATGTTTTCTTGTTCGGTGAAGCCGGTCCAACCTCTATTTCCTGCATCAAGGATGGACTTGACTTATTCTCTCGCCCGGAGCGGTTTGGTTCCGAATCCCAACAAAAGTGAAGTTTTTATCTCCGGAGGTTCTTTAGAGGTCGAGAGACCAAATCACCGCATGCCTTTGGCTTTAGGGGGGTCCTTTCCGAGTCAAATATTTGGGTGTGCCTATTATTACGTTGAGGCTGAATAAAGTGGATTGCCATGCCCTAGTACGTCTCATTACTGCTAGAGTTCAATCCTGGACCCATCGCTTCCTCTCTTTTGCGGGTCGACTACAACTTATCAAATCAGTCTTGCATTCAATCCATGTGTATTGGGCATCCATTTTCTGGTTGCCCTCGTCTGTAGTACACAAAATAGAACAAATATGCAGGCAGTTTTTGTGGAAGGGTCCGGCCATGGGGCCGGGTGGAGCAAAAGTGTCTTGGGAAGATGTTTGCCTCCCCAAACAGGAAGGAGATCTAGGGCTTTGCAGGATTCGGGATAGCAATAAAGCTGCCATGATCAAACACATTTGGAATCTTTTTACTGACAAAGATTCCTTATGGTGTAAATGGATCCATGCCATCCATCTCAAAAGAAAAGAGTTTTGGAATTCAGATCCTCCCACTACTTGCTCTTGGGCGTGGAAGAAGATTCTGGCACTTAGAAGGGATTCCCTCCCCTTCTTCAAATGGAAGATAGGTGATGGCCTGTCCACTTCACTTTGGTTCGACCCTTGGCTTGATATAGGCCCTCTTACGGTATTATTCTCCAACCCCGACATATACCAATCGACCTTACTAGGGAAGCTAAAGTAGCGGACCTATACTCTCCCCTTGGTCAAACAATTCTCCGGGAACTCTCATCTTGGCATATATTGGTCCCCACTCTCTCTCACGGCACGGACTATCTCACCAGGGGAAGCGGATCCTTCAGGCAAGTTCTCGATTGCATCAGCATGGGCAGCAATCCGTAGGAATTCCCATGCAGTTCCTTGGTCATCTTTTGTGTGGAGTAAGGCCATCGTCCCTCGACATCAATTTCTCCTTTGGTTGATTACCAAAAACCGCCTCCCAACCCAGGAATATCTTATGTCCTTTGGTAGGATCTCTAATGTAGCTTGTGCCTTTTGTAATACTCGACCGGACTCAGTCGACCATCTTTTTTTTGACTGTGGCCTTCCTAACTCCCTAGCTATGTTCTGGGCTTCCAAATGTAACCTTCCTTGGTATAACTCTTCATGGCCGGATAATCTTCTATGGGCCATCAACTCGCTGTCTGGTAGAGGGTTCTCAAAGGAAATTGCTCGGTTTTCCTTTGGCGCCCTTTGCTACATTATTTGGAAGACGAGAAACAATATTATCTTCCGGGCGCAGAGTATACATGTGTCAGACATGAAACATTATCTCTCTACGGCAGTCAAGGACAAGGCGCTGGCGTTTAAAAGGGTGGAAGACAACTCCAGCAATAGGCGTATGCAGCAGGGATGGGGAATAGACCATAGTATCTTTGATCCAGGTCCCGAGTGATGCCTATGAATGGCTCCTCAGGCTTTTGTTTAGTTCTTGTTTATGTATCTCTTTGGTTCGTCCGCGGTACCCCCTCACTCCAGTGATCTGTTTGTCCTGTAGAGTGAGTGTCGGTGCCGTGGCTCGCCTTTCCTTGTATAGGTCCATTGATTGAAAGCTTATAATACTTACCTTACCAAAAAAAAAAAAAAACATGATTAATAACATCAACACATACATAAGACACGTTAGTAAGGCAAAACGATGTTGATTTTTTGTTTTTCAGCCAAAATGTTTCAATGAGAAAGATTTTAGAAGAAAAAGAGGTGAGACAAATTGAAATAGTTGAGGTTAGTGAATCGGTTTCTTTTTGGCCCAAACAAAAATTAACTTTCCAATTCAATAATTTCGAGTGAACTCATGGGTATGCACGGATGGAAAGAATAATGATTCTTATGAAGTAAAAGTTCATGCATTTTTTTTTCGGTCGAAATGCGTCTTTCAATTGTTTAAGAAGTGAAGAAATTTTTATCCTAAATATATATATACACTTTCGAATATAACACAAAAGAATTGCGATTCTTAGGTATGGAAAATTTCATTAGCTTAGCATACTCTTTTGCACAACTCATAAATTTAATGATTGATTGTGACTTATTTTGAAAGAAACAACTTACTTATAATTCATTTGAAAGTACTATTCTTTCTTCTTTTGGAGATATTCAAATGTGGCTCATTTGGATGGTTTCTAATCCTTTTCTCTTCTTGTTTATTGTAACCGTGCAAATGCAAAGGATAATTAAAAAAACTTGATTCGGTGTATATGTATACATATACATATACATGTATATGTGGATGTATATGTGTATGTGTATGTGTATGTGTATGTGTATGTGTATGTGTATGTGTATGTGTATATATGTATATATGGGTGTGAATCTTTTGATAATGTCAGCAACGCATTATTGTCCATCATTTTCTTTATTTTTTGGGCAATTATTCACAATTTGGTAAGGATCATCCTCCTCCAGATGCTTTTTAAATATAGAGATGCTTATCCCTAGACGCTTCCTAATATAATCTACTACATTCGGTAAGATTCATCCTCTTCCGGTTAACAACACTTGGCTAATTCGAATCCATGAACCAGCCACAAATTTCAAAAGAATGTAAATACGCTTCTAAAGGCTTCTTCTCACAAATCATTGAGATTATAGGGACTAAAAGAAGCACATTGCATATTTGCGGATTTAAAGTGCGAACTATACCCAACATATGTAATAGATATATCACGAGCTACTTATCGTAATTCATACATCCTAATTTCTTTTTTGTCAAAGATAAACTTCAGATTTTTCACCACCGCCTTGGTGGTCGCGATGGTTTGGACTCCCCCCCAAGGGGAGGGGTTCGAATCCTCTCACTGTCACTTGGGGTTTTAAGTGTGACATCGGGGGTGGTGGGTCATCCCACTTACGTATCACCTCAGGGTTCCCTGGGTCACAAAAAAAAAAAAAAAAAAAAAAAAAAACTTCAGATTTTTCGATATAGATTCTGCTATTTTAATTTTTAGAGGCTTTTCATCATGGATTGTAGGGACATCCAAGAACCGTATTCTATGCTTTGGAAAAAAAAATTAATATTATGTTATCATGAATTATGTAGAATAATGGTCAGGAAACCTTTGTAAAAGGAATCCCAAAGCTCATGGGTAAAGGATTTAATTATCATAACACAACTCTTTACATCAAGGTTGAATTTTGATACAAGAGCATGGGTGAAAAATATTATAAAGTAGATAAGTGGTCTGGAAAATTTTGAACGTAGAATCTTAAATTTCTAATACCATGTCGATCACTATTACTATTTTACAAAATTCAAAATCATTAGGTAAAACATTACCAAGCATTTAAATTTTTTAAATTTCACTCGTCCTTTTTTCAAAATCGGAAAAAATATATTCATACCTTTCAAGTTTGTGGTGTTTTTCTGTTGTTCTCTCCACATTTACGTTGCTCGCTCCTTCAATAATTCTCCGTGCCCTCCTACATCTCATTGTTTAACAAGCTCTTGAGTAAGTAGTACAAGACCTTTTCATGCCTTCAATATCACCTGAAGCAATTCTTGGTTCACCCCAATCTCCTGGCGAAAGGGAAAAACAAAATTAGTCTTTTATAAAATAAAAACAAAAAAGAAGATGAAGATGAAGAATATCTAGAAGTCGTTTTTTCAATGTAGAATCCATCCAGCACTAGGACTCTCTACAGAGTGAAAGACAAGCACGTAATCCCCAGAAACCCAAATAACACTCCAACTCTGGTATATTTCCCGATTGTCAGTTTAAACCGGACTTATCATCGCACTCTTCTTCTCTCTCTATCTCCATGGCTTTGCCATAGTTAGAACTCTCTTCAGTTGACTAAAAACATTCATGTGTTTTACCTTTTGATTGAGTGGGGTGATTTTGTTGCTTGGTTTTCTTAGGCGGGTTTTGTAGCTATCATATTCACGGTTCTTCTTGTGATTTTTCTTCTTGGCCATTGAAGAGAAAACATGGCGAGCAACAGAGGCAAAGAAGACCTTCCAAATATTGTTCATGACTCGATGGCGAGACCTCCAAATGGGGGCGAAGAAGATCTTCCAAATATTGTTCATGACTTCATGGCAAGACCTTCGAATGATGGTCATGGTCATCCGAGTGTTTTTGCGGCTCAAAATAACAATGTGCAAGCCGCTGATCACCAAAGTGCTCGACTAGCAATTGCGACACCACATGCTCAAGTCCTCTCTCTCTCTCTCTCTCTCTCTCTCTCTCTCTCTCTCTCTCCTTTTGTTTGATTGATTGCTCTCTCTATAAGAAGAGGACGTAGAGGAAGAAGGGAAAACTATTGGATTCCAAACAGATGTTTTTTAGGGTTTTTAATGATACAATAGTTATCAAGCAGATTTTCAGAAAGATATATTCGAAAATGTTGGTTTTTCAATGAAAAGTAGTTGAACGAGGCATTAGAGAATCGGTCTTGGTTGCTTGTTAGTTATGTTTTTCGCATCATCATGAGGCTCTCAAGTTTTGATTAGCTGCAAGTGGAAAAAAGAACAATTTATAGTGCCTGGGCATGCATGAACGTGCTTGACGTATGTATATATGTGCACATAATGCACTCGGCGCTTGATCACAAGAGGATTGTTTCTTTTCTTCATGGCACGATTTGCGACTTGTTCAGGGCGATTTCAGCACGTGTAAACATGCATTATTAAGAAATTTCTCTCCCATCGTTGAACCGTATATCCTCTTTTAGAAAGGACCCACAGGTTTCTTGTTCCTTTTTCTGCAGTTGGGCAAGGAAGAAAATGTCTCTACCTTGTCAGCTTGTGGAAAAGTTAATCAAATTCTGAATTTTCATCATCATCGTAGACTTTATTGTCATGTTCACACACTTTAGTACAGCCGTGAGTAGGTCTAGCTTTCGACATTCGACATGTGCGTTTGTGTGCAAAGGTACTGATGTATTCTACTTTTGTTTCAGTTATACGAGCCACCTCCTTTCTACAGCGGGCCCGAACTACTTGCTAGAATGCGTGCCTTGTGGAATCCGAGTCCCGATTTCACCAGCGATCAAGCTTCCACTTATGGGTACGTTATGTCCTGATGAAAGTTATGCAACCTCTTGATTTGCAGTCCATTGTAATGTACTTATTTTTGTATAGGATGACACGAGCCCTCTAATCATTTCTGTACGTAGTTAAATAGTTAATTCAATACCTTAGTAAATTATCATGATATGTGTATATTGATCTGTTTTGTTTTCAACGGCCCTTTGTTAGGATCCCCTATCTTGAATTTCCTCATGGCACACAACAAGAGAGATACATGGAACCACTCTTTATCTTGGACCATCGCTTGATGGAATCGACTGGGAGGCCCTTCCAATTTTTCGGGGTTATATTACTGGTACACCAGAAGCACCACCACGATTGATCAATTCACAGCTGCTTCAACATCACCAGATTCCTCCTGATCATTCAAGTGTTCCTATATGCTCAAGCAACAGTAACCTCATCGACTCAATGTCAACCGTGCAACAATCAGCAACTCCCTTGTTGCCTTCTCTTGAAGATCCACGGGTCTCAGGTACACATTTAGTAGACTTCCATTCTATTTCTTTTATTCATTTGCTTGTGAGAAAGTTTCAGTTCATGCACTTTCGCTTGGCTGAATTTACTGGACCGCTCTTACGCTTTTCTGTGGAAAAGAAAAGGCAAGCTTTTCATGTTACTTTAGCTTTTATAGTATCTATTGAATGTCTATGCATGATGCAGAAAAAGCCAAGCAGTAAGCTTCTTTCTAGACAAGCAAATATCATTATTACATTCTATTTTTTTTTCAGCATTACATCCAGTATTTGTAGCATAGAAATTAAATTAAATTTCTTGAGATGAACGATTATATATACTTGTATGAAGGATAAAACTTTGGTTATTTCAATATTTGTAAAGCAATTTCCAAGGGAGAATACTAATTCAGAAGTAACTTCACACACACACACACACATATTTCTAAAACCAGGTGTACTAAATTGTGACCTCATGTTTAGATTATTTAATCTGAGTAGATTGACCTATTGATAAGATATTCTAACTTTAAATGATTAACATTGAATTAAGTACATGTCATTAGTTGGCATATGGCACCGGATTATATTAAATTTTACCACATTACTCCTTCGTGTGCTATATGCATGATGCTTATGTTCAGTTTCCATGCTTTTATATTGAATAAAAAGGAACAAAAAGACACAAAAGGGGTGAAACTTAGCTGTCTGTTTTGTGCCTTTGGGAACCAGATTACGGCTACCCTCAGCCGTCATCATCGTTGCCAAGGAGCAGAAATATACTCCATCTAAAACTGAGGCTGGGACCTTCGGAGCCGGGGAGTGGAACAATACTTGATCAAGAACTGAGGCTGGGACCTTCGGAGCCAAGGAGTGGAACAATACTCGATCAAGAACTGAGGATGGGACATTTGGCGCTGAGGAATGGAGAAATACTCGATCTAGAACTGAGTCTGGGACCTCCAGCAAACTACAGTACGGCTTTGAGTTCTAACCCCGATGGTATGAGAGCTGGTATGGACATGGGGCGTCATTCGAGACTCGCTTCACCATCGAATCCCCACCTGGATCTGGTGCTGGCGCTTCCTTCCCCCTCGACTTATTACCCCTCGACAGATGATCATGATGGCCTCGACCAGATGATGAGCAATATAACAACAGGAACAGCGAGCAGTCGGAGAAGATGACAAGCAGTGAGCCATGCACGAAGGATGTCGATGCTCACGATGGTCACGACGGGCTGATTGATGCGGAGCTTGTTTCTGATCCTCATCAGGAAGGATCATCGCCCTCATCAGTTCATGGTGATTCATAGCCAAGCCACCACACGAATGGAGACAAGGAGGTGAGAGATGGTAGTTGTTTTCGGGGGGTGACAAGCCACCCCATTAAAGAGAGACCTTTGGTAGGTGCGAGTGCATGGTTTGACTTTTGTAGTTAAGTATTAGCCTTTCCATAAGGTGAGTGCCTGGTTTGACTTTTGACTCTATTCTTCTAAGTTTGTCATGGGAGTTATTTCTTCTAACCTCACAACCCCAAGATCGTTTTGCATAATTCATCCATTTAACGATTGTTTGTGACTTATTTGAAAGCTGGTTATGCAAAAAGTCTCTTCTGGTGATGTCATGGGAGTTATTTCTTCTTTTTCCAAAAATGTATGGATGGCTTCAGTTGACATCTCAAGAGTCTTGCACAGTTCACCCCCAGCTTAAAGGTGTCTACCGACACTAATTTTGCTAGAGAAACCTTTCCGTAAGTGGTGGGTGATCTCTTCATCCTCAAATATGTCTGCTTCTTCTTCTTACCTCCAACCCCCAAAAATGTAGGAACTAGAAAAGACTTTTGCATAACTCGCCCATTTAAGCTGGGGGTGATGTCTTCATCCTCCACTGCAAAGAAGAAGACGTCACCAGCTTCTACAGTGAAAAGAGCTATCCATACAAAAGACTCTTGAGATGTCAACTGAAGCCAGGGAAAAAGAGGCAGACCAGGAAGAGGAAACTGAAATTGAGAAGGAGGCAGAGGAAGGAAGAAGAGCCTAAAAAGGAAAGTGAGGCTGAAAGAGAGATTGAGATGGAAAATGGAACAGAAGAAGAATAGGAGGAAGAAAAAGAAGAAGATCAATGTGAGAAAACTGAGATTCTTGAGCAAGAAGGAACGGAAGAAGAGAAAGAAGATGCTCTCCCTCAGGGGGAGTCAAATGGGCAAGAGAAAAGTTCTAAGAATTAGGAAAAGTTTGAAATGGTTTCATTAACGAAGAAAGTTGGAGGAAACCCAGAAGAGTTAAAGGAGGGGTTAAAGCTTTTATGGATGGCATGTAAAAGTTTGCATGGTCACTTCAGATCCTTAAGGAAAATTTAGGGACTATCTAATGAGACTCGAACACAAACTCCACATTTTGAAATGCTATGATCTTACCATGGCCGACCTCAATCCATTATTCTTTATTGGGAAAATTTCAAATAAATGCCTAAAGCAACATTCTCAAATAAGGGCTTCAAGTGGATGCTATTTCAAATAAAAGTCGAAATTATTACGGAAAGGACGAGCAATCAAACAATAAAATAAACAGAATAAAAAAAATAAATCAAACACCAGATTTATGTGATTCGGTCGTGGTGGGTTACATCCATAGGGAGAATAGGAACAAATTCTACTATAGAACAAGCAATACAACGGAGATTACACATTCAAATCACTCAAATGTTCTTAGTGTTTTCCAAGCCCTAATAATACTTAATAACTCACGCAATGTTTAGCCCACAAATTCCTTGCGAAATAATCTTTCAATCTCGCAAAAGAATTGACATATCACATTAATTTTCCTTGGATATGATTCACGAACAAAAACAACAGAACTTGGAAGCCCACGATGAAGTCTCCTCTGCACATCAAGAATGACACACCAAGCACTCACATGGTAGTGGTGCTTCAAGGCTCTCTTTCGATCAATAACGATTGGCGTTCTTGCAGCAATAATACAACCATATATATGCGGTATATCAAGTAAGATGTGGATAACCCTTCCCGAAGCAAACTTAAACACGGAAAAGGAAACCTGTATAATTCAAGTAGGAAGTCCAACCTGGACTTCCCTATTTCATCCTTTCTTGGCTGACTCAAGCAAGGAATTTCCTCGTTTATTTCTTTCCTACATTTGATCCATATTGACCGAGTCCAAGAAGCTCAACACTACTAAGATTAGGAAACAAATTCAAACACTCCACCACATAGTTGATTATTGAGGAGTTGATTTTTGAATCTTCTTTGCTCGATTTCGGATGTCTGGAAATATTCAATTTAGAATTCAGACTTTTCTTTCGAACTCAAACTCGAGACATATTTTAACAATCTCCACCTTGGCTCGATGTTTGAGCCAAAGAACAGTCGCTTCATTAAAAAAATATTTCTAACTTTGCCACTACTCTCCCACAGCTCCCGATGGTCTCAATTGCCATAGATATCTTCCAAGTCCAAGCCACACTTGAACTTTGCATAATTGAGGATTTCATTATAATACCAACTCCACATGCACCTTTAATTGCTCTGCAAGGATTTCTCGATGCAATCTGTTTAACCACAGATAAAGCAAATCCACTATTGCATCCGTATTTGTCAAGAGATCAATTACGTACCTTGTCAATATCACCAGTTACAGCAATTGTTGGCTCTATAGGCTCCATCTCACTATCAGCATCATCTATGCTAATTACTTTGCTAGTGCACATTACCTCAAGAGTTTCTGGTTGCAACTCTACCTCAAACTAAACACCATTCGGATCCATATGAACATTACTAATAAAGTCCTAGCTAGAACTATTGAAGACTAGTCAAATGAAACTTCTTTGTTGATAAAAGGTGAATTTAATTCTAGACACTACAACTGATAGCCCCGCTTATCTCATGTATAACCTAGAAATATGCACTTCATTGTTGTTAACACCTAAATTTTGACCTAATGTGTGGCTATATTTGTAGGCTGACTCGACCCTTAGGCAAAATCGGTATTGCGTAATTTTATATCACAAGAAGGATACCTTTGGTTGATGTTTTTTATGGAAAATATGTTCAGCCTAATAAGGGACCATGAACCTCACCCATAATATGAGGAAGGGGACAGATAAATTGCACACGTGAGGATAGAAAATTCGAAAGGAAATTAATTGGATACTAGGGGGTTGCAATTTCCACAAAGAATCCTCTTTCCAATAAATTTTGGAAGAATTCATGGGTTAAGACAGACAAAATGGAGGAAAAAAATGAAAACATTTGTGGAAAGTGTGGGTTGTGGAAACTTACAAAAGGAAGCTAATAAGCTAGAAAATAAGAGAGGATCAATCTGATTGGCTATGCAAAGAAGGTGGATCCTGGTCAGCCATTCTTGTTTTAATGGATATTCGGATTTTTGTAAATGAGGATCCAAATTTCTGATTAAGAATCAAGAGCCAAAAAAATCAAGTGAACAGGAAGGTAGGAAATTTGACAAAGGAATGAATCAAGACGTTCGAGTCTGAATAGCTTACATGAAATAGGAAAAATTGAGCTGGCCACAAAATCGCATACCAATTTGCAGACCGTGAATTATGGCAATGAGAAAAGGAAACTCAGAAAATTGCCCGTCGAAAGAGACGCTTGGGGCCATTATAAAAGGAGGGGAGAAGAGCACGAGGGGATCATCAATTTTCTCATCACAATACTAAGCTCTCTCGTGATTTTATAATGTTGTGATGCCTTGCACACATCACAACGTAGTCCATTTCTTAAGTCCTCAGTTTTCAGACGAGTCTCCAATAGTGACTATAAAATTTCTGCCATCATTGAAGATCTCCACTATTACTACTTCCCATTATTGCTATTCGTCGCCAAATTTCACTAATCATTGCTGCTATTCACTACTGATTTGTTGCTGGTCGCTACTATTTTGCCAACGTTTGTTGCTACTCTTGTGCATCATTGTTACTACATTGTTGCTGGTCATTGTCGTCGCATCCCTTTAGTTGCTTCCTATAATATCATGCTTTCGGTTCGTGCCAATCTCTCTTAGTTTACTCAAACTAAGAAACCTTGTGATAATGATAATAGCATTTTTTAAGTATGTTCAGGTTCATAATTTTTTCATAATCATGATCATTGGACGTTATTTTATTGTTTGCTCAATTGTTTGGTCATATTTTACACGATAACGGTGTAATATTACAAAAAAATAGCAAAGGTTGTATGCAAAATATTTTTTAAAATAAGGAGAAAAGGTACAAGTCCCCGAATTCATATTTTTGGTTCGCAGAAGTAAAATGTACTCCCACATTTTACTTGGATGTCTAATCGACCCAAAACCAATTAGTGACGTCTCCAATAGGTAAGATAAATATCATGGTAGAATCAAGTACCAAGTTGCGATTGATAGGGTTTAGGAGAGTCCATCCTAAGTACTGCGTTTAGCAATCCATTAACCTCCTTCGGGAGGGTCGTGACAATTGCCCTCCTATCGAGCTTACCATCACTCGCTCAAACATAATATGGGCAACCAAATATTTTAAGAATAAAATAATCAGCAATGTTATCTAACCACACTTTTTCAGGAGTTTGACATCAAAATCATAGTCAATGGGGATATATTCATCACATAGCTCATTGTACTAAGTGCATCTGCTAGAAATCTCCTAACCATACTAGCACTAGAGATCATTTTATGAGTTGTCTCTAATAATGTTTTGCTCATCAATTCCACAACATGTTGTGGTTTATTGGCAATAATGCGGTGTTTCACTATGCCTTCATTCATGCAAATTTTATTTAATAGCTTCGAGTAAAACTCTATACTATTGTCAATTTGCACATGTTTGATCATCTTACCAATCTCCTTTTTGATCAAACTCTTCACTACATAATCCTGACAATAGCATTAAACTTGTGCCTAAGCACAAACACTTACGTCTTCATCGAATAGTCATCAACAACTATTATCATATATTTGACACTCTTCCTTAAAAGAAACCTTGACAATCTTTGAACATTCAAATGAACTAACTCTATAATTTCTATAGTTTTTTTAACAATCATATCGAACTACACTTTTTGCCATTGATTTAAATCACAACACTTGTATCCATCTAATTTGTCATGAATATAACCACATAGCAAGTTTATTTCACCTAAAACATTTAGACTTTACTCGTCAATGTGTCACAAATGCATATGTCACGATTCAGACTCTCGAACAGATGCATTCGATGTCTCCATGATAAAATATGTCATTGTCTCAACTTGAAGTTTGTACAGGCCATCGTGCTTGATTTCTTTCATTATCACGAGGCACCTCGAGAAATTTCAAATTCTATATTCTGAAATATATCGATAACCAGCTGAATCCAAGGCATTCATGGAAATCAAGTTCTTCTTCAACTCTATAACATGCATCACTCTAGTCAATGTCTTTACAATACCATCATGCATTCTAATTCTAACATTGCTAACATCTACAATGTCGTATTTAACATTGTTCCCCAACTGCACTTTATTACCATCCGTGCACTAATAAATAGTAAACCAGTTTATATTTGGTATAGTATGAACAGAGCAACCAGAATTCAAAATTCATCCATCAAACAATGAATAATCAGTGACAAACAAGGCATAATCGGCATTATCCAAATTACCAACATCAACTAAAATTCATTTACCCTTCTCATTCTTCAGATTAAGGTAATTTTTTTAAAGATGCCCCATCTTGCCACAATTCCAACAAACAATAACACCATCCTAGATTGACTATGCCTATTTATGCTCCTTCTAACAAGTGTACTAGTTTTTCCTCTATTTTCACCTACAAAAGCTAAAAATATAGGTTTGTCAGATTCATTTCTACGCTTGTCCTCACTCAGAATTAAATCTCGAACCCCATCAAATGTCAAACTTGTTGACCCAGAGGAATTACTAATAGTAGTAACAGTAGTATTTCAATTATCAAGCAATGAGGATAATAGAATCAAAGCACGTACCTCATCTGTAAAGTCCATATCAACTGAACTCGATTGACTAACAATCACATTGAATTCATTGATATGATTTGCAATCAATGCACTTTTGCTCATCTTCAAGTTAAATAGATGTCTTGTCAAATAGAACTTATTGATCGCAAAGGGTTTCTCATACATATTCGAGAGGGCTTTCATCAACCTACAGTGGTGATCTCCTTCACAATGTTAAATGCAAGGTTATGAATCAACATTAGCCAAATAACACCCATAGTTGGCATATCCAGTAATTCCTAGTCATCTTACTTCATCGTCTATCGCTTCTCCCTAAATAGGGGCACATGCAATTTTATCTGATAGAGATTTAATTTGCATATTTCAGAAATCAAAATCCTTCCATCAAATCTATCAATTCTAACTTTACTTCTTCCATCGCCATCAATTCGCTTCAACTAATTGCGAAAAGGGCAAGCAATTGAATAACAAAATAGACATAATAAATAAAATAAATCAAACACCAGATTTATGTGATTCAATCATAGTGACATTCGTCCATGAGAAGAGTAGCGATGAATTTCACTATAGAATAAGCGATACAACGAAAATTACACACTCAAGTTACTCAAACGCTCTCAATATTTCCCAAACCCTAATTATACCCAATAACTTACGCAGTATATAGCCCCACAAATTCCTCACGAAATAATCTCTCAATCTCGCATAAAAATTAACAAATCTTACCATAATATTTCACGGCTACAAACACTAATCTTCCTTGGATGTAATTCATGAATAAAAACAATGGAATTGTGAAGCCCATGACAAAGTCTCCTCTACACATTAGGAGTGACACACCAAGTACTCACACAATAGTGGTGCTTCAAGGCTCTCTTTCGATCAATGACAACAAGCGTTCTTACAACAACAATGTAGCCATATATATGTGGTATTTCAAGCAAGATGTGGATGACCCTTCCCGAAGCAAACTTCAACACAGAAAATGAAACATGTATAATTCAATCAACAAGTGCAACTTGGAGTTTCCTATTTCTTCCTTTCTTGGCCAACTCAAGCAAGGAATTTCCTTGTTTATTTCTTTTCTATATTTGACTCATGTTGACCAAGTCTGAGATGCCCACACCTACTAGGATTAGGAAACAAATTCAAAATGGATTCAAACACTCCACCACATAGTTGAGCAATGAGAAGTTGATTTTCGATCTTCTTTGCTTGATTTTAGATGTTCGGAAATATCCAATTTAGAATATTCATACTTTTACATCGGGCTCAAACTCGAGACATATTTTAATAGAAATGTCTTCATTTTCTTAAATAAGGTCTAAGATTGATCTTATTTCAAATAGAGACTTAAAGTGACAATGTCAATCTCAAAAAAGGGTTTGACCTCACCAATTGTTCAAGAGCAATTTCATGCTTTACGTTTTAAATTCTTTCTTTTCTTTTTCCTTTTTATACTTTTTTCTTTCCTTTTCATTGATGGTTGATCCCAAGCGATGGCCGGCCATCAATGATACTCGGAGATGGCAAAGTGAGGGTTGCCCGCACACTACATGGGCAAGGCCACCTTAATAAATCACAAGCAAAGGCCAGCCTCACCTAGACGACCCTTGTTAGTCATAGGCAAGGTCGACCCTTGCTAGATCTAGGCAAGGGTCACCTTGCCCACAACCAACAAGGACTTGGGTAAGGCAACTCTCACCATCAGCTGGCAAGGGCTTGCAAGCCTTGCTAAGGACTCGATTTTCCTTTCACTAGTTTCATTTAATTTAACTAGCGAAAAATGTTGATGTGTTTATTTTTATATTTTATCTCTCTCATGTGGCATCCTACATGTGTGTTAACGTTATCTAAAGCACTAAAATGACATCGTTTTAATCCAAATACTATTTTTTCACAAAATCTTAATTAAATAAGGCTAAAAAATCCATAATAAAGACAATAGAAAAAAAAAGAAAAAAGGATAAAACTTGAAAAAAATACAAAAAGAAAAAACCCCTAGCCCTCCACTTGTGGCTACTATCCCATTGTTGGTGGGGCGTCGGTGATTGCTAATAAGGTTGTAAGTACCTCGGCAAGGGTCAATGACTTGTGTTTTTTTTCTTTTTTAGAAAATTTTAATTTTCATAATTATTCATCTAATATTATTAAAATTTGGGTTAATATTGTCTTTGAAAGAAAATACCCTTAAACGGTAGGAATATTTAGCTGACCAATGAGGTCATATCCTTATTTGAAACTGTCATTGCCACATTAGGCTCTTTTCTTTTCTTTTCAAATAAGATTAACTTCATACCATTATTTAAGAAAATGAAAACACGTCGGGCTCTTATTTGAAATTTTCCTTCTTTACCAACACACCTACCTCATCAAAGTGAAAACAAATTCTATAGATGTAGTTTAATTGAGTATACTTTTGGAAGTTGATGTTTTTGGTTTGTTTTAATGTTTTTGGACTTCATTGTATTGGGTTGACATACTCTGGATTGATATATGAACAAACCTTTGCCGACTTGTCGAGTCAGTTGATATTTTGGTTTGGAATTCTATTCCTATGTGATACTAATAAA
Organism: Corymbia maculata; assembly: GCA_014182735.1. Lineage (NCBI taxonomy): Eukaryota > Viridiplantae > Streptophyta > Magnoliopsida > Myrtales > Myrtaceae > Corymbia > Corymbia maculata. Next base: position 20,076,005 of record CM024683.1, on the reverse strand, counting down.
AAGGGGAAGATGATACAGATAAATGATGATATATGTAGCTCTTGAATACACAATGGATGGATACTTATGTAGTATGTTGAAAAAAATATTTGTTATAACCAAAGGCTAATAATACTTGCATGATCATACTAGATTATATATAGGACAAAGCTTAACTAATATTCTGATATATATATTCATATTGTCCGAAAGGAACAGTAAAAACAGTCTTATACATGTCTTTTTCATCAATTTGGATTTGCCAAAATTTAGATTTCATATCAAATTTAGAAAATATCTTTGAATTATAGAGTCTATTCAATAAATCATTCTTATTAGGGATATGGTATTTTATCCATTTTAGGGCATCATTCAAAAGGCTTGTAATTAATAATAAGACAATTGACTCCTTAGACAACTCAGGCAACCCCTCCAAAATATTTTTTTTTTTTGATAAAACAAATTATCAAAATATTTGCACTGTTGAAAATGGTTTTTATGACGAAGATCCAATTGTCTTTGCAAAAAATATGTTTTCTGAAAAGTTTAATTATACTCCGTATGATCCTTACAAAATGGTGGAGTTTTATGAACGGATTTTGACAGAAACCAAATCTATCACTTTCAAACACTTTTCTAACAAAAATCATATCAATTACTCCACATCATGGATACACAAAATCATTCATCCTACCATATGGAAACCCACTCCCATAACCATGGTCAAATTCGATACTAAGATCACCGAATCTATACCATACGGAACCTCTTATTCATATTTTGATTACTAACAAGCCTAAGTATTCAGGAAAAATGCCAATAACTTCCATACATGGTTGATCTTTTTCGAAGATTTAAGTACCCACATGATACTCTTCCGATTCATTCGATGGTATGAACATTTTGGACCCATCAGTGATATTTTGCACCCTTTGATGCAACCTAGTTTTAAACTCTTCTCCAACCAATTTAAACATCTTTCATATGAAGATAGATTCTCTAACCCGATGCTCTTCTTCATATACTTCCAAGTATCATAGTTTATGGCATGGAATTTCGAATACAAAAGAAACGTTGAATCAAACACTCTCATATTGACCCGAAAATTTAGAGTCAAGTGGTGGGATGGTTTTAAATTTTTTGTGTATATATATATCCGAATGATTTGCTATCGAGAAATTGCCTGAACCTTATTGCAAATTTTATTACAATTCTTTTATAAAAGTAGTCTTGCTCTTACTAATGACATCCATATTAGAGGCTACATTAACTTTGTTAAATTCAAGTTTTATACCTAACTCGATACAAGCAATTTTACATTGCTTCTGCACAGCATCTTTTAAATTATTTATTTTGATGTTTACATGGATATTTTATTCACCACAAAAAAAGGAAAAATTGTTGAGAAAACATCTTTTAAAGTTTGAAGTTGACAAAAATCTATTAATGCCTTATGAGCTTGATAAATACAACCGTTGTCTATATTTCAGGAAATATCCGCTTTTAGGAAATTTATGTGTACATAGCAATATGATTCGTGAATTTTGGAAAGACTTGAAAAGGTTAACAAGTCTAACGAAATGTGAAGAGACTTGGATGTGTCATGGTGAACATGACCACAGGGTTTACATCTCTATCGGATTTTAGTTGCCTAATGAAGTGCGGTGCAATATCACTGAAAAACCTAATATAACTGGAAACTAATATCACTAAAATATCACATATAACCGAAAACTACTAATATAAATGGAGCACTTGTATGACCTATACAACAGTTTATCACGTGCTTTGGAAATCTTAATAAAGATATTCTAAGACAATTTTAAAATGGACATTTACGGTTGTTATTTATTTAGTTTGGATTCCTAATAAAAGGAATTGATCAATTATCAATCTCAAGAAATATCTATATAGAAAATCCGATGTCTAACGCTATTTATACAAGGTATGATAAAAGGGAAATTAAATCAACCTAAAGTTTGACAACTATATAGCATGCACTAACTCACGACTTAAAAGTATTGCATCTAACCCATCATTCATGTCATTATTAAACTTACATTAATTAGAAGTAATGAAGAAATTCCAAAAGATGATTCACGACTGACGAAATGACGGCAAAGCTTCAAGGGATTGCCGACACACAGAGGGAATTGCCTGTGGAGGATTTGAAGGTTGGCGGTGTTCCGGCTTGGTCGATGGCAAAGCGGCAATTGACGATGGCATCGGGGAGCTGCAAGACGTGATGGAGGCTGCTTGGGGAATATTGGAGCTGCTGAAGATTAAAAGGACGGCCTTGGGGATGCCGGCGAGGACTAGACGGTAGTTGGAGATGCGTGGACAAAAGGCGACCGGCAAGCATGGCTTTGGAGGGACCTTAACGTTCACCTGAAAGGCTGTTGAACGGCGGGGCATCACCGGGACACCTTGGAGAACGTTGGAGTTACCAGGGCTTTTGTCGTGGGAATTTTGAGAGCATTTTATAGAGCCTTGAATTGTCTTCTTTTTTAGTGTATTGTTTGTATGTATTCGCTGTTTTGGACTGACCAAGATGCCTGAACAGTGCTAGGTTTAGAGCTCTCTTGAGCTAAGCAATAACTCTCCTAATTTCCTATGTTAGGCTCTATTTATTTTAAGAAAAATAAATTATTTACATAATTTTTTTTAAATGATCACTCATATCATTTAGAAAAACTAATAAATAAGAAATATTCTTATAATCAACAGTGTTATTTAAATATAAATTATTGTCGATAATAAAAACATTTTCAATTGATTGATAATTTCAAGCATATAAGTTATCATTTCTAATAAATTATTTTTCAAATTATGTATTTTTCGCAAAATAAATGGAGTCTTGGAGCAATCAAATTATAAATGGAGTCTTGGAGCAATCAAATTAAGAGATGTCTCCTTTTCCCATGTGGCCAAAATTTGCATAAATCATGCCTTATTGCTTTCCAAATCTTATCAAAGGATCCACTTTCTCACTTGAGAACACCCTTTGTGCATTGCACACGGGGATTTCGGTCAAGGGGTTTATGGCATGGCTAAATTTTATTAATCTTAGGATTAAATGGGTTCGTCCTTAAAAATATAATGGTCACAATTTAGATGTCAACACGCCATATCGGATCAAATATAAATACTATGTTCGATGATGAAAAATCAATCATTATAAATAATTACATCCAGCAAAATTGTTTACGGAAACCCCAAATATTGAAGCGGAGAAAATCCCAACAAAGATTTTTTATTCCAAGATTTCCAAAGAATTTGAGTAAAACAAATTACGGTGATATTGGGTTATATATTTCGAGGTTAATATTATAAAAAATCCCAAAATTATACCCACTTCATCTAATCCTAATCCATGAACCGGCCTCAAATTTCAAGAGAATGTATTTAGTATTTTACTCTTTCCTCATTCGTGTTGACCCCGTACAAAGCACTCACTCGTGCATCTATGTTCTTCGGCTAATTCGCTTACCCACTATGCATATCAATTTTTGTCGGCTCATGTCGAGCTTGTAATACCTAGTCGACTCAAGTTGTGTCAAGTGGCACAAGCTCGTCGTTCGAAGGACTTGACACCATTTATAAAAGAAAAAAAATATCATTCCAAATGAAAAATAAATAAGTATGTTGAAGTCCTAAAATTTGTCAATAATATATAATTCAGTTCTAAAACTTTTAAAAAATGCAAGCAAGCTCTAAACTTTGTCACAAAAGTGTGATTGAATCTTAAAAATTTTGAAAAAATAGAATCAAGACTTAAATTTGCCACAAAAATACAATTAAATTCTAAAACTTTCGAAAAGTTTATTCAATTAAAAAAATTGATTAAACTAATTTCACAAGTTATAAAACTAGAATGCACTTTTTAAAATTTTTATGACTCAAGTGTAATTTTGTGACAAGTTTTAGAGTTTAATTAAATTTTTAAAAAAATTTAGAACTCTATTAGATTTTCAATACAAGTTTTAAGACTTTTAATATATTTATAAAAATGAATTAATACCCTAAAAAACTTCAAATTGGTACATTTATTATAGATCTACTCTAAACTAATTTATTTACCATGAAAACCTTAAATTGGTATACTTGTAACAAATTCATCCCAAATAATCACAAGAAAGCTCAAACTAATACACTTATGATTAATTTACTTCAAACTTATTTTTTTAATCGCCAAAAATCTCACACCAGAACATTTGTAATTGAATTAATACCATCAAAAACTAGAAAACTAATACAATTGTGATAAAGAGATAGTAAAATTTTAAATTAGTACATTAGTCAACTATTACGTGTTATCAAATTTAGTAATTTAACAATGAAATTTAATAGAAATTAAAAAAATCAAATTTATCACAAGTGTACTAATTTGAGATAAATTTGTCAAAAATATATAAGTTTGAGATTTATTAATTTATGATAAATTTATGACAGATATATGAATATGTGGTTTTTTTGAGTATCGACCCTAAAAATCAAGAGTCACGTTTCATTTTTCCACGTCTAACTAAAAGGTAACGCAAACACTTAATCAAAGGCAAAACGATGCGTTTTAGTCTATCCAACACCGCCGCCACTAAACTTTTCTTCTCCGATCTCTCACCTCGCCTCCGCCGCGCGACCGCCATGTCGCAGCCGCAGCCGCAGCCGGATTCGATTCCCCCGAACGCCCCCGAATCTCCGATGAATTACCCCGTGCCGCTTTCTCCGCCGTTGCCGCCCCTTTCGAAGGAAGTTGAGCTAGCCAGAGCCATGTCCGCTTCCTCCAGATCGAGCGCCTTCTCGCTTTCGAGGAGCCACGTGGTCTACGAGGACGAGTGGCTCGTCGCCGTGAACAAGCCGCCCGGAGTTTACTGCGAGAGCGTCCTGGCCTCGGCCCCTCGCGTCGTTCTCGGCGATTCCGTCGATTCGGGTAGGTTATCGATGGGGCGATTCAGTTTGAAAAATCGCATCTTGTGTCGCATCTGAGCAGATTGATAATTTTCGCGTTCATCGACCGGCTTGTCGCGGCGAACTGTTTGATGTTTAGCTTCATGCTGTGGTTGAAATTCTACTTGCTCTGCCAATTCTTCGATGTCAAATGCAAGCTACGCGAAACCCATTTGCGGGAATGTGTAGTTGGAAAATCCGTAGTGCGAAATTGAAGTTCGATTCTATGCTTTAGTTGAGGAAAAGGAAATGCAAAACCGGAAAAGTTGTAATTGCTTCAGTTCAGTTTGATGGCATAGAAGCTGTTCATATACTTTTTGATGCTTTATTCAGGAAGATAGTAGAAACGTGTTTCCTTAGGCTTAATTCTGCTATAATTTGATGCGGATGTTTTGAAATGGGATTAGAGAACCCTACTCAGAAGCAGATGGATTGTTGCTGTTTCGGTTGTGGTGATGCTTGAGTGAATTTTCAGCTCCAGATCATAGTGATGTCGCTTGTATTGTGTTGATAAGCTTTAGTAGAAGGCTAGGTTTGAATCCAATTCGTGGGTTTAGCTTATTTCTATTCTGTTCTGGCCAATTTCAAAGAGATGATTGGAGCAGCTTTTAAGGCTGATTCAATCCACATCTTTCTCATTTCAAGGATATTCTTGTCATAGAAAATGATTACTTCTTGATTCCTCTCTGACTGTGCAGCTTAGCTCTGTTAATTTAAGTTCCTTGAAATGGTTATTGTTGCATGATATGTGCTAAACTTACTTAATTGGTAAATGTTGTTAAGATGACTTTTCATAGTTTCAATACTTAGGATGCACCTACATTGTCGATACTTGAACAAGTTATGTCTGAATTCCTTGACAATTGCTCAACAATTGCATTGTGACTTTGATCAAATGAGTGCACAGAATCCAATATTGACAGCTTACAGTATTCTGCTGTTAGGGAGCAACAAAGCTGTGCCTGAGCTCCATCTTGCTAAACGACTTGATCGGGACACAAGTGGTATTATGTTAATTACCAAATTGCATAAAGTAGCTTCTAGGCTTGTGAAGGCGTTTACTGAGCATAAGGTGAGAAAAACATACATAGCTCTCTGTGTTGGAGTAGCGCCGAAGTGGGAAACAGTAACCATTCAATCGGGCCATGGTCGGTCAAAGTTTGGAGCTTGGAGGGTCTATGCAGCACCAGACGTGGGACGGACACTGCCAGGCGGGTCTGTGGTCAGGGACATGGAAACTTCATTTGAGGTATTGTCTGTAAATGGTCAATGGAAGTCCAAGCAACCAGTTAAGCAGGGAAAAGATAATGAAAATATCATTGTAGTTGAAGAGAAATCTTCTCTCGAGGATAATGGAACGAAAGATGTCGTTTTGGTGAGAGCATATCCTCGGAGTGGTAGGACACATCAAATCCGCTTGCATTGCCAGTATCTTGGGATTCCCATAAGAGGTGATGTGAAATACGATGGTGTGTATGAGTGGGAAGGGCAGATACATGACTACCATGCTCTTCATGCCGAGAGCTTGTCATTTGAGCACCCAGTAACAGGTGTGCCTCTGATGTTTCGGGCACCCTTACCCACGTGGGCTGCTGAGTGCTGCCCTAATGAGATCCCGCCTGCTTTTTCTTCAAATGAAATTCATGTTGGATGATTTCTTAAGAATAGACAACGACTATTTTCTTTTATTAATTGCACCTGCAAAGGTATCTTAGCTAAAGCAAAGAATCAAGCAACTTGATTAAACCCATCCACTTATCTGAGGTTATTCTTCTCCATTTGCCTGTTTGTTGGAAGTTTAATCTAGGTGTAGTTCTAGGAACACTGTACTTGCTGCTCAGGTCATGAATGTGCAAAATATGAAATATGTCCATCATCTTTTATTTATATGGAGGAGAAATGGCAAGTATATTTGGGACAATTATTACTCTTGTTGGGATCTTTTTCACCATAATGGAAGGTTAGGATCCTATTATATGATTCTTCGAATGTGAAGTGAAAGAGACCTTGTATAGCTGTTGGTAACTGTATTTTGTGCACCTTCAGTATTCGTTCTCTGAGAAAGATGGATGCGAACAGCACATTTACTTAGAGAAGGTGATGCTATGAAACTGTATGATCTTTGATTGGAGGATGACAATTTAGTGACTAGAGATATTTCTTATACATTGTTGTCTTGATGGAGTTTCATTTTCAATCTTTATTCTAGAAACTGATAGGGCCAAGACTTAATTGCATCTTTAGATTTGTAGTCCATGCAACCATAAATATGTCCATTATCCTCTGTATATATGGAGGAGAAATGGCGAGTATATATGGGACAATATCCATTCTAGTTAGGATCAATTTCACCATAATGGAAGGTTAGGATCCTCTTATATATGATTCTTTGAATGTGAAGTGAAAGGGACCATGTATAGCCGTTGGTAACTGTACTTTTGTACCTTCAGTATCCATTCATTGGTAACTGTATGATCTTTGATTGGAGGAGGATGATTTTGATTCATTGACTAGTGATATTTTTTCACGTCGTTGTCCTGATGGAGTTTCATTTTCAATCTCTACTCTGGAAACTGATGGGGCCGAGACTTAATTTCCTCTTTAAATGTGTGGTCCAAGCAACCATAAATTTGTCATGCTGAAGCATCCGTTCTTGTTTGTTTTTGCCTATTTCCTGATGTTCCAGTAGATCTTTTGGGTGCTGATTTGACTTCTAGATTCCAACTTTATAATGTTTCTTGTCGTTCTCTAGCATAATTGATCTGTGACGCATTTGTTATGTTAATTCTCGGTGGATGAAGAAAAGGTGACCAATTTGCATGTGCGCTCACCGTGCGATTGCTCATCACGGGTTCATTAGAAATTAAACAAAAAATACTTCTTGAAGATCACCAATTATCACAGGTCTTTTACCTGGCAATATGTTTGATTTAGTGCATGATTTTGCTCAGTTTTGTAAACTTGAAAAGCCTCGAAAATACACGGCTTTCAAGTGAGGAATCTTAAAGATGGACGTGATGGTTGAGATTTTTTGCTGTCCGACATGTCTCTATCAATGGCTTTCTTGGATAAGGATGAATTCTTTTGAGGTGCTCATTGATCTGAGGTTGAAATGCTGAATGATCTCAAGGCGTCAGTCCATTCCGTGAACTTTGTCTGTTTCTGGGTGATTGCCACTTACCAGCTTCTTTTCATTAAATGAAACTTATGGACAGGCAAAAGTGGAGCCAGCTTGCAAGAAGTTTTGTGCAATTAAGTTATCCCAGCTCCTTAAGATTTATATGCCTTTAGAAAGTTGGTCAATTGAATTGATGAAGCTGTGCATATACCTAACTTCTTTTCTTATCAAGAAGAGGCTTTGACTTTTTCGTTTGTTACGTGAGATCTTGTAAAGCAAGTAAACCTAATGCTACTTTTTCTAGGATTTAATTCAACTCAGCCATGGCTTGCGACAAAATTGACCAATTATGTCTTCTTGGCAAACGAAATGTCTACAGAAGAGAAGACGCTTTTTGCTTTTCTTCCTTTCCATGCGATTTTCAATTTATAAGCGCTATAATAACAAAATTATTAAATCAGTCTTAAATTATATAGACAAATATTAATTTAATCTTAAAATTTTTCAATTTTGTTAATACTATACCTTTGTATGAAATTTTAATAGTCTTTTTTGGGCTAATTGATGTCAAAAAGCATTGACCTGGCAATCCATTGAGTAAAGTTTTCCATGTCAATGTGTCACCTAAAATGGGCTAGAATGACTAAATGTCATGTCAACAATTTTTTATGGTAATTGACCAGAAAAGTTGTATCGGCCTTTAGTGCAAATTTCGAGGACTACAATAATAAAATGAGGAAATTTAGAATTGAATTGACATAACTACAGTGATAAAATGAGAAAGTTTATGATTGAATTGATATCTATGTAATAGGACTTAAACTAATTTGGCAATTATATCTCTATAATAAGTTACATGTATTTACACAAAAAATAACAAATTGAGCACAAATAATCTATAGTTCCTATAAAGCAAAATGAGAACGGTGTGAAAACAGAAGGTTGTGGCTAGGAAATCATCTTAAATTTGTATTGTACGTCAGTCCTGACACAAACATGTTCTAATTCCACCTTCCTAGGAAGTGTTACATGTGTTCAAATCTGTTCATGATCCTTTGTTCTCTCGAAAGCCCCCACGACTTAGTCCTTAAGAATTGCGTGCTTTCCCACATTGAAGCGAGCAATAATTATATTTAATGTACAGAAGACGACTGCTGAACTACATTGCAACCAAAAGAGAGAAAACGTCCATTCAACTGAAGTCAGCCATTTTCCCATTATAAAACCACTAAAACCCAACATTTTCACACGGCCAATTGCCTATTCTTTTGACTGAAATGATGATGCTGTACAATGAACTTTGCCTGGATGCTGAAGCAAGAATGCCAGTTCAAACTTTTCGCCCACCATCACTATCCAATGATTTTACAATTGCAATCTGCATGATATTTTAAGACCCTGTAGTTGAACGACCTTACCACTGACTTGACCAATATCTTCGCCCCTAAGCTAACACAATGTGCAGAGGTTAGGGAACCCAATCGTACATACAATTATATAAACCTGTCATTCAAACCAACCAAGTGCAAAAGGGACAAAAAGGAATTGCCACCACCTATCAATCAGAACTACCGGTTTCCATTTCATGAGATTCTAGTGGCCATGACAGGCTTCTGCGAAATATCTGGATAAGCCCGGTTCTCAGGATCTGTAGATTCTGCTCTAGAAGCCTGGAGGGTGTGTACAAAAAGGGTCCTTTTTAAGTACATTCTTTTTAGTAGCTGAATGTGTTGCTAGACACAGGCTAAAAACTCAGGTCTGAAACTTTGTTGAGTTTCTCGAAATGGCTCTGATGAGTGAGGCTCTGACACAGATCCTGATACCTGCCAGTGCCTTGATTGGCATTGGCTTTGCTCTGCTTCAGTGGCTGTTGGTCTCGAAGGTCAAGGTCTCGGCTGATTATGGCAAGAAAGATGGGTACAAGGATAAGCTGATTGAGGATGAAGAGGAGGGTGCTGAGAATGCCGATGCCGTCATCAAGTGCGCCGAGATTCAGAATGCCATTTCCGTCGGTAATGAGCTCTCTCTCTCTCTCTCTCTCTCTCAAAATGATAATCTCCTGAAACTTTGGACTGTGCATGAAATAGGAGACGTGTTTAGCTGAAGAAATGATCAGATTATGGTGGTTCTGATGTAATGGGTCTTCCCTCACTTGATTACTTTTGTTTTTCTGGTCGTCAGCCATGCCCCTTGAGCTGTAAACGAGTTTTTTAACTTCAAAACCCATAAAATTAATATGACAACTATTCTCTCACTCCAGATGAAGAATGATCTAACTCGCTTTTGAAGGATATAAGACGTAATTCTTCGATCTTTAGGCTTCCCATGTCCATTCATCTGATTTGTCTGTTTGTGTGATGAGGTTTTACTTGTGGAATCCACAATAAAAATTATCCAATGGACACCTAGTGGCTTTAAGGTAATTTTTTGTGCAATCTGTACACTTGTTGCGGATCTCAGACTTGTTAAAAGTACATCTGATTCAATAAGAGTTGAGCTTCCATGAAGAGGTGGGTGAAGTTGGGACAAAACGTTTGGTTTTGACTATGTTGCTGTTGAGATGGAGAGCAAAAGCCACCACACTAATGTCTGCCTGATTAGCTAGGATCGCAAATCATTCATAAGAAGGACAAAAATGAAAAAAGAACAGAGCAGTGTCTGAGATAGGCAACTGAATCCTCTCGCCTATCCTCAAGGTAGTATGAAATGAAAGTAGGAAAATGATGATGTCTGATGTCTATTGACATGAGTAAGATCTAGAAATGTGTTTTCTTGGGGTCATACAGATTGATCTATATATGTGTGTGGATTATTTCATAATTGCCAATTATATACAAGAGATTATACTGGTGGTGTTGATATGTTGCACACCCTCCTCTGAGAGACTTGTTTGTGAAATACAAGACATTTCTCGTGTCTGTGCAATCTATCTTGAAAGCATTTCATGTGCCAACCATTAACTACTTTCTACTCTTGATTCATGTCCTAGGATGCACCCGGTCAATTAATATTTATAATTCCAATATTTTGCTAACCTATAATTTCTGCTATTTGATCTGTTTCATACTATTCTAGGGGCGACTTCTTTCCTATTTACCCAGTACAAGTACCTCAGCATCTTCATGGGCGCCTTTGCCATCATCATGTTCCTGTTCCTTGGTTCAGTCAAGGGATTCAGCACCCAGAGCGAACCCTGCACTTACAATCCAGGAAACCTCTGCAAACCGGCTCTGGCCAATGCAATGTTCAGCACCATCGCCTTTTTGCTTGGCGCGCTCACTTCCGTGCTCTCAGGTTTCCTTGGCATGAAGATCGCAACCTATGCGAATGCGAGAACAACATTGGAAGCAAGGAAAGGTGTTGGAAAAGCATTCATAACAGCTTTCCGCTCAGGTGCCGTGATGGGATTTCTTCTTGCTGCAAATGGTCTTTTGGTTCTTTATGTTTCCATCAATCTGTTTAAGCTGTACTATGGGGACGACTGGGAGGGGCTTTATGAATCGATCACAGGCTACGGTCTTGGGGGTTCTTCAATGGCACTTTTTGGAAGAGTTGGTGGTGGCATATACACGAAAGCAGCTGATGTCGGCGCCGACCTTGTTGGGAAAGTTGAAAAGAACATCCCTGAAGATGACCCAAGAAACCCAGCTGTAATCTACTTTCTCTTGCTATTTTAGATAACCATTTAATACTATGAACTGGTGATCAATATTTAGAACTGTTTTTTCTTGACATCTTCCTGTTATTAACCCACAAGACGAATTGAACTTTTGCAGGTCATTGCTGATAATGTGGGCGACAACGTGGGGGACATTGCCGGGATGGGTTCCGATCTATTCGGTTCTTATGCAGAGTCATCTTGCGCCGCGCTTTTTGTTGCCTCAATTTCATCCTTTGGGATAACCCATGACTACTCAGCCATGTCTTATCCTCTGATCATCAGTGCAATGGGCATTGTAATTTGCTTGATAACTACACTCTTTGCTACCGACCTCGCTGAGATTAGGCACGTGAACGAGATCGAGCCGTCGCTGAAGCGCCAACTTTTGATCTCGACTGTATTGATGACTGCTGGCATTGCCGTGGTCAGCTTCGTCACTTTACCATCTGAGTTTACTCTCTTCAACTTTGGCACCGAGAAGGCTGTAAAGAACTGGTATGCTTCCTTCTACCAGAAAGACCATAAGAAAAATTTGAATTCTTCGCGTTTCTTTTATGTCTGTAGCACTGACATGATTATATGCGTGCAGGCACCTCTTCTTCTGTGTGTCGATCGGCCTGTGGGCCGGGCTAGTCATCGGATATATCACCGAGTATTACACAAGCAATGCTTACAGGCAAGTTTCCTTGGATTAATGCCAACCTGCTGGTTGCAAAAGCAATCTGATTCATTTGATACATGGTCCGTAAATTGATTACCGATCCCAAACTCGATGCTGCTTCAATTGCTTGAACATATCATGTTACCAAATGCAGAGTCCATTTAACTTACGAGAGCTTTTCTTATATCCTAGAAAATTTTTGCTGATATATTGACTGTACCGACAATTTACGTGCATGTTTGAGGCCGGAGTTTACTCCAATACTAAATGGGTCGGAATCGTATGTCTTATGCAGTCCGGTGCAGGATGTAGCCGATTCTTGCAGGACTGGTGCTGCAACAAACGTGATATTTGGCTTAGCTCTTGGATACAAATCTGTCATCATTCCCATATTTGCTATAGCCATCGCCATTTACATCAGCTTCAGTTTGGCTGCAATGTACGGAATTGCCGTCGCTGCATTGGGAATGCTCAGTACTATTGCCACCGGTCTTGCAATTGACGCCTATGGACCTATTAGCGACAATGCTGGGGGTATTGCGGAAATGGCCGGGATGAGCCACAAGATACGTGAGCGAACAGATGCTCTAGATGCTGCAGGAAACACCACAGCTGCAATTGGCAAGGTGAACATTAAGTTTCTAGTGACATTGCCCTGTTCTTTTTCCTGTCCTAAGATCAGTTTCCTGACATTGATTGCCTTCATATTAATAGGGCTTTGCAATCGGATCAGCTGCTCTTGTCTCTCTCGCCTTGTTCGGTGCCTTTGTAAGCCGAGCAGGCATCAAGACCGTGGATGTGCTCACGCCAAAGGTCTTCATCGGTCTCATTGTGGGCGCCATGCTTCCATACTGGTTCTCCGCCATGACGATGAAGAGCGTCGGAAGTGCTGCTTTGAAAATGGTTGAAGAGGTCAGGCGTCAATTCAATACAATCCCAGGGCTCATGGAAGGAAGAGTGAAACCGGACTATGCCAACTGTGTCAAGATCTCCACCGACGCTTCGCTGAGAGAAATGATCCCTCCTGGCGCTTTGGTCATGCTCACCCCGCTTATCGCCGGAACCTTATTCGGCGTGGAGACCCTTGCAGGAGTTCTCGCCGGTTCACTTGTTTCGGGCGTGCAGGTACATGTCGAATTCCAGTGTCTTAAACAGTGTATATATAGATACTTGAACTGTAGGGCTGCCAAAATCTCATTATGCAATTGTTCTTGACATGAACGTTTTGAATTGCTTTCTTCACAGGTTGCTATTGCAGCTTCCAATACTGGCGGAGCATGGGACAATGCTAAGAAATACATAGAGGCAAGTTCTTGACTCTTTAGAATTCAAGCTCTTTTTCACGTAACATGTAATTGCAGATCTTATCCCATTAATTGTTGCAGGCTGGGGCATCCGAGCATGCGAAATCGCTCGGTCCTAAGGGATCTGACCCACACAAGGCTGCTGTCATCGGCGACACGATTGGCGACCCGCTCAAGGACACGTCGGGTCCATCGCTCAACATACTGATCAAGCTCATGGCGGTTGAGTCGCTGGTGTTCGCCCCGTTCTTTGCAGCCCATGGCGGCTTGTTGTTCAAGCTGCTGTGAGGTGGTGGCATCACCACCTTGACTGTTTCAGCAGGTTCATGTATTTTTGGATGGAATATACAATGAGCTAAGTCAGTACCCTGTAACTAGAAGATCTAATCTGTAATTTGATGCACATGATTTATTATGAATAAGCAAGTCCATCATCCTTATATATATTTAAAAAGAAGAAGAAGAGGAAGAGGAATAAGCAAGTCTATCAGCATACCCATCTTGTCTCAGTTGATGGAAGTTCACATGTTGTTTGTGTTGAAAGTCTTTATGTCCCTGTTTTGCATAATTTTGTCAATTAATTAGGTCACTTCAATCCCCAATTCGATAAGAGAAAAACGAAATCGGATCCTGCCTAGATGATCATAACTTTTCTTTGGCATTCATTATTTTCCTCATTAATGATAATTTACATATTACGCATAGTCTAAGGATTCCGTGATTCTTCATATTATGAAAAAAAAAATAGCTATTTACCTAATTTATAGTAAATTTTCTTACCTATATTTAGTAAATTATTTAAAGAATCATAACTTTTCCCTGTTCCATCAAAGTGTCCCTGCTCATGCTTGTTTTTATCCAATAAAAATTTCTTTTCGTAGAGGGCTTAATTTCCCTTCGATGGTTTTAAAATCTGTTGGTCCTGCGATGCGTGATACCTCGCAAAAATGGTAATCTTAAGTTAAATTAAAATTTCACTACTGTCATCGCAGAAAAACAATTCACAATTTTGTAAAATTTTGCAATCTAATATTTTTTTCTTAATTAGATGTAAATTTGATCGCACCCGCATCCCTAACTCTTCACTAATGACAGTAAGTCGCGACAGAAAACTAATCCTGCAAAGACCAATCCGATAGACCATGTCCTTTTTTTCTCATTTCACCCAACGATCCGACCCGAACACCCCGACCGAACCCTAAAAACACCCGTGGCGACAGCATAAACTCCCTTGATTTTGGCTAAATCCCATGAAGATGTGGCCTCCATCATGCAGACTTCAGCTGCATCATATCCAGCATTTGCATGCAGCCTTGGGTCAGTCAGCTCAGGGACAGTGATGGGACCGTGTTATCCTGAAAAGACCATGGAGTGCCTTCCAATTCAAGCAAAAAAGGGATAATTACATGCAAAGAGGGTCCAAGCAGATGCAATCAAGAGAGTGAGTGGGGGTGGGCCGGCTCATCATCCATTGCATTATATTATGCATGACTCTTTCTTAACTCTTTATCATGGCAAAGACCCTTCTTTTGGTTTCTTTCTTTATGGGGAGTTTGGTGGATGATTCCCTTTGGAGCCGCAGCATATTCCCTTAGCTTCTGGTTTTTCTGGCCGTCTATGAGCCATTGAGATGGAAAAGCTTCTTCTTTTATTTGCAAAAACGAGAATTACACAAATGATCCCTAAACTCCGACCTAATTTGTAATATCGTCCTTGAACTTTTAATTTGTTCGATGTGGTCCTTAAACTTTACCCAATATGCAACATTGTGTCTAATCTACTAATTTGTTCATGTGATTTTTGAACTTTTGGTACATGTTTAGTACAGTCCTTGGACTATATGAAAATGTTTAACATCGTTTCTTAATCTAAATTAACAAAAGAAAAAAATTAAATATTATCGTATTGTTTAAGGATTATACTAAATATGTACCAAACGTTCAGGGCCCACATTATACAAATTAAAAGTTCAATGACCCTATTATACATTAAATTAAAGTTTGTGGGCGACATTATATATTAAACAAAAATTCATGAACCATTTTTGTCGTTTTCTCTTTCTAAAATCACCTACACATTTGAGTAAATTCCACAAATTGCCTTATATTCGATCGGACAATTTCTCCCAACCCTTTTCCTTTATCTATCATCTTCACTGAATTTATTATTCACGACAGATTTTCTAATATTAGACTACACATCATGAAATTCTTCCATTAGTTATGTCGATGCACTGGAGATAGGAAATCGAATGTGAATTACGGGAAAGAAAATATTGAGATTGAAACCGGTTTAGGAAAAGAATTTGAACGACCATAGAACAAGAGAGATGAATTTAAATTTAAAGCACGGGAGAGATTTACATGAGTATCAAAAAGTTATCTTTATTTCATGAAAAGGATTAGAGATTGATATGATTAGGATTGACCCATTACCTAAGGTAGTTACCCATGATAACTCATTGATTTAACTTCTCGGAGAATGGGATTGGCTTGACAAAGGATGATGCGTGAAATTCAGTCAATATTGAATTCTTTCATACAATCAAGTGAAAAATGAGTTTGGCCGAGAATAAATAAATGACAAGAGTACAAATCATAAGTATATAAAGGGTCAAGTCCAGTCTAGTAAGTATGTGCTTTATATTTCCATAGGAATTCGACTCGTCAAGTCTAATGTGGTGATATAATAATATTTTTGATCCATACAATTGCACTAGCTTTGTGATGTTATTAATTGAAAATTGAGAAATGTGTTTCCATAGCATGTGCCCTCTGAATATGCACGGAAGTCATGGATGATTATCCAGATAAAAGTTTAAAAAAAAAAAGGAAAAAAAGGAAAAGGAAGATCCCCATGATTATCCAAACTCTTGAAAAAGCACTAAAAGCATTTTGAAAAAAATTTAGAGAGTCAACATGCTGCTCCTCATGATTTCTATTTTTTGCCTTTTTGTTTATTTTTTCAGGGGCTGAAATGCAAAGTGCCCAAATCGAATGTCCTAGAAATGAGAAAAAAAAATAAAAAATAAAAACTCAATTTTAAATTCGCCATGATTTTTCTTTTTTCTTAGAAACTTTCTAATTTTAAAAGAATACGATCCAGAAATGCGGATAAACGCGAGGGGAAGGGGGGGCTTTCGCGTCATTTCGCACGCCACTCGCGCCAGCCACTCCTGGCACGCCACGTCATCCCAATGACGGCCGGTGGATGACATGGCGCGCTCCCATTGGCCGATCCCATCCGCCTCCACGTCGACGACGTCGCCCTCCGCCCCCCTTCGAAACCTACCGCGAGCAAAGCGCTCCACACCGTGAAAACCAATGAAAGCAAAAGCCGCTATTTAGCCCGTCACTCCCCACTTTCATCTTCCAGATCGACACTCTCTGTAGCTTTCTCTCTCTAGCTCCCTCTCGCGAGCTTTCTCTCTCTAGGAAGCCAGATGGCGATGGCGAGGCCGAAGGACCGCCAGCTGCTCCTCCTCGCCGCCCTCGCGCTCTCCTCCCTCGTCGCGATCGCCTCCGCCGCCGTCTTCTTCGAGGAGCGCTTCGACGGTGAGCTCTCTCGTCGTCCCTTTCGCGTTGCGCCGGCGGTAGTCTCGCGCTTCGCGCCGCGGAATTAGGGCTTTCTGAGCTCCGCTTTCTGCCGGCTTTTACTTGCGGCGATCGGGCGCGCGAGATCTGATAGGTTTTAGGCTGGTGCGTGGCTTGAGCTGTGGAGTTTACTGTCGGTGGAGTAGATCTGCGAGGGTTGGGAGATCTGTGATCTGGTTCGGTTTGGATCGGACCGGGTCTCGTGCTCGATTTGATTTCGGAGCGATCTTCTGACGGTGGTTGGCTTTAGCACGTTTGAGTGTGTTTTGAGATGGAGTGGCTGTGTGGTCGTTGACTTCCTCAGCTTTGGAAGTCGCGGCGTTCTTCTTTTTGACTACCGATGTAGGTCTCGTGTGTCGGGAGTCTGTTCTGATGGTTGCTGAGTGGTGCTTAGGACTGACATTTGGTTTCCCCGGTGATCTGAATATTGATGCGGACTGTAGAATAAAAATGTCGACCATCGGCCGAAATTAGCAGTTCTTGTCAAGTGCCAAAGACTGACATTTGATTTTACTGGTGATTTGAATATTTGCTGCGGACTGTAGTATGAAAATGTCTGACTATTGGCCGAAATTAGCAGTTCTCATCGAGTACTCTCCAGCTATGGGAATTCCATAACAATGAGCTTACTGCGGAGCTTTGAGTTGACTTGCTACTTGTTATCATCATTGGTAGTGTAAATCGCAACTAAGATATAGATCGGTTTTTCAAATTGTGTTAAAGTCAGAGACTGAGGAGTTTTCAAACTACTTGTTTCTTTTTCTGGCAATTTGAAAATGTAGAAGCTATAAAGACTTTGTAGGTTATGTCTCAATTCAGATAATGCATATTCTTTGCAATTACAATGAGATTCTTCTTTGTACTTATCCCACTCTTCTCCATTTGTCTGCATTTCTGGTTATCCACAAAAGATGGATGGGAGACTCGATGGGTTAAGTCTGATTGGAAGAAAGATGAGAACGTAGCTGGAGAGTGGAACTATACGTCTGGCAAATGGAATGGAGATCCTGATGACAAAGGTACTTCCTAATCAACTTTTCCTTCAAATAGACTTTTCAATGCTTGATGATAGTCTTCATTGTTTTATTGTGCTTGTGCTTTACTTTTGGCGGTAATCTGTCATTGCTTTTTGCAGGTATACAAACAAGTGAAGACTATAGGTTCTATGCCATATCAGCTGAGTACCCCGAATTCAGCAACAAGGACAAGACTCTAGTCTTCCAGTTTTCTGTAAAACATGAACAGAAACTTGACTGTGGTGGTGGGTATATGAAGCTACTCAGTGGGGACGTTGATCAGAAAAAGTTTGGTGGCGACACCCCATACAGGTTTTGCAGCAGATTATATCAATATTTTGAGTTCAATTTGTTGGATTTCTTGCTGTCCAGCTTGTTGAATGTCTTCTTCATGCTTATTTATTTGGTTGTTATGTTATTCAATGCAGCATCATGTTTGGACCAGATATCTGTGGCTACAGTACCAAGAAAGTTCATGCTATTCTCACTTATAATGGAACTAATCAGCTGAACAAAAAGGACGTTCCTTGTGAGACAGATCAGCTAACTCATGTTTACACTTTTGTCCTCCGTCCTGATGCTACCTATACTATCTTGATTGACAATGTTGAGAAACAATCTGGTAGCTTGTACTCTGACTGGGATCTTCTCCCACCAAAGCAGATCAAGGATCCTGAGGCGAAAAAAGTAAATTATTTACTGAATGCTCTGGTTAGTTTTCGTTGGGCTATATGTCTAGATAATGACCTCCCTGGCTAATGTTGGCAGCCTGAAGACTGGGATGACAAAGAGTACATTCCTGATCCTGAAGACAAGAAGCCAGAGGTATTGATCCTTCATTCCATGACACTGCTAACCTTTTAAGTGCAATATTCCCTGCAATTCTTTTCAAATGACATTGTACATGTGACTGCAGGGGTATGATGACATCCCAAAAGAAATACCAGATCCTGATGCCAAGAAGGTAAACCTGCTGAATGATGATTTTGATTTGAAGCTGATCTTCTTCTAAGCTTTCATGAAATTGATGTAGTCTAGTTAGTTACTAATTAAGATTGTGATTTCAGCCTGAAGATTGGGACGATGAGGAGGATGGTGAGTGGACTGCCCCGACCATTGCCAACCCTGAATACAAGGGTCCATGGAAGCCAAAGGTATGGCATGTTCTTGTGAGTCTAATTTATGGACTGCATTGAGAATTCTCTTAATGAAATCATGCATGTTTTGCAGAAAATTAAGAATCCCAACTACCAGGGGAAGTGGAAGGCACCAATGATTGACAACCCAGGTTCTTAATCACTACTTCCTTTCTAATTCTCCGATATGCATCAATGGTATTCTTTCTTTCTTGTTGTTTGTAAGTTCTTCGAAGTCTAATCTTTTGCACCTTTTATAGACTTCAAGGATGACCCAGAGCTTTATGTTTTTCCCAAATTGAAGTATGTTGGTATTGAATTATGGCAGGTAATTTTCCTGTGACTGTGTTCTTGTTATATTTGCTAACAGTGTTCCAGGAGCTCAAACTTTGAATTACTTGATGCTTGATTTGTCAGGTGAAATCTGGAACCTTGTTCGATAATGTCTTGATATGTGATGATCCTGAGTATGCCAAGAAGGTTGCTGAGGAAACATGGGGCAAGAACAAGGATGTATGTGGTTTTGCTC
The DNA here is from genome assembly GCA_014182735.1 of Corymbia maculata. NCBI lineage: Eukaryota > Viridiplantae > Streptophyta > Magnoliopsida > Myrtales > Myrtaceae > Corymbia > Corymbia maculata. The sequence continues at coordinate 20,056,061 of CM024683.1, read as the reverse complement.
TTTATAATTTTTACTTATGGAAGTATTGAGTATAAGACTATTTATGGTGTTCATTTTTCTTTTGCAGGCTGAGAAGGCAGCATTTGATGAGGCTGAAAAGAAAAGAGAGGAAGAGGTAACATAGTTGGGAAAGAGAAAGGATCGTAGAAGTTTTAAGATTATATTGCTTCATTATCTAGTGCTACCTGAATTGTTTGACGTACTCCTTTTACAAAAAAGCAAGTGATAATATACTGAAAATGAGTGACTTGACAGGAGATCATTATTATTTATGTTTTTTATGCTGGGTATTATCTATTTGCATATTTATTCCTGCATAGCTTAGGGTTCTTGACTAGACCCGATGTACTTGTGTATATGTCTGCGCGGGTGGATGGGCGGGCGGCCTGGTTTTGGGGGGGGTGGTGAAGAGAGAGAGATTCACATTGGTTTGTTCCCCTTTGACTTCTGTTTATTCCTTTCCAGGAAGCCAAGGATGAGCCAGTAGATTCTGACGTAAGCCTGTTATACCTGCTCTTTTAAGATTCCTAATGTTATTTATTTGGATGGTTCTAACCGTGCACATCTGTTTTCCAGATTGAGGATGAAGATGATGATGCCGATGCTGATGATGCTGAAGATGATACTGATTCTGAAATTAAAGCAGATGAGACTGCCGAGTCTGCTGACTCCAAGGACGAAGTAAAGGTATAATTCTTCACTTGACGGTCATAAACTTCATTTGCTGCACTATTTTCCACGTTTGTTGCACTCATTAATCTTCTTTCATTTTATGCTGTTCGCAGGATGAGTTGTAGAAAGAGGCAGAACAATAAAGCTGACCGGTTGGGTTCGACATAAGCTTGGTGCCTTCAAAAATTTTCTTTTCTATCTTTACAATATAGATGGTAGGACATTTCTTTAGAGAGGGAGAGAAGTGTAGGAAAGCTGATGCCAAGACTTTGAGTGACTGATCGCATCTATATCCATTTTGACTGATTTGAGTTTTCAGAACGAAGGCAAATGTCCGTTTTCAGATCAATCGCACTCGTTGAAGGGTCTGGATCTGCTGCATTTGGTCTAAAGATAATGCCATCAATTTCTATCGGTCTTCTCTCTTTGATTTGTTAAGTTTCTATTGACAGCTGATAGAAACTTTCGATCTGCTCATTCACATTTTTATTTGATTATACGCTGCTTAATATAGGTCAAGCGCCATGTCCCTTTTGACTCCTTTTGACAATCGGAATCTATTAATAAGAACCAATCCATTTAAAAGGCAGGACTCAAAAGAATATGTATGTTGTAATATGTACAACAAAACTCAACAATGCACTAGAAGGCAACCTAGTACCAGGACACGAGACAGGAGGTATAGATCGAGCTTTAGTTGTTCCTGCTGGATTTGGGCCTCTTCACTACCAGCACAGGACACTTGACATTCTGGGCGCAGTGGTAGCTAACGCTTCCCGAGAAGGCCCTGCGACATTTCATAAATCACAACTGAGTATAGATACAAATGCCACAATTAGGACAACTTTTTATTTCCCCTTCGTTCTACTAATTTGAATAAATCATTGAATAGTCAATCAAACGCTTCGAGAGATTTCTTGATTACCCACGTGTAGGTAATGACACCGTCTAACTGGGATCATAAACCGGGCCAACTTTAATTTAATTTAATTCAATTTTGTTAGAAAAAAATATAAATACGTTAGAGAGGGATTTTGAGCTCACCAGTTTAGGAAATCCATCAATACCTTTATATCCACAATTGTTCACATGGCCCGTTTTTTCAAACAATAGTGATCGCACTTTCAATTTGATCTAATTCTCGAAAGTTGACATGGTAGGTTCTAGATTTTTTGGTGTGGAAACTTTCCACCATAGAGCCCGATTACCATACTTTCAAGGTTAGTGTTATCTTGAGCTAAGGCTATGTAGTACATGTCTTCCCTCTCAAATGATCAATTATTAGAGATGATATTAGGAGTTTTGAGCAATTAATCAAAATGAGTATATGTAAATACCTCTTAATAAGGCCATAGCCATGGCTTCCCATGACCAGAACATCAGGCAACAACTTCTGTGCCATGCGGCAAATCATGTCCCTTGCATCCCCATTCTCCACTCTCGTCTCCACCGTCATCTATCCTCCAACAACAGCAATCCCATTCGTGTCACTCAATCCCATTAATCCCTAAGACAATTGCACTTATCGAAACTTACAAATTAATGCCTCAATAAGAACTTACCTCGCCAAAATCATTGCAGATCTTCTTAGCCTTGGCCATAACGCAGTCGGCCATCTCATTGTTGTACCTCTCCATGGTGGCCATTACGTCTGAAGAAAACAAGTACCCTGAAAAACCAATAAAAAAGAAAATAGTATTTTTGAAAACCGCTCTATTGTTTCAAGAGATGATCTCCAAAGCAAAAGAAGAAGGCCCATCTTGACCTCTGTTTTCTACCTGTACCGTCGAGGGCTGTGTAGGCAGAACGGAGGGGCTTTGCGTAGAGGAGGACAAGGGCGTCTTTGGCGTTCTCGGAGACAACGTTCTTGAGACACCACGACAAGGCGTACATGCTCTCCTCGCTCTCGTTCACCGCCACCAGTATCTTCCTCTCTTTCACCACCGTCTCTGCCATCCCCTTCTCAACGAAGACAAGACAAAGACAGACAGACCAAGAAAACAAGAAGATGTTTTGTCCTCTTTTTGTACAATTTAGGAACGGAATGAAGAGTACGATGGCTTGTTGGATCCAAGGTAAGATGTGGTGAAGTGGGTAATTTATAGGAGAGAGAAAGAGAGAGATATGTTGTTTCTATTGTGTGTTGGTGAGAATCAGAATCTATTTTCTTGAGAGAGGATCGAGTTTGATGGTTTTCATTTCTGAAGACAGTGGGCTCTTCTGTTTTGAAGACTGAACAAGAAAAGAATCATAATTCAGAAGCTGATTTGGTTTTCGTTTTCCCTTTGTTTTTTCTTCTTTCTTGCTTGGAAATTTTGTTGGATAAGCACCCGCTAACGTGTCTTGAGGACGTTGACCCTTTGTGTGGGTCGACGGGGTGACATCAGAATTTGGATTTATTGAATCGATCTAGATTGTCATTTCTTTTTACCAATCGCAATCCATTCAGATTGGATTGCGTTATGATTTGCTCTGGTTTTTCAAATTTGATGGTGGACTTGCAGGAGAAAATTTTCCAAAAAGTTATAAATCTTTCAATTTTAGCAACTAAATCCTAAAACTTTTTACTTTCAGTCAATTGAATCAATTCAGTTAATTTTCATTGGAATATGTTAACGTGAAGCACTTGCTTAGAGCAATCCTAAGCAAGCCTTGTGGGTGACAATTAGCATGTCTCAAAAAGTTTTTATTGAAACCAAGTCGTAAGTCAAGTCAAGTTTTATTTGGGACATCAAGAAAAGTGTCGAGTTGAGCTATGGTTTGTGGGGCAACTCATGGTTCAAGTATGAGCCATGTTTCAAATTTAGAAAAGTTATATGAATTTCCAAAAATTACTATATCAAATAATAATTCACATGTCAACATTTATATGTTCCGAAAGTTTTGGGCCTAAATTCAATATGTTTGGCCCACAGGATTTTGATTAAGTTAAAACAAAAAGGTAAGAGCCAATGCAGATACCACCTTTGACTAGTTTAATTAGTGCATCTTCTCTTTTTTCCTTATTGATTTATTAATTAGTTTTGAATAATGCGTATCGCAGCCTCGTTGTCTATTAATCAAGGCCGAAGGGATTTGTTTAAGTTCTATGATACTTCTTAAAAACCTATTGGAGTAGATAAGTAGTAGATTATTTTAAGAAAGGTTTGACTTGATCTACATCCTAGGTCATGTCATGTATCATCCAAAACATATTCAAATGAGTGGCTAACATGGGAGGATAAACATCGATCCCCCATTTATATGTTTCATGAAAGCAATGCGTTATGATCTTGATAGCGGATTCCATTTCTGATTATTTATAATTGTAATATTCCTCCACTTGAGCTAGACAAATCTAGAATGGTTCCTTGTGGATTCAACATAAAGAATGATAAAAAGCAAAAGAGAGCTTAGAGATAACCTTGAATTAAAAATGAATTGCTTGATGGCTGTCCTCTTAAGATGGATAAAGTTTGATTTCCACAACATAATTAAATTAAGCTTTGCTACTTCGACATGGTGCTTTCTCAATTAATAAGGATACTTATTGTAAGTTATTACTCTAATTGAAGCTCGAGCTTTAGCTTCACAGGAAGCTTCAAGGAGAGCCAAGCATATCATCTTCACTAGTTGGTGATTATAAAAAAAAAAAGTTAATTAGACAAAGTTGATCTTCCCTACAAGTAATAAGCACTTTCATTTATGTATGTATGTATGTATGTATGTATGTATGTATGTATGTATGTATGTATGTATGTATGTATGTATGTATGTGTGTGTGTGTGTGTATGTGTGTATAGTACTTTTGTTTTTTAAATCTTTGATGTTATCATAACGGAAATCTTGAACTCTTGCCTTTCTTTTCTGGGGAAGCAAACTTGCTTTCAAATAAAAAGAAAGTAAAAGAAATCTAGAAATATTAGGGATTGATGAGAAGAGAAACAACCTTATCTGAAAACTGACATTTTTTAACAATCTTATTATGACATATTGGTCAACTTCTTGTATTTGTACTATGATCCATTATTTTGTTTCTTTATGAAGTTGGATTATTCATATAATGAATGTTTTTGAACAATATGGGTGCACATATTTATACTTTTTGTCATGCGAAATATGTTGATAGAATGATTTATCATAATCAATCAGAATCTATCATTATGCCCAAGATAGGCCATAAATTGGAAATCCATATATAACAAAAACAATAGGCGGAATAAGAAGGAAAAAAAAGGACATCAATCAATGAACTAAGTACTTTGTTCAAATGCTGATCAAAATTGGACAATGTTTAGGCATCATACGAGCGTGCCTGGTTCATATTCCAAGCTTTATTACCCACATTTGTCCGGGAGAAAACCCTCTTCAAAAAACTAAAACACAAAACGAAACCAAAAGAATAAGCAAAATGGCAACAGCCAGCACAACAACCAAGTAAAGCTCTGTCTGCTTATCGGCGCAGCATTTGGGTGTCCCCGTAATACTTGCCGGGCTTCCATCGGGTCGGATATCCGTAACCCCTCGAAAAGCGTCTCACAATAGCAACCCTTGCCACGTTTACAATAACTATGATAGTTGGGCAACTGCTTGCAACGGACAATTAGGCAACATTCTAAATCTAGATTTGAGGTATCCGCCAAACTCTTCAACGACCTGCAATCGTGAATCCACAAATGCTTTAGAGATTCCAAGCGGTCCAAACCTTCCACACTTCTTAGCTTCGGACATTTTCCTACTTGGAGCTCCCTTAGCTTCCTTGATTTCGATAGGTCCAACATCCTTTCAATCGAACTGCAATATGTGACCTTGAGGGAGGAAAGGGATCCCAATTCTTCAAGGCCGCGAATCTTGACTACCAGCTCACATTCAAACAAATCTACCTCTTGCAGATTCTTTAGATGCGACGGCTCAAGTACTTTTGTGAGGAACCCACGCCGAGGCGGCCGTGGAAGTTCGAATCTTCTCATTTTCGACACAAACCGTTCGAGCCGTCTTGAAAACGTGCAATCCTGCATGAGGAGTTTCTCAAACTCCGAATCACATATACCAAGGAATATCGGCACCCAATAAACAAAGAAAAAGGGAGCTGCCAGATGATAATAGTAGAAGGACGCTAGTTCTCGAGAGACTAACTCTCTTGAGCTAGATGGGAGCTGGGGGAGGAACCACATGATTGGGGAGGCCAATATTAGTTCTTCGAGCTGAGATCGGGTAGGACGGCATACAACGGGAAAAACAACGACATTCTCCAGTTCATGAAGGGGGGTCCACTTCGGATCCCACAACCGTTTGCCACTTCGTGGGGCTAACTCAAGTTTATGGATATTAGAGACGAGACTCGCCACTGTGGGTAATCCGTATATTTGGCTCCATGACAAGTCTGGCATTTTCAAACAGCACAGCTCCGCATCTCCCCGAGGATTCCGACGAAAAATATCTGATAATAGCACCAGCCAGACCGCACTAGGCAATTTTGTCAACCCTCCCTTCATTTCCCTCATCCTAAGGGTTGTTAGTTGCTTTAGATTGCCGAATGAATCGGGTAGGTGATCAATACCTGTTCCTCTCAAATCCAACTCGATTAATGGTTGCAATTTCCCAATTGAGTTCGGAAGTTTCTTTATCTTCCAACAATAACTTAATCTCAAAATCTCCAAAGACACCAATGTAGATAAATTGGGTGCTCTCCTTAAGTTATAGCAATTGCTGAGATCTAGGACTTTTAGATTCCTTGCCGCCTACAAAACAATTTGATAAAATATTTTTTGAGAAACGACCTACAAAAAAGAGAGGAAGAGAAACGATTTACGAATACAAGGAGTGGGACTTGTAACGTACTTTGATCCAATCAATACTTTCTTCCGAAATTTCGCTCCATGAAAGGTCAAGAATGGCTAAATTAGTTGGATGAAAGTTTTTTGCCTCAAGCATGGAAGGGCAACTATAACAAGAAAGGCATCTTAAATTGGAAAGAAGATTATTGAAGTCTCCAACAAAGGACACCTGCTCCCCTCGAAAGTACCTCAGGTTTTCTAAACCAGCAAATTCATCATGCTTTAAAATAATGATTCCATCAAATATTGCCGGTTCTGTAGTCCCTTGAATTCTGTCATCAAAAGATCCAAGTGACAGTGCTTTAATTTTCCTACTCCCCTGACAATGGAAACACAAAGAAGTCCACGTGTGAAAGTCAAATGCAAACAATTTAATAGCGATTAATTTTTCTTTTTACAAGAATAATTTAGAACAGTTCACAAGAAAATAAATTGCTGTCCCCTTTTCTTACCTTTTTCTGCTGCAAAATGCTTAGCGCTTCCTTAGGATTATGTACTCTACTACGCTTGCATGGAACATCAAGATTTTCTTTTTTAACGATTTCTCTTCCGAGGTCCCGCACTTGGTCATGCATCCAAAAAGTATTGTCATCCTTGATTTTTATCAAGGACATGAGGAAGAGGACTTCAATGGATTCGTGTGGGCAGAATTCACAAGCATCCCACATGTAGGAGGGGTATGTTTTATCTGCATTAACAAAAAAACAAGCTATATCCAGAAATACTTGCTTTTGTACATCATCTAACCTTTCATAACTTATCATCAATTTTCTCTGGACTTCCCTGGGAGGAGCTTTTTTTAGCTTCTTCAGTGTGTCTTCCCATAATGCTTCGGATTTACCATTAAGGGATGAACCTATAATCTCAAGAGCTAAAGGAAGATTTCCCAAAGTACGGACAATTTTTTCGGAAAGGGAGATATAATGATCTAGTGGAGAGTCTCTTCTAAAGGCATGCCTACTGAAAAGCTTAAGAGCATGATCAAATTCCATTTCACATACTTCGTAAGTTGATATATTTGTGGAGCCTTCACCCGTTGCTTCTCCCTGAATGGTCAGGACACTTCGGTCCCTAGTAGTTATGATAATCCTACTACCGGAACCAAACCAATTACATTTTCCTGCTAGACTTTTGAGTTGCTCTTTCCCATCCACATCGTCGAGAACAATGAGAACTTTCTTATTGCAAAGTACTTTCCTAATAATATTGATTCCATAATCCACATCATGAATTTGGCCGACAAAGCAAAAATCAGGGAACCTGGATAGCAATTGTTTTTGCAAATGTACTAGACCATGGCATCGTGATGATTCTCCAACATCCGAAAGGAAATTGCATGCGTGAAAGCTAGAAGACAGTTGATTGAAGATGACCTTGGCCAGTGTTGTTTTGCCAATCCCGCCCATTCCGTGGATTCCAAGGAATTGTACACTATCGGATTCCACATGCAACATTTTGATTATATCTTCTACACGATCGTGGACTCCAACTATATCTTCAGTCACATTTGTTTTAAATCCGATGTTCAGCTTTGTCAACACAGTTTGAATTATGGATCGTACCAGATCTGCTTGGCTGCCAAAATGTAACAACCGGGTTAGGGGTAAATTTTTGCAGTAAAAACGCAAATTAATTTAGACTCCCATTCTATTTCCGCTGCCCCAATTTCAGTCACCACTCCATTGGCCCCTGCCACTGCCTCGCCGCCATTGACATCACTCACCTCCCTGGGCCGTCACAGTCATGTTCCATCGTTGTTGCCCATCACACCCTGTCGACCTGCCCGTCTCGGCCTTGCCTCAATCCTCCACATAACGTGGTCGTGGCCTTGCGACCGCCAGGGATGGCGTCATCAGCCTTGGACAACACCAGATTTGGGTTTACCCAAGTTGGGCGACTCCAAGTATGGGCTTGGGGATGTCAGAAATGGCCTCTTGAGCCCGAATCTATCTCGTCACAGTGAATCAGAGGGAGAAATGGTGGGGCCAGATGGCTCAGTGGCGGCTTGGTTCTGGCCAGCGACGAAGAAGTAGCGGCGAATAACGGTCGACCTGCTGCAGTGGCTGACTGGTGGCTTGTGGTGGAACTTCTTAGAGATCTATTACTATTTGTGGCACCGCAATAGCACCATCGAAGCTATTGCTACGATTGAGCCAATACCGGTCACTGTGGCCGATAGCAGTAGCGGCAATGGCCACGACCACAATTTACACTAGATAAGATCGGTGAGGTGAATATACTATATTTTCACCAACAATACCGCAATTAAACTGACTAGCGAGGAGAAGGAAATCTACGGATGACAAATTGAAAAGTTCAAGACATTTACCTTTCATCTGTCTTCCAGTTCCATCCCTTTATCTTGTCCACATCAACGAGAGCGTTTTTCCATGATTCAACTTCAGTGCAAAACTTTTTCTGATGCTTTGAAAGGGCTTTGCTGTATAAGTTTGTTTTGAGCTTGACATCATCAGGCTCGACATCCAAGAAAATGGGCAAAATCTCTTTATTCTCGTTTGATTTGGAGGCACACTCAACCATGCATGCAAGCTCTCGGAGGCACCAGTGACTCGACGCATAATTCTTGGAGAATATGGGAATGTAGATCTTGGAGTTTTGGATTGCTTGTAGAAGTTCGTCGCCGATTCTTTGACCGACATGGAGGGATTCACTATCCCTAAAGACGAGGATCCCGGCATCAACCATGTCACGGTAAAGAAAATCAGTGAATCCTTGACGGGTGTCCAGTCCTCGAAAACTTAGAAAAACCTCGTAGGAAGGTCCAGTTGATGCTGGTGAATTCGTCCCTTTTGTTAGCACTTCGCGCTTGTTCGAGGTCCAGGTGAGACGGATGCAGAGGTATATGAGGAGAGCGATGAAGACCGCGGAGAGGCTGAGGATCCCGATGAGGAAGTAGAGCTTGAGGCTGGGGAAGGGAGTCTCGGAGGTGAGCTCGTGAGGGAGAGAGCAGTCGAGAGGTCGGTGTTCGTCGGAAACTGCCATGCTTACAGCGGAGCGAAGAGCGAGTGAGTTGAAGAGGCTAACGGAGCACGTGAATGTGTGAGAATTCAAGAGTGAGAACTCTGCGCAGAGAGAGAGAGAGATCGCTAAGGCCTTAATATATTGCAAAAAGGGATAGCGATGGGGTTCAGAATGCATTGCACACCACCCGAAAGAAAAGGACCAATTATTCCAGAAGTGGGCACTCTTGATTATTACACGTGTCAGCATCTAAGCATGCCTCGATCCGGGCCTTAATCGCCCGATGGCCCACTCTAATCCCTCCTGCTCCGGATGATGTCATCCTCAGCCGTCCGATCCGAATACCTGCTTCCAAGTCAAACCACGCCGCAAAATCAGCGGGGCCCAGAAAAGGAAAACGAGAAGGGACCAGGCTTTCTCCATGAAGTGAGGGCGTCACCATCATTGGAGACCCCTCAACGACGAGAGAAAGCAAGTCAAAAAGTCTTCCCCCATCTTGCACGGTCTGTAAGTGATGATGCTACGGAGAAAATCAATAATGATTTAATAATTATACTGAAATTTGTGTTCAACTATGGGATTTACCATAGGGTCTGCACGGTAAGGTGTTTTTAGGAAAATCTAGATGTCTGACAATATTATATAAACTCAGTATATATCAAGCTCTTCGATTTGTTTATTAACTCTAAATAGCTCATATTTATCAAATAGCATACATAGTAATGTTATTGTTTTATAATTATATTTTTTTCTTTAAATTGAAATGAATGAACCAATGTAGGTAATAGTACATGAATGTGAACACATGGATATGCTATATATGTAATTTTAACACTAGTCTCTCATTAAGGGTTTGAAGAGAGTTGAAGTTGATATGTAGAAAGTTGCTTTGAATAATATCAGCATTGCCAAGATTGGCCACGTAATAAAGTTTATCAAATTTTCATCTTTATCCTAGTTCATAAAATCTATCTTCTCCCCTAGACTCTGCTTATCATGAGTTTTTGAGATTTACATAAGATCCATCATTTTTGTGGATCTAGATTCATTTGAAAACATAACTAGATTCCTAGCTTCACAATTAGAAGAAATAAAGTGAAATCATAATTACGTTCCTAGCTTGTTTGATATTTTGGAAATAACAATTAGATGCCAAGTAATTCTTCTCCATAAAATATGCGAGTATTCTTTGCAAAATGAGTTTCTTTTGAAGAGGGTGATTCTTGATAACCGTCACTTTTGCAAAGTCCCCAATTCTGATTACCTTCACACGCCATTTTCTTTATATAAACAGGTTTTCACACTTTAATCCTAACTTGAACAAAAGTCGGTCAACTTCAGAACAGTGTTGAACATGATTTCTTTTTCGGCTTTTTCCAGGCACAAGGTGGCCCAAGCTTTAAAATCAAATGACGGAGAAATTTGATTGCGAGGAGTAAGATTCTTGGAAATTAAAGCGCGGAGGAAAAGTGAACTTCGAGGAAATTGCATCTGTCGCTCCATGTCGCTTCGTCACGCGTGCCCCGACAGCTCTCTCTCTCTCTCTGCGTGTCCTTCTGTTTTTTTTTACCTCTACGAGAATCCGCCTCCTCTGTTCTTCTTGTTCCCTTCTTTTGCCGACTACCTCTCTGTTCTTTTTTCCTTTTAGTCTTCTCTCTTTTGTTGACTGAAACCCGCTCTCTGTGTTTCTCTTTCTGGCCGTGAATTCCGGTCTCTTAAACATTTTTCACCCTTGTGGTTTTTTCAATTAAGAACTTGTCTATTTTGCCGTTAGCAGCCTCAAATTGAAAGACCCAGGGTTAGTGAACCGTGTTCTTTCTCCCCCAAACCAAAAGTTGGTGTTTCAAAATGATGATTTTCAGCGAATTCGTCAATTTATAGAGATGGAAAACTTAGCAGTGGGTTATTTTATCACTTAAGTGATTCATGCATTTTTTGAATCATTTAAAAGTGAGGATATTTTTAACCTTTACGTCATCCATATATTTTTTCTTTTTCTTTTTGGAGTTCGGTTGTTAACTAATCTACTTCACAGCGTGAGGCCAGGGAAAGCAAGTCAGTCTTCCACCATCTTTCTTGCTAAGTTGTAAAGAAAGGGGTAAGGCGAAAGAGGAAACCTGCTCAAAGAAAAGAGAGAAAAGAAACAACTGGACAACTTGCCTTTCTCTTGGTCGCATGTGACACCATTATTTTTGGAAAAAAATTGTAAAAAATTAATTTATAAGTGATGCAATGGAAAAAATCAATTCTGAAACTTGTGATTTATAGTTGGACTTAGTATGGGATTTGCACAATTTCTCTTAGGTGTTTTTAGGAGATCTAAATGTCTAAATGTCCGACAATGCTACATAAAAATGGTATACATCAAACTCTTCAATTTGCCTATTTACTCCAAATTACTTGTATTGATTTGATAGCATACATAGTAATGTTATTGTTCTATAATTATACTTTTTTTTTCTTTAAATTGAAAAGAGTGAGCTGGTACAAGTCACGGTTCTTAAAGTGAATACGCAATTATGTGATACATGTAATAGTAATGCCCTAATCTCTCATCAAGGGTCCGAGGAAAGTAGGAATTGGTATGTGGAAGCTATTTGTTGTGAGATGTACATTAGCATGGCTAAGATGAGGTACCTAATAAAGTTGGTTAAATATTCATCTTTATCCTAATTCATTAAATCCATTTTCTTCTCCTTGGTTCCTCTGCTTATGTTGGTCGTGAGTTTTTTGAGGTTTCCATTATATCCATTATTTTTATGGTAGAAATCCATTTCAGCACTTATGTTACATTGACCGAATAATTTCCTTCGTATTACAAGTTGTAACATGTAAAACTAGAATTTTTTTGCCTTCTGCTGAGGATCAATGTCATTTTCTGACTAAACAAATAATGGAATACCATTGTCTCTTTAGAATGATCTGGAAAAATGTGACTTTGCAGGCTTTGATTGGTTCCAAACCACAAGAATCCAACGTATCCTTGTTCTCTCTAAGTGGCTTCCAGAGAAATAGCAAGATAGATGGAATACCATTGGCTCTCTGACTCTCCCCTCTTTCATTCGTTGACTGCGATGGGACATCAGTGGAAAAAGTCGTCAAAAACAAAAAGGAACAAATTCGTTTACACCCATTATCGTAGCACCACCGACTTTTTAAGAATTTAAATGAGGTTAAAGATCTGGGGTCTGCTTAGCAATAAACAAAGGCAAACGATCAAGCACGTGAAGAGAACAAAGAAGATTGTTTACTTTTACCTGCCAAAAGATTGCAAGGTCAACAGCAAATGCAGGAAAGAAACCCAGAAGAAAACATTTACAAATTTGATTATTCATGACAAGCATATCACATCCGGAAAACAGTTAGCGTGCCATTAATAGAAAAAGGTGAAATTTTATTTAAATGCAAAAAAAGAAAAAGAAAAACTATAGTCATATGGCTGTAACATTTTACGTAAAAATAATAATTTCATCTGGCAAAATTTGCCACTGATACAATGAAGAGCATGGTATCATCAAATTGGAGAGTCACAAGCTAACGAAGAAATTTAAGGATCACGTTACCTTCATTGACGAATCATCTATGAGAGACAGCTAAATACCATGAGATTCAGCAACAACTGTCTTGTGAGGCTGTAGTAAAATTTCAGCCTTCAAGTGTACCATGATATATTTTTTAGCCAGTTATCATATATGTCAAAGCAGAACAATCGAAGGCTCTGCTGCCTTCCAGACAAGGTCACTAGATTTTCTATTCTCAAACGTAATTCGAATGGTAATGGAGCTTATTTCCTTCAAGAACAAAGTTGGGGACATCAAACAAGTGAACATCCAAAGGATTAATTATCCCGTGCAGCAATACATCAAGCAATCTGGTCATCCAATTTGGGCAAATTAGGCGTCATTGGAAAGCTTTTGCAATTCACAACCCAATTGTACCCTTTGATTATAATTTTAATAAGGTTAACTTTTGATTAAAATCTAGTTGAACATCGGCAAAAGTTAGATGTTTACGAGGTCAACAGTCTTCACCACGGTAATAGATTGCCCTTGGTTTCTTCTTATGTGTTAATTAAACAAGAGATGATCAAGTATCTTCACGAAACTTTCCTACATACCATTTACACTGAACATGCATCTAAACACATGAAATTTGTGGTCATGACCGACCTGCTGCATGGGGCGGCGATTCGAGTCGTGATTTCTAGTGTTCAACTTGGAGGATAGTTACTTGTCTGATGGTTCGTTGCGAAATATGCACCAAAGGGCGGCTGGCTATGAAGGCAAAGATTTGGTTGAGTTGTGTCGTCTCGGCATGAGAGGTTCATCCACAGTGGAGTTAAATCGCAGTTGGCGTCAATTCAACAATTTAATTCTAAGATTCAAAGTCTTTCGAAGTGGATCATGGTAGAGACTGTCTAAGTTGGTGGTGATAAGTTTCGATCGAAGAGTTATGTTAGCGAGAAATAGATAAACCAAAGGCCTTTTGTAAATTACTAGATTGCATTACCAAAGTTATTTTGATCATTTATGTGGAATCTAAACTAATATAGAGTAGATACATGATATCATGATTCTAGACATAAAATGACCATAAAATACATGTGATATTCTACATGTGCGAAAGATTTGGTAATCCGCAGATGATGTCCATTATGAATATATCTAATAAGTTGTAACATTGTTTCATAAATTAACATTTTTAATCAGATATTACTATTAGAAGGTAATAGTCCAAAGGACATAAAACAGATATTAGATGCTAATTTGAAGGGAGAATTTCGGCTGGTAATTTTGTCGAATAAATGGCGTCTCTTTACTTCAACTTCAGGCTTCTTCTCTCTTTCTGACTTTTAAGACCTAGAAATCATATCTGATTTAATGTCAAACATCTCGCGTTTTTAAAACTAGGAGAGGGAAATGCGATGTTGGCATTTTAATCTGGTTCATGACAAGAAAATTTGATTATAAATATCTTTGGTTGTTGTAGGTGTGAAAATGAGAAAACATGGTCTTCCTATTCTATAGTATTGCTGGGTACTTGGATTGGATGGTTGAATTTTACAAAGAAGAGTTGGATAAACAATATCACACGGATAATAGATTGTTCAAGAAATTATTGTTCGGTATTCTAGAAATGACAGTTAGATGCCAAGTGATTATTGTCCATAAAATATGTGAATATTCTTTGCAAAATGAGTTTCCTTTGAAGAGGGGCTTGATAACCGTGACTTTTGCAGAGTCTCCAGTCCTGCCACCTTTGCATGCCCTTTTCTCTGTATAAATAGGTTTTCACACTTTAATCCTAACTCGAACAAAAGTCGGTCAACTTCAGAACAGTGCCGAACATGATTTCTTTTTCGGCTCTTTCCAGGTGCAAGGTGGCCCGGGCTTTAAAATCAAATGACGGAGAAATTTGACTGCAAGGAGTAAGATTCTTGGAAATTAAAGCGCGGAGGAAAAGTGAACTTCGAGGAAATTGCATCTGTTGCTCCATCTCACGCGTGCCCCGACAGCTCTCTCTCTCTCTCTCTCTCTCTCTCTCTCTCTCTGCGTGTCCTTCTGTTTTTTTTTTTTTTTTTTTTTACCTCGTTCACGAGAATCCGCCTCCTCTGTTCTTCTTGTTCTCTTCTTTTGCTCTCTGTTCTTTTTTCCTCTTAGTCTTCTCTCTTTTGTTGACCGAAACCCGCTCTCTGTGTTTCTCTTTTTGGGCCGTGAAGAAAAAGCTCCACCCTTTTTCCCTTTCCTTTTCCAGCTCTCCTTGGCAATGATTAAATGCTGAAAAATCCCCCGCCCCACTTGGCCGAGAATCCTCTGCTTTTCTATGCCCATATTTTCTTGTATTCTTCTGGCCGTGAATTCTGGTCCCTTAAATATTTTTCACCCTTGTGGTTTTTTCAATTAAGAACTTGTCTATTTAGCCGTTAGCAGCACCAAATTGAAAGACCCGGGGTCAGTGAACCGTGTTCTTTCTCCCCCAAACCAAAAGTCAGTGTTTCAAATTAATGATTTTCAGCGAATTCATCAAATCATAGAGATGGAAAACTTGAGAGTGGGTTAGTTTATCACTTAAGTGATTCATGCATTTTTTGAATCATTTAAAAGTGAGGATATTTTTGTCATTTACGTTATCCATACATTTTTGGTTTTTCTTTTTGGAGTTCGGTTGTTAGCTAATCTCTTCACAGCGTGAGGCCAAGGAAAGCAAGTTAAAGTCTTCCACCATCCTTTTTGCTTAGTTGTGAAGAAAGGGGTAAGGCAAAATAGAAAACCTGCTCAAAGAAAAGAGAGAAAAGAAACAACTGGACAACTTGCCATTCTCTTGGTCGCATGGGAAACCATTAATTTTGGAAAAAATATTGTAAAAAATTAATTTATAAGTGATGCTGTAATATCCCGAATTTTCGATAAGCCCGAAAATTGCTCGAGTTGGATTATTGGGTCGAGATTAGGACTGGATTTTGGGAATCGCGCTTCAGGGGTAATTAGACCAAGTACCCCCCATTCTAGAAGCCTTTTTGATTTTTTTAAATTTTAGGGTTTTTTTCCCCTTTTCTCTCTCTTCCTCTCTCCCGCGCGTCCCCTCCCTCTTTCTTCCGCACGTTTCCTTTTCTCTCTCCTCCCTTCACGTTTCTTCCCCCGTCGATAACCCCCACTTGCCCATCTTTTCTCCCCCTTTGACCGGTCTTCCCCCCTTATCTCTTCTTCTTTCTCTCCCACTTGGCCGACAAGCCCATGTGGGCACATCTCTCTCTCTCTCTCTCTCTCTCTCTCTCTCTCTCTCCTCTTCCCCCATGCACGATCGACGCTCCCCTCTCCCCTGCAACTTTTTCTTCTCCTTCTTCTTTCTGCTGTCTTCTCCGGCCGAAGCTGCTGCTGCTGATCTGCTTCTCCGCCGGCGAGACCAGCGACCACCCGTCACCGCCGCACCCCCGCCGTTCCGCCAGCTCGCCGCCCGGTCGCCGGTGAGCCGCCGTTTGCCGGCCTTGGGCCGAACCAGCTCCGCCCAGTTTCTGTCTTCCTGTCTTCCTCCTCTGTCCGCCGTTGTTGCAACGCCAGCCGGCCGCTTGGGCGCCGAAGCAGCGAGCTGCTGCCTCGCCGTCGTCCCTCCGCCCAGACCTCGCCGGAGCCACCCCCGAACCAGCTGCCACCTCCATCTTTCCCCCCTTTTTCAGTTCGGATCTGGGGTCGGGATGGCCGAGCTCGCCGTCCAGCCGCCCTCCGCCGCTGTTCGGCCGCCCGAGACCGCCGCCGGGAGCCGTTTGGGAGCCACCCCACCAGTCGCCACCTTCGCCGTGCCCTTTCTCTCCTTCCCGGCTCTTTTGGCCGTGACCTGGAGAAGCGGCCAGCGGCCTTGCCGCTGCGCGCCGCCGCCGGTCACCGCCACAAGCCCGCCGGAGGACCGCTCCCGAGCCTCCTCCGCCGCACCGGAGCCACCCCAGCTTGCTGCCGCCCCATGAAACCTGCTGCACCGCTCCCTTTTTCCCTCTCCAGCTGCTGTCCAACTTCGCCGGAGCTGTTGCCTGCCTCGCCGGAGCTGCTGGCCGCCGTCCGGAGTCGCCGGGCCGCCCACCAGCCAGCCCCGGGCCGCCGGTTCCTTCGTTTCTCGACTTGTCGCCGCGTGGACAGCCGCCCTCGACCGAGACCCGGTCCCGGGCCGCCTCGTCCCGACGCGCCGGAAGTTCCCGGGCGTTCCCCTCGCCGCCGCCATCGCGCTCGTGTCGTCGGAATCGCTAAACCGTGAGTCGATTTCCTAATCCTTATTTAGGGACTAATCTTGCTTAGGAGTAGTTTGATTAGTTTAATTATCGATTAGTGTTTTGGATGATGATTGTTAGTGTTTTAATATTATTGATTAAGCTTGCTTAGTGTTAATCATGGTTTATATTAATAAGTAATATTATTATTATTTTTGGAATAAATAATAATTATTTATTATTTTTGGAATAAATAATAATTATTTATTATTTTCGGAATTATTAATTAAATTAATTTATAATTTCGAATTATTAATAGTAATATTGTTACTACTATTCATTGCTGAAAATTAATTATTTTTGGAAAAAATAATTAATTGTGATTATTCATTGGAAATGGTTTTTATTGGTGATTATTTATTGGAAATGATTTAATTGGTGATTATTCATTGGAAATGGTTTTTATTGGTGATTATTTATTGGAAATGGTTTTAATTGAGTAATTTTGGGGGAAAATTACTATGGTCTATTTTTCCAAAGTCAATAGTATTTATATACTATTTTATTAAAGGACATTGGTTTATTAAAGAAGGGTTTTACTAAATGGAATTATTTGGGTTGGATAATTAATTATGGGAATTGAAAAAAATAATTATAAGTATTTTGTGGGACTTGACTTATTTTATCGGAACAATCGACTATAGCATTATATGCTTCTTAAATGAGTATCTTTAAGTATAATTATATTTTATACTTATTTGGGATAACTGAATATTGTTGGAAATAGTTGATTGGTGTCGTCGTGAGGACACGTATTTATTTATTATTAAATATACGTGATTATTTGGAAAAGTGTGCAAGTATCGTGAGGTTGATTGGTCGGAATTGATTAACCGACTGTGACTTGAATTGTTGGTTGTTCCCAAGAGTTAGGGAATGGGCGTGATTGAATGCTGATTGAAAATCGAATTTTGGAAATTGTCGAGCGAGATTGCATGACATATTGCGTGGGTTATCTGAAATGGCATGTCGCATGAGCACGAGCGATATAGCATTCACGACAGAGCAAAGATATAAATGGATTGTCTGATGATGTGTTGCATGACCACATTAAGAGAGGGAACCCGGCGTTACCGGAAGACCGCCAATCCTTATGGGGTTGTGCCGTGGCGGGGGGTCGCCCGACTTCGGTCGGATGCCCGACAGGAGGGGGGGTTAACTTTGTGGGACTGCGGTAGTGGGCGGGTCCCGGCCTCTCGATTGCGGGGCTGCGGTAGTGGGCGGGTCCTATGCTCCTTCGGGAATGCCGTCTTGGGAGTGAGCCCTTGACGCCGCCGTGCCTCGAGGTAAAGAGGACGAAGCTGGTTTAGCCGAACCGCCAACTAAAAGGTTGTGCCGTTTGCCCAGGAGGGGGCGTTAATAATCGGAGCATGTGTGGGTGTGAGATATGAGAAAGTTGTGTGAGATGCTCTGATTATTCGTATGCTCTTAATGTCGTGATGATTGAATTGACGGTTTACGCAGGTTGCGTGTGCCAAGGCCGGGTAGGGTCGCCCGTGTTTGCATCTCGCTATTGAACTGTCTTCCGATAATGTTGTTTGAGGTGTGGTATGTGTTGTTTGTCGGAACTAGGTTGCATGGTTAGATTGCTCCCAAGGCGAGCGAAGTTCCTAACCGGGGCTTAGGACTTTGACTTGCTGAGTTTATCTCAACCCGTCGTGGTTAACATTTTTCAGTCCATAGGATGGAGGATCGACGCGTGTTACGGCTCGTGGCCGTCTTTGAAGGGAGTAGATTAACCCTGGCCTGTTAGTTTCATTGGCTCGATAGGAAGATGCCCGTGGTAAGGGCTTGTATTTGTAAACTTCCTAGGGATTAATCAGTTAGTTAATAAAGCGATACTTTTGATGTGTTCTTGTTGGATTTTCCTTCTATCCCTGTTTTTGTATTTGACCGGGGATTGTGATTCGCTTCCGCATGCGTTTAATCAAAAGATAAAAATAACGGTCGGCGACGGATCCTGGGAAGTCGCAAATCAAATGACCGCAAGAGAACAGGGGTTGCCGTGTGCTCGAGGGTCGGGGCGTGACAGATGCAATGGAAAAAATCAATTCTGAAACTTGTGTTTTATAGTGGGACTTAGTATGGGATTTGCACAATTTCTCTTAGGTTTTTTTAAGAAGATCTAAATGTCTAAATGTCCGACAATGCTATGTAAATATTGTAAATATGGTATACCTCAAACTCTTCAATTTGCCTATTTACTCAAAATTACTTGTATTGATTTGATAGCATACATGGTAATGTTATTGTTCTATAATTATACTTTTTTTTTCTTTAAATTGAAAAGAGTGAGCTAACACAAGTCACGGTCCATAACGTGAAGTGTCTGTTGGAATTGGTATGTGGAAGCTATTTGTTGTGAGATGTAGATTAACATGGCTAAGATGAGCCACCTAATAAAGTTCGTTAAATATTCATCTTTATTCTAATTCATTAAATCCATTTTCTTCTTCCTAGTTCCTCTGCTTACGTTGATTGTGAGTTTTTTGAGGTTTCCATTATATCCATTATTTTTATGGTTGAAATCCATTTCAGCACTTATGTTACATTGACCGAATAATTTCCTTCGTATTACAAGTTGTAACATGTAAAACTAGAAATTTTTTTGCCTTCTGCTGAGGATCAATGTCATTTTCTGACTAAACAATTAATGGAATACCATTGGCTCTTTAGAATGATCTGGAAAAATGTGACTTTGCAGGCTTTGATTGGTTCCAAACCACACGAATCCAACGTATCCTTGTTCTCTCTAAGTGTCTTCCAAAGGAATAGCAAGATAGATGGAATACCATTGGCTCTCTAACTCTTCCCTCTTTCATTCGTTGACTGAGATGAGACATCAGTGGAAAAAGTCGACAAAAACAAAAAGGAACAAATTCATTTACACCCATTATCGTAGCACCGCCGACTTTTTAAGAATTTAAAACGAGGTTAAAGATCTGGGGTCTGCTCAGCAATAAACAAAGGCAAACGATCAAGCACGTGAAGAGAACGAGGAAGATTGTTTACTTTTACCAGCCAAAAGATTGCAAGGTCAGTAGCAAATGCAGTAAAGAAATCCAGAAGAAAACATTTACAAAACCGGTTATTCATCACAAGCATATAACATCCGGAAAACAGTATGTGTGCCATTAATAGAAGGACGTGAAATTATCTTCAATACCAAAAAGGGAAAAAACTGTAGTCGTACGGCTGTAACATTTTACGTAAAAATTTCAATTTCATCTAGTAAAATCATGTAGAGCATGGTATCATCAAATTGGAGAGTTGCAAGCTAATGAAGAAATCTAAAGGATCATGTTACCTTCATCAACTAATCATCTATGAGAGATGACCTGATATCATGAGATTTGGCAACAATTGTCTTATGAGGCAGTGTCGCGACCTAAAATTAAATTTTCGAAAATAATAATAGGTTTAGGGGTATTGTTAATTTCGGGCCGACAACCTTCAATTAACCCGGGCTCTCCCAAGCCCATACCCCGCGCGACATTGGGTATGCATAAAAACTTCAAGTAAGGAGTCGTCACTAGTCTATTGAGGTCGACTAGGAACCGAGTGAGACATGGGAGCTTGTCTTACCTTTACGCAACCAGAGAGTCTAGGGTCGGGGACTTGATTACGTTAGTTATGCGACTAACGCCCTTTCGGTACCTAACTTGATTGTGTATTAGTGTGATCTTAGCAACCTATTCAAAAAGGCCTATTGTAAAGCCCTAAAGGCTTATTCAAATTTGGTCTTTTTCCTTTTTTAAGGGTTTTCTGAATTTTTTTTCAATTTTTTCTGATTTTTCTGAGTTTTTCTGAATTTTTATGCTTTTTAGTATTTTTTTAATTTTTTTCTTTTATTTTTTTATTTTTTTATTTTTTAATTTAAATTTTTTTTAAATTTTCAAATTTTTCGAAATTAAAGAAAATAAGATTTCAAGACTTTTTATTTTACTGATTTTCTGAGAATTTAAGAAAAACATTTATTACTGTTTTCTTTTTTTTTGGAATTTTCTAATCCTTTTTTTTAATTTTTTTTTTTGGAATTTTTGAATATTCGAAAAAAAAGAAAATGAAACTAAAATGAACTTTTAAAAAATTTTCTGAAATTAAAACCAAGCATTTTTTATTTTTTGATGATTTTTCGATTTTTTTTTCGAACTTTTTTTTTCAATTTTTTTTTTTCAATTTTTTTAATTGATTGAAAAGTTATTCGGACCGGGTCGGGTGACCCGGCCCTACTAGACCGACCCGGCCCTATCGGGCCGAGCCAAGGCAATAACCGGGCTGGCCGAACGGCCCGGTTAAAAATTTTAAAATGGCCCATTAATAAAATTAAAGAAGAAAAGCCCATTTCTAAATCTTAAAAAATTCAGCCCAAACTTATCCTAGGCCCATCCGAAATCAGCCCAGTCTCCCTCCTATTCAACTCTCGGCTCGGCCTCTCTTTTCTTTTTCTTTTCTTTCTTTTTATTGGCTTTTCTGCATGCATTTTCTCTCTCTTCTCCGCAGGTCTTCTTCTTCCTTGGTCCGCATGCTCGACGCCCCCCTTTTCGAGCGTGCTCGCGCCGCTTCGCCGACCAACGCCGCCGCCGAAGACACCGCCGAGGATCCTCACCGGTCCTAATGGGGCCGTCCCTAACGTCTTCCGGCGTCGGCCGCCTCCGTCCGACCGACGCCGAACGTCGCCGGCGATAATCTCCGCAACCCGTGCGGCTCCCCATCGCCGGAATAAAAACACTCCCCTCCGATTCGAAATGCACGGAAATCTCACAAAAATGGCCGTGATATTAAGAGAGAATCATGAAAGCAAACGAAATACAAACAAACGCTTATAAGACTAGGCTATCTAGGACGAATCCGACGATGAAGATTTCGTATCTCGTTTGAGCATTTCAACAAACAAAGTTGCGTGCATGAACAAAACAGGGATTCCTTAACTCGAGCCGGCCCGAGACCGAGTCCGAACTAACCGTCTAGCCATACCAGCATACACAGACATAAATGGAGGATGGACAGGGCCGGGCTCACGCGAACCGGTCGGCGCGAGCTCCGGCCCGCCTCCTCGTCAAAGCGAAACAGAGACAAGAAAAGGCGAAACCTACTCCGGTTCAAGGACGAGTCGCGGCAGACGACGGCGGCGGACGAGCCTCCGACAACGGCGAGCTTCTCGAACTTTTCCTTGCCCCCGCCGCTCTTTCCCTTGCGAAGTCCTCCTAGAACTCTCTCTCCTCTCTCTTTCTCTCTCGGGTTTTTCTCGGTTTCTCCCTCGGATTCCCGAAATCGCCGCCGGGATCCCCTTTCCTCCAGCCCGAGCTCTCTCCTTCTCTCGCCTCGCTCCCTTTTTTCTTCTTCTTTTTTTTTTTTTCCTTCTTTTTTTTTCCTCCTCCTTTTTTTTCCGCCCGCCGGCCCGCTCTCCCTACTCCTCTTCTCCGGCCCCCATCCCTTATCCCGGCCGCATGCGTTCCGTCTCCACTCCTTCCGATGCCCGACCTTGCCGCCCTAATCCCTCCGTCTCGACCCGTTGGATGTCCTCTCACGGCTCGCTGCCGCTGTCTCGCAACCCGCCGCACATCTTATCTCTCTCCGGTTCTTTCTGCTGTGAGGCGGTGAAGGAGAAAAGGAAGACAGAGGCGTGGGGTGGGCCGAAAAGGAAGAAGAAAGGCGGGCCGGGCTGCGCGGGGAAGAAGAGGAGAAAGAGAAAGGGGCCGGGCCGGCCCGCCCGGCCCTAACCCCCTTTTTTTTTTCAATTATTATTTAATTTAATTTTTTTAAAAAAAATAATTTAATTTTAAATTTTTTTTTTAGAAATTAATATGTATTTATATAAGAAAAGTAAATGGGCATTTAAGACAAAATAAACAAAATTTCAGGTGTCAACAGGCAGTAGTAAAATGTCAGCCTTCATTGTTCACATAAAGAGAACCGAGAATTATAATAAAATGAGAGAAAGAAGTGTACCATGATACATTCTTTCGCTAGTTATCATATATGTCAAAACAGAACTATTGAAGTCTTTGCTGCCTTCCGGACAAGGTCACTAAATTTTCCGTCTCCAAATGTACTTCAAATGGCCGTTGCCGGTGTGGTCCGGTCTAGGTAGTTCTGGTCCGATATGCTCACCCCTACTAAATGATACGGTGGTTACTTGATGCCGACATCATCTTCCTGAAGATGAAACAAGGCTAGTGGCATGAAGCTGGGACAGATCAAAAGATGACTATTAACACATGAATTTTGTGGTCATCAAGTTGGTGGTCTTGACCGTCCTGCCGCATGGGGCGGCGATCGAGTCGGGGTTATACTGTTCAACTTGAAGGACAATTAATTGTCTATCGGGTGGTTCGTTGAGAAATAAGCACCGAAGGGTGGTGGGTTATGAAGGTAAAGATTTGGACAAGTTGTTCTCGACACACAAGGCTTCCATCCATGGTGGAGTTAAGTTGCAGTTGGCATCGATTCAACAACATGATTCAAAGCTTTTTGAACTGGATCATGGCGGAAACTGTCTAAGTGAGCGATGGCAATTTTGATTGAAGGGTTATGTTAGCGAGAGATAGATAAACCAAAGCCTTTTATACATCAAAAAAGTGCATTACACAAGTAATTGCGACCATTTATATAGAACCTAAACTAAGATAGAGTAGATGTAGGATATCATCATTCTAGACATAATTTGTTGCATGCGTGAAAGATTTGGTAATTCGTGGATGATGTCCATTACAAATATATCTAACATGTTGTAACATTATTTGATAAATTAATGTTTGCAATCCGATATTATTTATAGAAGTCAGTCATTTGGACATAAAACAGATATTAGATATTCATTTGAAGGGATATTTTCAACTCATATTTTTGTAAGATATTTGGACGTCTCCTCACTTTAACTTTATGCTTTTTCTCTTTTTGACTTTTAAGCATTTGAAATCAAGTTTTGATTTAAGCTCCGTTCGTTTCGCCGAAAAAATAGCATGTTTAGAAATGAATCAATTTTCAGGAAAATATAATTATTTTCCAATATTCAGTTGAAATCTAAAAATAAAGTGTTTGTTGCTCGATAGGGAAAATCTTTTCCTTCATATACTATTTTTTAATAATTTATTATTTTACTTTTTAAATCGTTTTTTAAATTATTTTTTCTTTTTTTCTTTTCATGTTCTTCTTCTTCATTGGCATGGCCCTCCCCGCCCCCACCTATGTCTCCACCCACCACTCCCATGTCATCCCCCACCACCTCTCTGCCACCAACCTCTACCGCGTCCGCCATGCTACAGTGGTCCCCACCCTCCTCCCCTCGTGGTCCCTCCACGTGACCACGAGCCAACATTCTGACGCAATCACTGTGGACGGCATCAAAGCGGCAATTCTCAGGGTTTTCTACGGTCACAATGTGGCAATGCATGGGCTCCACGGCGCTCTGAGCTTCCAACCTCAGTCAATCGATGGCGGAGCTCTTCCTCCAGTGCTTTGGCAAAGACCTCGCCAGAATTTGGTAAGCTCGAGCCTTGTTGGCTTGTTGCGAGGCTCCAGCTTGCTTGCGGGTAATGAATATAAAAATGAAAAAGAAAGAAAAAATGAAAAAAGTAAAATGAAAAGGATTAAAAATTAATTTATAAAAGGAAAAAGTATTTGGTAAAAGAAAGTGAAGTGAAACAAGATATGAAAAATGTTTTCCTTTTTCTCAAAAGTTAAAAGCATTTTTCCCCATCTTAGAAGTTTTTTTTTATTTATGAAAAATTCTCTGATGAATTCATTTTCCATGAAACAAACTCCGCAAAAATCTAAAAAACATTTTCGTAGAAGTTATTTTCCATGAAGCAAATGGAGTTTTAATATCAATATCGCAAATTTTTTAAACTTAGGACAGGGAAATTCAAAGTTACTTTTTTAATTTGGTTCATAGCAAGGAAATTTGATTGTAGATATCTTTGTTGTTGTACCGGTGAAAATGAGAACACAGGGTCTTCGTCTTCTGCAGTATTGCTGGGTACTTAGAATTTTTATGGTTGATTGTGGAAACAAATAAGAGTTGAATAAACAATGGCACGCAGTTATGAAATTGTTCTGAAAATTCTTGTCCATTTGGCACATGTAAGAGCTACGCCAAAATGCCGAAGGCGGTTCATGAGTAGATGCTTATTTTTGGAAATGACAATCAGTTGCCTGGTGATTTTTGTCCAGCGAATGTGCGAGCATTCTTCATGATAGTTGGAAAGTGAGTTTCTGCTGAAGAGGGTGGGCTGTGAGAATAATTATGCGGGCACGTCCTTTTCTTAAGATAAAATGGATTGAGTTGTTATGAAATACATGTATGAATATTCATTATATTCATGTACTTATTATGGTACATTTGTATCATACGTTCTAAGTACATCTCCCTATCCGATGAAAGTACATCTCCCTATCCGATGAATGTTCATCTCCCTATCCGATACATGTATTATTAGATACATTGATATTCATGATAAGTGCATCCCTATAAATAGGAGCACAAACAGTGAGAAATAAGAGATTTGGCTCCTGACTTTTCTCTACTATCTTTGGTGTCATTTGCTTTCTCCACTTAATCTCTCTCTCTATTCTCTCTATTATATTCTTGCGAAGCGATATTTTACAACACGTTATCAGCACGAAGATCTACCAACTGAGTAAGTAATTTTGGAAGGTAGGTGTTTTCCTTTGTTTCATCTTCTTCTATCAATTCTTCATTTTCCCCCATAGAATTAAACCAATTTCAATTATAAAAGTATCCTTCTGCTCCTGAAGTGGCGGTGGGTATTTGGAAATCCTTCTAATTAATATAAGGATTTTTTGTTTTGCAAGAATTATGGCAAATATTGAAAAGCCCAAATTCCACATCCTGGAAGTGAGTGGAAATAATTATTTATCTTAGTGCTTGGACATGGAAATGCACCTCCAAGGGCAAGGTCTCGCTAATGCAATTGCAGAAGACGGAACCTCAAATTCAAGGGATAAAGCAAATGCACTAATTTTTATTCGTCGTCATTTGCATGAGAGCCTGCAGACTCAATATTTATCCGTTCGAGACCCTCAGACCCTGTGAAAGAGGTTGAAGGATAGGTATGATCATACCAAAACTGTTATCCTCCCTCAAGCACAATATGACTGGCAAAATCTCAGACTGCAAGATTTTAAATCGTGTCGACTATAACTCCGCTTTATTTGATGTCGTTTCTCGACTTGAGTTATGCGGTATCAAGCTCACTGATGCGGAGCTATTAGAGAAAACTTTCTCCACCTTCCATGCTTCGAATATTGTATTGCAACAGCAATATCGGCAACGTCAATTTGCCACATATTCTGAATTAATTTCTGTGCTTCTTACAGCTGAGCAAACTAATGAATTGTTGCTCAAAAATCATGATCTAAGACCTGCTAGCTCAAAAGCATTGCCTGAAGCACATGCTAACTTTAAGAAAAATACTGGCCATATTAAGGGCTATAAGAGCAGGCAAGAGCATAATTTTCGAAGGGATGGCAAGAAATTTAACCGTCCTAAGAAATCTAACTTTGGCCTGAATTATGATAAAAAAAAGAAGCATAAGAAAGTGGCTAATGAAAGTATTTGCTATCGCTGTGGTATGACTGGGCATTGGTCACGTACTTGTCGTACACCAAAGCACTTTGTTGATCTATACCAAGCATCTTTGAAAAATATGAGCAAACGTGGTGAATCTCACGCCATTGAAATCAATCCTACTGCCATAACTACTGTTGAAGCCAACAATATCTCTGTTGGTGGGACTCCTCTTGCTCTTGAAGTAGCAAATGCATCATTGGATGTCTCTGATTTCTTTGAGGACCTTTGATTATTTGATGAGGCATCAGACTAATGGATGACAACTTAGATTTCGAATTTTATGACTATAGTAATTTCATTTATAGTTGTTTTTTCTTTAAATGTATTACATTTTGTTATATTATAATATGTGAACTTTTTGTCTATTATATTGAGATTCTACTTGACCCTATCGCTAATATGCAAATTTTATGATACTTGATACCTGAAGTTGTCAACATAAATGCAAATGGAAAATACCGAGAAAAATGAAGAAATTTGTTTGCTTGATAGTGCATCAACGCATACTATATTTCGTAGCAAACACTTTTTCTCGAGTATGACGTTGCGTAAGGCACATGTCCATACAATATCAGGTCCTGTTCCAATTATTGATGGTTTCGGAAATACTACAATTGTTTTGCCAAATGGCATCATCCTACATATTGAGGATGCGTTTCTAAGCAGTAGATCAAAAAAGAATCTACTCAGTTTCAAGAATATACGCCGTAATGGGTACCACGTTGAAACTATTTATGAGAAAAATAATGAATATATTGGCATTACCTCTTATAAGATGGGCTTGAAAACCATCCATGAGAAGCTAGAAGCTTCTTCTATGAGTTTGTATTGTGTCATGATTAAGGCTATTGAAACCTATGCCACTATGTCCTGGAGACTAGTAAACCCTGATCAATTTGGGTTATGGCATGATCGCCTTGGTCATCCTGGCGCTTCAATGATGCGTAGAATAATTCATAATACAAAAGGGCACCCTTTAAATGATACAAAGGTATTGTTGTCCAAATATTATAATTGTGAAGCTTGTTCACAAGGAAAACTCATTACCAAACCTTCTATGACAAAGGTTAATCTTGAATCCCCTGTATTCCTGCAAAGAATTCAGGGTGATATATGTGGACCAATACAACCACCAAGTGGACCGTTTCGATATTTTATGGTACTAGTGGATGCATCCTGCAGATGGTCCCATGTTTGCCTATTATCTACGCGCAATGTCGCATTTGCATGTTTACTTGCGCAGATCATAAAGCTTCGGGCACAATTCCCTGATTATCCAATTAAAAGTATAAGGATGGATAATGCTGGAGAATTTACATCAAAGAGTTTTGATACGTATTGTGCTTCACTCGGAATCGAGGTTGAGCACCCAGTTGCGTATGTTCATACTCAAAATGGATTGGCAGAGTCATTGATTAAACGTGTCCAAATCATTGCCCGCACTTTATTATTGAGAACTAATCTCAACGATACAGCATGGGGTCATGCAGTTTTGCATGCGGTAGCTCTAATAAGATTGCGCCCTACTGCCAGTCTTTTACAATCTCCCCTTCAAATGGTTCTTGGTTATGAACCTGATATTTCACATTTACGCACATTTGGTTGTGCAATACAAGTGCTTGTAGCACCGCCAAAAAGAACAAAAATGGGTCCCCAACGCCGTTTGGGTATTTATGTAGGGTTTAATTCACCATCCATCATTAGGTTCTTGGAACCAACTACTGGTGATCTTTTTTTGCTAGATTTGCATTGTCATTTTGATGAGACTACGTTTCCATCAATTGGGACACCTACAATTTCCATGGCTGCAAAGCAGAAACCAGTTAAGATTTTCTTCTGGAATGAGAAGAGTTTATCTCAATTAGACCCAAGAACTCCAGAATGTGAAAATGAGGTACAACGTATAATCCATTTACAAGAAATGGCTAATAGACTTCCTGATGCATTTAATGATGCTACTAAAGTAACGAAGTCTCATATTCCAGCTGCAAATGTTCCAGCTAGGATAGCTGTTCCTGAAGGACAGACTAAAATGGATCAAAATTCCCCACACCTGAAGCGTGGTAGACCGATAGGATCAAAAGACACTGTTCGAAAACGAAGTGGAAAGAATCAAGAATCCGCTCCGTAAGAGCCTAGTGTTGTACTTGCTCCCAAAGAGCTTATTGCCCCTGAAGAGGTACAAACCCATGAAAAGATCACAAACCCTCAGAATATTGAGAATTCCATTACATATTGTAATGAAATTTGGGATCGGAATGAAATCATCATTGACGATGCTTTTGCATTCTCTGTTGCTCATAAAATTATGGATGATGATTGTGAGCCGCAATCTATTATTGAATGCCGTCAAAGGCAAGATTGGCCTAAATGGGAGGAAGCGATTAAGATTGAATTAGCTTCCCTAACTAAACGAAAGGTTTTTGGACCCATAACTCGAATCCCTGATAATGTAAAGCCCGTTGGATATAAATGGGTATTTGTCCGAAAACGAAATGAGAAAAACGAGATTGTCAGGTATAAAGCCCGACTCGTTGCCCAAGGATTCTCCCAAAGACCTGGGATTGATTATGATGAGACATATTCACCTGTGATGGATATGATTACATTTCGTTTTCTCATTAGCCTGGCACTATTTGAAAGATTGGAAATGCGTCTTATGGACGTTGTGGCGGCATATCTATATGGCTCATTAGGCTCTGATATCTATATGAAAATTCCCGAGGGATTTAAAATGCCTGATGCATGCACTCCCCGTAACTTATTCTCAATAAAATTGCAAAGATCTTTATACGGGTTAAAGCAATCCGGTCGCATGTGGTATCAACGCCTGAGTGAGTACCTAATAAAAGAAAGGTACAAGAATGATCCTATATGCCCATGTGTGTTTATTAAGAAATCAGAAACCGGATTTGCTATTGTAGCAGTTTATGTCGACGATATAAATTTAATTGGAACTCCTGAAGAGTTAGCCAAAACTGCTGAATATTTGAAAAAGGAGTTTGAAGTTAAAGATTTGGGTAAAACCAAACTTTGTCTTGGTCTTGAGCTTGAGCACAAAGCAAATGGAATAATTGTCCATCAATCAGCATATATTGAAAGATTACTTAAACGCTTCAACATGGACAATGCTCACCCATTGAGCACCCCTATGGTTGTAAGGTCTCTAGATCCCCAAAAGGACCCATTTCGTCCTAGATAATCTGATGAAGAGATACTTGGTCCTGAAGTACCATATCTCAATGCAATTGGGGCATTGATGTACTTGGCACAATGTACGAGACCAGATATCGCTTTTGCGGTAAATTTATTGGCACGTTTTAGTTCGAGCCAACTCGGAGACATTGGAATGGAGTTAAACATATTTTTCGTTATCTCCGAGGAACTATAGATTTGGGATTATATTATTCCAATAATACCACTACCTCTCGGGTTAGTTGGATATGCCGATGCTGGATATAAATCGATCCACATAAGTCTCGCTCTCAAACCAGATATTTATTTTGTTATAATGGCACCGCTAGTTCTTGACGTTTTACGAAGCAATCGTTAGTAGCTACATCTTCTAACCACTCTGAGATTATTGCTCTATATGAAGCTGGAAGAGAGTGTGTTTGGTTAAGATCCGTTATAACTCATATTCACAATTCTTGTTGTTTAAAACCGATTACAAATTCTCTTACTATAATTTATGAGGATAATGCTGCTTGTATTGCACAAGTTAGGAGAGGATATATCAAAGGTGATAGGACCAAGCATATCTCGCCAAAATTTTTCTATACTCATGAACTCCAAGAAAGTCGACAGATTGATGTTAAACAAATTCAATCTATAAATAATCTTGCAGATCTTTTTACCAAATCATTGCCGACATCAACTTTTGAGAAATTAGTATATGGCATTGGTATGCGGCGAGTACGCAAGACGCAAGATTGATTAGCCCCAGTAGTGGCTATATGACTCAATTGAGGGGGAGATATTATCAACTATGCATTGCACTCTTTTTTCTTTTTGTCCGGTTTTTTCCCATAGGGTTTTCCGGCTTAAAGTTTTTAACAAGGCAATTAATGCATCAATAAAAGGGAGAAATCATAAAATTTGTGCTCTGTACTCTTTTTCCCTTTTGTCCGGTTTTTGTCCCACTGGGTTTTTCCGGCTTAAGGTTTTTAATGAGGCAGTATTATTCAATGCACATTCATAATATAATACAATGAATATTCAAGGGGGAGTGTTATGAAATACATGTATGAATATTCATTATATTCATGTACTTATTATGGTACATTTGTATCATACGTTCTAAGTATATCTCCCTATCCGATGAAAGTACATCTCCCTATCCGATGAATGTTCATCTCCCTATCCGATACATGTATTATCAGATACATTGATGTTCATGATAAGTGCATCCCTATAAATAGGAGCACAAACAGTGAGAAATAAGAGATTTGGCTCCTGACTTTTCTCTACTATCTTTGGTGTCATTTGCTTTCTCCACTTAATCTCTCTCTATTCTCTCTATTATATTCTTGCGAAGCGATATTTTACAACGTCAATATATAGTCAATACCTTGAGTCATATGAGAAGTATCCGAGAAGTTTCCTAGAAGTTCCCGTGAATCAATCAGTGGGTCGGTATCCTAGAAATTTCTGGGTCCCATTCATTTAATGACAAATTTAAATTATGAAACCTGACAACAAATGAAAATGACAACACATTGATAGATTCATGGATTCAGATATGGAAGAGATAAAGTAAAATCAAGATAGTGCAGAAAGACGGTTTTTGAATTTTTCTTTATATTAATCATATTAGAGAAAATTTCAAAAATACTACCATATAAATCATATACACTTCTCAACTTTTGATTTATGTGGAATATTCATCTTTAGAGAAAAATGTATTTTATGTGTTAGTCATATGTGATGTAATCGATCAATCCGCATTGGTCATGCAATATGCATGTTGTTCTAATTGGTGCTTAAATGTTGAAAAATACTCACTATTGATTGATTTATCATCCTCCATGTTACTAGGGATATGACTATCACTTGAAATTTTTTTCTCCTCTACCACATCATTTTTCTCTCTCCCACCATACAGCTGATCAACGTCACCATCCCTGCCCTTGCATCACGACGCCACTCCCCCGATCAACCCCATCACAACCTCTACAAGTTAGCCTCCACCTTTGTCATGGCCTAGCTTGAAAACAGAGGGGTTGGTCTCAAAGCGGCAACAATACTCAAATAGATCTATCGTCGAGCTTGAGCAATTCTAGCTAGCACCAAGCTAAATGCTATGATGGAGATTCGAGTCGAGCTCGATCCCATGATGGGCCGTCATCGACACTGGAGAGAGAGAGAGAAAGAGAGGCGATAACAGAAGTTCGTCAGCCGAAAGAGCGGCCGTGCGGCAGCTAAGAAGGTCGGCCATCGGGGCTCGCTTGAAGCAGTGGCCAACCCATGGGTGGTTGGCTGGGCTTCTAGCCAATTTTTGCCTTTAGGCCTGGAATATTCAAGCCCGAAGAAAAGTCTGAACCCGGAATGTACTATCTAGCCCGTCCATTTTTATTTCGGGTTTTTGGGATTTGGGTCGGGCTCGGCCCAAAGGTAGTAGACTTTTGAAAATTTTGCATATATTTTGCTTCCTTTTAAGTGTGTTCTACCTTTCAAATTTGTAAATAATTTTCATTCTTCGGATAGTACAATAAATTAATCTATTCACTTGTAAAATTTCATTTTTTCCAACTAGGATTACAAATGTTAATTTAATGCTATGAATATAACAAATAAAATACAAAAAATAAAGAAATTGGGTAGGTCGGGCCATTTTGGACTAGATGATGTGAAGCCCAAAAGTGCAACCTCATCAAATATACATAATAAAGCTTGGATCCATCTTGGTCTATTTGGGCTAAAGGCTTTCAGGTTAGGACGGACTTTTTAATTTTCTCATTTTTATTTTCACTCCTACCAATCTCACCTTCATCTTTCTTATAGAGAAGATGATAGTGTCGTCACTTTCATGCAGTGTTATGTAGTACTGGTGCAAGGAGAATCAAATGGTTCATTTTGCACAGGGTGGGTAAGTAGAGAAATTTCACTTTTTTTGTTTCCTTTAGATACAAACTAGAGAGAAAAATGAATGGCAAAAACGGTTATCACAAAATCATTTGCCTTTTTCCTTACTTCTCCCAAATAGGGAAAACTCTTCCAATGATTTCCACGTCCTTCCTTCCAGCACCTTTTCCACATTTCCAAGCATAGGCTACAAATTGAAGTGAATGGATTCCCTTCATTTCAAAAGATGAAACTAAACTTAGATTTGGTGGTGGGTAATCACTTTTTATTTATATTGAATTTGAGGGGTCAATGCCAATTTAACTTTAAAATCTCTTGATTAACTCTATCTCGTAATAGATATAGGCAAAGCATTGATGGTGAGGGATAAAAGTGTGGCTAGTTTGGGACTATCCATGTCCCAAACCTGTCAAAAATCCATCTCATTAAAATTACCCCATCCCAACTGACCAAAAAAAGATAAAAAAAAAAACCCCATCCCCATTGAGTACTCTAATATGCCATTGTACTATTCTAGTAAACAAACTTCTTGCTCTGGGTATATAATAAGCCACTTCAAATTTGCTAGCACAATCATTTATCAAAAAATTCACAATATTAGATTGAAAAATATTTAAGATCAATACAATAGAAACCTTAAAATATGACAATCCTAGAATGAGAAATCATGCTTGAAATAGTGTTGCTGAAAATGTTGGTTTATAACGATTTTTGTTTGGACTTCAAAAATTATATAAGTAACCCTAAGTTTTTTTTCATAGGTTAAAGGTAATTTGGCAAATGATTTTCTGAGTTCAAGTTTCGAGCTAATTATCTGATACAATAAATTTCAAACCCGTCCATATCCTAGTAAGGTTCCAATAATTATGTATGTTTAATAAATAACCTTATGACTATAAATGAAATAATGGCATTTTGAAATTAAAATATATCGAGTTCGGGAATCATCTTGGCTCTCATCAATACGGCCTATCTCTCATTCACTTTGGTTTCCCAAAACAGTGTTGAACTCAATTTCGTTTTCGGCTTTCTCCAGGTGCAAGGTGGGCCGGGGTTTAAAATGAAGTGATGGAGAAATTTAGCTGTGAGGAGTAAAATTCTTGGAAATTAGAGTGCAGAGGAAAAGTGAACTTTGACGAAGTGTAGGTGCTACGAAAGTCCATTAAACGAACTTCAGGTGAAATTGCATCCTTTACTCTCTGTCGCTTCCTCACGCATGCCCCGTCAGCTCTCTCTCTCTCTCTCTCTCTCTCTCTCTCTCTCTCTCTTTCTTTTTTGTTTATTTTCACCTCCTCCACGAGAATCTGCCTCCTCTGTTTTTCTCTCTTTTGCCAGCCACAACACTCTCTCTGTATTTCTCTTTCTTGGCCATGAAGGAAAGCTCCATCCTTTTCTCTTTCGAACTCCCTTTGACAATTATTATATGGTGAAAAATCCCTGCTTCACTTGACCGAGAATCCCCTGCTTTTTTGTGCCCAGGTTTTCTCGTTTTCTTCTGGCCGTGAATTCTGGCCCCTGAATGCCGAGATTGCTGCCTTCGTCAAGATAAACACTGCACGCTCTTTTCCTTTCTCGACTCTCCTTTTCCTTTTTCTTCCGATTTCACATGTGTAGCTGAACATCATATGTTCAGACTGGAATTGGCTCGAAAATGGGTGTTGGCCGCTTTAAATTCCCCTTGTTCTTGAATGGCCGTGCTTCCTTTCCCTCCATTTGGCTGAGTTTGATTAGTTTAAGGCTGGGCTCACGGGGGCTCGGTTGTGGAACCTCAAGGGAGTTCAGGAATTCATAGCTGGATCCATGTTTTGTTTAGTGCAAATGCTTTATGTCCAAAATATAAATGTCCCTAATATCAAAACTCGAACAAATGCACTAAGCACTACAAATGCAAGACCATGTAAGATCAATATTTTTGTTAAGGAGAAAACTTCATTGAACTCAATCGTATTTTTCTTATTTAATAAATGAGAAGTCTCCAAGTGAAAATGTTAGCATCAACTGGCACAAATTAATCTAGTAATAGCATAGCATATCTCATACTAACACCAGATGTAGTATGTCCACAACATAAAATCTTAGTTACCCTCACCAACAAGATAACGGGATACGTAAATTGATGTGTATGGCAAAGTTGCGAGAGATCTAGCTTTCATTTGTTCTCCGATCACAAAAAGTTATGGTTTCGCCTTGTTTTTTTTAGCATTTGGTGATAAGCTGTATCGCTGGCTTTAAGGTTACACAGCAAAGCATCATGCCCAGTTAAAACAATCTGGATGAAGCAATCCACTTCTTTTGCAAGAAGATCCAGTCCATGTGAAAGACAATCAACACTCGTGTAAATTGGAAACATAATTACGGAAATATTCCTCTTCAATTGTGCCCTCCCCAGACCGGATAGATGAGACAACTTCCTGACGTTTGCATCAACTGCTTCCAGCTCCTTGAAAGATGTTCACTCTACCACTGGAAATGGAAAGTCTATTTTGTTGTAGTAGCTAATAATGCATCCAGAGGAGGATTAATAGGTTGATTAACAAATCTTAACAATTTTTTGCAGAATAACACAAGTTAAGTTTGATAGATGCAGGAACAGTTCTACCTATGCATGTTTATTAAATGCAATGTGCTTCCATCAAATATAAGAACAGGTAAACAGGTAAAAGATTTTAGAGTGGCTTAAACCAAGCCTATGTCCACTCTCCCAGACTAACAGCCACCATCAGGCTGGGATGTTTCTACCTGAAGCCAATAGATCATACTGTAATAATTCAGCATTGCTTACACATTTATACACTTCTTAAAGCACATATTTCAATCAGTAATAGCTCTCTCAGAAGAGTAAATTACACATGAGTATCTGTCTCTAAATAAATATATGTAGAGTGTTGCATTAAAACGCCTTCAATGGGAGGCTGGCATTTGGGCACTCTCCGTGAGGACGGATGCTGATTACGATGCCAATAATGAGAGTGCCGAGTTTGCTGATGCCAAGGACATAATAAATGTAAGATTGTTCACTCGACATGGTGATGAACTTCATCTTGCGGCACTATTTTCGTGTTTTTTGCATTCATTAATCTTAGTCCTTTCATGCTGTTCAACATAAGTTTGGTGCCTGAAAATTTTTTCTTCTAATATTACAATGTAGACGTAGGACTAGAGAAGGAGAGAACTGTGGGAGACTGATTTCAAAACAGTGACTGATTGCATCTATACCCATTTTGACTAGTTGAATAAGGCAAATGTCCATTTCAGAACAATGGCACTTGCTGAATAGTCTGGATCTATTGCATACGGTTTAGATAATGCCATCATCTGGTCCTCTCTCTTTGATTTGCTCTGCTCTCTATCAACATCTGATGGAAACTGTCGCTATGCCCATTCACATTATGTTGTCGTGACATCAATTTACTAATGTCTGCAGTCTGTGAACTGCAAGCTTCACAATTTTCTGCATGTTTTCAACATCCCTCTCTGTTACCAAGAGATTTAGCAATCTTATTTTGATATATTGGCCAACTTCTTGTATTCGTACTATGATCTATATCTTGTTTCTTTATGAAGTGGGATTATTCATATAATGAACTTTTTGGAACAATATGGGTGCACATATTTATACTTTCTGTCATGCAAAACATGTATTTGTACTATGATCTATATTTTGTTTCTTTATGAAGTAGAATTATTCATATAATGAATTTTTTTGAACAATATGGGTGCACATTATTTATACTTTTTGTCATGCAAAACATGTTGATAAAATGACTCATTGTAATCAATCAAAATCTATCATTATGCCCAAGATAAGTCATAAATGGAAAATCCATATATAACAAAAACGAAAGGAGGAAAAAGAAGGAAAAAAAAAGGACAGCAATTAATGAACAAAGTACTTTGTTCAAAAGCTTATCAAAATTGGGCAATGTTTAGGCATCATACGAGGGTGCCCGGTTCACATTCCAGGCTTTATTACCCACATTTGTCCGGGAGAAAACCCTCTTCAAAAAACTAAATAACAAAACGAAACCAAAAGAATAAGCAAAATGGCAACACCCAGTGCAACGACCAAGTCAAGCTCCGTCTGCTTTACTGGTGCAGCATTTGGGTGTCCCCGTAATACTTGCCGGGCTTCCGTCAGGTCGAATTTCCATAATCCCTCAAAAAGCGTCCCACAATAGCAACCCCTGCCACGTTTACAATAACTACGACAGTTGGGCAACCACTTGCAACGAACAATCAAGCAACATTCTAAATCCAGATCTGAGGTATTTGCCAAACTCTCCAACGACTTGCAATCGTGAATCCGCAAACACTTTAGAGATTCCAAGCAGTCCAAACCTTCCATGCTTCTTAGCTTTGGACATTTTCCTACCCGGAGCTCCCTTAGCTTCCTCGATTTTGATAGGTCTAGCATCCTTTCAATTGAACTACAATACGTGACCACGGGGAGGAAAGGGATCCCAATTCTTCGAGGCCGTGAATCTTGACTAATAGCTTGCATTCGAACAGATCTACCTCTTGCAGATTCTTCATATGTGATGGCTCAAGTACTTTTATGTGGAACTCAACCTCAGGCCGCCATCTATATGTGAATTCTTTCATTTTCGACTCAAACCGTTGGAGCCGTCTTGAAGACGTGCAATCCTGCATGAGGAGTTTCTCCAACTCCAAATCACATATACCAAGGAATATCGGCATCCAATAAACACAGAAACCCATAAGTGTCAGATTAAAGAGACTTTGGAGGTCCGCCAATTTTCTAAACACTAGCTCTCTTGAACTAGACGGGAGTTGGGGAAGGAACCGCATGTTTGGGGAGGCCAATAGTAGTTCTTCGAGCTGAGATTGGTTACGAAGGCCTTCTTCAGGGGTCAAAGCAAAGACATTCTCCAGCTCATGAAGGGGGGTCCACTTCGGATCCCGCAACCGTCTGCCACCTCGTGGGACTAGCTCAAGTTTATTATGGATATTAGAGACGAGATTCGCCACGGTGGGTAATCCATATATTTGGCACCTTGACAAGTCTGGCATTTTCAAACAGCACAGGTTCACATCTGTTCCAGGAGTCTCATCAAAAAAATCTAATAAGAACACAATCCAGACCGCACTAGGTAATTTTGTCAACCCTCCCTTCATTTCCCTCATCCAAAGGGTTGTCAGCTGCTTTAGATTAATGAATGAATCAGGTAGGTGATCAATATCTATTTTTCTCAAATCCAACTCAATTAATGATTGTAATTTCCCAATCGAGTCCGGAAGTTTCTTTATCCTCCAACAATAACATAATCTCAAAATCTCCTGAGCTACCAACATAGATAAATCGGGTGCTCTCCTTAAGCCAAAGCAATAGTTGAGATCTAGGACTTTTAGTTTTTTTGCGGCCTGCAAAACAATTTGATAAAATATTTATTGAGAAACGACCTACAAAAAAAATGGAAAGAAACAATTTAAGAATACAAGGACTGGGACTCATGTCATACTTCGATCCCATCAATACTTTGCAAAAAAGGACAATTATATATCTTCAAGATCTCCAAAGACACCAACTTAGATAAATCAGGTATTCTCCTTAGGTTACAGCAGCGGCTGAGATCTAGGACTTTTAGTTTCGTCGCCACCTGCAAAACAATTTGATAAAATATTTTTTCAGAAACGACCTACAAAGAGAAAACAAGGAAAAGAAATGATTTACGAATACAAGGAGTGGGACTTGTATCGTACTTTGAGCCAATCAATATTTTCTTCTGAAATTTTGCTCCATGAAAGGTCAAGAATGACTAAATTAGCCGGTTGAAAGTTTTTTGCCTCAAGCATGGAAGGGCAACTATGACAAGAAAGCCATCTTAATTCGGAAAGAAGATTGTTGAAGTCTCCAACAAAGGACACCTGCTCCCCTCGAAAGTACCTTAGGTTTTCTAAACCAGCAAATTCATCATGCTTTAAAATATCAACTCGATCATATATTGTCGGTACTGTAATCCCTTGAGTTCTGTCCATAAAAGGCCCAAGTGACAGTGCTTTAATTTTCCTACTCCCCTGACAATGGAAACACAAAGAAGTCCACGCGTGAAAGTCAAAAGCAAACAATATAATAGCGATTATTTTTCCTTTTTGCAAGAATAATTTAGAACAATTCACAAGAAAATAAGTTGTTGTCCCCTTTTCATACCTTTTTCCGCTGCAAGATGCTTAGCGTGTCCTTAGAATTATGTACTCTGCTACGCTCGCATGGATTATTAGGATTCTCTTTTCTAATGATTTCCCTTCCGAGGTCCCGCACTTGGTCATGCATCCACAAAGTATTGTCATCTTTGATTTGTATCAAGGACATGAGAAAGAGGACTTCAAGGGTATTGTGTGGGTAGTATCCACAAGCATCCCACATTTAAGAAGGGTATGTCTTATCCTCATTCACAAAAAAACAAGCTATATCCAAAAATACTTGCTTTTGTGCATCATCTAACCTTTCATAAGTTATCATCAATTTTCTTTGGACTTCAATGGGAGGAGCTTTTTCTAGCTTCTTCAAAGTGTCTTCCCATAATGCTTTGGACTTATAGGAAAGGAATGAACCTATAACTTCAAGAGCTAAAGGAAGCTTTCCCAAAGTACAGACAATTTTTTTGGAAAGGGAGATGTAATGATATGGTGGAGAGTCTCTTTTGAAGGCATGCCTACTGAAAAGCTTAAGAGCATGATCAAATTCCATTTCATATACTTCGTAAGTCGATATATTTGTGGAGCCTTCACTTGTTGCTTCTCCCTGAATGGTTAGGACACTCCGATCCCTGGTAGTTATGATAATCCTACTACCGGAACCGAACCAATTACCTTTTCCTGCTAGACTTTTGAGTTGCTCTTTCCCATTCACATCGTCAAGAACAATGAGAACTTTCTTATTGCAAAGCACTCTCTTAATCACATTGATGCCATCATCCACATCATGAATTTGGTCGATAAAATGAGAAATAGGAAACTTAGATAGCAATTGTTTTTGCAAATGTACCAGACTATAACGTCGTGACAATTCTCCAACATCCGAAAGGAAATTGCATCCGTAAAAGCTAGAAGACAGTTGATTGAAGATGATCTTGGCAAGTGTTGTTTTGCCAATTCCGCCCATTCCATGGATTCCGAGGAATTGTACACTATCCGATTCCACGTGCAACATTTTGATTATAGCTTCTACACGATCATCGACTCCAACCAGATCTTCTGTCACATTTTTCTTAAATCCGATGTTCAGCTTTGTCAACACAGTTGCAATTATAGATCGTATCAGATTTGCTTGGCTGCCAAAATGCAACAACCGGGTTAAGGGTAAATATTATATTTACAATATGCAAAAAAAAAAAATGAAAAATAATATAAAAGCCAAAACAATTCGAATTTTTCCCATTCTATCCCCGCTCCCCAGCTTCAGTCACCACATCGTTGGCTCCTGCCACCACCACGCCACGGTTGACATCACTCACCTCCTCGGGTGGTCGCTGTCACGTTCCAATGCAGTTGCCCGTCGCGCCATATCGACCCGCCCATCTCGGCCTTGCCTCCATTCTCCACATCACGTGGGTCGTGGCTTTGTGACTGCCAAGGATGGCTTCACCCCTTTGGGCAACACCAGATAAGGGGTTACCCAAGGTCAGCGACTCCAGATTGTCACAATGATTCAAAGAGAGAATTGGTGGGGGCCGGATGGCTCAGTGGCGGCTTCCAGCGGCTTGGTGCCGGCCAGCGACAAAGAAGTGGCGGGAATTGTTGGTCAAGCTGCTGCAGTGGCTGGTCGGTGGCTTGGTAGAACTGCTCAGAGATCTATTACTGTTTGTGTCTACTGTGTTGTGGACTAAGTGTGAGAGGAGAAACAAAATTAGGATGAGTAGGGTGCACTACCACCGCAATAGCACCATCTCTGCAATAGAACCAATATCGGTTGCTGTGGCCGACAGCATTAGCGGCAGTGGCCACCACCACAATTTACACTAGATAGGATTGGGGAGATGAATAAACTATATTTTCACCAACCATACCGCAATTAAAATGACTAGGGAAGAAAAGGAAATCTACCGATGAAAATTTGAAAAGTTTAAGTCATTTACCTTTCATTTGTCTTCCAGTTCCATCCCTTTATCTCGTCCACATTAATAAGAGCCTTTTTCCATGATTCAATTTCAGTGCAAAACTTTTTCTGATGCTTTGAAAGGGCTTCACTGTATAAGTTTGTTTTGAGCTTGACGTCATTAGGTTCCACATCGAAGAAAATGGGCAAAATCTCTTTTTTCTCATTCGATTTGGAGGCGCACTCAACCATGTATGCAAGCTCTCGGAGGCACCAGTGACTTGACGCATAATTCTTGGAAAATATGGGAATGTAGATCTTGGAGTTTTTGATTGCTTGTAAAAGTTCGTTGCCGATTCTTTGACCCACATGGAGGGATTCACTATCCCTAAAGACAAGAATCCCGGCGTCAACCATGCCATGATAAAGAAAATCAGTGAATCCATGACGGGTATCCAGTCCTCAAAAACTTAGAAAAACCTCGTAGGAAGGCCCAGTTGATGCTGGTGAATTCGTCCCTTTTGTTAGCACTGGGCGCTTCTTCGAGGTCTGGCTGAGATGGATGCAGAGGTATATGAGAAGAGTGATGAAGAGCGCGGAGAGGCTAAGGATTCCGACGAAGAAGTAGAGTTTGAGGCTGGGGAAGGGAGTCTTGGAGGTGAGCTCGTGAGGGAGAGAGCGGTCGAGAGGTCGGTGTTCGTCGGAAACCGCCATGCTTCCAGCGGAGCGAAGAGCGAGTGAGTTGAAGAGGCTAATGAAGTACGCGAATGCGTGAGAATTGAAGAATGAGAGCTTTGCACGAAGAGAGAGCAGTACAGAACCTTTTAATGGATCCAAAGGAAAAGGAAAGAGAGCCTCGTTGTCTTTGTTAAGAGTCTCGTTTAGCAATATTATTACGAAAGTGCCATTGCCATGAGTGGCTTTTGTTGATGTCGTGTGGATAGTGGCAATAGATTGCAAAAAGTGGAGAGTGATGGGGTCATAATGCATTGCACACCACAATTTTTTTTTTTTATTGTTTCAGAAGGGGGCCGGCTTAATTATTACACGTGTTAGCATCTAAGCATGCCTCAATCCGGGCCTTAATCGCCTGATGGCCCACTCTAATCCCTCCTGCTCCAGATGGAATCATCCTCAGCCTTCCGATCCGAATACCTGCTTCGAGGTCAAACCTCGTCACACGATGGGCGGGGCCCAGAAATGGAAAACGAGAAGAAAAGGCACATGAAATGACGAAATGACGGTGTCACCACCATTGAGGACCACTCAGCAATGAGATAGAGTAAGTCGAAAAGTCCTCCCCAATCTTCCTTGCTTTGCTGTAAAAAAGCAAAAGCCGACAAAACCATCACAAAAAAAGTGAAAAAGAAAGACTCTGCGAGGGAAAGAAAGAAGAGTCACCCACTCTCTTCCTTGCTAGTTGCAATGAAAGGCACAGGGCACAAGCCGACAAAACCTACTTAATATACATCGAACTCTTCAATTTATTTATTAATTCTAAACAGCTCATATTTATCAAATAGCTTATATGGCAATGTTATTGTTTTATAATTGTACTTATTTTTCTTTAAATTGAAAAGCGCAAGCTAATGTAGGTCACAGTACATAAATGTGAACCCGTGAATACGTGACATGGGTAATTTTAACACTAGTCTCTCATCAAGGGTTTGACGAGAGTTGCAGTTGATGTGTGGAAGCTATCTATTGCTTTGAATATGTATCAACATAGCCAACATTGGCCACATGATAAAATTTATCAAATTTTCATTTTTATCCTAATTCATAAAATTCATCTTCTCCCCTAGATGCTCTGCTTATCATGAGTTTTTTGAGATTTACATTAGATCCATCATTTTGTGGGTCTAGATTCATATGAAAGCATAACTAGATTCTAGCTTCACAATTAGAGAATATAAAGTGAAATCATAATTAGATTCATAGCTTGTTCGGTATTCTGGAAATGACAATTAGA
Organism: Corymbia maculata; assembly: GCA_014182735.1. Lineage (NCBI taxonomy): Eukaryota > Viridiplantae > Streptophyta > Magnoliopsida > Myrtales > Myrtaceae > Corymbia > Corymbia maculata. Next base: position 20,013,128 of record CM024683.1, on the reverse strand, counting down.
TGCCAAGTGATTCTTGTACATAAAATGTGCGAATATCCTTTGCAAAATGAGTTTGCTCTTGATAATATAATCCTAATTACCTTTACACGTCATTTTCTTTATATGAATGGGTTTTCACACTTTAATCCTAACCTAACAAAAGTCGGTCAACTTCAGAACAGTGCCGGACATGATTTCTTTTTCGGCTTTTTCTAGGTGCAAGGTGCCTCGGGCTTTAAAATCAAATGACGGAGAAATTTGACTGGGATAAGTAAAATTCTTGGAAATTAAAGTGCAGAGGAAGAGTGAACTTTGAGGAAATTAGACGGGAAATTGCATCTTTCACTCCATGTCGCTTCTAGGGGTATGCAACCGGACCAGGTTTACTCGAAACCCGGACCGAACCATTCGAAAAACAGGGTCGGGAACCGGTTCTCAGTTAAACTGGTATGGAAACCGGTTCCAATTTTTAGGAACCGGTTGAAACCAGTCCGAGAATAGGGTCTAAGTAAAGATCTACTCGGAATCGGACTGGTTTTGGAATCGGTTTTTACCCTTTTAAAAAAAAAAATCATCTCTCTATATAGTGCTTTTAAGTCTCTTTGTCTTTGAAGAATTGTTAAAAAAAGAAGGCTTCTCATTAAATTAAGTTAAGGGAGAATTGTTTTGAAAGAATTGTTAAAAATAACTATTCTCATGCATTGCTTTTCTTTTTTAATGGTCTCACCTTCAACTATTACTATAATCACAGGACAAGTGCTACTAACTATTATAGCATTAATTAAAGTATTTTTAGTTCAACTCAAGAAAGCTATCTTCTTAATAAGAGCTTCGTTGTATATATATGAGCAAATACATTAGATCATATCGAAAGTATTTGTGGGAATGAGACTAATATTATATCCATATTTATTGCTAATGTTTATGCATTATTAGGATTTTTGCTTTGTCTTGTAATGTTAGGAGGATTAAGTTGTTGTTTTTTTCGCTAATTAATATAAAATTCAAAGCCGCATAGGATATCTAATGGTTGTAAAACAGGTTTCAATGAAAACAGGGTTAACCCTGTTCCCAGATAGGAAAAACAGCATTGGGTCCAAAATAGGGTTAAATAAAAATAGGGTAGGGTACAAGGTCCAAAAAAGAGAAACCAGTTATAACAGGGTTGGGTACAAGGTCCAGGTCTGGACCTTACCCACCCTAGACCTGATCACCTCTAGTCGCTTCCTCACGTGTGCCCCTCTCTCTATCTCTCTCTCTCTTTGCGTGTCCTTCTGTTTTTTTTTCTTTTTTCTTTTTACCTCCTCCACAAGAATCTGCCTCCTCTATTCTCTTGTTCTCTTCTTTTGTAGACTACCTCTCTGTTCTTTTTTCCTTATAGGCTCCGTTCGTTTAACGGAAAATGTTACTTTTTTGGAAAATATTTTTCAGGAAGCTATTTTCCAAGAAAACGTAATTATTTTCCGGCGTTCGATAAAACTTGATTTTAAAGTGGAAAATATTTTCCGCTGTGCGCTTGGAAAAATATTTTACTTTATAAACTCTTTTCAATAGATTTTTTATTATTTTATTTTTTAAAATCGTTATTTATTATTTTTTAAAATTGATTATTATTTTTTTTTTATTTTATTTTTTTTGTGTTCTCTCCTTCCTTGGCTGGTTGCTGGTTGGTGGCTAGCCACGCCTCGAGCCTCGCTAGATCGGTGACACTTGAGTAGCTCAAGCCTCGCTGCCGTCTAGAAACACTCGAGTGTCACCGATTTGTGATGCTAGATCGGTGAGCTCGGCTCACCAGAGCCGGTTGTCGCCATTGCCGTGGCCAGCGGCTGGCCGAAAAAGAATAATAGCAAAAAGAAAGAAAGAAAAAGAAAAATAATAAAAAATCAATTTTATTAAAAAATAACAAAAAAATTCAAATTTATGAAAAAAAAAAAATTGATTTAAAAAATAAAATAAAGAAGCGAGGATGGAGAAAGTGAGTGTGGAAAATATTTTCCCTAACTTGAAAAGTAAAATACATTTTCCCTCACTTTAGAAGACTTTTTTTCCTTCATGGAAATGTTTTTCCCAATGAATTTATTTTCCATGAAACGAATGTCGAAAAATCCGAAAAACATTTTTTTGGAAGTTATTTTTCGTGAAACAAACGAAGCCTTAGGATAGTGATGTTTTCCCTAACATTAAGAATCAATATTGCCTTAAAAAAATTAGTTGTCCATAATGATAGAGAAATTGGTTACTTAATTAAATTAACTAACGTATCGTGAAAGCACAAGAACTACAGTATTGTTGCAATAGAATTATGTAGGAAGATAACTTTAGTTTATGGATGTACTTACACAGTACCATTGGAAAAAGTACCAAAAAGTCATAAATCAATTGCATTAGTGTGACGTCCCTCGATTAACTTATAGAGGTATTATTTACTTGGACCCGTCTCATACCAAGCCTCACGGTTTTATTCTTTGGTGATCTCAGGAGGTCACCCATCCTAGAAGTACTCTAATTTGGGCTCGCTTAACTTTGGAGTTCCAAAATAAAGCTTGTCATTATGTGAAAAAGCACCTCCATGAGTTAATTTCAGTTTTTTACATATATATCTCAGAATCGTTTTTCCCATGTTCGGTGCATAGTTTGGTTCATTCCCGCCTCCTTCACTATCCTGAAAATCTACTAGGAGCCACTCCTTATCCAAGCTCTCTCTGGGCTTGGCGACCTCTCCTAGCCTTCATTAGACTGGGCTGCTATAGGCCCACTAGTTTCCACATGGTTCATCCCCAAACCATATATCTAATAGAGAGGGTCCCACTTTGATATATAGGGATATATTAACTCATAGAGGCATTGTCCGCTTTAATCCATCATATTCCAAACCTCACGATTTTATCTTTTAGCGTATAAGCATGCACTTTCCCATGAGGTCACACATCCTACTAGTGCTCTAACTTGGGCTTGCTTAACTTTGGAGTTCCGGAGCAAAATTTGCCATTATGTCAAAAGACGTATCTTTGAATTAATTCCAATTTTTCACATAATATCCTAGAATTGCTCTCCCTCTATTCGGTATACAATTGGGTTCATTCTCACCCCCTTTGCCATCTTAGAAACCTACCACGAGTCGCTCCTTGTCCAAGCCCTCTCTGACCTCGACAACCACTCCCCACCCTCATCAAACAGGGTCGTTACAATTAGTGTCATTTCATTTCTAAATATTTTGATTGGACCAATTTATTATAAACCTTTTTCAAATTAATACCAATGGAGTTCACCCAATCAATTTTGTTTAGAAATTGTTGACATGGACACTAGTCGTCTTATTGGCAGTGTTGATGCCGACATGGACAATTTTTACAATTTTTAAAATATTTTTCTTTTCTTTTTACTTTTGCTTTTTCATTGTGACCACCAAGGGTTGCCAACCATTGGGCAAGGGCTTGTGAGCTCTGTCAGCTACCGAGGTTGTTGCGGCCCTTGTTGGCCAAAGGCAAGGGCTGCATAGGCGAGCTCTCATCAGATCTGACCAAGGTGGCCCTCACCCACACCATGAGGTCAAAGACTACAAGAGCCAACCTTGCAATCTCTAGCAAGGGCTCAACTCTCATAGCCAGCAATGGCCTAGGCAAGGGCCGTGACACTCACAATGGCCAACGATGGCTTGTAGGCCTTTGCCCAATGGTTGGTAAGGGTCATCAGTGACCCTTGTTGGCCACAATGGAAAAAAAAGATAAAAAAAATAATAATAATATAACAAATTTTAGGAAAAAAATATTTAAAAATTATAAAATTTGTCCACATAGGCGCTAATCATGCCATGAAAGATGGTAATAATAGATGTATGACTTTTTTTAATACTTTCCACCAATACCATCATCAGATTATTATAATAAGTTGTAGTCTCCCAGTGTTGATTCAATGGTTCCCAACATTTCACGTGTTTTTTCAGGAATGCGGCCAACGTTCGAAAGATTATGAAAACTTCTTGCACTCGTGACAAAAAGGGCGAATAAGAAGAATGATTAAATATTTGTATTAACATCCATTGACTTTACACCATTGGTAACAGGAAGAAAAGGGCAAGCAGATGCTAATCCCTGAAATAGTCAAATGATTCTTGTCCATCTTATTGTAAGTTTTATTAAAAATTTTAATCAAATGTTCGAGTATTTTTCAGATCAGTTTAAAAATTGAGTTTCCTTTGTATGAAACGATCAAGTTGATTCTTGCAATCTTCTCGATGTTACTGGTTAATGAATGGATTGTAATCCAATAAGTTTCCTTGTCCCATTCATTTGATAACAAAGCTACAAAAGTGACCACTCAAAATCATAGATTCATAGCTTAAAAAGTAGTGGACATAAAGTAAATCGGGAAAGAACACGAAGGTTGTTTTGGAGCAATGATTAATAGAAAACTTCAAAAATCCTCTAAAATTTAGTACCTACATCAATTGCGCTTCTCAATTTTTCATATTTGCAGCAATCTTCATCTTTAGACAAAAATCCATAACTAAAAGATCAAACTAGCCCGTTACTACGGAAAGCTTGCTTTGGGTATGCTTGGATATGAGCGAGGGCTCTCATTATAATAACCTCATGGTATAATGAAATGGAGTCAATTGTGCTAAAAAGAATCCGAGAGCATTTTTTATGGAGATGGCCTGCCTAGTTCAGGCGACGGGCCATATATGATCAACACACGATTAATGTATATCTCCACAATGTCATGCTATCGTAGTTGTCAATTTTATTGCGACAAAAATGGTTTGTATCTCGACCGCTTTACCGGCCCTACAGTTCAATCAAAGGATTGAATAGTGCCCGCTCAGATAACTAAATTGAAGTTTAGTTTTTTGAAGAAAAATTTTCATTTATAGAATATTAAAACTGGAAATTGGGAGAATTTCTTTTATATTTTGCTTTCCATTTTTTAAATGTTTTAAGACGTTCGCAATTTGAATATTATTTGAGGAAAAAAAGCCACCAAAAAAAAAACTCAAACTTTGCCCATTATAACACGTTTATCTTAAATTTTTTTATACCAAAAACTCCAAACTTTGTTGGTTGTGATACATTTACCCCAAATTTAATTAGATTAAAAATTAAAAAAAAAAAAAAAGGAAAACAAACAAGTAGGGGCTCCCCCACTTGTGACCACCACCCCATTATGGGGCAACGGCAATGGCCGGTGGGGTCACTAATGCCTAGGTGAGGGCCGGCGTCGCCAATTGGAGGCAAGGGCTAGCATGTCCTCACCCAAGTGCCGACCGGGCGAGGGTCGCCCACCCTCTCCCACTTCTGGTGAGGATTGCCAGCCCTTGCCTAGGCACCATTGATCTCGGTGGCCATCACCACTGCCCCACTAGTGATGGGGTGGTGGGTGGCGACCACAAGCGAGGGGCCTCCTCCTGCCTGTGTGTTTTCCTTTTTTTAATCTAATTTAATTTGAGATAAATATGTCATACAATACAAATTTTGGGTTTTTGGCGCCAAAAAAAATTTTGGAATTTTTAGTGTCACAAAAAAATTTGGGATAATTATGTTACACTGAACAAAATTTGTGATTTTTGGTGGCATTTTTCCTTTATCTAATGCTAAGTCTTGAAATATTCCAAACGTAAAGATATCAACATGCAAACTATACATGATTTTTTTGAAGTTGCTATGACGGTAAAATTAATAGTAAGTTTTGCTTAAAAATGCCAAAACAAACATGCCGGCGGCGCCTTGTTAAAAAGAGCGGGACGAAAAAAAGAACCTTAATCGTAGTTGTCAACGAGTTTATTTTGGTGGTTTACCGGTTTAGTTTGGAACAGGAAAAATCACCATCCATAACAAATGCTGTTCAAGGAAATTGGACCAATTACATCCTTTGACGTCAAAGACAATACTACTTTAATTCGCTTTGATTTGAAGTGCTTTGCGATGTGATTTCGCTCATCTAATATCATTAAAATGAATGTTCAAAATCTTTAACATCCAAATCGATATAATAGTCATCTCTTTTTCTTCTTCTTCTTTTCTAGATGCACTTTCGTATTTTGATTAATTTGTTTCATGTTCATTATATCTTGTCAGTTTTGCATCGGTTTGGCCACCAAATTTCCCAAATTGAGTACCAGAATGCATATTCTAATTAAAAACACCATTGGTGTAAAAAAAATAAAAAATCCATGAACAGTGTTTAAAGCGAAGAGACTTATCTGGCATTGGAATTAGTGTAATTACTAAAATTGAAATTATTATTTATCAGAATTTAACCTTAATTGGACTTAGTTTAATGACGAAAATTAAAATTTATTATATGTATAGTTAGATTCCCAAATGTGACAAAATAATATGACAAACTTTGAGTGCTTGACTATGTTAGCATATTCAAATAATAAACCACATATTCATTTAATAACATAAGTGGAACAGTTGGCAATGATCTAACATAATCTTACATAGTATCGAGTTAGAGGTTATGAGTTCAAATTTTTCAGGCCTCATTTGTCACTTTAATTAAATATGTCTAAGTTTTGTACTAAGCAAAAAGACAAGACTAAACATAAAACAAGGAAAAGCAAATCCAAGCCTTTGCATTTTGCAATTCTTCTCTTCCAAAACAACTCATAAGTTGTAGTGTTGGAGGAAAACAAACAAAAAAATAGACTATGCTAGTGTTCACTTCTTGTTATTCTTGTGTGTAAATCTAATTATATGATTCTATACAAGCTTATGTGTCTATATTCTAAAAAGAGTGAGTTATAGTGTTGAGAGCGGTAAGGGTGTGCAATCAAACCCTTCCACTCAGGAACCGGACCAAACCACCCAAAAAACAGGTTCGGTAACTTGTTTCTATTGGAATCGGTCCAGAATTAGGTTCCAAATTTTTTCGAACTGCTCTAGAAACAGGTTCCAAGTAAATATCCTCTTGAGAACCAAACTGGACTGCTTGTTTTGGAACTAGTTTCAAAACCAGTTTCATAAGCTATGAAGTCAAAACCTTAATTTCTTTTTCCTCTAAATCCTAACCTCAGTACTCCTTTGTCCTTCGTCCTTCGTCCTTCATCCGGAACTCCTTGCTAGTCTTTCCTCTTGCCCTTAATTTTTATGAATCAATGGCAAATGAAGTTTTATAATTTATGTTTTGTGTTATGTGTTTGAACTTTTCATCTTTTATAACTATACGTGATTATGTATTCATCTTAGAATTGTTCTTTTTGGTAGATAGAGATTTATGTGGTTGATCTTTTAGTTTGAATTATTTTGTTACTCATAACCTCGTATACTTTTGCTGTAAAAATGAACCAAAGAAAGGAACACAAAATAAAACAAGTTCTCGGGTAAACCCTAGAACTGGATTGGAAAAATACGGAAACTTGTTCTAGGCAAACCAGGTAGGGTTTAGAGTCCAAAAACTAGGAACCGGTTATAACATAATAGACTCTAGGTTCCAGCTCTGAAACATATTCACCCTGGAACTGATTTCCCTTGGTGAGAGATACTTGCATTTATAGAACCATCTACCCAAGCTTTGTGTAGAAAGAGCAGTCTATACAAACTAAAATATTTCAAGGATTACATAGTAGGCTCCGACCCTATTATAGCTGCCAGAGTTAGAGGAGTGGAATAAACTAAGTGGAAGACTGAACCACAATAGAAATATTTTGCATCTATTTTATCTCATTAATTTTTTTTATTATCTGTTTAATAGAAAATATTGATTCTGTATAACGATCTTCCAATACAGCAACACATCCTTCACGAAAATTCTTTTTAATTTTTCCTGAAACAACCAATTCACCTCATCTGAATCGAAGTGCTAATCCATTTATCAGAAAATATCTTTAGTTGTTGTTCGTGTGAAAATGAGAAAACATGGTCTTCGTCTGCTGCACTAGTGCTACGTAACTGGATTTGTTGATCGAATGTGAAAACAAATAAATCATCTTCATCTTCAAACCCAGAAAAACCAATAAAAAAAAGATATGAATAAAAATTGGCACGCTGTTTACGAAATCGTTGAGGAAATTTATGGTCCATTATTAAATTATATGCTAAAAATTAGAATGTCATTTATAATCCATTATTAAAAAATTTGATAAAATTGGATTTGTTCTTTTCCGCAACATTAGTATTTATATGAGATTGAAAACACGTCACCGAGGATTGCTACTTCATCGCAACTAGGCTTCGTTATTTGATAAGGTACCTCATCATCCAAGGTTTGAAAATTGAATGGCGACTGCCAGATATGTTTTTCGGTCTTGGAAATGTTTTATTGGTCTACAATCATTCACTTTGACTTTTCTATGATAGTCACCAAAAATTGTTGGAGCCCACTAAATGACTCTATTAATGAATACTAAAGTACCGTAAGCGTTTTTTTTTTTTTTTTTTTTTGTAGGCTGAGCATATTTAAATTTTGTCAGACTTCCATTTTATATCTATCTGGGTCGAGGACACTAATAAGTCTGATGTGGCTCGAAAAGCCTCATTGGGAACTAATTATCTGTCTTGTTCTTTTATTGTGGTGTAAGTCTTGGTCCTCGTTATATTTTCTAGGCAGGTAACATTTAAGTGCTAATTAGGATGACATATATTTCATGCGGATATTTTCAACATTCAAGTGGAAATTAACTCTTCAAAATAGGTTGTGGGTGATGATAGAGAAATTGCTATTAAATTAAATTGACTAATGTATCATGAAAGCACAACAACTATATTATTATTGCAATATGAAAAACAGAATTAGTTTGGAAGATAATTTTAGTTTATGGATGTACTTACGCAATATTATCACTAGTTATTATCATTACTAGCTTTAATCTCGTTGAGCCGATTCAATGTTTTCAAATGTTTCGTGTGTTTCTTCCGAAACGCAGCCAACACTTGAAAGACCACCGAAACTTCTTGCAATTGTGGTAGAAAGGGCAAACTAGAAAAATAAATATATATTTACCTTCTTGGAAATGCTTATTTGTCGACAACATTAACTTTACAATGTTGGTCCGGCAAAGAAAACCACAAGTAGATACCAATCCCCAAAATAGCAGAATGACTCTTGTCCATCTTCTTCTAAGTTATATTAATAAACTCAAATGGGCGAGTATTCTTCGGTGCAGTAGAAAATGGAGTGTCTTCTGAAGACGAATCCATCACCTTGGTAACAAATTTTAAATTTGAAACCTAATAACAAAGCTAAAAGTGAGAGCACAAAATCGTAGATTCATAGCTTTAGAAAAAAAGAGGATATAAAGTGAAATCTATATAGAACACAAAGAAGGTTTTTAAGCTTTATTTGGATTTAATCATATTAGAGAATTTAAAAAAAAAAAAAAAACCTCTCAAACTTTTTATCTATATTAAAAAATGCTTATTAGGTTTCGACATTTGCAGCAATGTTCATTTTTAGGGAAAAAAAAATTTCAACTAAAAGATTAAAGCTACCCGTCTACCAAGCAAATAAATTTCATGTGCCAGTCACTCAACTAACACGATGTAGTTGATCAATCTACATCGCCCGTACAAAATGTATGTCATCTGGCTTCATTCGTTTCACAAAAATAATTTTCAAGAAAATATTTTCCTAATTTTCTGGCATTCGTTTCATAGAAAATAAATTGGTTGGGAAAACATTTTCCATCAATAGAAAAGTTTTCTAAAATAGAGAAAAATATTTATCACTTTTTTCTAAGTGAAAAATATTTGGAAAACATTTTCCTCACTAACTCTCTTATCTAACACTCCTATTATCCCCCTCTTCTTTCTTTTTTTGTTCTTTTTTAGAAAATTTGAATTCTTAATTCTTTTTCTTTTTCTTTTTGTTCTTTCTTTCCTTGTTTTATCCTTCTTCCTCGGCCGATTGCCAGTTATTGGCCTTGGGTGAGCTCGAGTTGGTCTTGGCCAATCGTCAAATAGAAAGAAAAAGAAAATTAAAAATAATAAAAAATTTGAATTTAAAAAAAATGAAAAATATTAAAAGGAGTGTACACAGGAAAATCAAATTGAATTCAAATTTATTACTATTTTATTATTTTCATATTAAAATAATCAAGAATTTTCTAACCTTGATTCCAAATTGAGGAATAGGTGTAGACATTATAAATGATTAATTAATCTCTTTTTCTACCTTCCTTATTCTATGTTTTTGTTAATCCTACCTATAATAATTGATGAATCAATAATTACCGATCGAACTTATTCTTTCATTTGAATTGGTATTTTTGTTTATCTTCGTACTAAAAATATTTTCAAATTCATTTTCAAGTTTTAATAAAAGATTGGAAAATATTGTCATTTTTTTTAAAAAGACTTCCCAAAAATCATTTTCCAAAAATGTCATATTTTTCACAAGATGAATAGAGCTTTAATTAGTACTTAAATGTTGAAAATATTCACTTTCTGACTTGTCCCATGACGTGAGACAATTATCACATAAAATACATTCTCCTCCACCATATTATTTTTCTCTTTTCTCTCTCTCCCCACCAAACTTATTATTATTATTATTATTGTTATTATTATTATTATTATTATTATTTTATTGTTTTTGTTCGGGACTCTCCCCATCATGTTGCGGGTCAACATCTTATCCCCGACGGATGCCGCCACAGTTTAGCCCCCACTTTTGTCTGAATCTCTCCGCCCTCTCTCTCTCTCTCTCTCTCTCTCTGTCTCTCTCTCAAACCCACACACATCTTTGCCATGGCCTTACTTGAAAATGGAGACGTGGAGCTCAAAGCTATAACGATGCTTGACTAGAACTGGCGTCGAGCTCGAGCGTGAATCAAGATAGAGACTACGGCGGAGCTCAACTAGATCGGTTATGCTCGACACCATAGTGTCATCGAGGATTCATAAGTCCGACAACTAATATGTTGTTGTAGGACTTAAGTGTAACCCCAAATTAAATTCGATGGAATATCATTAAAATATTTAATTATTAAATCTCACATTTATTTTGATAATAATTTCATAAAATCTTATATGATATAAAAAAAAATTCAAATCCATTCAAATCCTTATTTATCTCTTCTATTATATACTTTCATGCTTTAATCTTAAGCTAAAATTTAACCTACGCTTTGAGAAAGAGTGTTGATATATTTATATATTAAACTAAATATTTATTCAATAATTAAAATTTTTCGAACAATTAATTTTTATTTTACAAAATCTTACGATTTCTCCTTGACTTGGCATTTTCGCGACAGTAGCTGCATTTCCAGAAGGAAAATGACGACATTGGTCATGATGCACCCAAGGAAGTGGAAGATAGGGAGAAAAAAACAAAAAGCAAGAATGAGCTTGTTAGGTTTGAACTCCGCGGCATCCTCTGCTTTGATAAATGAATCTTTTTTCTTTTACCTTCCTTCAAGTAAGTCAATTTTGTTATCATCCACCTTACTTTTAAAAGTGCCCATTCGTAGGGCAAGGGATCATCTCTTTCCACCCGTTCTAGAAGCATGCATGGTTTTATTAAATTTATGTATTTGCCCCAGTTTTTTAAAGCATGTGAAAACTGATAATTTAGACTATCATTCAGATGAATGATAATTTGAAAAGACGGTTAAACTTGAATAAAAAGAGTCATTTGTTAGACATTATTAAATCTTTACTACTTATTGAAAGTATGGACGATCAAAGTTTCCATTACATCATGTTACAGGATTGCAGATAGATAAGCTGCATATTGTTGTTGTATTTTCTAATTTCCTGAAAAACAAATAAAAGTGTCAAATGGACCAAGGAATAGCTTGTAATTTTCACTCCTACTACACACCAATAATGGATTGATTTGCAAAATTTTGAGGAGAAATTATTTTATTTGATTATGAATTTGATTTACTTTCTTCCAAATATTAAAGTTGTGACTTGCTCGTCTTAAATTTTAAAAGAAGATAATTAATCTTGATTCATTAATTTTTTGGAAAGCACATATGTTGACACCTAAATTTTGATTGATCATTCGTAATTTAATGCACAAAAATTTAGGGATTAATTTTAACCCCTAAACAAAAAATATTATGATTAAATTGCATAGCATATAGTTTTAGGAGCATTTATTATTGCATTTGCATTGGGCATGTGGCAGATGGGCTTCAATTAATGGTTCTAAGCTTTAATTTAACAAGTTGGATTAAGCCCACGGTGAAAGAGAATTTGACTAGGCCCGTTAAGGGGTGACGAGTTGGAATATGAGAATGTTCCTTGGAATATTCGTATTATTCTTTCAATATTCAGGGAAGATGTCGGATGAAATATTGAAAAAATATTGCATGTGGGATACAAGAGCTAAATAAGCAACGTGCAAATTTATCATCTTTCCATAAATAATATAGTCCTCTCACCTATAAAAAGGGGCTACACACTGAAGAGAACGCAAAAAAATTGAGGGAAGGCAATAGAGAGAAAGAGGAGGCACGGCCGCAACGTAGAGAACAAACGTTCTCTGCAGGAGAGAAGCAACGGCCGCCACCTACACCAGCAACCTCTGCATGACCAAAGATCGATCCAGCGAAGCTCGTGTTTGTTTTGTCTTAACGGTTTCTGGGCGAGTTGCAACAATAATCCTGCAGTTTTATTCGTCTCCGCTGCCACGACACATCAGCCTTCAATGACCTCGCAGCCTCCAAGCGAGACCCCATAGCAATTTTGACGATCTTCTAGTCTAGCGAGCCCCGTCATGCCGCACTCCAATCGTGCCCAACTCTTCATCCACGCTTCAAGCAAGTTCTGCACAAGCCACCATAGCCTCCTAGAGGTTCTCCGTCAATGACTAGGAGCACCCTTGGCGAGTGTAGATTCTCTCACACATCTTCTCTAACATTGTTTGTTTTATTTGAAGGAAATTCTGGGCTGAGTTCAAGACCACCTTCGGTCAACATAAGCTGCAGGGTTGACGTGCATGGAATCATGGAAAATTCCATTTAATGCATGGTCACAAAAAACAAGAGGCAAAAGTGCGAACTCCGGTCCACATCCGAAGCTGGTGGTTGTCCAACACTAATGAAGTCTCCTGCGACAATTTTGTAGCGGTTCAAGGCTACAACCATCACCACCCTGCACCGCGACGAGCATTATTGCCACTGTTGATGACTAACTGTCAAGTCCCCGGTTGCCATCAAGTCCACTGTTTTGTGTTGCCACCCCGATTTGGAAACATTATTCACACAATATCAAGAGCTAGGTGAGAATCTTAATTAATACAATTTTCTCATATTTTATTGCCTAGTTAGTGGAATTGCAATCTTATTTGAATATTTGATTAATATTGCCATATCCAAGAGATCTCTTGACCCCTTGTGAATTAGGAAATATTCCCTAATTTCATAACGTGCGTATAATTGTCAGTCCAATTTCATGCACGAAATATGACTCGCAATCACACAGAAAAATCGTCAATTCGATTTCATGCCCGAGATACGATTCGTCAATTTATTTCTAAAATTAGACGAACATGGATAATATCTTGCCTTATTTGTGTCTTTGCTCGAATTGATTTTGCTTATAAAAAAAAACCCAAAAAAAAATATATAGTTAAGTTGGATGTGATTCTTGTTAGAATATTTTCTTTTAGGATAATTTGTATGTTTAAATATAGGTTGTTTTTTTAATTTCGAATTTTGATTATAAAAAAGGAAAAGATAAAAATTGCTATGCTCATTAGGTCATATTTTGTGTCTCATCTAGTCATTGCATGTTTAGGGTCATTTGAATGCATGACATACTAGGATAGTTGCATTAAATATTTTCTAGCATTAGATTAAGTTAAATAATTAATGTCGCGTGACATATAGTTTGCATATTAGGTTGCACATTACATGCTATTATAGTTAGACAATTTCGTACGTCATTACATGCATTGCATGTAGTTTTAGGCCTCATTAAATAAGTGAAAACCTTAAAAAATATTTGAATGATTGCTTGTTAATTAGAAATTATATCTAGGATCATTGATGTAATTTTTAAGCTAACATCGCAAATGCTTTCATAGCTTCAAAGTAAGTAACTTCCTCATTTTCCTTACAATTTATTTATTGATTTGCTTTATTGAGTGTTAGATAATGGTTGCGCACTCACATGATCAGATTGCATATTAGGGAGTAAATAAAAATCAATACAAACTGTCTATAAATCATTTTTTTCAAATAAAAGAAAAAAAGGTACTGAAGGGCGTTAGAGGAATTTAACTTAATCAAGTGCCCGATCCCATAGTTTCTGGTTCATAGGAGTAAAGTAATTCTCCCGTTACTTTACTTGGGTTTCTAATCAACCCACCGAAAAATAAATTAATGGCAACTCCAAATAAAAATCATTTGCACATTAAAAACTTAAACCCTAAGTCGCGAATTGGCATGGGCTTGGGAAATTCCGAGCTAAGGTTAGGCTTAGTAATCTATTAGCTAAATCCTAAGTGATTCACCCGAGGTGAGGTCGCGACAACATAATTTCCAAATCATGGTTGTCAGCTAATCATCTTCATAAGGTAGGAGAGCAAGTCAACGTCTTCCACCGTCTTGCTTGCTGCGTTGCATTCCCCAATTTTTTTTTTCCAAGGGATACAAAAGCCATTCAAAAATTAAAAAAAAAAAAAACGACTCTGGTCAACATTCAACCTTGGAGTCCTTCTAGTTCTTCCCCTGATTTTCCTCGAAGGTGTGTGAATGAGAGGTGATCACGTATTCGCAGGGCTAACACTAGTGATGCTACACCTATCTCTATACGTGATCATGCTTACAAACACTTTGATTATGATCAAGGCGAGACAAGAGACTAACATTTCTTGTGAAATGTTGTGTAGACATAATTTATAAGTGATTTAATGGACAAAATCAATCATGATTCGACATTTTCTAGGATAAGTATGGAAATTTGTGTTTTCTAGTGGAACTCGGTCTGGGGTTCTCACGATGTCTCTCAAGTGTTTAAAGAAATCTAGCTGTCCATCAATGCTATTTAAATTCAGTATACATCAAACTCTTCAATTTGTCTATTGATTCTAAAAAACTTTTGTTGATCTTATAGCATACATTGTCGTGGTTACTGTTATGTGATTATTGAACGCACGAATATGTGTTACATGTTGCTTTAGGAAAAAGAGTCAAAAAAGTCCTAAACATTTTTGTGTTTGTGCCAATTTAGTTCTAAATCTTTTATTGGTGCCACTTTAGGCCTAAACATTTTAACTTAATGCCAATTTAGTCATAAACATTTTATTAGTGCCAATTTAGTCATAAAATTTTTAGCTTGACGCTAATTTAATTTTAAAACTTTTAGCTTTTTGCCAATTCGGTCCTTCTGGCTAATCTTGGCCGGATTTGGTGAGGGCTCGAGCCTCACTACTAGCCGGCGAGGCACACCGGAGGTTGACCTTGACCTTGCTGGTCCCCGCTATTAGAAACTAGTATTAACACCTAGAGGTGGGGTGAATAGGTGTAGTAGAACTTTATGTGCAAGTAATAATAATCTTTTGCAATCTACAAACTGAAATTAAATAGAGAGAGTAGAGAAGATTGCAAACACAGTTTATAGTGGTTTGGCTTTTGACAAGCCCACATCCACTCTCCAAGCGATCAGTCAATAGGCTGGATTTCACTATATGATTAAAGGTGATTACACACTCTTGAGTGTTAGCACTCGATGATATTGAGTCTCACAGAGTCACTCTTCTTGGTAATTCACTAGGATCACTCAATTACGCACTTTTTCAAACAACTAATGAAGAATTGAATCAGCCTTGGAATATGTTTATCCTCTCTAGTCTCCTAGGTCTCATCCTATCCTTATATACTCTCCAAGCCACACTCGACTGTTGGCTCTTTCCTTGAGAGTTTCGTCTTCCTTTTCCTGGATAGACTTTATAAGGCAAGTCTTTTTGATCGTTTGAGGTAGATTTGATCCCCTTGGATTCTGTTCGCCCATACAATCAGAATTCAGGCTTCCATAAGTGTTCCATTCTTCTTTGAAAGTTGTCCATTGATTGATCCTGCTAATCAGTTTGATACAATAGAATCAATATAAATAAAGTAAGTGAAATACTTGACCGTTGGTAATCTTATCCTGTAATTTCATTCTGAGTCTGACTGACTCAAGTTCCGAGTCTGCTTAAGATTTCCATCGATACGGTCGGAACTCGGAATCTGCCGGACTAAGTTCACTCGGAATCTAAGTCTATCGGGCCAAGTTCACTCATAATCTGCTTCATCCGGACTCAAAAGTATACGTTAGTAACTTTTGATTTATTTTGTCATTTTCAAAACATCATAAGGAATTTTCCTAACACCCGCCACTAGCTGGCCACCCAGCCAACAAGTGGCTAGAGGGAGGAGTACAAGGAAAAAAAAAATAAAAATAAAAGAAAAGGAAAAAATGAAAGAAAATAAATAAATAAATAAATAAATTAAAATTAAAATATTATTAAAAGTTATCCACGTCGCCCACCGACCGTGCCACATCACCAACCGGCATTCATGTCGCAAAATCTGACCAAAATTACGTGAAATGACCAAATTGACACTATGTTAAAAGTTTTAGGACTAAATTGGCATTAAGTCAAAAAGTTTATGATTAAATTAATACTAATAAAATGTTTATGACTAAATTAGCACCAAGTCAAAAGATTTAGGACTGAATTGGCACCAATAAAAGGTTTATGACTAAATTGGCATAAATGCAAAAGGTTTAAGATTTTTCCGATACTTTTCCTTATTACTCTAACAATAGCCTCATCAAGAGTTTGAAAAGAGTTGAAATTGATACGTAGAAGCTATTGCTTGCTTGGATCATACATCAGCATAGTCAAGATTGACCACTTGATAAAGTCTGTCACCACTGCTTATGCTGATCGTGAGTTTATTGAGATTCACATTAGATCCATCACTTTTATTGACTCAGATTCAATTTAGCACATATTTTGCATTTACGGAATAACTCCTCGTTACCAGAGTGCTACTAAAAGGCATAACATGTGAAACCAGTGAGATGTTTGCGTTCTGCCGAGGAACGAACTTGTCATTTTCTAGCTCACCAAATAATGTACCATTAAACTGCTCCGGAAAATCTAATTTTGCCGGCTTTTATTGGTGCTCTCTAAGTGTATTCCAGAGTAATATTAAGATAAGTGGAGTACCGATGGCCCTTTGACCCGTCTCTTTTATCCGTTGATTGAGATGAGACATCGGTAGCCCAAAATGGAGAAACAACAAAAACGAGCAACATTTACACCTGTCATCTAAGTAACACCAAATTGATTGTAGTGTAAGGAGGCTTTGCCCCTGGAGAGGAGGGTCCGGGGTGACCCGCCGTCTACAGTGGTTGCCACTCCTCTCCGGTCGATGGCAGAGCCGATGATTTCACCATCTCCTAACGATAGCCTTCTTGCTGAACTCACCTGTGTACATATGTGGATCTATATTTTGTTTCTTTATGAAGTGGGATTATTCATATATTGAATTTTTCTTTTAACAATATGGGTGCAGATATTTATACTTTCTGTCATGCAAAACATGTTGATAGAATGACTCATCATAATCAATCAGAATATATCATTATGCCCAAGATAGGCCATAAATGGGAAATCCATATATAACAAAAACAAAAAGAGGAATAAGAAGCAAAAAAAAAAAGACAGCAATCAATGAACTAAGTACTTCATTCAAAAACTGATCAAGATTGGACAATGTATAGGCATCATACGAGCGTGCCTGGTTCACATTCTAAGCTTTATTACCGACATTTG
Source organism: Corymbia maculata (assembly GCA_014182735.1). Taxonomy (NCBI): domain Eukaryota; kingdom Viridiplantae; phylum Streptophyta; class Magnoliopsida; order Myrtales; family Myrtaceae; genus Corymbia; species Corymbia maculata. The sequence goes on along the minus strand of CM024683.1, from coordinate 19,995,425 downwards.
TCCGGAAGAAATCCTTCTTCAAAAAGCTAAAAAACAAAACGAAACCAAAAGAACAAGCAAAATGGCAACACCCAGCACAATAAACAAGTCAAGCTCCGTCTGCTTTACCGGTGTAGCATTTGGGTGTCCCTGTAACACTTGCCGGGCTTCCATTGGGTCCGATTTCCGTAACCCCTCGAAAAGCATCTCATAATAGCAACCCTTGCCATGTTTACAATAATGATGATAGTTGGGCAACTGCTTGCAATGGACAATTAGGCAACATTCTAAATCCAGATCTGAGGTGTCTGCCAAACTTTCCAACGACCAGCAGTCGTGAATCTACAAATGCTTTAGAGATTCCAAGTGGTCCAAACCTTCCATACTTCTTAGCTTCGCACATTTTCCTACTCGGAGCTCCCTCAATTTCGATAGGTCTGGCATCCTTTCGATCGAACTGCAATACGAGACCGCGAGGGAGGAAAGGATTCCCAATTCTTTGAGGCCGCAAATCTCAACTAATAGCTCGCATTCGAACAAATCCATCTCTTGCAAATTCTTCATATGTGACGGCTCAAGTACTTTCATGTGGAACTCATCCTTAGGCAGCTATGTATATGTGAATTCTTCCATTTTCGACGCAAATCGTTCAAGCCGTCCTGAAAATGTGCAATCCCGCATGAGGAGTTTCTCCGACTCTGAATCACATATACCAAGGAATATCGGCATCCAATAAACATAGCGAACATTAAGTGGGCAATGGGTTGAATGATAACGGAACCAACAAAAGTCAAGTGGGAGTTGTGCTGTTTCTCGTAATACTAACTCTATTAAACTAGAAGGGAGCTGGAGGAGGAACCGCATGTTTGGGGAGGCCAATATTTGTTCTTCCAGCCGAGATTGGGGAGGGATGCGCTCAGTGGGAAAAGCAAAGACATTCTCCAGCTCAAGAAGTGGGGTCCACATCGGATCCCGCAACCGTCTGCCACCCCGTGCGGCTAGCTCAAGTTTATTATGGATATTAGAGACGAGATTCGCCACGGTGGGTAATCCGTATATTTGGCTCCATGACAAGTCTGGCATTTTCAAACAGCACAGCTTCGCATCTCCTTCAGGATTCTTACTAAAAAAATCTGATAAGAACACAAGCCAGACCGCCCTAGGTAATTTTGTCAACCCTCCCTTCATTTCCCTCATCTTAAGGATTGTCAGCTGCTTTAGATTGCTGAATGAATCAGGTAGGTGATCAATACCTGTTCCTGTCAAATCCAACTCGATTAATGATTGCAATTTCCCAATCGAGTGCGGAAGTTTCTCTTTCTTCCAACAATAACGTAATCTCAAAATCTCCAGAGCTACCAACGTAGATAAATCGGGTGCTCTCCTTAAGCGAGAGCACCGGTTGAGATCTAAAACTTTTAGTCTTCTTGCCGCCTGCAAAACAATTTGATAAAATATTTATTGAGAAACGGCCTACAAAAAAAAAATGGAAAGAAACAATTTAAGAATACAAGGACTGGGACTCATGTCGTACTTTGATCCCATCAATACTTTCCAAATTATAACAATCATGTATCCTCAAGATCTCCAAAGACACCAACGTAGATAAATAAGGTATCCTCCTTAAGTTATGGCAGCGGCTGAGATTTATGACTTTTAGTTTCGTCGCCACCTGCAAAACAATTTGATAAAATATTTTTTCAGAAACGACCTACAAAGAGAAAACAAGGTAAAGAAATGATTTACAAATACAAGGAGTGGGACTTGTATCATACTTTGAGCCAATCAATATTTTCTTCTGAAATATCGCTCCATGAAAGGTCAAGAACGGCTAAATTAGTTGGATGAAAGTTTTTCCCCTCAAGCATGGAAGGGCAATTACGACAAGAAAGCCATCTTAAATCGGAAAGAAGATTGTTGAAGTCTCCAACAAAGGACACTTGTGCCCCTTGAAAGTATCTTAGGTTTTCTAAACCAGCAAATTCATCATGCTTTAAAATAGTGGTTTCATCATATACTGCCCGTCCTGTAATCCCCTGAATTCTGTCTTCAAGAGATCCAAGTGACATGGCTTTAATTTTCCCACTCCCCTGACAATGGAAACACAAAGAAGTCCATGTGTGAAAGTCAAAAAGCAAACAATTTAATAGCGATTATTTTTTCTTTTTACAAGAATAATTTAGAACAGTTCACAAGAAAATAAATTGTTATCCCCTTTTCTTACCTTTTTCCGCTGCAAAATGCCTAGCGCTTCCTTAGGATTATGTACTCTACTACGCTTGCCTGGATTATCAAGATTCTCTTTTTTAACGATTTCCCTTCCGAGGCCCCGCACTTGGTCATGCATCCAGAAAGTATTGTCATCCTTGATTCTTATCAAGGACATGAGGAAGAGGACTTCAATGGAATCGTGTGGGTAGAATTCACAAGCATCCCACATGTAGGAGGGGTATGTTTTATCTGCATTAACAAAAAAACAAGCTATATCCAGAAATACTTGTTTTTGTACATCATCTAACCTTTCATAACTTATCATCAATTTTCTTTGGACTTCCCTAGGAGGAGCTTTTTTTAGCTTCTTCAATGTGTCTTCCCATAATGCTTCGGATTTACCATTAAGGGATGAACCTATAATCTCAAGAGCTAAAGGAAGATTTCCCAAAGTACGAACAATTTTTTTGGAAAGGGAGATATAAATCTCTAGTGGAGAGTCTCTTCTGAAGGCATGCCTACTGAAAAGCTTAAGAGCATGATCAAATTCCATTTCACATACTTCGTAAGTACATGTTGCTTCTCCCTGAATGGTTAAAACACTTTGGTCCCTAGTAGTTATGATAATCCTACTACCGGAACCAAACCAATTACATTTTCCTGCTAGACTTTTGAGTTGCTCTTCCCCATCCACATCGTCAAGAACAATGAGAACTTTCCTATTGCTAAGCACTCTCTTAATCATATTGATGCCATAATCCACGTCATGAATACCGCCGAGAAAACTAATATTGGAGAACCCGGATAGAAACTGGTTTTGCAAATGTACCAGACCATGGCGTCGTGATGATTCCCCGACGTCCGAAAGGAAATTGCATGAGCGAAAGCTAGAAGATAGTTGATTGAAGATGACCTTGGCAAGTGTTGTTTTGCCAATCCCGCCCATTCCGTGGATTCCGAGGAATTGTACACTATTGGATTTCAGATGCAACATTTTGATTATATCTTCTACACGATCATGGACTCCAATTAGATCTTCAGTCACATTTTTTTTAAATCCGATGTTCAGCTTTCTCAACACAGTTTGAATTATGGATCGTACCAGATCTGCTTGGCTGCCAAAATGTAACAACCGGGTTAGTGGTAAATTTTTGCAGTAAAAACGCAAAATAATTTAGACTCCCATCCTTGGGCCATCACAGTCATGTTCCATCGTTGTTGCCCATCACACCCTGTCGACCTGCCCGTCTCGACCTTGCCTCAATCCTCCACATAACGAGGGTCGTGGCCTTGCGACCGCCAGGGATGGCGTCACCGGCCTTGGGCAACGCCAGATTTGGGTTTACCCAAGTTGGGCGACTCCAAGTATGGGCTTGGGGATGTCATAAATGGCCTCTTGAGCCCGGATCTATCTCGTCACAGTGAGTCAGAGGGAGAAATGGTGGGGGCCAGATGGCTCGGCGGCGGCTTGGCACTAGCCAGCGACGAAGAAGTAGCGGCGAATAACGGTCGACCTGCTGCAGTGGCTGGCTGGTGGCTTGGTGGTGGAACTTCTTAGAGATCCATTACTATTTGTGGCACCGCAATAGCACCATCGAAGCTATTGCTACGATTGAGCCAATATCGGTCACTATGGCCGATAGCAGTAGTGGCAATGGCCATGACCACAATTTACACTAGATAGGATCGGGGAGATGAATAAACAATATTTCACCAACAATACCGCAATTAAACTAACTAGGGAAGAAAAGGAAATCGACGGATGACAAGTTGAAAAGTTCAAGACATTTACCCTTCGTCTGTCTTCCAGTTCCATCCCATTCTCTTGCCCACATCAACAAGAGCCTTTTTCCATGATTCAACTTCAGTGCAAAACTTTTTCTGATGCTTTGAAAGGGCTTTGCTATATGAGTTTGTTCTGAGCTTGACATCATCAGGCTCCACATCCAAGAAAATGGGCAAAATCTCTTTATTCTCATTTGATTTGGAGGTGCACTCAACCATGTGCGCAAGCTCTCGGAGGCACCAGGGACTCGATGCATAATTCTTGGAGAATATGGGAATGTAGATCTTGGAATTTTGGATTGCTCGTAGAAGTTCGTCGCCGATTCTTTGACCAAAATGGAGGGATTCACTATCCCTAAAGACGAGAATCCCGGCGTCAACCATGCCATGGTAAAGAAAATCAGTGAATTCACGACGGGTGTCTAGTCCTCGAAAACTAAGAAAAACCTCATAGGAAGGTCCAATAGATGCTGGTGAATTCGTCCCTTTTGCTAGCACTTCGCGCTTGTTCGAGGTCCGGGTGAGACGGATGCAGAGGTATATGAGGAGAGCAATGAAGAGCGCGGAGAGGCTGAGGATCCCGATGAGGAAGTAGAGCTTGAGGCTGGGGAAGAGAGTCTCAGAGGTGAGCTCGTGAGGGAGAGAGCAGTCGAGAGGTCGGTGTTCGCTGGAAACCGCCATGCTTCCAGCGGACCGAAAGGCGAGTAAGTTGAAGAGGCTAATGGAGTAACGGGAATGCGTGAGAATTCAAGAATGAGAACTCTGCGCAGAGAGAGAGAGAGAGAGAGAAGTATTATTCTGAAAGGCTAAGGCCTTCGTTTCGGTTGTATGGACGGTGGGAATATATTGCAAAAAGTGAGAGTGATGGGGTTCAGAATGCATTGCACGTCACCCAAAAGAAAAGGACCAATTGTTGCAGAAGTGGGCCCGCTTGATTGTTACACGTGTTAGCATCTAAGCATGCCTCGATCCGGGCCTTAGTCGCCCGATGGCCCACTCTAATCCCTCCTGCTCCGGAGTCATCTTCAGCCGTCCGATCCGAATACCTGCTTCCAAGTCAAACCTCGTCACACAATCAGCGGGGCCGAGAAGAGGAAAACGAGGAGAAAAGGCACATGAAATGAGGGCGTCACCATCACCGAGGACCACTCAACAACGAGATAAAGCAAGCCAAAAAGTCTTCCCCCATCTTCCTTGCTTTGCTGTAAAAATGCAAAAGCCGACAAAACCCTCTCGAAAGAAAAGTGAAAAACAGAGATTCCGGCCACCAAAGAAAAAGGCAAGAAGCGAGGGAAAGAAAGTTAGGAGTCTCCCATCATCTTGCACGATATGTAAGTGATGCCACGGAGAAAATCAATAATAATTTAATAATTATACTGAAATTTGTGTTTAACTATGGGATTTAGTATGGGGTTGGCATGGTTTTTCCTAGGTGTTTTAAGAAAATTTAGATGCCCGACAATGTTACATAAATTCAATATACATCGAACTCTTCAATTTTTTTATTAATTCTAAAGAACTCATATTTATAAAATAGCATACGTGGTAGAGTTATTGTTTTATAATTATACTTTTTCTTTAAATTGAAAATAATGAGCCGATGCATGCAGGTAATAGTACATGAATGTGAACACATGTATATGATATATATGTAATTTTAACACTAGTCTCTTGTCAAGGGTTTGAAGAGAGTTGAAGTTGACATGTGGAAGGTTGCATTGAATATATATCAGCATAGCCAAGATTGGCCACGTAATAAAGTTTATCAAATTTTCATCTTTACCTAATTCACAAAATCCATCTTCTCCCCTAGATGCTATGCTTATCATGAGTTTTGTAAGATTTACATTAGGTCCATCATTTTTATGGGTCTAGATTCTTCTCAAAACATAATTAGATTCTTAGTTTCAAAATTAGAGGATATAAAGTGAAAGCATAATTAGACTCCTAGCTTGTTTGGTATTCTGGCAATGACAATTAGATGTAGAGCGATTCTTGTCTATAAAATGTGCGAATATTATTTGCAAAATGAGTTTCCTTTGAAGAGGGTGACTCTTGATAACCATGACTTTTGCAAAGTCCCTAATCCCGATTACCTTTGCGCGCCCTTTTCTTTGTATAAATGGGTTTTCACACTTTAATCCTAACTCGAACAAAAATTGATCAACTTCGGAACAGTGCTGAACATGATTTCTTTTTCGGCTTTTTCCAGGTGCAAGGTGCCTCGGGCTTTAAAATCAAATGATGGAAAAATGTGACCACGAGGAGTAAAATTCTTGGAAATTAATGTACAGAGGAAAAGTGAACTACGAGGAGATTAATCGGGAAATTGCATCTTTCACTCTCCGTCGCTTCCTCACGCGTGCCCCAACAGCTCTCTCTCTCTCCTCCTATCTTTTCTTTTTACCTCCTCCACGAGAATTGGCCTCCACTGTTCTTCTTTTTCTCTTCTTTCGCCGAACACCTCTCTCTGTGTTTCTCTTTCTTGGCCGTGAAGAAAAAGCTTCATACTTATCCTTTTCCTTTTCCTTTTCCTTTTCGAGCTCTCTTTAGCAATGATTACAAAATCGCTGCCCCAGTTGACCGAGAATCCTTTGCTTTTCTATGCCCAGATTTTCTCCTATTCTTTTGGCCGTGAATGCCAGGATTCCTCCCTCGTCAAGATGGAAACTACACGCCCCTTACCTTTCTCCTTTGCCTTTTCTTCCATTTCGACGCGTGCAACAGCTGAACAAGGCCTTCCATCTTACATGTTCAGATTGGAATTGGCTTCGAAAATGGGTGTTGACCGATTGGAATTTCCCTTGTTCCCCTTGAATGGCCGCGCTTGCTTTTCCCTTTATTCGGCCGAGTTTGATTATAGCGTAGGGCTGGAGTCGTTGGACTAACGTGACTCGGGTCCGAAACCTCAAGTGAGTTTAGGACTCGTTTTTGCATATGGAGCCATTTATCGAGCCACTCCCATAGAAACTCATATTTGAATTCATGCTTTGCTCGATGTCAATGCTTTATGCCCAAAAGTTAAATGCCCCCGATATCTAAATGCCTAGAAATGTAGTGAGAATTATGAATGCAAGAACGTACAAGACCAACATTTTTGTTTAGGGGTCAAACTCAGTTGAATTCAATCTGCAGTTTTCTTATTAAAATGAATGGGAAATCTTCTAACGGAAATTTAGGTGTCAACTGACACTAATTAGTTTAACAAGGGTATAGCATATTTAACACTCACACCAATGTAAAAAATTACTATGAACACCGAGACTTATTAACATTAGATAGATAGAAAATTACTTTTTTTTATTCCATAATCATTTTTTGCATAGAAAAATGACTAGTTACTAATGGGTAGATTCATTTTTGGTATAAAAGGAGTTATTAATCATACTAATTTTGTATAATTACTTTATTGCTTTTATACCAAAAAATAAGTTGGATGAAAGCATAGAATTGTATGAACCAATATACTGTTCCTCCAGGTAGCTTTAATTCTTGAAAATTAAAGTGCAAAGGAAAAGTGAACTCTGAGGAAATTACACGGAAAACTGCGTCTTTTGCTTTCCATTCCTTCTTTTCGCGTACTCTTCTCTCTTTTGTTGAACGAAACCCGTCACCCCTCTCTCTCTCTCTCTCTCTCTCTCTCTCTCTACCGTGAAGAAAAAGCTCATTCTTATTCTTATTCTTATTCTTGTTCCTTTTCCTTTTCCTTTTCCTTTTCGAGCTCTCTTTGGCAATTATTAAATTCAGAAAAATCGCTGTTCCGCTTGGCCGAGAATCCCCTGCTTTTCTATGCCCAGATTTTCTTGTATTATTCTGGCCCTGAATTCCGGTCCTGAATGCCGAGATTGCTCCCTTTGTCAAGATGGAAACTACACGCCCCTTTCCTCCTTTGATTCTCCTTTGCCTTTTCTTCCAAAACCTTCCATCTTATGTGATCAGACTGGAATGCACCTCGAAAATGGGTGTGGGCCGGTTTGGATTTCCGTTATTGTTCTTGAACGGCTGCGCTTCTTTTCCCTTCATTAGGCCGAGTTTTCTTAGCTTAGGGTTGGCCTCGCGCGGCCTCAATTTTGGATCCTCAAGGGAGTTCCGGACTCATTTTTTGCATATTGGACTATCCATCGAGCCAATCCCAAAGAAACTCATAATTGGATCTATGCTTTGTTCAATGAATACTTTATACCCAAAATGTAAATGTCCATGATACTTAAATGTGAAGAAATGCAGGAAAAATTACGAATGCAAGAACATCAAGATTGATATTTTTGTTTTAGGGGCCAAACTTTGTCGAATTCAATCTCAAATTTTCTTAAATGAATGAGAAAGAGCTCCAACGAACACTTGTGTCAAAAGGCACAAAGTAATTCAATAATAGCATAGTCTATGTAACTAACACTTACAAGAGATAATATGTCCATGACATAAAATCTTATGTATTCTCACCACTAAGATTACAAACATAAATTGACGTGTATAGCAAAGTCTAGAGAATTAGAATTAGCATTGAGAGCTACTAACAATAATGTTGATCCTTAAATTTTGGCTATCTATTTATGGTTTAATTGCATAGAAAATTATAGATTAATTTTTAACCCTAAACAAAAATAATTTTCATTAAATAGCATAGCATATAGTTGTTAGGAGCATTTGCATTAATATTTATAGAATTTGTTAGAATAATATTTAAAAAGGAAAAAAAAAGTAACTAATTAATTAAAAAAAACGAGGGCTCTTCTTTTCTCTTCTTCGTCTGGGCCCAGCCCAGGCTCTTTCTTTTCCTTTTTTTTCCTTTCCCGCCTGGGCAGGCCCAGCCCGTCTCCTCTCTTCCTTCTGGCCCGGCCTGCCTCTTCCTTCCTCCTTCTTCCTTCCTTCATGCTCGCGACAGGAACGCGGCGGAGGACGAGGTACAGGGAGCAGGACATGCCGCTGATTTCTCTTGAGTTTGGGTGTGAGTTCGAGCTCTGAATAGGTCCCTATACGTTCTCCAGCTCGCTGTCCACTACATGTTCGAACAAAGGCCTGAAGAAAGTCCCGTCCAATTTAGTCTCGGATTCTGACTTGTTCAGTGCAAGACTGTTCTTGATTATTGAGTGCGTTTTCAGTCAAAAATTTCGTTTCCATCGAGTCCGAATCTCCTAAAAACTTTCAGTTTCCTTTGCCTGGTGCCTTGGTACTGTCCTTGTGAATATTCTTGGAGCTGTGATTGTAATGTTCGGAGGGGTCGGTCTGGCGACAAGCGGGTGGTGAATGACGGTCGGTCTGGCGACAAGCTCGAGATGACTTTCCATAAGAGGCGCTTTCTTCTGTTGCTCGCAAGTTTTAACATTAAAAATTCACATACTCATGTTCTGGGGAGTGGGGACGATCAAGAGAACTAAGGAAGAAGGGAAGTTCTCCATGTTTAGGTACAGGGGATCCCGACTGGCCGAGCAATTGCAGCCGGCAACGCCTCATCCATATTTTAAAATTCATTGATTGATTTCACAAGTACTGCTAATGACATCTACAAAGATTTGGAAGACATTTTTCAACTTTTTTCTCCCACATTTTTCGGAATAGTTAATTTATTTGAATTCATAGTACCGATAATGTAACTAACCATTGCATCCTCAAGCCTCATTTTTCTATTGAATATATTTAGATAGTTACAGTAACATGATATATTAGAGATGTTTATGCAGTAATAATATTTTCCAGTTTATTACTGTTTCAAAGTTGATTAAAAATTACTTAAAAGGCTAATATTAACTCTCAAGAAATGGCTGTCTTATACATTGAAGAAAGCTAGGGGAAGTGAGTTGTGTTTGTTCCGGAGGGATGCTACCTGAGAGCTTATAGCTTGAAACATCAAGAACTTTCCATTCAGTCAAATTCATTATGGACAAAGGGAAGGAACCGGGAAGAGCATTGTCAGAGAGATTGAGTAGATGAAGTTTAGTTAAACTTCCAACAGAAGTTGGAATTTCCCTTGTAAAATGGTTGCTCGAAAGATTAATCTCAAAAGTTGTTCTAATATCTATTCGTACTCTATTACAATGCCTTAGTCGATTAGTGTCATTGAGTAGTCATACCATCCCTCAAACTTGGAAAATGGGAGGTAAGAGGGCACATAATTCTCACACTAGTTTGCATCATTTGCAATATCTTCTTTCATGGCACTCCAATGATCAAAGTATTCAGATGGAAGGCTACTCAAGAAGGAGTTCATATATAGATCAACGATCCAAAGCTTTAGGCTCTTTTTATGACTCCACGAAATCTATTGGCATGCAAAATGAACACCTTCAAATTAGAAAACAAGCACATTGATGAAGAAGAGGTGTCAATGATCGGATTATTGCTCTTTGAGGTGAAAACTCTTGAAAGTTCCCCTCTTGCTTACCATCCACTCTTCTATGATAAATATTTATCTTCCTCTAAATTTACTAGGAGACAACTTTGTATAGCAATACAATTTTGTAGGTCAAATAGATTGCGCTGATTTTTCATGTAAAAGTTTGATTTTCTTTTTTTTTTCAAATTGAAACAAATGGTGGGTTCTTTGACTATCAAAATCATTTCGTTTTTTGGATTTTCAAATTTAAGCAATATCAAATGCTCAACAAATTCAATCTCAAATCAGAATGTACAAGAAAGAGAAACTATATTTTTCTCTTTTGCACATACAGCAGCAGTAGGCACAACATTCAATCCAACTTGCTAGAGAAAGTATCTTATCTTGGGAGGAGAGCCGACACCCCATACTAACTTCCAAACCATACCATCAAAGTATAAGAGCTTGAGGATCTAGTGGTAGAGACTTTACTGGAGAGCAACCACTCCTGCTCCAGGGCCAAATCATTTGGTCATCAGAACTTCTCCACCTTACATGATTTCTCAGCCAATCACTGCCCCTCCTGCCGCATGCTATCTTTAATGGGGGTTAAGTTCCAAGTCCTTGTATCTGCACCAATTGGAGACAACATTCTTAATTCCTTTTTCACTTGAGTCAGAATAGAGGATGCAGCATGAAGTATCAACTCTCCTTCACCGACCCATCCTCCCGACCTTTGACTGATTTCCATATTAGCAATTTACCATAACCCGCCTTCCTTAATTAGATCTCTCCTTCCGACGCTCTACTCCATCCCCAATACATTCTGCCACCTCTTTCTAACTTCCATGAAGCTACAAGGGCGAAAGTAGAGCGCTTGAAATATATGCACCCAGAATTTTGAGGGGTTGCTTTGGATACTCCAAGCAAGCTTAGCAAGGAGGGTTATGTCAATTGTGATAAACTTAAGCGTCATTCTAACTTTGCTTCAGTTAAGTTTTACCAATTCTTCCAATGCACTGGCCCTTCATTATTCTGCTGACCCAATCCACTTCCTCATTCCACTTCTTTGGAAACTTGAAACAAGACCTGGAATAAGTTGGTGCTGCATACGCCACTGTTTTTACCATAATCTCCCTCCCAGCTCGTGACAACAATTTAGTTTTCCAGCTAGGCATTCTTTTCAAGACTCTATCCTTAACAAAGCCAGGAGCTTCATGTTTAGAGCTACCCGCATAGAATAGGTAGACCCAAATAGTTAGCAGGGTTCTGAATAACATTGATTCACTGGACTGTGCTTACCTCTGTTCTCAACTCTGCACCCGTGTTAGGACTGAAGCATATACTGGATTTTTGTAAGATAATCCTATGGACCAAGCAGTGCAATGCAGTCAAGAATCTTCTTCGAACATCTGCAGTTCAAACAGGGTTAGCAACAAGAAGAATAGGGAGTCATATGTAAAGAGAATGTGGGCTCCGGGCACTCCTTTTTAAGCTCAACTCCCTGAAGCTAACCCTCCTACACATTATTGGTGAGCATATGGGATAAAACATCAGCCACAATTGTGAATAAAGAGGGTTCGTATATGTGCTTGATCATCTGCGACTCGACCGCCACAGCGTTGTTGACCTCAAACAACTCGCTGCCAGAGCTCCCGAGGGTGATCTTCCTTGTTGACTGCATTGTGTCCTTGACTCTCCTATCGGTGTGGATTTGCAGTAGCGACAGGTGGTTCCTCAGATTGCAATCGCAAACCTGATTGTGATTGTACTTCAAGCACGTCGAGTCCACCAAGTCAGACGATCGCACCACCGAGGACGACCTTAAGGCCTGGGTCGCTGAGTTGACCAGACTACTCTCTTTGAATTCATCCTGGTTAGTCGATTCTTTAGTTCGTCGAACGGCTCTCTAGTCTTTTACAGTGCATGGAGTTTCAGGTTTGATTTTAGAGAGTTGACTTGGGTGTAGTTTGCTAATCATCCATTAAGCTCTGGTAGTTTGTTCTTGTCGGTTCAAGGATTTCGTTGAGATAAGTACTATTGTAGCTTTACTTTTGCAAAAAAAGAAAAAAAGAAAAAAAATGCCCCGCCTTATGCGTTTTGCTTTGAAATTTTGCCTAAGCTCCTACTGACAAGTCTTGAGGACGTTGACCTTTCATGCTGATCAATCTGATGATACCGGAATCTGGATTTATTGGACCAATCAATGTTGTCTTTTACTTTACCTATGGAACCCATTCAGATTGATTGCATTTTGATTTGTTCCTGTTAGATTCAAGTTTGACAAGAGAGATACATTGCTAGCAAAGGTCTATTCTAGTGAACTTCTAGTTACCTTCTTATATTGATAATAAAAGATAAATAATAGATTCCCGAAATCATAAATTTTAAATTCTTGACTTCGCCTTTTTTGGATCTCATCTTCCATTGTGTCCAAGACGTGACAACCTAAGCTACGTTTTCGATGCAAATTACAATTAAGGATAACTTGAGTTTTCCGGTCAAATGCTAAAACATCATCTGATATGTCAACATTTATATTATGGGAAATTTTTAGGTGTCTCAATTTTAAAAGGTCAAAATGATTGTGCCACAGATTTAAATTAATTTGAAGATAAAAGAGTAAAAGTCAATTCAGATACGATCTAACTGATTAGTGTATCTTTCTTCCCCTTAGTTGATTTATTCATTAGATTTGAATAATGTGTATCACAACCTATTTATTTATTAGTGGGGGATAATCAGAATTTATTAGGTTCTGTATACTTACAAACCGATCGGAAGAGAAAATTAGTTAGATCATTTTGAGAAGAGTTCGACTCCATTAACCTCTTAGATCATGTCATGTATCATTTAAAACACGTACAAATGAGCGGCTAATAACGTGTTAGGATTCCGACAACTAAAAGAAAAAATGTGTCAAGATGAATGGTTGATCCCCCGTTTGTGTTTTCGCAAAAGCAACTTTTGTAATCGTAATGTCCACAATTTGAGCTACACAAAATTAGGAATTTTCATTGTGAATTTCAACACAAGACATGATGAATAGCAAAAGACAGCTTAGAGAAAATCTCGAATTAAGGATTGTCAATCAATAAGGAAACTTACTGTCAGTTATTACTCTAATTGAAGCTTAAGCTTCAGCTTTGGAATCACAGGAAGCTTCACCGAGAGCGAAGCATGTAATCTTTCGCGGGTTTGTATTGGTAATAATGGAATAGTTAATTAGACAAAGAATCTTCCTTACAAGTACAAAATTACTAGCAAAATGATCGCCCTTTCATTTAATTATAAACATAGATGATCTTCAGTAATTTGTTTTTTGGAAACCTTTGATCTTATCAATCTTGAACTCATGTCTTTCTTTTCCAGGGAAGCAAACTTGTCTTTGGCTAAAATGAAAATAAAATAAAAATTTAGAAATATATGAATAGGGAGTGATAAGAACAGAACCACCACTGTCTGAAAACCAAGTTTGTTTAATAATCGTATCAGGATATATTAAACAACTTCTTGTATTTATGCTATGATCTATATCTTGTTTCATAATGAAGTGGGATTATTCATAAAATGAATTATGATACAGTATATGGGCACATAATTAAACTTTCTATCATAATGCACAACATGTTGATAAAAATGACTCATCATAATCCGATTACAGTTCATCTAATGAAATTTATCAATAAAATTGCAAGATGGAAATTATCTCTAAGCTTGATTTGCATATGGAAGAGACTCAAACTGCATTTCAAAAGAACATGAAGCACGGAGCTACTCTAATGATTTTATTTTATGGTAGATGTTTTTGCTCAATAATTATAAATACTTTTAATGCACGTATATTAGTAGATAACTTATAGGCTAACGTAGGTTGAAAGTATTAGAAGAAAAAAGGTCTCGAAATTTGTGAAAAAAATTCCTGAAAAATAAATAGCAAGCATGTATGGAAATAGTTCCGCCTTCAAACGACAAAACAATTTAAATGGGCTGAAGCGTTCTGGACCGTCCGATGTATTGCATCCGGGACTGATATAACAAAAACAAAAGGAGGAATAAAAAAGAAATCACGAACTACAATCAATAAACTAAGTACTTTGTTCAAAAGCCGATCAAATTTGGACAATGTTTTGGCATCATATGAGCGTGCCTCGTTCACTTCCTTGGCTTTTTTACCAATATTTGTCTGGGACAAAACCTTCTTTACAAAACGAAAAAACAAAACGAAACCAAAAGAGCGAACAAAATAGCTACAGCAAGCACTACAACCAAGTCATGTTCTGACTTCCTTACCTGCGCCACATTCGTGTCCTCATAATACTTGCCGGGCTTCCATCGCGTTGGATTTCCGTAACCCCTCGAAAAACATCTTGCAATAGCAACTCCTGCCACGTTTAATATATACAACAAAACTCGACAATGCACTCGAAGGCAACCTAGGACCAGGACACGAGACAGGAGGTATAGATCGAGCTTTAGTGGTTCCTGCTGGATTTGGGCCTCTTCACAACCAGCACAGGACACTTGACATTCTGGGTGCAGTGATAGCTAACGCTTCCCAGGAAGGCCCTGTGACATTCCACAAATCTCAACTGATTATACAAATGCCACAATCTGTCCACAAAAAACAAAGGAAGAATATACAATTAGGACAACTTTTTACTTTCCCTTCATTCTACTAATTCGAATAAATCATTGAATAGTCAATAAAATGCTTTGAGAGATTTCTCGATTGCCCACGAGTAGGTAACGGCACCCTCCAACTGGGATTATCAATTGGGCCGATTTTAATTTAATTTAATTCAATTTTGTCATAAAAAAATATAAATACGTTAGAGAGGGATTTTGAGCTCACTAGTTTAGGAAATCCATCAATACCTTTATCAATATACCACAAATCTTCACATGATCCATTTTTTCAAACCATAGTGATAGCACTTTCAATTTGGTCTAATTCTCGAAAGTTGACATGGTAGGTTCTAGATTTTTTTGATGTAGAACCTTTCCACCATAGAGCCCAATTACCATACTTTCAAGGTTAGTGTCATCTCGAGCTAAGGCTACGTAATACATGTCTTCCCTCCCAAGTGATCAATTATTAGAGACGACATTAGGAGTTTTGAGCAATTAATCAAAATGAGTATATCTAAATACCTCTTAATAAGGCCGTAGCCGTGGCTTCCCATGACCAGAACATCGTGGCACCAACCTCTGCGCCACGTGGCAGATCACATCTCTTGCATCCCCATTCTCCACTCTCGTCTCCACCGTGATCTATCCTCCAACAACAGCAATCCCATTCCTGTCACTCAATCCCATTAATCCTTAAGACAATTTCACTTATCGAAACTTACAAATTTATGCCTCAATAAGAACTCACCTCGCCAAAATCATTGCAGATCTTCTTACCCTTGGCCATAATGCAGTCGGCCAACTCATTGTTGTACCTCTCCATGGTGGCCACTATGTCTGAAGAAAACAAGTACCCTGAAAAACCAATAAAAAAGAAAATAGAATTTTGAAAACTGCTTTGTTGTTTCAAGAGATGATCTCCAAAGCAAAAGAAGAAGGCCCATCTTGACCTCTGTTTTCTACCTGTACCGTCAAGGGCTGTGTAGGAAAAACGAAGGGGCTTTGAGTAGAGGAGGACGAGGGTGTCTTTGGAGTTCTCGTAGACGACGTTCTTGAGACACCATGACAAGGCGTACATGCTCTCCTCGCTCTTGTCCACCGCCACCAGTATCTTCCTCTCTTTCACCACCATCTTGGCCATCCCCCTCTCAACAAAGACAAGACAAAGACAGACAGACCAAGAAAACAAGAAGATGTTTTGTCCTCTTTTTTGTACGATTTAGGAACAGAATGAAGAGTACGATGGCTTGTTTGATTCAAGGTAAGATGTGGTGAAGTGGGTAATTTATAGGAGAGAGAAAGAGAGAGATGTTGTTTTTGTTGTGTGTTGGTGAGAATCAGAATCTATTAGCCTTGTGTTCTTGAGAGCGGATCGAGTTTGATGGTTTTCATTTCTAAAGACAGTGGGCTCTTCTGTTTTCGTTTTGAAGACCGAACAAGAAAAGAATCATAATTCAGAAGCTGACTTGGTTTTCGTTTTCCCTTTGTTTTTTCTTCTTTCTTGCTTGGAATTTTGTTGGATAAGCACCTATTGGCGTGTCTTGAGGACGTTGACCCTTTGTGTGGGTCGACGGGGTGACATCAGAATTTGGATTTATTGAATTGATCTGGATTGTCTTTTCTTTTAACCAATCGCAATCCATTCAGATTGGATTGCGTTATGATTTGCTCCAGTTAATTTCGAATTTGGTAGTGGACTTGTCGAGAAAATTATTTAAAAAGTCATAAATCTTTCGATTTTAACAACTAAATCTTAAGACTTTTCAGTTTCCGTGAATTCAATCAATTCGACCAATTTTCATCGGAATATGTTGACATGAAGTGCTTTCTTAGAGCAATCCTGAGCAAGCCTTGTGGGTGACAATTAGCACATCTCAAAAAGTTTTATTGAAATCAAGTTGTAAGTAAGGTCAAGTTTTATCCGGGATATCAAGAAAAGTGCCGAGTTGAGCTATGGTTTGTGGGGCAACTCATGCCTCGAGTATGAGCCATGTTTCAATTTTAGAAATGTTATATGGATTTCAAAAAATTACTATATCAAATAATAATTCACATGTCAACATTTATATGTTCTGAAAGTTTTAGGCCTAAATTCAAAATGTTTGGCCTACAAGATTTTGATTAAGTTAAAAACAAAAGGTAAGAGCCAATTCGGATACCACCTTTGACTAATTTAATTAGTGCATCTTCTCTTTTTCCTTATTGATTTATTCATTAGTTTTGAATAATGTGCATCACAGCCTCGTTGTCTATTAATTGTGGCCAATGGGATTTTAAGTTCTATGATACTTCTTAAAAACCCATTGGAGTAGATAAGTAACATATTATTTTAAGAAGGGTTTGACTTGATCAACATCCTAGATCATGTCATGTATCATCCAAAACATATTCAAATGAGTGGCTAATTTTGGGAGGCTAAACATCGATCCCCCATTTGTATGTTTCATGAAAGCAACGCGTTATGATCTTGATAGCTGATTCCATTTCTGATTATTTATAATTGTAATATTCCTCCACTTGAGCTAGACAAATCTAGAATGGTTCATTGTGGATTCAGCATAAAGAATGATTAAAAGCAAAAGAGAGCTTAGAGATAACCTCGAATGAAAAATGAATTGCTTGATGGTTGTCCTCTTAAGATGGATAAAGTTTGATTTCCACAACATAATTAAATTAAGCTTTGCTACTTTGACATGGTGCTTTCTCAATTAATAAAGATACTTATTGTAAGTTATTACTCTAATTGAAGCTTGACCTTTAGCTTTGGAATCACAAGAAGCTTCAAGGAGAACCAATCATATCATCTTCACCGGTTGGTGATTATAAAAGAAGAAGAAGTGAATTAGACAAAGTTGATCTTCCATACAAGTAATAAGCACTTTCATTTGATTAAATATATATATATATATATATATATATATTGTACTTTTGTTTTTTAAATCTCTAATCTTATTATAACGGAATCTTGAACTCTTGCCTTTCTTTTCTAGGGAAATGAAATCAAGAAATATTAGGAATCGATGAGAAGAGAAACAACCCTATTTGAAAACTGACGTTTTTTAATAATTTTATTATGATATATTGGCCAACTTCTTATATTTGTACTATGATCTATATTTTGTTTCTTTATGAAGTGGGATTATTCATATATTGAATTTTTTTAACAATATGGGTGCACATATTTATACTTTCTGTCATGCAAAACATGTTGATAGAATGACTCATCATAATCAATCAGACTATATCATTATGCCCAAGATAGGCCATAAATGGGAAATCCATATATAACAAAAAAAAAAAAAAAAAAAAAAAGAGGAATAAGAAGGAAAAAAAAAGGACAGCAATCAATGAACTAAGTACTTTGTTCAAAAGCTGATCAAGATTGGACGATGTTTAGGCATCATACGAGCGTGCCTGGTTCACATTCTAAGCTTTATTACCGACATTTGTCCGGGAGAAATCCTTCTTCAAAAAGCTAAAAACCAAAACGAAACCAAAAGAACAAACAAAATAGCAACACCCAGCACACCAACCAAGTCAAGCTCCGTCTGCTTACTGATGTAGCATTTGGGCATCCCTGTAATACTTGCCGGGCTTCCATCGGGTCGGATTTCCGTAACCCCTCAGAAAGTGTCTCACAATAGCAACTCTCGTCACGTTTACAATAATAACTATGACAGTTGGGCAACCGCTTGCAACGGACAATCAGGCAACATTCTAAATCCAGATCTGAGGTATCGGCCAAACTCTCCAATGACTCGCAATTGTGAATCCGCAAACAATTTAGAGATTCCAAGCGGTCCAAACCTTCCACGCTTCTTAGCTTCGGACATTTTCCTACTCGGAGCTCCCTTAGCTTCCTTGATTTCGATAGGTCTGGCATCTTTTCGATCGAACTGCAATACGTGACCGCAAGGGAGGAAAGGGATCCCAATTCTTTGAGGCCGCGAATCTCGACTAATAGCTCGCATTCGAACAGATCCACCTCTTGCAGATTCTTCATACGTGACGGCTCAAGTACTTTTGCGAGGAACTCATCCTCAGGCTGCCATGTATATGTGAATTCTTCCATTTTCGACACAAACCGTTGGAGCCGTCTTGACAACGTGCAATTCTGCATGAGGAGTTTCTCCAACTCCGAATCACATATACCAAGGAATATCGGCATCCAATAAACATAGGAAACAGGAAGCGAGCATTGGGTTGACTTCCAACTTAACTTCCAACATACCCAACCAAAGTCACGTGGGAGTTGTGCTGTTTCTCGTAATACTAACTCTCTTAAACTAGACGGGAGCTGGAGGAGGAACCGCATGTTTGGGGAGGCCAATATTAGTTCTTCCGGCCAAGATTGGGGAGGAATGAATTCAGTGCGAAAAGCAAAGACATTCTTCAGCTCATGAAGTGGGGTCCACTTCGGATCCCGCAACCGTCTGCTGCCCCGTGCGGCTAGCTCAAGTTTATTATGGATATTAGAGACGAGATTCGCCATGGTGGGTAATCCATATATTTGGCTCCATGATAAGTCTGGCATTTTCAAACAGCACAGCTTCGCATCTCTTTTAGGATTCTCTTGAAAAAAATCTGATAATAACACGAGCCAGACTGCCCTTGGTAATTTTGTCAACCCTCCCTTCATTTCCCTCATCCTAAGGGTTGTCAGCTGCTTTAGATTGCTGAATGAATCAGGTAGGTAATGAATACCTGTTCCTATCAAATCCAACTCGATTAATGATTGTAATTTCCCAATTGAGTTCGGAAGTTTCTTTATCCTCCAACAATAACGTAATCTCAATATCTCCAAAGACACCAACGTAGATAGATGGGGTGTTCTCCTTAAGTCACGGCACCCTAAGAGATTTAGGACTTTTAGTTTCCTTGCCGCCTGCAAAACAATTTGATAAAAAAAAATTTGAGAAAAATGACCTACAAAAAAAGAAGGAAAAATTAACGATTTACGAATACAAAGAGTGGGACTCGTATCATACTTTGATCCAATCGATACTTTCTTCTGAAATTACGCACCATGAAAAGTCAAGAACGGCTAAATTATTCGGATGAAAGTTTTTTGCCTCAAGCAGGGGAGGGCAATGATGACAAGAAAGCCATCTTAAATCGGAAAGAAGATTGTTGAAGTCTCCAACAAAGGACACCTGCGCCCCTTGAAAGTACCTCAGCTTTTCTAACCCAGCAAATTCATCATGCTTTAAATAGTGATTTCATTAACTATTGCCGGTCCTGTAATATCCTCAATTCTATTTTCAGGATATCCAAGTGACAATGCTTTAATTTTCCAACTCCCCTGACAATGGAAACACAAAGAAGTCCACGTGTGAAAGTCAAAAGCAAACAATTTAATAGTGATTAATTTTTCTTTTTACAAGAATAATTTAGAATAGTTCACAAGAAAATAAGTTGACGTTGCCTTTTCATACCTTTTTCCGCTGCAAAATGCTTAGCGCGTCCTCAGGATTACGTACTCTACTAATCTCGCATGAATCATCAGGATTCTCTTTTCTAACGATTTCCCTCCCGAGGTCCCGCACTTGGTCATGCATCCAGAAAGTATTGTCATCCTTGATTTTTATCAAGGACATGAGAAAGAGGACTTCAAGGGTATTGTGTGGGCTGAATCCACAAGCATCCCACATAAAAGAAGGGTATGTCTTATCCTCATTCACAAAAAAACAAGCTATATCTAGAAATACTTGCTTTTGTACATCATCTAATCTTTCATAAGTTATCATCAATTTTCTTTGGACTTCATTGGGAGGGGCTTTTTCTAGCTTCTTCAAAGTATCTTCCCAGAATGCTTCGGACTTAGCGAAAGGAATGAACCTGTAACTTCAAGAGCTAAAGGAAGATTTCCCAAAGTATGGACAATTTTTTTGGAAAGGGAGATATAATGATTTGGAGGAGAGTCTCTCCTAAAGGCATGCCTACTAAAAAGCTTAAGAGCATGATCAAGTTCCATTTCACGTACTTCGTACGTCAAAATAATTGTAGGGCCTTCATTTGTTGCTTCTCCCTCAATGGTCAGGACACTTTGGTTTCTAGTAGTTATGATAATCCTACTACTAGAACCAAACCAATTGCAATTTGCTGCTAGATTTTTGAGTTGCTCTTTTTCATCCACGTCATCTAAAACAATGAGAACTTTTTTATTGCGAAATACTCTCTTAATCATGTTGATCCCAGAATCCACGTCATAAATCCAGCCAAGGGTAGAACGAGAATCTAGGAACTTGGATAGCAACTGTTTTTGCAAATATACCATACCATGGCGTTGTGACGACTCTCGGACATCCGAAAGGAAAAAGCAGTCTACGAAGTGAGAAGAGAGTTGGTTGAGATGACCTTGGCAAGTGTTGTTTTACCAATCCCGCCCATTCCGTGGATTCCGAGAAATTGTACGCTATCGAGATCCCACGTCCAACATTTTGATTATAGCTTTTACACGATCATCAACTCCAACTAGTTTTTCAGTCACAACCTTTTTATTTCCGATTTTCAGTTTATGCAATACAGTTTCAATTATAGATTTTATCGATCTCTGCTTGGCTGCAACAACATAACAACCATGTTAAAATATATTTATATTGCAAAACTACTCCTTAAGTGATTCAATTGCCCTTCACAATTTGCAAATATTATGCAAAATAATCTAGACAATAAAATAATCGGGATTTTTCCCAGTCTGTCTACGCTTCCCCAATTTTAGTGACCATCACCGTAGGTCACTGCCATCGCCACGCCACCATTGAAGTCGCTCACCTCCCTAGGCCATCACCGTCGCGTTCCAATGGTGTCGCCTGTCGCGCCTGATTGACCCACCCACCTTAGCCTTGCCTCTCACTTCAAGTCACATGGATCATGTGGCCTGCCACCACTAAGGACGCCTTGTGGGCCTTCGGCGGCGCCATAATTGAGGTCAACCAAGGTCGGCAATGCCAAATATGGTCTCGATGGCATCAGACTCGACATCTCGAGCCTGTATCCGACTTAACAGTGAATGAGAGAAAGAAAGGGCGGGGTCCAAATGGCTCAATGGCGGCTTGTTGACAGGCTGGCAAGGAAGAAGTGACAACTGAGGGAGAACTTCTGTGGTGGCTGGCCAGCGGCTTGGTGAAGTGCTGGGAGGACCGCCGCGACAGTGCCAATATTCACGAAAGAATACAGCTTTTCACCTTTTTAAGTAAACTTTTCGTTCTTATATTGATTATATATTAACTGGCCCCTGGACTCGCGCTACGCGAATGGCTATATAATTGTATACTTCTATATATATACTTTTAAATGCTTATGAAATCGAAAGTAAAAAAATATTGCACTGCCATATAAATGAGGATGAAAGAAATAAGAGAAAATGTACAAAATCATCTTAAATTTCGGGTAGAACACATTTATACCCAAACCTGCAACGCAATATTTCTTGTACTTTAATTTTGTTACAACCATTAATTCTGTATTAATTTTGTCATCAGCACGTGCAAGCAATGCACATGGTTTTCATGTGATTTAAATATATTTTTATCTCTATTTTTGAAAAAAAAAAATCTCTTTTATCCTTAATCATCGTGAAAAAGAAAATAAATTTAGAAAATGGGTGAAAAATGAAAAGGATGAGATACTAAATTTGAATAAACTATGTTTTCCCCAGCAATATCACAATCAAACTGAATAGGAAGGAAAAGGAAATCTACAAATGACAAATAGAAAAGTTCAATTCATTTACCTTTTATCTGCATTCCAGTTCCACCCAATTATTTGGCCCACCTCAATGAGAGCCTTTTTCCATGACTCTACTTCACTGCACGTCTTCCGGCGCTTTGAAAGAGCTTGTCCATACAATTTTGTTTTCAGCTTGACATCCGAAGGTTCCACATCCAAGAAGATGGGCATAATCTCTTTGTTCCCATTCGATTTTGAGGTGCACTCGACCATATGTGCAAGCTCTCGGAGGCACCAGTCACTTGAAGCATAATTTTTGGAAAATATGGGAATGTAGATCTTGGAGTTCTCAATTGCATGTAAAAGCTTACCAGTTTTTTCACCGATATGGAGGGATTCACTGTCCCTAAAGACGAGGATTCCAGCTTCAACCATGCTATGATAAAGAAAATCAGTAAATGTATGACGGGTATCTAATCCTCGAAAGCTTAGAAAAACCTCATATGAAGATTCGGATGATGCTTGCGAACTCATCCTTTCTCTGTTGTAGGATCTCTAGATGCCCTGGATATCAAATGCTTCCTTTCTCTCGGTGAAGTTTGCTTTGGGTGTGCTTGGATCTGAGCAAGGGTTGTCGGTATAAAAAGCTCTTTGGGTCTCTGGCGTGGGGAAAAGGGATTGGACTTCCAATGTCCCTTGAGTCGATATAATTAACACCTTGAAGTTTCCCTCTCTCTCTTTTTTTCTCTTTTTTTTTTTTTTAAGTTTTCTCTCTTTTGTGACCATTTTCCTCTCTGTATTTCTCTTTCTTGGCCGCGAAGAAAAGCTCCACTCTTTTCCTTTTCGATCTCTCTTTGACAATTATTATATGCAGAAAAATCTCTCTTCCCACTTGGCCGAGAATCCTCTACTTTTCGATGCCCAGATTTACTTGGTTTTCTTTTGGTCGTGAATTTCGGTCCATGAATGCTGAGATTGCTTCCCTCGTCCTTTTCGATGCCCAGATGGAAACTGCACGCCCTTATCCTTCTTTGATTCTCCTTTCCAATTTCGACGTGTGCGGCTGAACACGACCTTCCATCTTATGCGTTCAGACTGGAATGCTCTTGGGAAATGGGCGTTGGCCGATTTGCATTTCCGTTATTGTTCTTGAATGGCCGCGCTTCCTTTCCCTTCAGTAGGCCGAGCTTGATCAGCTTAGGCTCCGTTTCGCATGGCCTCAATTTTGGAAACTCAAGGGAATTCAGGACTCAATTTTTGCACATTGGACTATTCATGAGCCAATCCCAAAGAAACTAATAGCCAGATCCATGCTTTGTTTAATGCGAATGCTTTGTGCTCAAAATTTAAATGTCGTTGATATTTAAATGAGAAAAAATGCAGTAAAAATTGTGAATGGTCAAGATGATGTTTTTGTTTTAAGGGTCAAACTTTGTCAAATTTGATCTCAAATTTTCTTAAATGAATGAGAAAGACCTCAAGCGAAAACTTGTGTGTCAAATGGCATAAACTAATTCAATGATAGCATAGCCTATCTAACACTCACAACAGATGTAATACATCCACACATAAAATCTTACATATTCTCACCACTAAGAAAGCAAATGTAAGTTGTGGCAAAGTCTGGAGAATTACTATGAACATTGAGAGTTACTAACAATAATATTGATATCTAAATTTTGGTTATCTATTTAGGATTTAGTTGTATAGAAAACAATGGATTGATGAAACATAAGTTTGACATGCATAGCAAAGTAAATATTTAGGTAAACTAAATTGCCCCACTAGCTGGCGACATGAGGTGGCATCTTTCAATGCTTGGCCGTCTTGAGTATTCAACTGGGCATTTAGCTAAAGATGCGTTAAATTGACCTTCTTGGCGTGAGAGTAAATCCCAGCAGAAGACACATAGAGCCCTAAGAGATAACTAAGTTTTCTCTGATCTTTTATCTCAATATGTTGAATAAAAAAATCCCAGCAGATGCAATAAATTGACCTTCTTGGCGTGAGAGTAAATACCATAAGTGTAATCATAGTGATGATCATGTCATTAACATAGATTTCCAGCAAGTCAACACCATGATCAGACTTTCACAAAATGAGGTAAAAGTCTGGATAAAAAACCAAACTATTCCACAATAGCACCAAACCCTTGATTACTAGGCGAGCCTAATACTCATCAGTAGGATCATCAGAGTGAGTCTTCACTTGATAAACCCATTTACTAACCTTTGGTAATTTTTTTGAGTGGAAGATCAACCAAATCCTACACATGACTCCTTTCTAAAGCTTGAAATTCCTGAAACATTAGCTTTTGCCAATGAACCTTGTAATGGGCCTCTCGATAGGATGGAGGTTCATGAATAGTAGCAACATAACGATGATAATGAAGAAGACGTGCTGAAGGTAGTCTTGTCAGAGGGTTGCATTTAAGGTTCAAATTTAGAAGTCAAGCGTGCATTAGGAAGACCAGATTCTTTATGGAGAGCTAATGTGAGAAGTTAGCGTATATCAAGAAGAGACAAACCAAAGATACAGACGTAATCAACTTGGCTGACTCACTTGTTAGTCATCTGTAGTGCATACGTATACTAGGTGTAGTGGAAGCAAGCATTTTACTCAGGAAAAAAAAAGGAATATTCGTAGTCACATGGAGGCAGAATGCATATTGAAGAACCATAAAGAATTACTTATGAGAGACAGAAAAGGCAATAAATTGAATAGATATAGGCAACACTTTTCTCTTTTTTTTAACTTTTTAGGGTCTGAAATGAGTGTTTTGATTTAACGTCAAACATCTAGAATTTTTAAAACTAGGTGGGGGAAATTCAAAGCTAGCGTTTTAATTTGGTTTACAGCAAGAAGAATTGATTGTGAATAACTTTGGCTATCGAATGTGTGAAAATGAGCAAGCATGATTTTTGTCTTCTGCAGTGCAGCATCACTAGGAAAACAAAGAATAATTGAATAAAAAAATGGCACACGGTTTACAAAATTGTCAGGAACGTCTCATGCATTAGTCACGTCTAAAAGATATGCTAAAAAAAATAGAATGCAATTTACGACAATTAGATGCTAAAATTAAGACAAAATGGTGCGCATGCTTCCGATTACTGAGGTCGGTTAATGGCTTGGTTCCTCATCTATCTATCTATCTATTTATATATTTTGGCTTTATTGCTTTTTGACAAAAATAGTAACATTTGATAAGTAAGACGAAGCGAGAACTCCAACGTACTTCACATGACTAAATTGCATGTGAGAACCATTTGCCATGCATATATACTAGGCGTTGTGGAAGTAATTACTTTATTTTAATATACTATAATTTAGAGTCCACTGTATTTCCTACCGCTCCTGATGGGATCGTCGTCATCCATCCGATCCGAATACCTGTTTCCAAGTCAAACCTCGTCACACAATCAGCAAGGCCCTAAAAAAGAAACGAGAAGAAGAAAACATATGAAAAATTGAGGACCACTCAACGAGGGGATAAAGCTAAGTCTAAAGTCTTCCACCATCTTGCTCGCTTAGTTACGAAGAAAGGGATGAGGCAAAAGCCGATAAAACTTACTCGAAAGGAAAGCCGGAAAAGGAAAGGACCAGTGAGGAAAGCAAGTCGAAGTCTTCCACCATCTGCTTATTTAGTTCCATTGCGATGCGAGCGGTCGTTATTTATCATGAAAATATTGTATAAACTTAATTTGTAAGTGATGCGGCGGAAAAATCAATCACAATACAATAATTATGCCGAAGCTTGTGTTTTCATGGTGAAATTTAGTAATTGTTTCGAGAAATCTAGATGTCTGACTATACTACGTTAAGCTGGTATACACCAAACTTAACGATTTGTCTATTGACTCTAAATAGCTCGTATTAATCTGATAGCATATGTAGTAATGTTATTATTCTACAATTATACCTTTTCTAATTCAAAGTTACTTATTACATAGAAAACTTAGGATTGACTGCTGGTATAAAAGAGTTGCTAATCATACTAATTTTGTATAATTGCTTCATTGCTTTTCTAGATCAAACAAAAAAAAAAAATTGGATGAACCCGTAGCAGTGAATGTGCAACCTACAAAATTATGTGAACAGTTTGATATGTTATTCCAAATTTTAATTCATGACTTTCTTATCTTTAATCTTAAATAGAAATTTTAAAAGACAGTCGGGAGAGGAGGCGATGAATACTCATATTTAAATTAATTCTGATAGTTAATTGCCTGGGAAGCACACACCTCTCAAATCATGGTTATTAGATAATCTACTTCACAACGTGAGGCGAGGGAAAGCAACTCAAAGTCTTCCACCATCTTTGCTTGCTTCCTTGCATTTTCCTACTCTTTTCTCCCAACCAAAGAAAGAGATAGGGCAAAGTCGACAAAAGCTACTTAAAGGAAAAGGTCAAAAGGAAAAGACTGACGAGGGAAAGCAAGTTAAAGTCTTCCATCATCTTTGCTTTACTTGGCTGCATCGCCAGTTATCGTGATAATATTGTACAAACTTTATTTATGCAACAGAAAATCAATCTCACTATAATAATTGTGCTGAAACTTGTGTTTTACAGTGAGACTCAATATGGTTGCATAACTTCTTTTATGTGTTTAAAGAAATCTAGATGTTCAACAATGCCATGTAAATTCAATATACATCAAACTCTTCGATTTGTCTATTAACTCTAATATATTAATATCCATCTAATAAAATACACAATAATGTTATTGTTTCGTAGTTACAGTTTTTTTCTTTAAATTGAAAAAGTGAGCTAATACACGTCACTATCCATGAATGTGAACACGCAAATATGCAGTGCATGTAGTCTCTCATCAAAGTTTGAAAAGAGTTGAAATTGATATGTTGTTGCAACCTACCCTTTTCGTCCGGAGGGGAAAAGAATTAGATTTAGATGTATTGCCCAACTCGGGCCAATGACTCTTAATTAGACGTATGCTCTCTCAAATCCATCCCTCACGCAATGTTGGATTTCATTTTTTAGTTCTCAATAGTCTAAATATTTCTAGGGATCACCACTAGCCTAGGAAAAGAATTAGATTTAGATGTATTGCCCAACTCAGGCCAATGACTCTTAATTAGATGTAGGTTCTCTCAAACCCATCCCTCACGCAATGTTGGAGTTCATTTTTTAGTTCTAAATAGTCTAAATATTTCTAGGAATTGCCACTAGCCTATTGAAGTCGGCTAGAAATTAATGGAGACATGAGAATGTCGTCTCGATTCTTACCGCAACTAGATATGTTAGAGTTGGGAACTTGAATACGCTAATGTCTATTAGCACCCTTTCAGTATCTCTAACTTGGAAGATCGTTATTTGAGTGATCACACGATCTTAATTGCCAATTATAGTCCTAGAGGCATTAAAGTTGCTAAATGATCATGCAACTATTTTTGTAGGGTTCATTTTCATCCAAGTCTAAACTAATCTTAACTTATTTTCGGAAAGCGATAAACAACAAATTTATTGAAAGACAGTGCAGTAAGTAAACACTCAAGTATTGAAATGGCTTTTAAAGTATATACGGAAAAACAAAACCTGATACAAGTTGGGCAATAAATATACATAGCCTTATTATAAACCCTAGGACATGATTCCCATTGAGCTATAATCAAGTCATATTAAATTTGCTTCAAAAGGATACGCCACTAAGATTGGGCGAAGTGCATACTAATAAAGTGAAACCAAGCCACATCTAATGCTAAAACTTAAAAATTTAATGAAAACCTATTTCCAAGCATTTTCTGATATTTTTAAATTTTAATATTTTCGAATATCTTTAATTTGTTAAAATAAAATAATATTATTCTAATATTCTGGAAAGTGGGACGTGGGCCGGGTCCTTCTGTGTGTCTCGCCTCGGCTCTACGGGTCGGGGCCACATAAGACACGATTGAGCTTTTGTATCGAACCCATTTCCAAAGCAATTTAAGCCCACAATGAAATAACTAGAGCCAGCCCCAAACTCCTATAAATATATCAAGCCCGGACATACCAAAAGCATAACAAGATAAGCCCACGTAACTATCATCTCCACTGGCTTTTATCTTCACTGGTTCTTCAGTATTTCCCACACGTTCAGGATGGACAAAGTTCACGTATTACCCACAGAATACCAGCACTCCAACAACCATCCACGTTTATTGTATCTAGAGTTGATAATGATTTACTCTGTCATAAAAAATCCCCAGTTACCGGGCTGGTGCCGCCGCTGCTGTGTTAACGGTCACAGACTGCCGTTTGTCGACCTCCATCTCTCACTAACAATCCAACATATATAGCGGCGGGGGAACACAACATACAAACGGAACGAGGGGATACAATTGGAGGACGCAAGACAAACATCACAGAGGAATGACACCGAGCCATTCTTTTTCACTGGAAGACCATGACATGAAACACAAAGCACATAACAATGAGAAAGAAAATGCAGACGCTACGATGCTCTAGGCAACGATAAAAATATGGAGGCGATCCTCATGCTTAAAAATAAAAACCATTGAAAAGGTGCCTAGCAAGGAAAACGTATGGATCCGCAATTAAAGTAACCTACGGCTGAGGGCAGACTAACGCGGACTCCATTCGTGTATTTTATCGAACATATGGCGAGCGTGGGCTGAATAGAAGGTAATGAGCATACAGAAAGGGTCTTGCACTCAAGTTAACCCAAAACTAGGCGGGGCAGGGAGGACATCCAAACGCAGAAATAAACCGCTCAGCAACGAAGACCCCTACCCGGCCCGAAGATGGCGGATATGTGGCGAGCTCGGGTCGGGACGAGCTATAGCCGATCGCCTCTCGTTGTCTCCGAGCCGAGATTCTTGGGGTGAGGGAAGTTTAGACCGAAACGACGCTTACCGGAGATGTGGGTACCGGGAAAGCAAGGTCGGGACGACGAGGATAACGGTCGGGGGCGGGGGAGGGGGCGTCATATGGGACTCAGGTGTGGCTGAGCGACCGGAGAATTCCTTATCGCCCTCGGTCGCTCTCTCTCTCACGCCTTCTCTCTCTGAAGAATCCCCCTAAACCATTTCGACCGCCGAATCTCTTTCTTCACCTCCTCCCCTTTTAAGCTTGGCCGGCAGACGCGCATGGCTGCTGCGGCGCCAGCTGTGTTGCCGGTCTGGCCCCGACCCTAGGATCATGCCGGGCGGTCCTCTGCCTCGCCTGCTCCTCTGGCTTGTACCTTGCTTTCTTGTTTTTCTGCAGAGGGCGTCAGGGAAAGAGAGGGAGAGAAAAAGAAGGCTGGGCCACTGAAAGAAGGAAAGAATAAGGAAGTCGGGCCAGGCCCAAGCCGAAAGAAACGGATGAAGGGAAAAAAATCCCCGGTCTTGCCCTTTTTTTTTTTTTTTTTTTCTCTCTCTCTCTCTTTCTGTTTCTCTTTTTCTTTTCTTTTTATTGTTTTAATTTATCTTTTCTCTCATCATCATTTTTTTAAAACAAGTTCTACTACTATTAATGCAAATGTTCCCTAATGTCTATATGCTAGGTTATTTTAATGAAAACTGTTTTTGTTTAGAGGTTAAAAATTAATTTCTAATTTTCCATGCAATTAATGAATAATTAAATAGGTCGTCGAAAATTTAGGTGTCAACAAATATGAACCATGATAAAAAGAAAAAGAGGGCTTTAAAGATAATCTTGAATCAAGAATGAATTGCTTGATAGCTCTCCTTTTAAGTTTGGATAGCATGATTGATTTCTGCAACATAATTAAACTAAGCTTTACTACTTCCACATGGTGCTTTCTTATAGTTTTTATAACTTACTACTCTAATTGAAGCTTAGCTTCAGCTTTGAAATCACATGAAGCTTCATCGAGATCGAAGCATATCATCTTCACCGGTTGGTGATTATAAAAGAAGGTTAATTAAACAAAGTTAATCTTTTCTACAAGTGTAAACTTGTTGGGAAAGTAATGGCACTTTGACTTAATTATAAACAAATATCATCTTTAGTTAATTTGTTTTTAAATCTTTGATCTTAGCATACATAATGTAATAATTGCTGGGTCTAACTTGAACAAAAATTGTTCAACTTCAAAACAGTATTAAATTTGAAACTAAAACCGATGTTGAAAGACTCTCAAATTGAAAGATCCTCATTGACAAAAACAAAGTGCAAAAACTGATAAAAATTCAACAAAGTTTTGGCTTCCTCCTCCTCCTCTACTTCAATCTTTGTTATTTTGGCCTAATCCGCAGCACAAGAACATTAATTTCTCCCTTAGTTTGGCTCAACGTCCTCGCGCTGCTCCTCTCGTCTCTCGCCTAATCTTCAACATTTCTAAGATATTGCTTAATTAACTCTCTTCTCCATTGCTCACGTCTCCGTGAAACATTCCATAACAATCAAGTCCTCTTCTGAGGTGAGTTCCAAGGGCGAATTAAGTTTCTAGGACGAAGTCGACCTTCATGTGCCAAGCTTTTCAACGCTCTACTTTGCGTAAACCTCATCTTTAAAGTGCCTGGGCTTACATGCTACTAGTGGTATTAGAACCAAACCAAAAAATCGAATCGAATCGAACATAAATTTCGCACATTGTTTGTTCGGTTTGATTTTTTATTCTAATAATGATAAAAACCAAATTTATTTCAACCGGTTCGGATATTATTAGTTTGGTTCTATTGATCGAATCCATTTCAAATCGCTCTCATCTCTCTCATCTCTGAGAAGAGCACATTTTGATTGAACCGTGTGATGCAATTGAACTGTGCGACGCAGACGGAGTGGAAAGAGATAAAGCGAAGCAACCCAGAGGCTCTGGAGGAGAGACGCGGCCTTCGAGTGGGATGAGGGGGAGCTGATCGAGAGCACGTGCAGCTTCGACAGCTCCTCCGCTAAGTGGAAAGTTTCGTTCAAAGTGTTACCCCGTTAGTTCGAGCAGGGTAACGATATTGCCCTCGCATCTGTGCCGACCTTTCGTTCGATTAAATGCCGAGGAGAGGACCGCGTGCGAGGATGCTCGAAACTGGGTCAAAAGTTGCAGGGGGATTGCGCGGAACCGAAGCAAGACGAGCCCTTTCTTGGGTCCTCGTCACTTGACCTCGTGGAGGATCCCCTTCTTTTCATCCTCTTCCTTTGCATCCCTTTCTTTCTGGGTTTTCTCTCCGGACATTCCTATTCGATCTCGGCTCCCCCCCCCCTAAAGCAATGTCCACCCCAGCTCCGGGATCCTTGCTGTCTCCACTGGCGGGGACCGACACTACCGCCTCGCCACCGGCCACCCCCTCCGCCCCAACCCCTGCGGCACCAGCTGCGTCACAGCCAGCGACCCCATCTGCGCCACCCCTGACCACGCCCACTTCGCCATCGCCCACCACCCCAGCATCTCCACCGCTACCGGCTTCTTCCGGGTCCCCTCCACCCGCCTCCTCCGTGTCCCCGCTCCCACTGTCCTCCTCGGGCACGCCCTCCCCTACGGCTGCTTTATGCTTTATCCAAACCAACAATTAAGAAAACAAAATTGAAAATCGAAAATCCGAACCTAACCGAATTGGGATTTCAGTTAGGTTCCTATTTGGTTTGGGTCGCATTTAGTTCAGATCAGCCATTTACGATTGACACCCCTACTTGCTATCCATTTTTCATGAGAAATCCTTCTTAAAAAACAGAAAAAAAAGGACCTCAATAAGCCCAAGAATCGAGTCCTGTTCTGGCTTCCTCGCAAAACACAACATCAAAATTGCCGGCCTATTTGAGAGTTTGCAGATCCGTTGAACTTATAAAACTGTGTGTCGTCATGACATCAACAAAGCCTGAGATGTGTCACCTTATACGAGAATATGCCAAACTCAAATCACATGTCACCCAAAAACTCTACAACATTGTGATTCGAGACCACCTATAAAGATTCCAAATGGCTTAGGTCTTCCATGCTTCTTGGCTTTGGACAGTTCTTTACTCTGAGCTTCCTTGGCTTTCTCAAATTTGATAGGCCTGAAATCCTTTCTATGGAGCTGCATTCCAAGATCCATAGGGAGCAAAGTGATCCCAATTCTTCAAGGCCGCGAATCTCAACTAACATCTTGTAATTTACCAGTCTTAACCTCTTGCATATTCTTTATGCGTGACAGATCAACTGCTTTTGGGAGGAAATCACACTCATGCATCCTTCATGTTCTCAATCTTTCCATTTCCAGTTGAAACAGTGCATACAGTTTTTGAAACTTGCAAAGATGCAGACAGAGGTCCTCTAGCTCCGCATCAAATTTGCCAGAGAATTCCAACATCAAACAATTATACAAGTGGATGGTTGACAAGTTTTTCAAATTGGAAAAATCCAGTGATTGTGCGGGTGCCAGATTTACAAGTGTTAGATCTCTTAAACTAGACGAGAGCTAGGGGAGGAATTGCACGTTTTTATAGGACAACATTAGTGTTTCCAACTGAGTTAGGATACTGATGCTAGTGGGAAGATGAGTGAACCTCTCCAGCTAACATGGCATGCCATCGATAAACTCAAAAGGAGGACTTGGGGTCCATGTTAGATAAGTCAAACTTAGGGGAAGATCCGGCAACTGTTTAAGCTAAGGACATCTTAATAGATTAAGTGTTTGGAGCTTAGAGAGGTGACTCACGGTGGTGGGTAATCCAGATATACATGTGTCTGACAAATGTACAATCCTCAAAGAGGATAGTCACCTAATTTCTTCGAGGATTTTGCCGGTCGAGTTGTCACATCAATCGGCGATTAACAGCTCAACCTTCTCCACTCTACCAATGGCACATGGTAATTTTGTTATCCCACTCATGCGGTACATCCTAAGTACTTTTAGTTGTTTTAGATTGCCGTTGAATCGGTAGCTTTCCAATTAATATATTTTGTTCCATTATGTAATGGGGTCATAGAATGAGTTTTCATATTATATGTGGACACATATATAAACTTTTTCTGAATAAAGGTTATGGACATGCCGTAAATAGGTTATCGTAATTAGTCAAAATCTCTCAATAATGAAAGCCGAGTCTGCTGACTCCAAGAACGAAGTAAAGATATACTTCTTCACTTGACATGGTCATGAACTTCATTTTGCTGAACCTGTTTCCGCATTTGTTGCATTCATTGATCTTTCGTCATGATGCTGTTCGCAAGATGAGTTGTAGAGAGGCAGAGCAATAAAGCTGACCGGCTGGTTCGACATAAGCTTGGTGCCTTCAAAAATTTTCTTTTTCTATCTTCACAATATAGATGGTTGGACATTTCTTTAGAGAGGGAGAGAACTGCAGGAAGGCTGATCTCAAGACCTTTGAGTGACTGATTGCATCTATATCCATTTTGATTGATTTGAGTTCAGAACGAAGGCAAATGTCCATTTTCAGATCAATCGCACTTGTTGAAAAGTCTGGATCTGCTGCATGTGGACTAAAGATAAGGCCATCAATTTCTATCGGTTTGATTTGTTCAGTCTCTATTGACAGCTTATAGAAATTTTCAATATGCCCATCCACATTTTTGTTTGATTATACGCTGCTTAATGATTAGGTCAAGCACAATGTCCCTTTTGATAATCAGAATCTATTAATAAGAACTAATCCATTTACAAGGCAGGACTCAAAAGAATATGTATGTTGTTGTAATATATACAACAAAACTTGACAATGCACTCGAAGCCAACCTAAGACCAGGACACGAGACAGGAGGTATAGATCGAGCTTTAGTTGTTCCGGCTGGATTTGGGCCTCTTCACTACCAGCATAAGACACGTTACATTCTGGGCGCAGTGATAGCTAACGCTTCCCAGGAAGGCCCTATGACATTTCACAAATCACAACTGAGTATAGAT
The DNA here is from genome assembly GCA_014182735.1 of Corymbia maculata. Taxonomy (NCBI): domain Eukaryota; kingdom Viridiplantae; phylum Streptophyta; class Magnoliopsida; order Myrtales; family Myrtaceae; genus Corymbia; species Corymbia maculata. The sequence continues at coordinate 19,961,029 of CM024683.1, read as the reverse complement.
ACAAATGCCACAATATGCCCATGAAAAACAAAGGAAGAATATACAATTAGGACAACTTTTTACTTCCCCTTCATTCTACTAATTCGAATAAATCATTGAATAGTCAATCAAACGCTTCGACAGAATTCTCCATTGCCCACGTGTAGGTAACGACACCCTATCATCAACTAGGCCGATTTTAATTTAATTTAATTCAATTCAATTTTGTTAGAAAAAAATATAAATACGTTAGAGAGGGATTTTGAGCTCACCAGTTTAGGAAATCCATCAATGCCTTTATCAACATACCACAATTGTTCACATGGCCTGTTTTTTCAAACAATAGTGATCTCACTTTCAATTTGATCTAATTCTCGAAAGTTGACATGGTAGGTTATAGATTTTTTGGTGTGGAAACTTTCCACCATAGAGCCCGATTACCATACTTTCAAGGTTAGTGTTATCTTGAGCTTAGGCTATGTAGTACATGTCTTCCCTCTCAAATGATCAATTATTAGAGATGATATTAGGAGTTTTGAGTAATTAATCAAAATGAGTATATGTAAATACCTCTTAATAAGTAGCCGTGGCTTCCCATGACTAGAACATCAGGCACCAACTTCTGTGCCACGCGGCAAATCATGTCCCTTGCATCCCCATTCTCCACTCTCGTCTCCATTATGATCTATCCTCCAACAATAGCAATCACATTCGTGTCACTCAATCCCATTAATCCTTAAGACAATTTCACTTATCAAAACTTACAAATTTATGCCTCAATAAGAACTTACCTCGCCAAAATCATTGCAGATCTTCTTAGCCTTGGCCATAACGCAGTCGGCCATCTCATTGTTGTACCTCTCCATGGTGGCCACTATGTCTGAAGAAAACAAGTACCCTGAAAAACCAATAACAAAGAAAATAGTATTTTTGAAAACCGCTCTATTGTTTCAAGAGATGATCTCCATAGCAAAAGAAGAAGGTCCATCTCGACCTCTGTTTTCTACCTGTACCGTCGAGGGCTGTGTAGGCAAAACGGAGGGGCTTTGCGTAGAGGAGGACGAGGGTGTCCTTGGAGTTCTCGGAGACGACGTTCTTGAGACACTACGACAAGGCGTACATGCTCTCCTCGCTCTCGTCCACCGCCACCAGTATCTTCCTCTCTTTCGCCACCGTCTCCGCCATCCCCCTCTCAACAAAGACAAGACAAAGACAGACCAAGAAAACAAAAAGATGTTTTGTCCTCTTTTTTGTACAAACAGAATGAAGAGTACGATGGCTTGTTGGATTCAAGGTAAGATGTGGTGAAGTGGGTGATTTATAGGAGAGAGAGAGATGTTGTTTTTGTTGTGTTGGTGAGAATCAGAATCTATTAGCCTTGTGTTCTTGAGAGCGGATCGAGTTTGATGGTTTTCATTTCTGAAGACACTGGGCTCTTCTGTTTCGTTTTGAAGACCGAACAAGAAAAGAATCATAATTCAGAAGCTGACTTGGTTTTCGTTTTCCCTTTGTTTTTTCTTCTCTTTTGCTTGGAAATTTGTTGGATAAGCACCCGCTGACGTGTCTTGAGGACGTTGACCCTTTGTGTGGGTCGACGGGGTGACATCAGAATTTGGATTTATTGAATTGATCTAGATTGTCTTTTCTTTTAATCAATCGCAATCCATTCAAATTGGATTGCATTATGATTTGCTCCAGTTGATTTCGAATTTGGTAGTGGACTTGTGGAGAAAATTATTTAAAAAGTCAGAAATCTTTCAATTTTAGCAACTAAATCTTACGACTTTTCACTTTCAGTGAATTCAATCAATTCAGCCAATTTTCATCGGAATATGTTGACATGAAGCGCTTGCTTAGAGCAATCCTGAGCAAGCCTTGTGGGTGACAATTAGCACATCTCAAAAGTTTTATTGAAATCAAGTCGTAAGTAAGGTCAAGTTTTATCCGGGATATCAAGAAAAGTGCTGAGTTGAGCTTTGGTTTGTGGGGCAACTCACGCCTCAAGTACGAGCCATGTTTCAAATTTAGAAATGTTATATGGATTTCAAAAAATTACTATATCAAATAATAATTCACATGTCAACATTTATATGTTCCGAAAGTTTTAGGCCTAAATTCAAAATGTTTGGCCCGCAAGATTTTGATTAAGTTAAAAACAAAAGGTAAGAGCCAATTTAGATACCATCTTTGACTAGTTTAATTAGTGCATCTTCTCTTTTTTCCTTATTGATTTATTCATTAGTTTTGAATAATGTGCATCATAGCCTCGTTGTCGATTAATTGCAAGGCCAATGGGATTTTTTAAGTTCTATGATACTTCTTAAAAACCCATTGGAGTAGATAAGTAACATATTATTTTAAGAAGGGTTTGACTTGATCTACATCCTAGATCATGTCATGTATCATCCAAAACATATTCAAATGAGTGGCTAATTTTGGGACGCTAAACATCGATCCCCCATTTGTATGTTTCATGAAAGCAATGCGTTATGATCTTGATAGCTGATTCCATTTCTGATTATTTATAATTGTAATATTCCTCCACTTGAGCTAGACAAATCTAGAATGGTTCATTGTGAATTCAGCATAAAGAATGATTAAAAGCAAAAGAGAGCTTAGAGATAACCTCGAATTAAAAATGAATTGCTTGATGGCTATCCTCTTAAGATGGATAAAGTTTGATTTCCACAACATAATTAAATTAAGCTTTGCTACTTTGACATGGTGCTTTCTCAATTAATAAAGATACTTATTGTAAGTTATTACTCTAATTGAAGCTTGACCTTTAGCTTTGGAATCACAAGAAGCTTCAAGGAGAACCAAGCATATCATCTTCACCGGTTGGTGATTATAAAAAAAAAAGAAGTGAATTAGACAAAGTTGATCTTCCATACAAGTAATAAGCACTTTCATTTGATTATATATATATATATATATATATATATATATATATATATATATATATTGTGTGTGTGTGTGTGTGTGTGTATGTGTGTGTGTGCGCTACTTTTGTTTTTTAAATCTCTAATCTTAGTATAACGGAATCTTGAACTCTTGCCTTTCTTTTCTAGGGAAATGAAATCAAGAAATATTAGGAATCGATGAGAAGAGAAACAACCCTATTTGAAAACTGACATTTTTTAATAATTTTATTATGATATATTGGCCAACTTCTTATATTTGTACTATGATCTATATTTTGTTTCTTTATGAAGTGGGATTATTCATATATTGAATTTTTTTAACAATATGGGTGCACATATTTATACTTTCTGTCATGCAAAACATGTTGATAGAATGACTCATCATAATCAATCAGACTATATCATTATGCCCAAGATAGGCCATAAATGGGAAATCCATATATAACAAAAAAAAAAAGGAATAAGAAGGAAAAAAAAGGAAAGCAATCAATGAACTAAGTACTTCGTTCAAAAGCTTATCAAGATTGGACAATGTTTAGGCATCATACGAGCGTGCCTGGTTCACATTCTAAGCTTTATCACCGACATTTGTCCGGAAGAAATCCTACTTCAAAAAGCTAAAAAACAAAAAGAAACCAAAAGAGCAAGCAAAATGGCAACACCCAGCACAACAACCAAGTCAAGCTCCGTATGCTTTACCGGTGCAGCATTTGGGCGTCCTTTTAATACTTGCCGGGCTTCCATCGGGTTGGATTTCGGTAACCCCTCAGAAAGCGTCTCACAGTAGCAACCCTCGTCACATTTACAATAATAACTATGACAGTTGGGCAACCGCTTGCAACGGACAATCAGGCAACATTCTAAATCCAGATGTGAGGTATCGGCCAAACTCTCCAATGACTCGCAATCGTGAATCCACAAACAATTTAGAGATTCCAAGCGGTCCAAACCTTCCACGCTTCTTAGCTTCGGACATTTTCCCACTCGGAGCTCCCTTAGCTTCCTTGATTTCGATAGGTCTGGCATCTTTTCGATTGAACTGCAATACGTGACCGCAAGGGAGGAAAGGGATCCCAATTCTTCGAGGCCGCGAATCTCGACTAATAGCTTGCATTCGAACAGATCTACCTCTTGCAGATTCTTCATACGTGACGGCTCAAGTACTTTTGCGAGGAACTCATCCTCAGGCTGCCATGTATATGTGAATTCTTCCATTTTCGACGCAAACCGTTGGAGCCGTCTTGAAAACGTGCAATCCTGCATGAGGAGTTTCTCCAACTCCGAATCACATATACCAAGGAATATCGGCATCCAATAAACGTAGTAAAAAGAAGGTGGCGAATTGAGAAAAGAAGCTCTGCAACCAACGTGACGTGCGGCTTGTGCTATTTCTCGTAATACTAACTCTCTTGTGCTAGACGGGAGATGGGGGAGGAACCGCATGTTTGGGGAGGCCAATATTTGTTCTTCCAACTGAGATCCGGGAGGAATGCCTTCAATGTTAAAAGCAATGACATTCTCTAGCTCGTGAAGGGGGTTCCACTTCAGATCCCGCAACCGTCTGCCACATCGTGGGGCCAGCTCAAGTTTATGGATATTAGAGATGAGATTCGCCACAGTGGGTAATCCGTATATTTGGCTCCATGACAAGTCTGGCATTTTCAAACAGCTCAGCTTCGTATCCATTCCAGGAATCTCATCTAAAAGATGTGACAAGAACACAAGCCAGACCGCACTAGGTAATTTTGTCAACCCTCCCTTCATTTCCCTCATCCTAAGGGTTGTCAGTTGCTTTAGATTGCTGAATGAATCAGGTAGGTGATCAATACCTGTTCCTCTCAAATCCAACTCAATTAATGATTGCAATTTCCCAATTGAGTTTGGAAGTTTCTTTATACTCCTACAATACCGTAATCTCAAAATCTCCAAAGACACCAACGTAGATAGATCGGGTGTTCTCCTTAAGTTATTGCACTCGGTGATATCTAGCACTTTTAGTTTCCTTGTCACCTGCAAAACAATTTGATAAAATATTTATTGATAAACGGCCGACAAAAGAAAATGGAAAGAAACAATTTAAGAATCCAAGGACCGGGACTCATGTCGTACTTCTTCGATCCCATCAATACATTCCAAAATATCACAATCATGTATCTTCAAGATCTCCAAAGACACCAACATAGATAAATCAGGTGTTCTCCTTAAGTTATAGCAGTGGCTGAGATCTAGGACTTTTAGTTTTGTTGCCGCCTGCAAAACAATTTGATAAAATATTTTTTCAAAAACAATCTACAAAGAGAAAACAAGGAAAATAAATGATTTAAGAATACAAGGAGTAGTACTTGTATCGTACTTTGAGCCACTCGATACTTTTTTCCGAAATTTTGCTCTGTGAAAGGTTAAGAACGGCTAAATTAGCCGGAAGAAAGTTTTTTGCCTCAAGCATGGAAAGGCATCTATGACAAGAAAGCCATCTTAAATCGGAAAGAAGATTGTCGAAGTCTCCAACGAAGGACACCTGCTCCCCTCGAAAGTATCTCAGGTTTTCTAAACCAGCAAATTCATCATGCTTTAAAATAGTGTTTTCATCAAATATTGCCTGTCCTGTAATCCCATGAATTCTGTCTTCAAGAGATCCAAGTGACAGTGCTTTAATTTTCCTACTCCCCTGACAATGGAAACACAAAGAAGTCCACATGTGAAAGTCAAAAGCAAACAATTTATTAGTGATTAATTTTTCTTTGTACAAGAATTAGAACAATTCACAAGAAAATAAATTGTCCCCTTTTCTTACCTTTTTCCGCTGCAAAATGCTTAGCGCTTCCTTAGGATTATGTATTCTGCTACGCTCACACGGATCATCGATATTCTCTTTTTCAACGATTTCCCTTCCGAGGTCCCGTACATGGTCATGCATCCAGAAAGTATTGTCATCCTTAATTTTTATCAAGGACATGAGAAAGAGGACTTCAATGGACTCATGTGGGTAGTATTCACAAGCATCCCACATGTAGGAAGGGTATGTTTTATCCTCATTAACAAAAAAACAAGCTATATCTAGAAATACTTTCTTTTGTACATCATCTAACCTTTCATAAGTTACCATCAATTTTCTTTGGACTTCCTTGGGAGGAGCTTTTTTAAGCTTCTTCAATGTGTCTTCCCATAATTCTTCGGATTTACCATTAAGGGATGAACCTATAATCTCAAGAGCTAAAGGAAGATTTCCCAAAGTACGGACAATTTTTTCGGAAAGAGAGATATAACGATCTAGTGGAGAGTCTCTTCTAAAGGCATGCCTACTGAAAAGCTTAAGAGCATGATCAAATTCCATTTCACATACTTCGTAAGTCGATGTATTTGCGGAGCCTTCACCTATTGCTTCTCCTCGAATGGTTAGGACACTTTGGTCCTTAGTAGTTATGATAATCCTACTACCGGAACCAAACCAATTACCTTTTCCTGCTAGATTTTCGAGTTGCTCTTTTTCATCCACATTGTCAAGAACAATGAGAACTTTCTTATCACAAAGCACTCTCTTAATCACATTGATTCCATCATCCACGTCATGAATTTTGTCGATAAAACAAGAATCAGGAAACTTAGATAGCAATTGTTTTTGCAAATGTACCAGACCATGGCGTCGTGACGATTCTCCAACATCCGAAAGGAAATTGCATCCGTAAAAGCTAGAAGACAGTTGATTGAAGATGACCTTGGCAAGTGTTGTTTTGCCAATCCCGCCCATTCCATGGATTCCGAGGAATTGTACACTGTCTGATTCCACGTGCAACATTTTGATTATAGCTTCTACACGATCATCGACTCCAACTAGATCTTCCGTCACATTTTTCTTAAATCCGATGTTCAGCTTTGTCAACACAGTTGGAATTATAGATCGTATCAGATTTGCTTGGCTGCCAAAATGCAACAATTGGGTTAGGGGTAAATATTATATTTACAATATGCAAAAAAAAAAAAAACGAAAAATAATATAAAAGCCAAAACAATTCGAATTTTTCCCATTCTATCCCCGTTCCCCAGCTTCAGTCACCACATCGTTGGCCCTTGCCACCGCCACGCCACGGTTGACATCACTCACCTCCTCGGGCGGTCACTGTCACGTTCCAATGCCGTTGCCCGTTGCGCCATATCGACCCGCCCATCTCGGCCTTGCCTCAATTCTCCACATCACGTGGGTCGTGGCTTTGCGACTGCCAAGGATGGCTTCACCCCTTTGGGCAACACCAGATAAGGGGTTACCCATGGTCGGCGACTCCGGATATGGGCAAGCCCGGATCCTACTTGTCACAATGATTCAAAGAGAGAATTGGTGGGGGCCGGATGGCTCAGTGGCGACTTCGGGCGGCTTGATGCCGGCCAGCAACGAAGAAGTGGCAGGAATTGTTGGTCAAGCTGCTGCAGAGGCTGGTCGGTGGCTTGGTAGAACTGCTCAGAGATCTATTACTGTTTGTGTCTACTATGTTGCGGACTAAGTGTGAGAGGAGAAACAAAATTAGGATGAGTAGGGTGCACTACCACCGCAATAGCACCATCGCTGCAATAGAACCGATATCGGTCACTGTGGCCGACAGCACCACCACAATTTACACTAGATAGGATCGGGGAGATGAATAAACTATATTTTCACCAACAATACCGCAATTAAACTGACTAGGGAAGAAAAGGAAATCAACGGATGACAAGTTGAAAAGTTCAAGACATTTACCTTTCATCTGTCTTCCAGTTCCATCCCTTTCTCTTGGCCACATCAATGAGAGCCTTTTTCCATGATTCAACTTCCGTGCAAAACTTTTTCTGATGCTTTGAAAGGGCTTTGCTGTATGAGTTTGTTTTGAGCTTGACATCATCAGGCTCCACGTCCAAGAAAATAGGCAAAATCTCTTTATTCTCATTCAATTTGGAGGTGCACTCAACCATGTACGCAAGCTCTCGGAGGCACCAGGGACTCGATGCATAATTCTTGGAGAATATGGGAATGTAGATCTTGGAGTTTTGGATTGCTCGTAGAAGTTCGTCGCCGATTCTTTGACCGACGTGGAGGGATTCACTATCCCTAAAGACGAGAATCCCGGCGTCCACCATGCCATGGTAAAGAAAATCAGTGAATTCATAACAGGTATCCAGTCCTCGAAAACTTAGAAAAACCTCGTAGGAAGGCCCAGTTGATGCCGGTGAATTTGTCCCTTTTGTCAGCACTTCGCGCTTGTTCGAGGTCCGGGTGAGACGGATGCAGAGGTATATGAGGAGAGCGATGAAGAGCGCGGAGAGGCTGAGGATCCCGATGAGGAAGTAGAGCTTGAGGCTGGGGAAGGGAGTCTCAGAGGTGAGCTCGTGAGGGAGAGAGCGGTCGAGAGGTCGGTGTTCGTCGGAAACCGCCATGCTTCCAGCGGAGCGAAAAGCGAGTGAGTTGAAGAGGCTAATGGAGTACGTGAATGCGTGAGAATTCAAGAATGAGAACTCTGCGCTGAGAGAGATAGAGTGCGCTGAGGCCTTAATATATTGCAAAAAGGTGGAGCGATGGGGTTCAGAATGCATTGCACACCACCCGAAAGAAAAGGACCAATTATTCCAGAAGTGGGCCCGCTTGATTATTACACGTGTCAGCATCTAAGCATGCCTCGATCCGGGCCTTAATCGCCCGATGGCCCACTCTAATCCCTCCTGCTCCGAATGGAGTCATCCTCAGCCGTCCGATCCGAATACCTGCTTCCAAGTCAAACCACGTCACACAATCAGCGGGGCCCAGAAAAGGAAAACGAGAAGGGACCAGGCACATGAAGTGAGGGCGTCACATCATTGGGGACCCCACGACGACGAGGGAAAGCAAGTCAAAAAGTCTTCCCCCATCTTTCGCGGTTCGCAAGTGATGCTACGGAGAAAATCAATAATGATTTAATAATTATAGAACATTTGTGTTCAACCATGGGATTTAGCGTGAGGTCCGCACGGTTAGGTGTTTTAAGAAAATCTAGATGTCCGACAATATTATATAAACTCAGTATATATCGAGCTCTTCAATTTGTTTATTAATTCTAAATAACTCATATTTATCAAATAGCATACATGGTAATGTTATTGTTTTATAATTATACTTTTTTTTTTCTTTAAATTGAAATGAATGAGCCTATTCAGGTAATAGTACATGAATGTGAACACACGGATATGGTATATATGTAATTTTAACACTAGTCTCTTGTCAAGGGTTTGAAGAGAGTTGAAGTTGATGTGGAAGGTTGCTTTGAATATATATCAACATAGCCAAGATTGGCCACATAATAATAAGGTTTATCAAATTTTCATCCTTATCCGAATTCACAAAATCCATCTTCTCCCCTAGATGCTATGCTTATCATGAGTTTTGTAAGATTTACATTAGGTCCATCATTTTTATGGGTCTAGATTCTTCTCAAAACATAATTAGATTCTTAGTTTCAAAATTAGAGGATATAAAGTGAAAGCATAATTAGATTCCTAGCTTGTCTGGTATTTCTGGCAATGACAATTAGATGTAGAGCGATTCTTGTCTATAAAATGGGCGAATATTCTTTGCAAAATGGGTTCCCTTTGAAGAGAGTAACTCTTGATAATCGTGACTTTTGCAAAGTCCCCAATCCTTATTACCTTTGCGTGCCATTTTCTTTGTATAAATGGGTTTTCCCACTTTAATCCTAACTGGAACAAAAGTCGGTCAACTTCGGAACAATGCTGAACATGATTTCTTTTTCAGCTTTTTCCAGATGCAAGGTGCCCTGGGCTTTAAAATCAAATGATGGAGAAAATTGGTTGCAAGGAGTAAAATTCTTGGAAATTAATGTGCAGAGGAAAAGCGAACTATGAGGAGATTAATCGAGAAATTGCATCTTTCACTCTCCGTCGCTTCCTCACGCGTGCCCCAACAGCTCTCTCTGTCTCCTCCTATCTTTTCTTTTTACCTCCTTCACGAGAATTGGCCTCCGCTGTTCTTCTTTTTCTCTTCTTTTGCCGACCACCTCTCTCTGTGTTTCTCTTTCTTGGCCGCGAAGGAAAAGCTCCATCCTTTTCCTTTTCCTTTTCGAGCTCTCTTTGGCAATGATTAAAAAATCGCTGCCCCACTCGGCCGAGAATCCTCTGCTTTTCCGTGCCCAGACTTTCTGCTATTCTTTTTGGCCATGAATGCCAAGGCTGCTCCCTCGTCAAGATGGAAACTACACGCCCCTTTCCTTTCTCCTTTGCCTTTTCTTTCATTTCGATGCGTGCAGCAGCTGAACAAGGCCTTCCATCTTACATGTTTAGATTGGAATTGGCTTCGAAAATGGGTGTTGACTGATTGGAATTTCCCTTGTTCCCCTTGAATGGCCGCGCTTCCTTTTCCCTTTATTCGGCCGAGTTTGATTATAGCTTTGGGCTGGAGTCGCTGGACTAAGGTGACTTGGGCCCGAAACCTCAAGTGAGTTTAGGACTCGTTTTTGCATATGGAGCCATCTATCGAGCCACTCCCAGAGAAACTCATATTTGAATTTATGCTTTGCTTGATGTCAATGCTTTATGCCCAAAAATTAAATGCCCCTGATATCTAAATGCCTAGAAATGTAGTGAGAATTATGAATGCAAGACAGTACAAGACCGACATTTTTGTTTAGGGGTCAAACTCAATCGAATTCAATCTCCAGTTTTCTTATTAAAATGAATGGGAAATCCTCTAACGGAAATTTAGATGTCAACTAACACTAATTAGTTTAACAATGATATAGCATATTTAACACTCACACCAATGTATTATGTCCACGACATAAAATCTTACATACTCTCGCTGATAATGAAACAAACATGAGTTGATGTATATAGCAAAGTCAAGAAAAATTACTATGAGCACCAAGACTTATTAACGTTAGATAGACAGAAAATTACTTTTTATTATTCCATAATTATTTTTTGCATAGAAAAATAACTGGTTACTAATGGGTAGATTCATTTTTGGTATAAAAGGAGTTATTAATCATACTAATTTTATACAATTACTTTATTGCTTTCTATACCAAAAATAAGTTGGATGAAAGCATAGAATTGTATGAACCAATATACTGTTCCTCCAGGTAGCTTTAATTCTTGAAAATTAAAGTGCAAAGGAAAAGTGAACTCTGAGGAAATTACACGGAAAACTGCGTCTTTTGCTTTCCAGTCCTTCTTTTCGCGTACTCTTCTCTCTTTTGTTGAACGAAACCACCTCCCCTCTCTCTCTCTCTCTCTCTCTACCGTGAAGAAAAAGCTCATTCTTATTCTTATTCTTATTCTTATTCTTTTTCCTTTTCCTTTTCCTTTTCCTTTTCCTTTTCCTTTTCGAGCTCTCTTTGGTAATTATTAAATTCTGAAAAATCGCTGCTCCACTTGGCCGAGAATCCCCTGCTTTTCTATGCCCAGATTTTCTTGTATTATTCTGGCCGTGAATTCCGGTCCTGAATGCCGAGATTGCTCCCTTTGTCAAGATGGAAACTACACGCCCCTTTCCTCCTTTGATTCTCCTTTGCCTTTTCTTCCAAAACCTTCCATCTTATGTGATCAGACTGGAATGCGCCTCGAAAATGGGTGTGGGCTGGTTTGGATTTCCGTTATTGTTCTTGAACGGCTGCGCTTCTTTTCCCTTCATTAGGCCAAGTTCGATTAGCTTAGGGTTGGCCTCGCGTGGCCTCGATTTTGGATCCTCAAGGGAGTTCCGGACTCAGTTTTTGCATATTGGACTATCCATTGAGCCAATCCCAAAGAAACTCATAATTGGATATATGCTTTGTTCGACGAATACTTTATACCCAAAATTTAAATGTCCATGAAACTTAAATGCGAAGAAATGCAAGAAAAATTGCAAACGCAAGACCATCAAGATTGATATTTTTGTTTTAGAGTCCAAACTTTGTCGAATTCAATCTCAAATTTTCTTAAATGAATGAGAAAGAGCTCCGGCAAACACTTGTGTCAAAAGGCACAAAGTAATTCAATAATAGCATAGCCTATGTAACTAACACTTACAAGAGATAATATGTCCATGACATAAAATCTTATGTATTCTCACCACTAAGATTACAAACATAAATTGACGTGTATAGCAAAGTCTAGAGAATTAGAATTAGCATTGAGAGCTACTAACAATAATGTTGATCCTTAAATTTGGGCTATCTTTTATGGTTTAATTGCATAGAAAATTATAGATTAATTTTTAACCCTAAACAAAAATAATTTTCATTAAATATCATAGCATATAGTTGTTAGGAGCATTTGCATTAATATTTATAGAATTTGTTAAAATAATATTTAAAAAGGAAAAAAAGTAACTAATTAATTAAAAAAAACGAGGGCTCTTCTTTTCTCTTCTTCGTCTGGGCCCAGCCCATGCTCTTTCTTTTCCTTTTTTTTTCTTTCCCGCCTGGGCAGGCCCAGCCCGTCTCCTCTCTTCCTTCTGGCCCGGCCTGCCTCTTCCTTCCTCCTTCTTCCTTCCTCCATGCTCGCGACAGGAACGCGGCGGAGGACGAGGTACAGGGAGCAGGACATGCCGCTGATTTCTCTCGAGTTTGGGTGTGAGTTCGAGCTCTGAATAGGTCCCTATACGTTCTCCAGCTCGCTGTCCACTACATGTTCGAACAAAGGCCTGAAGAAAGTCCCGTCCAATTTAGTCTCGGATTCTGACTTGTTCAGTGCAAGACTGTTCTTGATTATTGAGTGCGTTTTCAGTCAAAAATTTCGTTTCCATCGAGTCCGAATCTCCTAAAAACTTTCAGTTGCCTTTACCTGGTTCCTTGGTACTGTCCTTGTGAATATTCTTGGAGCTGTGACTGTAATGTTCGGAGGGGTCGGTCTGGCGACAAGCAGGTGGTGAATGACGGTCGGTCTGGCAACAAGCTCGAGATGACTTTCCATAAGAGGCGCTTTCTTCTGTTTCTCGCAAGTTTTAACACTAAAAATTCACACACTCATGTTCTGGGGAGTGGGGACCATCAAGAGAACTAAGGAAGAAGGGAAGTTCTCCATGTTTTGGAACAGGGGATCCCGACTGACCGAGCAATTGCAGCCAGCAACGCCTCATCCACATGGTAAAGCCCGTTTTCCCCCGTTCGCCCGTCTTGTTCGAACTGTCGGAGCCAAGGTTTTTGGCCCGTCATGAGCCTGTGTCTCTAGTGCCCGTCGTGGGTCCCCTCAGTGGACGCCCGCCGGGTGTTCGCTAAAATGTCCCGGCCAAATCCGTCTTCTTCGGTCATGATAGGCGATGACGGTACGAGGTTGGTGGTGGCGCTCACCGATAGCGTTGGTGGTAGGCATTGTTGGTCGGGGGACGGGTCGTTCTGGCGAAATACCGAGAAAGGAAGTCCTCGCCGCGGCCCGGGTGAAGTCCAAGGAAGAAGACGCCGTAGGAAGAGGAAGGCGACGAAAGAAACAAAAGAAAATAAAATAAAGCCGGAAACTACTTGCTTGAATCAATATGCACTGAAATGATTGGATGGTGAATGATAAAATGATGATGTGGCATGCTTGGGAGTTTAGTTCGATTGAGTTAGTTGGCGCTGTTGGGTACTAAAAGTTCATCTTTTTGTATCAATTTTCGATGTTTATTCAATATTAAAAGCCATTTCTCACTTTTTCTTCATTTATGAATTTCAAAAGCAAATTTAAATACTTAACCTTGAAGTTCATTGAGAAAAAAGTCAATTCTCACCCCCATAATTTATTCATTTGAAGAGGACAATTAATGAAATGTTTATTACCACACAACCACTTCCTGATTTGTAGTGTTCACAATTTGTGCATGAACATATTTTAAAATTCATTAATTGATTTCACAAGTATTGCTAATAACATCCATGAAAATTTGGAAGACCAATTCTTTTTCAAGTTTTTTTTCCCACATTTTTCGGAATAGTTAATTTATGTGAATTCATAATACCAATTATGTGACTAACCATTGCATCCTTAAGCCTCATTTTGTTTAGAATATATTTCGATAGTTACACTGACATGATATATTAAACATGTTTATGAAATAATAATATATCCAGTTTATAATTGTTTTAAAGGTGGTTAAAAATTATATAAAATGCTAATATTAACTCTCAATAGATGAATGGCGTTTGTTTTGGAGGGATGCTTCCCAATAGCTTGTTGCTTGAAACATCAAGAGCTTCCAATTCAGTCAAATTCACCATGTAGGAGAGATTGGGCATTGAGTAGATGAAGTTTAATTAAACTTCCAACAAAAGTTGGAATTTCTCCTATTAAGTTATTGCTCAAAAGATCAGTCTCAATGAGTTATTCCATTATCCATTTGTACTCCGTTACAATGACTTAGTTGATTGTTGTCAATGAGTAAGTAATCATACTTTCCCTCAAACTTGGAAAATGGAAGGCAAGGGGAGACATGATTCCCACATTAGTTTGCATGATTTGTGATATCATCTTTCATGGCACTCCAATGATCAAAGTATTCATAAGTCTACTTGAGAAGCAATTCATAGAAAGATCAATGATCCATAGGTTAGGACACTGGTAATGAGCTTCAAGCTCTTTTATGGCTCCATGGAATCTATTGACATGCAAAATGAGCACCTTCAAATTAGAAAAGCGAGCCCATCCATGAACAAGAGGTGTCCACAATGAGATTATTGCTCTTCGAGGTGAAAACTCCTAAAACTTTCCATATTACTTAGCATCCACTCTTCTATGAGAAATATTTATCTTCTTCTAAATATTCTTGGAGACAACTTTTTATTGCAACACAATTTTGTAACTCAAATGAGTTTTCGTGTAAAAGTTTGATTTTCTTATTTTCAAATTTAAACAATTCATTCTCAAGATAGAACGTACAAGCAGGAGAAACTATATTATTTTTTTCTTTTGCACAGATAGCAGCAGCAGGCACAACATTCGAGCAAAGTTGCTAGGCGAAGTGTAGGAGAGTCAACATCCCGCACTAACTTCCAAACTATGCTATCAATAGTATGAGCACTTGAGGATCTAGGCTTCAGTCTTGTTGGTAAAGGCTATGACTGCTAATTTGCCCCATGGTATGTTTCCATTATTTTTATGATTATGCAAACATCAAAATAAATTAGGGAATAACCAATTTCTCTTTGTGAAATTTTACGTGTAGTTATTTAAATACCATACTTATAGGAAATTAACCAACAACTCCATATATTAGTAAATTGCCAATTCTTCAATTATACAAGTGTGGTCATAAACTACCAATTATAAGGAATGTAGCAACATCGGAACGACTTAAAGATCATCACCAACTTCTTCACCTTTCATGAGAATAAGTAGTAGATAACCAATATTACAAAAAATTTATCATCGTCCAAACAAAGTAGTAGATTGCATACCTTCTTAAAGTTTACATGTGTGGTTCATAAGTTACTAACAGTATAATTAACTTATTAATATCAAAAAAATTATAAATAACCTCTGTTGCAACCTTGTTGAACCATCTTGCAAGCATGGAGGCTAATGGCTTACTAAGTTTAGGCTTAATCCGGGCTCTCCTAAATCCACTAAGTTATGACTTGTAGTTCAAGTTTTTAACTTACGAATCATTTTTATTTAGCAATCGTCACTAATCGATTTATGATGAATTGATTAAAAGTCCAAATATAATATCTAGATAAATACTTTACTCTCATGTAACTAGCAAAATTGAGATCAACTAATGTCATTTGGATATCTAATATTGTTTAAACTTTGATATTTAATTTTCTAGTATCTAATATTGCTTAAAGTTTGAGATTTGATTTTGTGAATGATTTTTCATGCATTTTTCTTTGAAAAATACCCAAAATTTTTTTTTTAGCCTTTTTTCCTAATTTGAGAATATTTTTGAATTTTTAATATGTTTTTAAATATATTTTGTATAACTTTTTATTCCGAAATTTCTTTTCTCTGCACTTTCTTCCTCTGCGCAAGTCTTCTTCCCGAAGATCTCTCTCTACGACTCCCTCACTCGAACCGCCTTCCACCACCGGCGACGAGTCTTGGCCGGAGCTCAAGCTGTTGCCAAACCGCTGCCGCCGCCGCCAGCCGAAGACCGCACCACTCGGCCGGGCACCAACACAGTCAACAAAACGACGGAGCCAAAGCGAAAGAAGCCAGCGGGCGGTCACCAAACAACGTCGAGCTCAAAATCGCAGCCAAGTGGTAAGATTAACAACAGACGGAAACATCAATTCAGTCTCAAACAGAGAACACGAAAAGGGCGAAGGGCGCTCACGAATCGTGAGGTTTTCGGCTCAACTGAAACCCGAACCCACGCCGAGACTTTCATCAAAAAGACCATGATATGAATAGCAGCCAAACGGAGGACAGCCAGGGCCGGAGTTCGCGTGAGTCGGACGGCCGAGAGTTCTGGCCCGGCGTCCCCTAAAACAGGGCCAAAAACAAGGTGCACCCATTCGGCCTGAAGACGTCGGCCTGGCGCGGCCAAGGCCTTGGCTGAGGTCTCCTCGCCCTCTATCCGCCGCTCCCTCCTTCTCTCGTCCTCTTGGATCTCCCTCTCCGATCCCTGGATTTTACAGGGTCGGACGACCCACCGCCCTTACGTGGGGACACGTTGGCTCGCCGCTGGCCGGACGTTCGGCCTGCTCCTCCGGTCAGTTCGGCCACCTGCCCCCTCTGCTCCGCCCTCTGCTCTGATGCTCTGCTCATAGTCTATGTTGGCGTGAGCAAGAGGAGGACGGGAAGTGAGAAAGGGGCCAAGGCCGGGCCGAGAAAAGTTAGAACGATAAGCCCGGCAGGGAAGAGGGGCTCCTCCATGCCTTGTTCGTTCGTTTAGCTACACAGGACAGGTGGTACGCTTACTCGTGGTGCTTGCTCTCGTTCAATAAGGGCTCTCCCAAAGCCTTGCTACACATGACGTTGGGGAAATGAGATTTGACGAAATGATGAAGTTCTATTTAAGTGAAGTCATCACTAACCTATTACAGACAAGTTAGGAGCCAAGGAAAACACATGAGGATGTTTCACTTCCCATGAATGAGAAAAATTTAGGGTCAGAACTTGGTCACATTAATGTTTAATTAATGTCATTTTGATTCCAAAACTTCTTTTGTTACAAAACACACGAATCTTGCGGTCTTATCAAGTTTTAATCCCTTAAGTACGTTCAACTAAGTGTCAATGTGTGATTTGTTTTAGGAAAAAAGAAAACATACTTCAAAAACATGTAAGATAGAGATCATATCAAATCCCCATAATGAAACAACACATCAAGGTAATATATGGCACAAAAGTAAAGACAGTGGAAGTAAAGTGCAAGAAAGTAAACACTATATAAGTTAGGCAAAGAATATATAGGATCTTGACCAAGATAGGATCCCGTGAACTAAACTCAAAACATCACATCCAAGCATGATGAAAAAAGAGCAAAATAAAATGCAGAAAAGTGAAATGCAATGTGTTTTTAGGGTAAAAATATACATGGTCTCGTTATTAAGCCCTAGGGCAAGAGCATTGTGAGCTAATTAAAAATTGAATGTAAAACAAGCTCTAAAGAGACCTATTTGTCATCTGCAAGCCTATCCGTTATTCAAAGGAAGCTATGCTAAGCAATACTAAATGACATGGAATAAAACCTATGTTTAAGGAAGCTTAAGAATTATCGAATTAATGTCTAAATCAGCCCAAGACCCCTTAGAATCACACTCAATCGCTCGTACCAGCAATTTGTAGCATGTGATATCGCCGCTTTGCTGATGCAATTGATGATTAGACATGTCCTAAATTACTAGGGAATCAACTATATAGTAGCACTTCATTATGGGAAACTGACATAAGGTTCAAATGAGCCTGGGATCAGTTCAATTTATGTCCCACAAATGACCAGCAAAGAAATGGTTATAGCGGCCCATATCCCACAAATAAAGAGCACGTAGATACATCACCCAGCAAAATTTGAAGATATACTAGACATTGACCATGTATATACCCACTTTTGGCTCAAAAGATGTGTAGTTGAGAACATCTACTTCCCAATCATCTGAGACCAAGCAATGAATAGCAACTACATGAGATATTAAGTTGATTTAACATAGACAGTGTTAATCATCATGAATCAATGTGACTAATTAACATATGGAGTAAGTGAGCTATGAACAAACTGACGTGAAATAGAGAAGTTCTCTGTTCGGACATGAAGAAAGCAAGATCGGATGCACTCAAATAAGTGCAAATCCATTCACAGCAAAACTGAAGGTATTAGAACCCAAATCAAAATCATACAACGTAAGCTCGAAACACACAAAACGTGCCTGTCTTATAATGCAAATAGATGTGATAAGTTTGCAAATTGAGTGCGAGAAGGCTCCCAGGCAAGCGAAATAACATGAACCGATCAAAAGCAAATCCAAACGATAATGGGGAACTCTCGGCCCAACATCAACATATCAGTACGTCCGCATATAACGAGCATATTAATAATGCTGGTGCAATCCACTGAACAATTCGGTTCAGTCACATATATGCCATTTACACAGGACACTTCCCTATGAACACAATGACAAGAATCAAAAGACGCCAAAATGAAAGGTAGCAAATTCAGATGCTCCATGTTTCGCGATAGAATGGACATGATCATTACGGGGCCCCAGCAAATTTTATGGAACGTTGGAATCAATTGAAACACATCTAAACTAGATCAGTTAAAAAAATAAGCCTATGAATATAGTTCACTTCAGTCTCACATGAACTTGGCAAGAAACACATCAGGATCGATTCAATTTTATATATGAGGTTCTCGGCCAGCATTACATAATCAAACACACGTGGATCTAGCTCAGAAATTTTATCAAACAAATGATTGGTTTCTCGGCCAACATGATTTTTGATAAAGAATGTCCATCAAAACAGGCCTATATAAAAAATTCGATCAACAATTTCGTAGTAAAGGAAATTCCCCATCAAGACATGAGTCGAAATACACACTGACCTAATTTAGGCATTTCATCAAAAACGTGATATGCCGCACAGGGGCTTCGATGCAAAAGTAAAGCAATGATTCACATCCAGATTATGACAAAGGCAACGCAGTGAGTTCAAATCACCATTAATAGAGCCTCAATTGCAACCGATTTTCACACAGGCAGTAGCTAGAGCTCTCAGCCTCTGCTTCATATCTAAAAATAACAAGACAACAAAGCATATGTTTTCTAATTGAAGGGAGACTCATTACCTGTTGGTGCAAGGAAATGGATAGTTTGAGGAAATGCAGATGCTTAGCAAGAACGTGCCGGACGGAAACTCCATGGTTATAACAAAGTCGTATCCACCCGATGACAAGAATATTGTTACAACACATCAAATTCATATCTATTCACGATAGCAAAAAAGAGAATGGGGGTGAAAGGCACTGAATTCTGGGTCATTCTTGGTTGAGGTCATTGGGCCGAGCTTCTCAATGTACTTCTCTCTATATCCCTCTTCTTCAAATTGGCTTTTGATCTTAATGTACTTGTTACCAATATTGTCATGTGAAAATACTCACCGGGCTAGGTCGGGTTCAGTCTAACCGGCTCAAAAATACTTAGCATGGTCAAGTTTAATAAACACTGAATCTCTATTGTCATGACATCTACAATAACTACTACGGTTGGACAACCGCTCACAACGTTCAACTCTGGAACATTCTAAATGCAAATTTGAGGTGTTAGCCAAACTCTCCAATGAACAGCAATCATGAATCCACAACTTCTGTAAAGATTCCAAGTGGCTTAGACCTTCCATGCTACTTAGCTTTGGACATTCTCCTACTCTGAGCTTCCTTAGCTTTATCAACTTTGATAGGTTTGACATCCTCTCCATCTCCATGCAATCCACAATCAATAGGAAGCAAAGGGATCCCAATTCTTCAAGGCCACAAATCTCGACTAAAAACGAGCATCCGAACAGATTTACCTCTTCCAAATTCTTCATGTGAAACAGAAGAGTGCATTGAAGGAGGATGAGCACCTACGCATCTCTAAATGTCTCAATCTTTCCATTTGCAACGGCAACAGTGTGCAATCCATTCCACGTATTATCTTGAGGGAGGACCCAGACTTGAACTTCTGAGGCTTCACAGCTAGGAATCCTGACATCGTACAACTTTGTAATCGCAAGGTTGACAAGCTTTCCAAAGGGGAATAATTATGCGATTCTCCAACTGACAGATTTCCAAGTTCTAGCTCTCTTAAACTAGACGAGAGACGGGGGCAAAATGGCGGGCTTTTAGACAATGCTAGTTCTTCCACCTCATATAGGGTAACAATACTAGAGTGACAAGCAGAGTCCCACTCCGGCACATATGTTCTGTTTCCGAAGAACTTGAGAGCATCAAGGGCCCACCTTAGACAATTCAAACTTAGAGGAAGCCTTGACAACTGAGTAAGCTTAGGACATGATTCTAGATTAAGTGTTTGGAGATTAGTGAGGCAACTCACCGTCATGGGTAATCTGGATACACCAGTAAACGACAAGTCTAGGGTCCTCAAATGGGACAACATCCCAATTTCTTCAGGGATTTCACCGGTCAATAAGTGACATCCACTAATGTCTAACTCTTCAAGCTTCTCCACTAGCCCAATCGCACCTGGTAATTCTCTCATCTCATTTATGCAGCTCATCCTAAGTACTTTCAGTTCCTTTAGATTGCCGATTGAATCAGGTAGGTGATCCAACCTTGTCAATGACAAATCCAACTCAACTAATGATTGTAATTTCCCAAATGAGTCTGGAAGTCTCTCTATCTCTGAACACTCAAATAAATTCAATTGCCTCAGTGTCACCAGCCCTCCAATCGAGTATGGTAGTATGCAGATCTGGCTATGTGATAAATTGAGGGTCAACAATGACTTTAAATTGCCAAACATTTCCGGAAAAATGAATTTATACGGTAAATGAGGCATGAGAATCTCTATTAAAGCTTCTAGACATCCTATTTCGGAAGGCAACCCTAAAAGAGATTGACATCCTTTCAAGTTTAAAGTAGTGAGGAGCTTTAATTTTCCAATGGAAGGGTCAATTTCAATTAAATTGCAGCAACCTTTAAGAATCAATCTCTCCAAGGACACCCATGTAGATAAATCAGGCGTTCTCCTTAAGTAGTTGCAATTGCTGAGATCTAGTACTTTTAGTTTAATTGCCACCTACAAAATATATATATATATATATATTAAGAAACGATCTATAGGAGAAAAGAAACGAAGACAAGAAACAATATATGTATACATGGAGTGGGACTCATATCATACTTTGATTTGGTTCCAACCAATCCATTTCTCCGATACATAGCTATGTGAAAGGTCAAGAACGACTAAATTGATGAGATGAAAGTTTGTTGCCACAAACACGAAAGGGCACCATCGCCAAGAAAGCCACCTTAAATTGGAGAGAAGATTATTGAAGTCTCCACTAAAGAATATCTCATTCCCTTCCAAGAACCTCAGGTTTTGTAAATTAGCAACTTCATCAGACATTACGATGTATCCATGAGATCCTAGTGACAATGCTTCTATCTTCTTGCTTCCCTGATGATGGAAACATCAAGAAGTCCACATGTGAAGGTCTAAAGCAAACAATTTGAAGTGTTGATAGGGATGAATCTTCCCTTTTTCAAGAATAGGCTACAACAATTCATAGAAAAATAAGTTGTTATTCCCTTTTTGTACCTCTTTCTACTTCAAAATGCTTATGGCTTCTTGATGATTCCACACTCTACTACGCTTGCCACGAGCTTTGAATTTCTCTTTATGAACGATTGCCCTTCCGAGGTCCCGCACTTGGTCATGCATCCAAAAGGTATTGTTATCTTTGACTTTTATCAAGGACATGAGATTGTGGACTTCAATGGCATTGTGTGAGTAGTATTTATAGTCATCCCACATGTAGCAAGGGTATGTTTTATCCCTATTCACAAAAAAACAAGCTATATCCAAAAATACTTCCTTTTGTTCATAATCTAATATGTCATAAGTTATCATCAATTTTCTTTGGACTTCATTGGGAGGAGATTTTTCTAGCTTCTTCAAAGTGTCTTCCCAGAATGTTTCAGACTTACCGGAAAGGAATGAACTTGTAACTTCAAGAGCTAAAGGAAGCTTTCCCAAAGTATGGACAATTTTTTTGGAAAGAGAGATATAATGATCTAGTGGAGAGTCTCTCCTGAAGGCATGCCTACTAAAAAGCTTAAGAGCATGATCAAGTTCCATTTCACGTACTTCGTAAGTCAAAATAATTGCAGGGCCTTCACCTATTGCTTCTCCCTCAATGGTTAGGATACTTTGGTCCCTAGTAGTTATGATGACCCTACTACCGAAACCGAACCAATCACCACTTTTTGCTAGACTTTCGAGTTGCTCTTTCTCATCCACATCGTCAAGAACAATAAGAATTTTTTATTGCGAAGTACTCTCTTAATCATGTGGATCCCATGATCCATGTCATGAATATGGTCAACAATAGAATGAGAATCGAGGAACTTGGATAGCAACTGTTTTTGCAAATATACCATACCATGGCGTTGTGACGACTCTCGGACATCCGAAAGGAAAATGTTGTCTTTGAAGTGAGAAGAGAGTCGGTTGAAGATGACCTTGGCAAGTGTTGTTTTGCCAATCCCGCCCATTCCAGGGATTCCGAGAAATTGTACGCTATCAGATCCCAAGTCCAACATGTTGGTTATAGCTTCTACACGATCATCAACTCCAACTAGTTCTTTAGTCACAACTTTTTAATTTTCGATATTCAGTTTATGCAACACAGTTTTAGTTACGGATTTTATCAGATCCGCTTGGCTGCAACAACATAACAACCATGTTAAAATATATTTTATATTGCAAAACTACTCCCTAAGTGACTCAATTGCCCTCTACAATTTGTAGACATTATGCAAAATAATCTAGATGATAAAATAATCGAGATTTTTCCCAATCTGTCTCTGCTCCCCCAATTTTAGTGACCATCACTATAGGCCACTGCCATCGCCACACCACCATTGAAGTCGCTCACCTCCCCAGGCCGTCACTGTCATGTTCCAATGGTGCCACCCGTCGCATCCCATTGACCCGCCCATCTTAGCCTTGCCTCACTTTAAGTCACATGGGTCATGTGGCCTTGCCATCGTCAAGTACGCCTTATGGGCCTTCGGCGGCACCATAATTGAGGTCCCCCAAGGTCAGCAACATGTGATAAGTAAGATGAAGCGAGAACTCCAACGTACTTCACATGACTAAATTGCAAGTGAGAACCATTTGTCATGCATATATACTAGGCCTTGTGGAAGTAATTACTTTATTTTAATATACTATAATTCAGAGTCCACTCTATTTGCTACCGCTCCTGATGGGATCGTCCTCATCCATCCGATCCGAATACCTGTTTCCAAGTCAAACCTCGTCACACAATCAGCAAGGCCCTAAAAAAGAAACGAGAAGAAAAAAGCATATGAAAAATTGAGGACAACTCAACGAGGGGATAAAGCTAAGTCTAAAGTCTTCCACCATCTTGCTCGCTTAGTTACGAAGAAAGGGATGAGGCAAAAGCCGATAAAACTTACTCGAAAGGAAAGCCGGAAAAGGAAAGGACCAGTGAGGAAAGCAAGTCGAAGTCTTCCACCAGCTGCTTATTTAGTTCCATTGCGATGCAAGCGGCCGTTATTTATAATGAAAATATTGTATAAACTTAATTTGTAAGTGATGCGGCAGAAAATCAATCACAATACAATAATTATGCCGAAGCTTGTGTTTTCACAGTGAAATTTAGTAATTGTTTTGAGAAATCTAGATGTCTGACTATACTATGTTAAGCTGGTATACACCAAACTTAACAATTTGTCTATTGACTCTAAATAGCTCGTATTGATCTGATAACATATGTAGTAATGCTATTATTCTACAATTATACCTTTTCTAATTCAAAGTTACTTATTACATAGAAAACTTAGGATTGACTGCTGGTATAAAAGAGTTGCTAATCATACTAATTTTGTATTATTGCTTCATTGCTTTTCTAGATCAAACCAAAAAAAAATGGATGAAGCTGTAGCAGTGAATGTGCAACCTACAAAATTATGTGAACAGTTTGATATGTTATTCCAAATTTTAATTCATGACTTTCTTATCTTTAATTTTAAATAGAAATTTTACAAGACAGTCGGGAGAGGAGGCGATGAATACTCATATTTAAATTAATTCTGATAGTTAATTGCCTGGGAAGCACGCACCTCTCAAATCATGGTTATTAGATAATCTACTTCACAACGTGAGGCGAGGGAAAGCAACTCAAAGTCTTCCACCATCTTTGCTTGCTTCCTTGCATTTTCCTACTCTTTTCTCCCAACCAAAGAAAGAGATAGGGCAAAAGTCGACAAAAGCTACTTAAAGGAAAAGGTCAAAAGGAAAAGACTGAAGAGGGAAAGCAAGTTAAAGTCTTCCATCATCTTTGCTTTACTTGGCTGCATCGCGAGTTATCGTGATAATATTGTATAAACTTTATTTATGCAATAGAGAAAATCAATCTCACTATAATAATTGTGCTGAAGCTTGTGTTTTATAGTGAGACTCAATATGGAGTTTGCATAACTTCTTTTATATGTTTAAAGAAATCTAGATGTTCAACAATGTCATGTAAATTCAATATACATCAAACTCTTCAATTTGTCTATTTACTCTAATTAATTCATATCCATCTAGTAATATATGCGGTAATGTTATTGTTTTGTAGTTATAGTTTTTTTCTTTAAATTGAAAAGAGTGAGCCAATATATGTCATTGTCCATGAATGTGAACACATGAATATGTAGTATGTGTAGTCTCTCATCAAAGGTTTGAAAAGAGGTGAAATCAATATGTTGTCGTGACCTACCCTTTTTGTCCTGAGGGGAAAAGAATTAGATTTGGAGGTTTTTTCTAACTCGGGCCAATGACCCTTAATTAGGTACGGGCTCTCCCAAACTCATACTTCGCGCATCGTTAGATTTCATTTTTAAGTTCTCAACAATCTAAATATTTTTAGGAGTTGCCACTAGTTTATTGAGGTTGGCTAGAAATCAATCAAGACGTGGGAATGTCATCTTGATTCTTACCACAACTAAAGATTTTAGAATCGAGAACTTGATTACACTAATGTTTATTAGCACCCTTTCGATACCTCTAACTTGGAAGATTGTTACTTAAGTGGTCACATGGTCTTAATTGCCAATTGTAGTCCAAGAGGCATTAAAGTTGCTAAATGATCATACAATTGTTTTTGCAAGGTTCATTTTCATCCAAGTCTAAACTTATCTTAACTTATTTTAGGAAAGCGATAAACAACAAATTTATTGAAATACAGTCCAATAAGTAGACACTCAAGTATTGAAATGGCTTTTAAAGTAAATACGGAAAAATGAAACCCGATACAAGTCGGGCAAAGAATATACATGACCATATTATGAGCCCCAGGACATGATCCCCATGAGCTATAATCAAGTCATATAATTTGCTTCAAAAGGATACTAATAAAGTGAAACCAAGCCACATCTAATGCTAAAACTTAAGAATTTAATGAAAACCTATTTCTAAGCATTGTATGATATCTTTTAATTTTAATATTTTCGAATATTTTAATATTTTTAAAATAAAATAATATTATTCTAATATTCTGGAAACTGGGACGTGGGCCGGGTCCTTCTGCGGGTCTCACCTCGGCTCTACGGGTCCGGGCCACAGAAGACACGATTGAGCTTTTGTATCAAACCCATTTCCAAAGCAAAATTAAGCCCAAGAACCGAAAAAAAAAGAAAAAATCCTCAGGTGAGCCGACGATCAAATAACTAGAGCCAGCTCCAAACTCCTAACAATTTATCAAGCCCGGACATACCAAAAGCATAACAAGTTAAGCCCACGTAACTATCATCTCCACCGGCTTTTATCTTCACTGGTTCTTCAGTATTCCCCACACGTTCAGGATGGACAAAGTTCACGTATTACCCACAGAACACCAGCACTCCAACAACCATCCACGTTTGTTGTATCTAGAGTTGATAATGATACTCTCCGTCATAAAAAATCCCCAGCCACCGGGCTGGTGCCACCGCTGCTATGTTAACTAGACCCGTCAAATGGGTGGGTCGGATCGGGTTTGGGTCGAGTTGAAAATGGTCCAACCCATATTGACCCATTTAATCCGTTTTGACTCAAATTCATATAATGTAAATCTAGTGACCCATACCTGACCCGACTCACACCCGACTCAACCCATATTGTTAAAAGCTATAATTATTGTAAAGAAACCCAAACTCACTCTAAGCTCTATATTGAATGACCCACTCAATCCATATTTGACACATATTTAAATTTTACTTGACTCATATTTGACTCATATTTAATTTTCACTTGACTCATCTTTGACCCATATTTAACTTTCACTTGACCCATATTTAACCCATTTAACTAAAAGTGGATCACAATATGGGTTTGTGACCCATTTTAACACCTCAAGTGTTAATAGTCATCGGACCACCATTTGTCGACCTCCATCTCTCACCAACAATCCAACATATACAGCGGCGGGGGAACACAACATACGAACGGAACGAGGGGATACAATCGGAGGACGCAAGACAAACTTCACAGAGGAATGACACCGAGCCATTCTTTTTCGCCGGAAGACCATCACATGAAACACAAAGCACATGACAAAGAGAAAGAAAACAGACGCTACAATGCTCTAGGCAACGATGAAAACATGGAGGCAATCCTCATGATTAAAAGTAAAAACCATTGAAAAGGTGCCTATCAAGGAAAACTCATGGATACGCAATTAAAGTAACCTATGGCTGAGAGCAGACTAGTGCAGACTCCGTTCGTGTATTTTATCGAGCGTGGGCTGAATAGAAGGTAATGGGCATACAGAAAGGGTCTTGCACTCAAGTTAACCCAAAACTAGGCGGGGCAGGGAGCACATCCAAACGCAGAAATGAACGCTCAGCCACGAAGACCCCTACCCGGCCCGAAGATGGCGGATATGTGGCGAGCTCGGGTTGGGACGAGCTATAGCCGATCGCCTCTCGGTGTCTCCGAGCCTAGATTTTTGGGGTGAGGGAAGTTTAGACCGAAACGACGCTTACCGGAGATGTGGGTACCGGGAAAGCAAGGTCGGGACGACGAGGATAACTGCCACGGGGGAGGGGGTATGGGACTCAGGCGTGGCTGAGCGACCGGAGAATTCCTCATCGCCCTCGGTCGCTCTCTCTCTCTCACGCCTTCTCTCTCTGAAGAATCCCCCTAAACCATTTCGACCCCCGAATCTCTTTCTTCACCTCCTCCCCTTTTAAGCTTGGCCGGCGGGCGCGCATGGCTGCTGCGGCGCCAGCTGTGTTGCCGGTCTGGCCCCGACCCTAGGATCATGCCGCGCGGTCCTCTGCCTCGCCTGCTCCTCTGGCTTGTACCTTGCTTTCTTGTTTTACTGCAGAGGCCGGGGCGTGAGGGAAAGAGAGGGAGAGGAAAAGAAGGCTGGGCCAGTGAAGGAAGGAAAGGATAAGGAAGTCGGGCCAGGCCCAAGCCGAAAGAAACGGATGAAGGGAAAAAGAAGGCCCGGTCTTGCCCTCCTATTTTTTTCTCTCTCTCTTTTCTGTTTCTCTTTTTCTTTTTCTTTTTAATTTTTTTAAGTTATCTTTTCTCTCATCATCATTAAAAAAAAAAAAAAAAAACTAAGTTCTACTACTATTAATGCAAATGTTCCCTAATGTCTATATTCTATGTAAATTTAATGAAAACTGTTTTTGTTTAGAGGTTAAAAATTAATTTCTAATTTTCCATGCAATTGATGAATAATTTAATAGGTCATCCAAAATTTAGGTGTCAACAATCATGAGCCATGGTAAAAAGCAAAAGAGGGCTTTAAAGATAATCTCAAATCAAGAATGAATTGCTTGATAGCTCTCCTCTTAAGATTGGATAGCACGATTGATTTCCACAACATAATTAAATTAAGCTTTACTATTTCCACATCGTGCTTTCTCGTGGTTTTTATAACTTATTACTCTAATTGAAGCTTGAGCTTGAGCTTTAAAATCACATGAAGCTTCACCGAGAGCAAAGCATATCATCTTCACCGGTTGGTGATTATAAAAAAGGTTAATTAAACAAAGTTAATCTTTTCTACAAGTGTAAACTTGTTGGGAAAGTAATGGCACTTTGACTTAATTATAAACATATATCATCTTTAGTAAATTTGTTTTAAAATCTTTGATCTCAGCATACATAATGTAATAATTGCTAGGTCTGACTTGAACAAAAGTTGTTCAACTTCAAAACAGTGCTAAATTTGAAACTAAAACCGAAGTTGAAAGATGCTCAAATTGAAAGATCCTAAATTGACAAAAACAAAGTGCAAAAACTGATCAAAACTCAACAAAGTTTTGGCTTCCTCCTCCTGCTCCTCCTCCTCGTACTTCAATCTTTGTTATTTTGGCCTAATCCGCAGCACAAGAAAATTAATTCCTCTTAGTTTGGCTCAACGTCCTCGCGCTACTCCTCTCGTCTCTCGCCTAATCTTCAATATTTCTAAGATATTGCTTAATTAACTCTCTTCTCCATTGCTCACGTCTCCGTCAAACATTCCATAACAATCAAGTCCTCTTCTGAGGTGAGTTCCAAGGGCGAATTAAGTTTCTGGGACAAAGTTGACCTTCATGTGCCAAGCTTTTCAACGCTCTACTTTGCATAAACCTCATCTTTAAATTGCCTGGGCTTACATGCTACTAGTGGTATTAGAACCAAACCAAAAATCAAATCGAACAGAAATTTCGCACATTGTTTGTTCGGTGATTTTTATTCTAATAATGATAAAAACCAAATTTATTTCAACCAGTTCGGATATTATTAGTTTGGTTCTATTGATCGAATCCATTTTAAATCGCTCTCATCTCTCTCATCTCTAAGAAGAGCACATTTTGATTGAACCGTGCGATGCAATTGAACTGTGCGACGCAGACGGAGTGGAAAGAGATAAAGCGAAGCAACCCAGAGGCTCTGGAGCAGAGACGCGGCCTTCGAGTGGGATGAGGGGGAGCTGATCGAGAGCACGTGCAGCTTCGGCAGCTCCTCCGCTACGTGGAAAGTTTCGTTCAAAGTGTTACCCGTTAGTTCGAGCTGGGTAACGATATTGCCCTCGCATCTGTGCCGACCTTTCGTTCGATTCAATGCCGAGGAGAGGACCGCGTGCGAGGATGCTCAAAACTGGGTCAAAGTTGCAGGGGGATTGCGCGGAACCGAAGCAAGACGAGCCCTTTCTTGGGTCCTCGTCACTTGACCTCGTGGAGGATCCCCTTCTTTTCATCCTCTTCCTTTGCATCCCATTCTTTCTGGGTTTTCTCTCCGGGCATTCCCATTCGATCTCGTCTCCCCTGCCCCCCTCAAAGCAATGTCCACCCCAGCTCCGGGATCCTTGCTGTCTCCACTGGCGGGGACCGACACTACCGCCTCGCCACCGGCCACCCCCTCCGCCCCAACCCCTGCGATCCCAGCGGCCCCGCCCCCGGTGACGCCAGCTGCGTCACAGCTGGCGACCCCATCTGCGCCACCCCTGACCACGCCCCTTCGCCACCGCCCACCACCCCGGCATCTCCTCCGCTACCGGCTTCTTCTGGGTCCCCTCCACCCGCCTCCTCCGTGTCCCCGCTCCCACTGTCCTCCTCGGGCACGCCCTCCCCTACGGCTGCTTTATGCTTTATCCAAACCAACAATTAAGAAAACAAAATTGAAAATCGAAAATCCGAACCTAACCGGATCGGGATTTCAGTTAGATTCCTATTTGGTTCAGGTCGCATTTAGTTTAGATCAGCCATTTACGATTGACACCCCTACTTGCTATCCATATTTTTAATGAAAAATCCTTCTTAAAAAAAAAGTAAAGAAAAAAAAAGAGAGAAGTGTCACGGAGGAGAGGTTTCCCTCATCAACGGGGCCTTCGTGATCGAGGAGGAACGACCCAAAGACCCCTCGAAGAATCCTAACGCTTCCGCAACACTCTCAGGGACGGACGATCCGGTAATTGCGCCGTGGTCTAGAGTCTTCCCGTCTTAAATGTAGTTAGTTGAGATGACGTCATAAATGTCGGTGGTTGTCGCCGTATTAAGTATTGTTAGGTGACGTCATTAGTACGGGTAGATGGTAGGTGAGGCGGTGCGATCTCGTCCGCTAGATCGAATGTTGATCAATGGTTGTAATCAGAGGGCCTCAAGTATAAAAAGGGGTGCCCTCCCCTCACTTGTAATCATCCAACTATTAGCAATCCAAGTTCACTTTCTTTCTTCGAGCTTCTCTCTCTAGTTTCTCTCTCTACGATCCAGGTGTAGTGAAGTGATCCATCGATCCGAAGAAGGCTTGGCTTAGGAGCGACGATCTCCTGCGATTCAAAATAGCCTAAGTCACCGCACGGTCGAGATCCTGAACGATCGGCCCGTGACAAGTGGTATCAGAGCGAAGAGAGAAGTAAGAAGAGGAGCACCAACTGTTTGAAGGAATGTCAAGCCAGGAAGCTGTGTTGGATGGAGAAGTCGCCCCAGTCAGAGAGACTCGCGGCCGAAGCAAGAAGAGAGCAACCTCACCGGAAGCCCTTGCTGCGCTTGATGAAAAGTTTGGGAAGATGCGAAGTGCCATGGCCAACATGATCGATGGACTCGACGATGTTCGAGAACGGATCATGGAGGTGGAAAGCTCCCTTCGCAAAGACTTCACGAACGCCATCAACGATGCGACGGTCCCTCTTCATGCAAGGGATGATGCCCTCGAGGAATCGGTCGACGACTTGAGGGAACGCATCCGAACCATGGAGGAGGAGAACCCCCGGTGGGAAGAAATGGGAGCCATGAAGGCGAAGATCCAAGAACTCAAGACAGAGCTCGCCTTGTGCAAACTAAGCATCGCGAACGGAGCAGTGCCTACTCAAGCGGTGTCCAAGCTGGATGTGCCGAAGCCCAAAGAGTTCAAGGGCGATCAATCCGCCAAGGAGGTGGACAACTTCATTTGGATATGGAGCAATACTTCGGAGCCGCTAACATCCAACAAGAAAATATTAAGATACGAACTACTGCCATGTACCTTACTGATACTGCGATGTTGTGGTGGCGCAACAGGTATGATGAGACGAAGCGTGGCGCCCATCCCGTGGAAACATGGGATGGCTTCGTGGAGGAATTTCGGGAGTACTTCTTCCCCGAGTTCGCTCAACAGGAAGCTCGTAGCAAGCTCCATCGCCTCGAACAACGAGGAACGGTCCGAGAGTACGTGAAGGAATTCACTGAACTCAAGCTCCAGATCAACAATCTTGGAGATGATGAGGCTTTTGGAGTGTTCATGGATGGATTGAAGCCATGGGCCAAGCAAGAGTTGATGCGACGGGACGTGAGGAGTCTCTCGAAGGCTCTAGCGGTGGCGGAGTCGCTCATCGACCTTAACAAGTTCGATGCAACAAAGTATCGGACAAGGGACTGGAGGTCGGATCGGTCCTCCGAGGATGAAGGTGGTGACAACTCTCGCGGCCCCAAATACCAAGGTGGCCAAACGAGGAAATGGGGAGAAGGTTCATCCAGACAACCCATCCAAGGAAGCCGACCCAATACGAACTATTCAAGTAAGTTCGAACACCCTCCGTCCTCACCTTGCTACATTTGCAACGGGGATCACCGGACGCGAAGTGTCCACAAAAGCACCGGGTGAACGCCATTCTCTCCATCAAGGAAGAACGGCCAAAGGAGGAGAAGTGGCAAACCCGACTCGGTGGGATGAATCTCAACGCCATGCAAACACAACCTCTGCCCAAGAAGAATGTGGAGCAGGTGGACATGTTCTTTGTCGAACTCGAGGTATGTGGAATAACTCTCTACGCCTTAGTCGATACGGGAGCATCCAATGTGTTTATGGCAACCGAAGTGGCGAAGAAGTTGGGCTTGGAAGTACGGCCAAACGGAAGGCGCTTCAAAACTGTCAACTCGGAAGACCTCGCAAGCGGAGGAACAACTCCGGAGGTCGATGTCCAAGTCGGCGAATGGAAGGGTAAGATTTCGTTTGAAGTTGTTCCGCTCAACGATTACGATCTCATCTTGGGGATGCAGTTCTTCGACTAAGTCAGGGCCATGATCGACCTAGGATCCAAGTGCATCATGGTGCTTGATCCGAAGTGCCCGTCAATGGTGCCCATGCTCAAAGGGACGATGAACACCAAGACGATCACCGCGGTCCATCTTCTCGACAAGAACTTGAAGGCGGCCAAGCGCATGGCCGATCAACCGAAGAATTTGCCAACTCAAGACATGTCGATCGAAGTCTTATTTCCCGAAGTGGAGTCCATGTCTCGTGCCAAGTACGAACCAAAGAAAGGTATGTGCGCTCACATGTTCATCAAGCCGTTCGAGGTGCCATTCGACTCGGTCCGGACTTAACGGAATAGGAAGAAGAGAGAAAAAGCCCGCGCCAAGAAGAAAGCCCTTCGTGCTGCGAGCGCCGAGGACGTCGCTCGATTGAGTGGGGGAGAATGTCACGGAGGAGAGGTTTCCCTCATCAACGGGGCCTTCGTGATCGAGGAGGAACGACCCAAAGACCCCTCGAAGAATCCTAACGCTTCCGCAACACTCTCAGGGACGGACGATCCGGTAATTGCGCCGTGGTCTAGAGTCTTCCTGTCTTAAATGTAGTTAGTTGAGATGACGTCATAAATGTCGGTGGTTGTCGCCGTATTAAGTATTGTTAGGTGACGTCATTAGTACGGGTAGATGGTAGGTGAGGTGGTGCGATCTCGTCCGCTAGATCGAATGTCGATCAATGGTTGTAATCAGAGGGCCTCAAGTATAAAAGGGGTGCCCTCCCCTCACTTGTAATCATCCAACTATTAGCAATCCAAGTTCACTTTCTTTCTTCAGAGCTTCTCTCTCTAGTTTCTCTCTCTACGATCCGGGTGTAGTGAAGTGATCCATCGATCCGAAGAAGGCTTGGCTTAGGAGCGATGATCCCCTGCGATCCGAAATAGCCTAAGTCGCCGCACGGTCGAGATCCTGAACGATCGGCCCGTGACAGAAGGATCTTAATAAGACCAACAATCAAGTCCTGTTCTGACTTCCTCGCAAAACACAACATCAAAATTGCCAGACCATATGAGAGTTTGCGGATTTGCTAAACTTATAAAATTGGGTGTCGTCAACAAAGCCTGAGAGGTGTGACCTTATACGAGAATATGCCAAATTCAAATCACATGTCACCCAAAAACTCTCCAGCATTGAGAATCGACACCTCCTGTAAAGATTCCAAATGGCTTAGGTCTTCCACGCTTCTTAGCTTTGGGGAGTTATTTACTCTGAGCTTCCTTAGCTTTCTCAATTTTGATAGGCCTGAAATCCTTTCTATGGAGCTGCATTCCAAGATCCATGGGGAGCAAAGCGATCCCAATTCTTCAAGGCCACGAATCTCCACCAACATCTTGCAATTTACTATTCTCACCTCTTGCATATTCTTTATGCACGATAGATCAACTACTTTTGGGAGAAAATCACACTCATACATCCTTCATGTTCTCAATCTTTCCATTTACAGCTGAAACAGTGCATACAGTTTTTGAAACTTGCAAAGCTGCAGACAAATGTCCTCTAGCTCCGCATCAAGTATGCCAAAGAATTCCAACATTGAACAATTATACAAGTGCATGGTTGACAAGTTTTTCAAATTGGAAAAATCCGGTGATTGTGCGAGTGCCAAATGAACAAGTGTTAGATCTCTCAAACTAGACGGGAGCTGGGGGAGGAATTGCATGTTTTTACAGGAAAACATTAGTGTTTCCAACTAAGTTAGGATACTGATGTTAGTGGGAAGACGAGTGAACCTCTCCAACTCACATGGCATGCCATCGATAAACTCAAAAAGAGGACTTGGGGTCCATGTTAGATAAGTCGAACTAAGGGGAAGCTCCGGCAACTATTTAAGCTTAGGACATCTTAATAGATAAAGTGTTTGGAGCTTAGAGAGGCGACTCACGGCGATGGATAATCCGGATATACGTGTGTCCAACAAATGTAGGATCCTTAAATAGGATAGTCTCCCAATTTCTTTTAGGATTTTGCCAGTCGAGTTGCCACAAACCGGCAATTAACAGTTCAAGCTTCTCCATTCTACCAATGGCACTTGGTAATTTTGTTATCCCACTCATGCGGTACATCCTAAGTACTTTTAGTTTCTTTAGATTGCCGATTGAATCAAGTAGCTTTCCAATTAATATATTTTGTTCCATAATGTAATGGGGTCATAGAATAAGTTTTTATATTATAGTGTGGACACATATATAAACTTTTTGTAAATAAAGGTCATGGACATGGCGTAAATAGGTTATCGTAATTAGTAAAAATCTTCAATAATGAAAGCCGAGTTTGCTGACTCCAAGGACGAAGTGAAGGTATACTTCTTCACCTGACATGGTCATGAACTTCATTTTGCTGCACCTTTTTCCGCGTTTGTTGCATTCATTGATCTTTCGTCATGATGCTGTTCGCAAGATGAGTTGTAGAGAGGCAGAGCAATAAAGCTGACCGGCTGGGTTCGACATAAGCTTGGTGCCTTCAAAAATTTTCTTTTTCTATCTTTACAATATAGATGTAGGACATATCTTTAGAGAGGGAGAGAACTGCAGGAAGGCTGATCTCAAGACCTTTGAGTGACTGATTGCATCTATATCCATTTTCATTGATTTGAGTTTTCAGAACGAAGGCAAATGTCCATTTTAAGATCAATCGCACTTGTTGAAGAATCTGGATCTGCTGCATGTGGTCTAAAGATAATGCCATCAATTTCTATCGGTCCTTCTCTCTTTGATTTGTTCAGTCTCTATCGACAGCTGATAGAAACTTTCATATGCCCATTGACATTTTTGTTTGATTATATGCTGCTTAATGATTAGGTCAAGCACCATGTCTCTTTTGATAATCGGAATCTATTAATAAGAACCAATCCATTTACTAGGCAGGACTCAAAAGAATATTTATGTTGTTGTAATATATACAACACAACTCGACAATGCACTCGAAGGCAACCTAGGACCAGGACCCGAGACAGGGGCTATAGATTGAGCTTTAGTTGTTCCTGCTGGATTTGGGCCTCTTCACTACCAGCATAGGACACTTGACATTCTAGGCGCAGTGGTAGCTAACGCTTCCCAGGAAGGCCCTGCAACATTTCATAAATCATCATTGAGTATAGATACAAATGCCACAATCTGCCCATGAAAAACTAAGGAAGAATATACAATTAGGACAACTTTTTATTTCCCCTTCGTTCTACTAATTTAAATAAATCATTGAATAGTCAATCGAACGCTTTGAGAGATTTCTTGATTGCCCACATGTAGGTAATGACACCGTCTAACTGGAATCATCAACCGGGCCAACTTTAATTTAATTTAATTCGATTTTGTTAGAAAAAAATATAAATACGTTAGAGAGGGATTTTGAGCTCACTAGTTTAGGAAATTCATCAATGCCTTTATCAATATACCACAATTGTTCACATGGCCCGTTTTTTCAAACAATAGTGATTGCACTTTCAATTTGATCTAATTCTCGAAAGTTGACATGGTAGGTTCTAGATTTTTTGGTGTGGAAACTTTCCACCATAAAGCCCGATTACCATACTTTCAAGGTTAGTGTTATCTCGAGCTAAGGCTATGTAGTACATGTCTTCCCTCTCAAATGATTAATTATTAGAGATGATATTAGGAGTTTTGAGCAATTAATCAAAATGAGTATATGTAAATGCCTCTTAATAAGGCCATAGCCATGGCTTCCCATGACCAAAACATTAGGCACCAACTTGTGTGCTATGCGGCAAATCATGTCCCTTGCATCCCCATTCTCCACTCTCGTCTCCATCGTGATCTATCCTCCAACAACAACAATCCCATTCATATCACTCAATCCCATTAATCCCTAAGACAATTGCACTTATCGAAACTTACAAATTTATGCCTCAATAAGAACTTACCTCGCCAAAATCATTGCAGATCTTCTTGGCCTTCGCCATAACGCAGTCGGCCATCTCATTGTTGTACCTCTCCATGGTGGCCACTATGTCTGAAGAAAACAAGTACCCTAAAAAACGAGGTGTGGACCTCTGGAGTGCCAAAAGTTGGCACAAAGGGACACTCAAGTGCCAAAAGTTACAAAAGGTACACTTAAGTGCCAAAATCGGAGCAAAAATGATCACTTAAGTGCCAACGGCGAAAAATTCAGGCCAAATTGTCACGTGTCCATTTTCCGGCAACTTCGTTTGCTTGTTGACACCCGAAATTTTGTTTATTTTGTTTTAAATGCCCATTTACTTTGCTTATATAAATATATATCAATTTCTGAAAAAAAAGGAAAAAGAGAATTAAAAAAAAAAAAATTGGGTCCGTGCCGGGGTGGGCTGCCCGGCCCCTTTCTTTCTTTCTTTTCCCCGCATGGGCTTGGCCCATTTTCCTTTTTCTTCTTTCTCAGCTCGGCCCACTTGGACTTCTTCTTCCTCCCCTCTTCTCCCACGCACGGCAACGGCCACCTGCAAAAGGTAAATAAAAAATGGGAACAAGTTGCAGCATGGCATCGCAGGGGGGAGCGATCTGCGGGTCAGAAGAGCGAGGTTAGGTCGGCAAATACAAAAAAAGAGCGATCAGTCGAAAATGGGGGAGGGTTAGGTCGGCGAAGTCAGAGGGGAGAGGGAGGTCAAACAGCATCAGGGGTTGCCGAGGATAAGGGCTGGTCTGGGAGTCCAAAAGAAAAAGGAGGAGAACACGGACGGGAGAGAAAAAAACGGAGAACGAGTGAGGAGGACAAAAAAAAGAGAAAAAGAGGACCGAAAGAGAGAAAGAAAAGGAGAGAACCGAGTGAAATGGAGAGGGGCTGAAGAAACCAGATCGGAGAGAGAGGTTCACGGAGCACAGACCGAAAGAAATCGGAGAGAAAAGAGAGAGAAAGGCCGTCGGCAGCCGCATCGGACTTGCGGCCAACAACTCATTGCCATACCCCCGCTCCCGCTCCTGTAGCCGTCCAGCAGAAAGGGAAAGCGAAAGTAGGAAGAGAGAAGAAAACCGAGGGGGGGGAACCGGGGAGGAGAAAACAAAAAAACGAGAGAGGGGTCCGGAGACCGAACTGAGCGACGTGGAGAGACCGAGAGGCCGAGAACGAGAGAGCAAACGCCGGAAGAGTGTTTGAACGCCGCCGGAGCCCATTCGTCAGCCGCTGTCCGCTGTGATGCCTCGCCCGAACCAGGTAGGTTTCTCTCCCGCCTGTTCCCGTTTTGCTGAATGAGGTGGCGGGTCGGAGTTTGTGTCGACTGGTTTGCGCGAGCCCCGGCCCTTACCACCCCTCTATCTTGTCCTTGCCTCATTTTGACATGATTTCCGAAGCTTCCTAGCGAATGCGAGGCTCGGTTAAGCCCGATGTTTTCGAATCTAGTAAAGCCCAGTAGATGTTCGATGAAATGTCCGAATGAAACCCAGAAAATTTCATGGTTGAATTTGTCCTAGATAACCTGGTTTCGTAGATTTTTGCCGTATATTGGTTACTCTCGTGTTTCCCTTAGGATTACACCTGTTTTCGCGAGATTTCCGTGCATTTTTGAGTCGAAGGGAGGCGTCTTTGGTTTCCGGTGAAAGGGGAGTGTTGAGGGCCGCCGGAAGTCGCCGCGGCGGTGGCCGGCGGCGTTCGCGGCTCGGTCGGACGAAAAGACCGACGCCCGGTGACCCCACGATGACTCGGTTGGGATAGGTAGACCGCGCGGCGGAGTTGCAAGAGTCCCGGCGAAGAGGGAGAGAGCGTCGGGAGGTTGAAGACGCCCAAGGAGGAGAGAGAAAATGCATGCAAAAAACCAATAAAATAAAATAAGAAGAAAAAGAAAGGGGCTGCATGAAGACGTGCATGGGGAGGAAAAGCGTGCATGCAGGAGTAGGAGGAAGAAACCTGCAGGGAAGAAGACCAAAATTAAAAAAGAAAAAGAAAGAAGAAGAGAAGATTAAAGAAAAACAAAGAAAAAGGGAAAAAACAAAAAGACCAAAAATAAGATGGGGCCAAGGAGATGGGCTTCGCCGTGGGCCCGCTTCGGTTGGGTTGAATTTGTCACGGGCTGGTTTTTTTACTCGGGCTAGAAAATAGAAATAAATGGGCTATTTTAATTTATTTTGTTAATGGGCCATTTTAAAAGAATTTTCGACCGGGCCGTTTGGCCAGCCCAATCGCTAGCCCGGCCCAGGACCAATAGGGTCCGGGTCGGTTTAGTAGGGCCGGGTCTCCCGACCCGGTCCGAATTACTTTTTAATTAATTAAAAAATCCAAAAACTAGAAAAATTTAAATATTAAAAATTTAAAAATTTAAAAAAATGTTTTTTTTAATTTCAGAAAGGTTTTAAAAGTTTAATTTAATTTAATTTACTTTATTCCTTTTTCGAATATTCAAAAATTTCAAAAAAAATTTTAAAAAATCAGAAAATTCCAAAAACATTAATAAGTGTCTTTTTAAAAAAAAATTCAGAAAAGCCAAAAAATTTTAAAATCTTAAAAGCTCTTTTTTTTTTAATTTCAGAAAATTCGAAAATATTAAAAATATTAAAAAAATCCAAAAAAATCCAAAAAAATCCAGAAAAATTCAGAAAAATAAAAAAAAAAAAGCAAAAATGTAGAAAACCCTTAAAAAAGAAAAAAGACCAAAATTGAATAAGCCTTTAGGACTCTACAATAGGTTTTTTTTTTTAATGTGTTGCCATGTCTTTAGCTAACACACAATTAAGTTAGGTACCGAAAGGGCGTTAGTCGCATGACTAACGTAATCAAGTCCCCAATCCTAGACTCTCTGGTTGCGTAAATAATGAGACACACTCCCATGTCTCGCTTGGTTTCTAGTCGACCTTAATAGACTAGTGGCGACTCCTTATTTGAAATTTTTCACGAACACCCAACGTTGCGCGGGGTATGGGCTTGGGAGAGCCCGAGTTAATGAAGAGCCGTTGGCCCGAATTTAACAATTCCCCTAAACCTATCATTATTTTCGAAAATGAAATTTTAGGTCGCGACAGCTTGGCGACTCCGCTGGGGGCTGGTTCTAAACCTTAGAAGACTTAGGCCTAATTTGCTTGATTGTGTGTTATCTAATGTATTTCTTTAGCAGCGCATTCGAGAAGGTGAGGTAAGTCCACTAACCTCGTGTTAAATGTTGGTGCAGGATTGGAGTAATAAGGGGTGGAGTGTTTGCTAACACTTTGTTTTGTAGGGTGGCGAATGTGAATGAGTGTATAGTTAAATTTTTGAAGTGTTGGTTGCTATATAAATTGTTGTGTATGTCTCCCTTACACGGCACTACACTTTAGCACACACAACCCGCCGCCGACTGGGGCCGCATTAGGATCACTTAGGATGGTGTTGAGATGGATGCCACTCCGACTACCATCATGTAGTACGAGTCGCTCATCTCAATTCCGAACTTCTTCTGACGTCGAGAGCTTCCACCCCGGCTTGCAAACACGCGGCACGGGTCGACTCTTTGACAAAGCTGGAGTCATGGGAACCCCGACCCAACCGCGATCATGTCGGTTCAGTCCGGTAATCCCGTGGCTTCATTTGAGCCGTCTAGAGTAGTAATTGACCCACGTCTCATGCGCATGTCTATGTGATTGATTTTAATTTTCATTGGGTGAAGTAAGTCTCCTAAACTTTCACACTTGCAATTTACTTACATTTATTATTATTATTCTTTTCAGCTGGTCCATGACAATTAGGTTGTCTGTGAGTTTTAGGTTTGTGTGCAATGGGAGGACCTGAGCTTCGTATTATCTCTGTCCCAAAGGAAGAACTGTGCACTTGGTGGGGTAGATTAGACCATGTCAGTCAGGAGTTCGTGCAATCCAACGTGGGATGGCTACTTTCGTTATTAGACATAGAAGTCCATTATGGCATTATTCAGGCGTTAGCGCACACTTGGTGCCCCAAGACCTCCACATTCATTTTTGGCAAACACAAGCTCACCCCTACCTTGGAAGAATTTAGCGCTATCATTGGGAAACCCTTAGTGTCGGAATTGATTAGGCCACCCGTCGGAGTAGAGCATGTATCAGTTTTAGCTGATTTCCTTAGGGTCAAGAGAGAGGATGTAAGGAAAGTTTTGAAAGCCAACCGCAATACTTGCCCATTTTCATTTTTGAAGGGACTTTTTCAAAATGCCACGTTAGTCCAAATGAGGCGAGTTTTTGTGTTAGCCTTCTTTGGGTTTATGGTTTTTCCTCATTGTAAGAATGCTATTAACCCATCTATTGCAAGTGTTGTTCAAGAAGTGTGTATGGGAAAGGGTTTTGTTAATGCTGTTTTGACTGAGACCTTCCTTTCCCTCACTCGTTTCAAAGAAAATGGAAAAGAAACTTTACATGCTCCCCCTGAGCTTTTGCAAATTTGGTTCCTCTCTCACCTCAAGGGATTTGGTAATTTAATGACAATTCATGACATCGGTGATCTCAATCACCCCATTTTAAAATTTAAGGAAAAGAAAGGGCATGCACCTGATTATCACTACTTTGACTAGGTAGCCTTTATGAAAAATCCCGACCCTGAAGATTTCCTATGGCACACTGGATGGCTCCGAGTTCACGAGGCTCGGTTTACATGTGGAGGTATCGGGCCCATTCCTTTGTTAGGAATAACGGGCGCTACCGAGTATTACCCAACTAGGGT
This sequence comes from Corymbia maculata, assembly GCA_014182735.1. Classification (NCBI taxonomy): domain Eukaryota; kingdom Viridiplantae; phylum Streptophyta; class Magnoliopsida; order Myrtales; family Myrtaceae; genus Corymbia; species Corymbia maculata. Next base: position 19,920,415 of record CM024683.1, on the reverse strand, counting down.
TACTCGACAATACCAGGTTGTGCAACAACTTCCATTGACACTACAAGAGGCCCTGCTCAAGACCGATTTCACGAATGGAGACCACGAGCACGAGAATTCCATTATGCTGCTTCAATCAATGTGGGACATGTGTCGTCCCCAAAAGTGGATTTGGCCCGAGGAGGAGTTGGAGGGCAAAGAGAAGGTCTACTACGCCTCGATGGAATATATTCTTCCACACAAAATTCCTGAATAGTGGCGCCCGGAGATCCCTGATGCGCCATCGAAAGCCCTAATCATGCGGAGATCAAGTTCGTCAAAAGGGAGCTCAAAGAGGCTAAGGAGCGTGCGTCCAAGTCGGCTAGGACTAGATAGGCAGTTGTGAGGGAGTTGTTGTCCCCCCCGTTTGTATATAGATTAAAAAAAAAAAATCGCTTGAGTCTATTTTCTTAGAAAGTTGTTTAGGTCAGTTTTATTTTATTTTCCTCTATTTTACCGTTTAGGGAGTCTTGTTATTTTCTTTTCCTAATTCGATGTCAGGATGTTTTATTCTAATTTTTAGTTACGTGTTCAGGAGGCTCCTTCCTTTCATGAAATGAATGAAACGGGACGATTAGATCATTGTCATGGACCGGCATCATTTTACATCTCGTGCTCATGTGTGTTCACCTATTTATTGAACCAGGTACCATCGTCACGGCCGAGGCATTCGCCTATCCGCACTTTGATCCGAGATCCGCGAAAATGAGTTACGAAGAGCAAAACGCTCGGATCACCGTGCTTGATAACAAGATCACCGAGTTAGCCGCATAATTCGCACAATTTGCAAGTGAGATCAAGTCAAGCTTGGTGGTTGCCGCCTCCAATCGAGACACACCTGCAACTTCGTAGGCCAGTAATGCCAATAGTAGAGGGAAGTCGACGGAAGAAGTGGCGCATCAAACCCCTATGGTGATAGAATTAGACCCCATCTCGGAAGCCATCTCGGCCCGAATGGAGGAGGAGAATAGCAAGAGGTTTGCTAAACTGGAGGAGAAACTCAAGGCCTTGCAAGGATATGAGGCTAGCATGGTGAAAGATCTATCCCAATACACTAAGATAGACGTCCCAGACAAGTTCAAAATCCTGGAGTTCACTAAGTACGATGGCACTGGGGATCCTAGAATCCATTTGAAGTATTATTTGAATAGGATGGGAAGTTATGCTCAAAATGTCCCTTTGCTGATCCGTACATTTCAGGAAAGTTTAACTAGGATGGCGTTGCAATGGTATATTTTGCTCGAACCTGAGAAATTGGAGAAGTGGGAGGATTTAGCAAAAGCATTTGTGATGCAGTATAAGTACAATGCTGAGATTGCTCCGACACGTAGCATCCTAGCTCGCACTGAAAAGAAAAGAAATGAATCTTTTAGATCTTTTGCTCAAAGGTGGCGCACATTGGCTGCACAAGTTCGACCCCCCCGGATGACAAAGAGATGGTGGAGCTATTCATCAATACCCTTCCCCGCCGACTTTTACAACCGGATGATCGGATTGGATTGTGAAAACTTCTCTCGCCCGGTTGCCGTGGGTGAAAGAATTGAGGGAGCCATACATGACGGCCGTATAACTGAGGGATCAAATCGAAAGTTCACCATTAGGAAGGAGAAAGAAGCCGAGGTAGCTTATGTGCAAGCTCCAGTCACTCCAAAGCCATTTGCGAGTGCACAAAATTCCTCTGCACCACGTGCGAAATATCAGAATTATGAGCCAAACAAGTGGACTCCAAGGCAGTATACTCCTCTGCCTAGGCCGTTGTCTAAGCTGTTGCCCATGCTGCTGGAAAAGAGGCTGGTGGCTAAAGAAATCCCTCATAACAATCCCCCTAAATTTTTCGGGTTTGACCTAGCAAAGTCATGCGAGTACCATATGGGAGAGAAGGGCCATGATGTAGACAACTGCATGACGTTGAAGAACAAGGTGCAAAACTTGCTTGACAAAGGGATTTTATCGTTTAGAGAGCAACCCAATGTTCAACAAAACCCTTTCCCTGCTCATGTCGAAGATGTGAATGTAATATTTGGCGAGGAAGATTGGAAGGGTCAGAAAGGCGAGATTGATGCACGTGATTCACGCGATGGTGTGAAAAATCTTTTTGGAGAAGATGTGGTGGCCATGATCACCCCGTTTGTTATAAACTTAGCTGCCGAAGGGGACCAATGGGATTATGACGATAATCAAACTGAACACGTGGTCATCGATTTGGCGACGGAAGAGTTTGCAAACTTAGAGATAAAAGTGGATGGATTACAGCTTGTTGTGATTGAGCTACCACCTTCTGACCAAGAAGGGAGTCCGAAGAAACCCTTGGCCAATTTCAATACTAAAGCGGTCCCGTGGGACTACAAGACTGAGGAAGTGGATGCTGTCACTCGATCGGGTCGTTGTTACATGTCTGCAGAAGTTGTTGAGAAGAAAGCTGTCACTGATGAAGAGACTAAGCAGTTTTTGGCCATGATAAAAAATAGTGAATTCGACGTGATAGAGCAGTTGAGGAAGATGCCCGCTCAAATATCACTTTTAGAATTATTTAAAACTTCCGAGAAACATAAGAATGCACTGTTAAGAGTCCTAAATGAAGTTCATGTGCCTGAAAATATTGACGACAAGCAGCTAGAGGAATTCGTTGGGTCCATTTTATTATTGGACCAAATCTCTTTTTCAGATGAGGATCTTCCTCAAGAAGGCGCTGACCACAACAAAGCATTGCTCATCTCAGCCAAGTGTCGTGATATGATAGTCCCTCGCATATTGCTCGATAATGGATCCGCTTTGAATATTTGTCCGTTGGCTACCTTCCATCGCCTTGGAGTGAGTGAGGAAGAGATCACGGCATCTCAATCTACTGTTCGAGCCTTTGATGGTGTGAGAAAGGAGTCAATAGGCGAGGTCGAGCTCAAATTGCTGATTGGTCCAGTCCCATTCATGATAAAGTTTCAAGTGCTCGACATCCCTAGTGCTTTCAACTTCCTTTTAGGTCGACCTTGGATTCATCATGCTATAGCTGTGCCTTCCAGTTTGCACCAAATGGTTCGTTTCATCTCGAAAGGTAAGTTGGTGACTGTTCGTTGCGAAACTAACTTCAAGATATTCCAAGATACGGCCATCCCGTATGTAGAGCCTGAAGTGAATGAAGAACCTAGCTACCAAACTCTCGACCTAGTATCAATGATGCATGTGCCCGCTGGGTCTGTCATGAGGCGTCCTGAACTTTCCATCTCATCTATCATGTCAAGCAAAGTCTTACTAGAATATGGCCATGTCCCAGGGGCAGGGTTAGGGATGTATGCACAAGGTATTGTAAAGCCTATCGAAGTATTGGGAAATCAAAAGAGAATTGGTTTGGGCTACCAAGAAGCTTCTGAATATAAGAAAGGAAGTGGAAAGTTGGTAGGTTCAAGTTCGGAAGGCAGAGGCCGAGCTGGTCGTGGAAACCGAGATTACCCTAAAGGATTCGGAAGCCAAGGTACTTTTGATAGCTACATGAGTCGACCTAGCTATTAAGGCCGAACTATCCCAACTTGGAATCAACAGGGATTACTCCCTCCTTCACTGGAAGAACTGCATCTTCGTTTTGAAAGGACATTTGTCAAGTCGCCCAAGCTGCTGCAAGAAGAGGAAGGGGCCATCTTGAACATAGCTGACCTGTTCGATCTTGACCTTGTGTGCGCCACTACTGAAGATGAAGGGGCAGGCCCTTCCATGATTCCCTTTGAGCCATCGGAGTAGGAATGCTGACCGACTGCTTTGTTTAGTTTTTATGTCATTTCCTTTATGTTCTCCCTTGCATGGGATGAGTCATTTGCTACTTTTGTTATTTCCTTTATGTAATCAAAATCTCAGGTTGTGAGCCGTGATCCGAGATTATAACTGTTGTAAAACGGCCTTATCATGTTAATACAAATGCATGCATGTTTTATTAAGGACGTAAGAAAGTGTTAAACCAGTCCTATGATGACGCTTTGAGGCCTGGGCTTCCTCACGACTCCTAGTTTTCGAAATTTGTGAGATGAAAGAGTCCAATGATATGAGGACAATCTCATAGTTCAAATATCTTCTCTTAAGTGGTCATTCGAAAAGAAAATTTCAAGAAAAATGCACTATGCATAGTCCTCATTGGATAATTCTACTAACCCCCTCATTTGCATCTTAGACATGTCATTCAACATGATCATGATAGGTACATATGTGACTCGGATTTGTACAATGAAGATCCTTGTGAGCCTGAACATGATGACAATGATATTCAACGGGACATAGAGAGAGACTGGATTCGCCATGAAGAATCTAAGCCTTTGACAGTTGAACAAACGATCACCGTGAATTTAGGAGATGCAGAGAATGTCAAAGAAACTCAGATTGGGGCTAATTTGTCTGAGAACGAAGCAAGGAAGATGGTTGAGCTCCTAAAAGAATATCAAGACATGTTCGCATGGTCATACGCGGATATGCTAGGGTTAGATCCACAAATCGTGGAGCATGCCTTACCGACGGATCCGAATGTGCCACCTAAAAAGTAGAAGCTACGAAGGACAAAACCAGAGCTTTCCAAGAAGATTGAAGAAGAGGTCATGAAGCTGTTGAAGGTAGACTTCATCGAAGTATCTCACTATCCTGATTGGATTGCTAATATAGTACCAGTCATGAAGAAAGATGGATGGGTCAGGGTCTGCATAGATTACCGTGACCTAAATCGAGCGAGCCCAAAAGATGATTTTCCTTTGCCTCACATTGATGTTTTGGTTGATAGCACTGCAGGTTTTGAATTATTCTCTTTCATGGATGGATTTTCGGGATACAATCAAATCAAGATGAAAGAAGAAGATAAAAGCAAGACATCATTCATTACACCCTGGGGAACTTTTTGTTACAAGGTGATGCCTTTCGGCTTAAAGAACGCGGGAGCCACATATCAAAGGGCGATGGTCACTCTATTCCATGACATGATGCATAAAGAAATAGAGGTATATGTCGATGACATGATCGCCAAATCGGAGCGTCGACAAGACCACTTCGGAGTCCTGAAGAGGCTATTCGATCGACTTCGGAAGTTTAAGCTGAGGCTTAACCCCTCAAAATGTGTATTTGGAGCAAAGTCTGGGAAGCTATTAGGTTTCGTGGTTAGTAGTCGGGGCATCGAGATTGACCCATCGAAAGTTAAAGCTATTTGTGACCTTGAAGCTCCTTCTACTGTCAAGGAAGTTCGAAGCCTCTTGGGAAGATTGAATTATGTTGCCAGATTCATTTCTCAGCTATCTGAGACAGCCAAACCTTTTTTCAACCTCCTGAAGAAGAACGCCAAAGTTAAATGGGATGCTGAATGTCAAAAAGCCTTTGAAGAGATAAAACATTATTTGTCACATCCTCCAGTGCTGGTGCCACCGGTACCGGGGATACCATTAATTCTCTACCTGACAATCCATGAAGAGTCACTTGGGGCCGTCCTCGTACAAAAAAGGCCAAGTGATCAAAGGGAGCGTGCCATATATTATCTTAGCAAGAAATTCACTGTCTCCGAGATGAACTACTCAAAAGTGGAGAAAACATGTACGGCATTGGTTTGGGTGTTGCATCGGCTATGTCAGTATACTCTCTATCATCAAATCCACCTGGTGACTGAAAATGACCCAATCAAATATTTGCTCGAGAAGCCAGCATTGGTTGGGAAGATGGCTAAATGGCAGGTCCTCATTTCTGAATTTGACATACGTAGCGTGGCACAAAAGTCAGTAAAAGGAAGAGCTATAGCTGACATGCTGGCTGGGAGTTTAAAAGATGCGGAATCCCATGATACAACACATGGTTTCAATGAACGCATCTTGGCAATCTCGAATGATAAATGGGTCATGTATTTTGATGGCGCCGCCAATTTATCCGGGTCAGGAACTGGGGCAATCTTGATCTCCCCTGCCGGTCAACATTACCCTGTGGCGGCCAAGTTAGTCTTTACCTGTACAAACAATGTCTCGGAATATGAAGCATGTATCCTAGGTTTGCAATTGGCCGTTGACATGAAAGTCAAAAAATTACAAGTGTATGGAGATTCTGCGCTCATTATCCTGCAAACCGAAGGATCGTGGCGAACTCGTGACCCAAAGCTAGTCCCATACCATGAGTTTCTGGAGGAATTAATAAAAGAATTTGATGAAATAGCCTTCGAATATTTGCTTAGATCCCAAAATCAGTTTGCCGATGCATTGGCCACATTGTCATCAATGTTGAATGTGATGGAAGGATTAGACATCGAGCCATTGAAAATTCAGGTTTCTAAACGCCCGGCTTATTGTATGACAATTGAAGAGGAGCCGGATCAAAATCCATGGTACTATGATATCTTAAGCTATCTTCAGCACGGGAAGTTCCCCCAAGGGTGTGAAGAGGCTGACAAGAAATACCTCAAGAAGTTAGCAGCAAAGTTATTTGTCTCCGGAAGTGTACTCTACAAGAAGTCATATGATTCAACCTTGTTGAAATGCGTTGACGCCAAAGAAGCCAGTCAACTGATGCAGGAAATACACGAAGGAGAATGCGGGCCTCACATGAATGGCCACCTTTTAGCGAGAAAGATCATGAGGCTCGGGTATTATTGGTTAACCATGGAAACTGATTACATTAAACATGCTCGCTATTGCCATCAATGCCAAATATATGGTGATAAAATTAACGCCCCGCCGAATGAATTGCATCTAATGACTCAGCTGTGACCTTTCTCTATGTGGGGGATCGATGTAATTGGGCCGATCAATCCTAAAGCTTCTAATGGACATCGTTTCATTCTGGTGGCTATCGATTACTTCACTAAGTGGATCGAAGCAAGCTCATATGCTAATGTCACCGCAAGGAATGTGACCAAGTTTATTCGGCGTGATATCATTGCATGCTACGGTGTGCCTGAAGCCATCATTACAGATAATGGTTCTAACTTGAATAACAAGATTGTTGATGAATTGCTACGTGAATTTCAGATTCGTCACTTGAATTCGTCACCTTATCGACCACAGATGAACGGTGCTGTAGAGGCAGCTAACAAGAACATAAAGAAGATCCTGTCCAAGACAACGGATAACTATCACGACTGGCATGAGCGATTGCCATATGCATTAATGGCATACCGAACTTCAATACGAACTTCAACCAGGGCAACTCCGTTCTCACTAGTTTATGGTATGGAAGCTGTCTTACCAGTAGAGGTGGAAATCCCTTCGTTGAGAGTTCTTTCACAAAGTAAACTCTCTCTGAAGCTGAGTGGGTGCGGCAAAGATATGAGCAGCTGGACATGATTGATGAGAAAAGGCTTACTGCATTATGTCATGGTCGTGCTATCAGAAGCGGGTTGCGGAAGCGTTTAATCGTAAAGTTCGACCTAGGTCCTTCCAAGAAGGCGACCTCGTGTTGAGGAAAGTTTTATCTATCATCTCAGATCCGCGTGGAAAGTTCACTCCGAACTACGAGGGATCATATGTCATCAAGAAGATATTGCCTGGGGGTGCGTTAGTTTTGATAGAGATGGATGGCCAAGAATTGCCAAAGACTGTAAATGCCGATTCAGTGAAGCAGTACTTTCCATAAATGAAATCAGAAGGCCCTAGAGCCCTTTTTGATACAATCCGAGTCACTTAGATCATGCATTGTTCATAACATGCACATCATGCATATCACGCATTTCACGCATATTGGTGCACATGTTTTTAATTTGCAGGACCTCGATAACCTTCAAGAGGAGTCGCCGGTCACATGACTTTTTTTTCAAGGGAGAAATAAAGATTATGGCCTTAAATGGAAAAAGAAGACAACTTTGGACACCGTCGGCGCTTGTAGCCGAGTGGTATCCGGGGAAGAATCCGCCTGGTCCGATCGGGAGTTCGAATCCCGAAAGCGGCAGTGGCCGCATAAAAAAAAAAGAAAAAAGAAAAAAAGGGAAAAAGGCGAAAACCAACTTTTTGCAACTTTTATTTTTGTGCCCTTTCCCCCTCTCCATTAGCTGTTTCTCTTTCTCTCCCTCTCACTCGGTTCTGGTTTTGGCCAAACCAGCCACCACTGCTGCTCCAACCGCCGGCCGTCGCTGGCCACCGCCCGAAATGCAAGTGAAGATCTGAAGTTCCCAAATATCCAAAAAGGCGAGGTTAGCACCCAAGGTATAAATGCGAGATTGTCGCGTCGCCTCGTGGCAGGTAAGTACCCTTCTTCTCAAAACCAAAAGGAGGACAAAATTGAGAATTTTCAAAATAAAAAATTTCAGCATTTTACTTGGAGCATGTAAAAAGATTAAAAAAAAGAAGAAGATAAGATAAAAACTGAAAAAAAAAAAAATTTCACAAAAGTTTTTGAGCATTGTTTTTGATCTCAAAATTGTATGTCTGCTTGGAGGATCACTCATTTTGAATCAAAACTCCTCATGGAGATTGATCTACTTAGATGATCTCGATTAAATGAAATTGAGATGTTTAATCATGTCGAGCGGGAAATGTTTAGGATGATGAAAGGCAACCCATTCCCAAACACATCCTTCAAGCATTGTGAGAATCGAGCGAAAAGACCTATGTCGTTTAAGGACGAAGGAGTCATTTGCAATTAGTACACAAACCAAAATGAAAAGAGGCATTCCTTTTCTTTATCTTATACACCGCAGGTGACCATAGTTAGCCCTTTTGAGTCTTTAAATGTGAAGAAATCAAAAAATACCCCTGTCAAGAGCCGCCCCACAATGGGGCAAATTTGGAGGTTTTGGGTTGACATTATGTGGTGAAAAGATGAGAAAGACTTCATTGCTGTCACTTGCATTAATCTTTTTGTGGTAATTTCGAGGGAATTCTTATGAAAGCTTGAAATATCCCAAGGTGAAGAGGAGCATTCCTTTCTCTACCCAAACACTGATACCCATTGCTTAAACCAACTTGAGCCTGATTGTTCATTTCTAAAACCCAAGTGATGATTATTTTCCCATATTGGGGCAAGGCACATGATTGACCAGGGCCATTGGCATTTACGTGAAAAGGCGGAAAGCATCTCGAAAGTCCTAAAAGCTTAAAAAAAAAATTTCAAAAGATGCAAAAAGTCCAATGAAAATTAAGGGGCATGAAAAAGCAATGTGCCTGGTAAAAGCAAGGCCGATGCCCATAAAAAAGGAATAAGAGGAAAATGAAAAGCAAAAGATTTGCATCAAGGGGGTGATAAACTCCTATGTGGAAATAAATTGGCAAATTCAAAATGCTTGCATCAAAAAGAAAATCATTGCAAATACAAAAAAAAGAGAAAGACAAAGCTCTTATTTGATTAGTCAAAGGACTTTCGATATAACTCAGACTGCAAAAGTCAAATGCTTTCAAAAGATTAAAGGATATGACAATGGTGCCATGACAATCACCAACTTTCCCATCCCTTTTCGTGAAAAATTCTGAGCCTTTCGAGCCATAACCAAACCAACACTACAACCCTTCCTGAAGTCTCTTCAGATTGGGATGATTCAAGCGAGAATAAGAACTCTCCAAAGAAGCTATCACTCGAAGAAGTGGGGGCAAGGTTGTCTTATCTCATCTTGAGGTTACTTGACTTGTAAACCTGGCGAAGATGTTGGCAGATAATTATTTCATTTCATGACTAATGATGCATATCCATTGCTAAAACCACGACCAAACCCGCATTACGATCCCTTTGAAAGACCTTTTGGATCGATCAATGTGTATTTATTGCGAATGATTTTCAAATCCTTCAACATTAGAAATGTGAAGTAAATTGAGTGATCAAATCACTTCCCACATGAATGGATGGGATCAAATAGCCCTTCTTGAGAGAGTGCGACAAGCCCTTTCTAACTAAGGAATTCCTGCTTGGCATACTTAATGAACCTTTTTCATGATTAGGATCATTCTGACATAATTTTTCTCTTAAAGGGATTTGATGATCGATGATATCTTCCAAGCTTGATGACAATTTTATGGTACATGATACAAAAAAAAAAAATCAAATCAAATCAAATGTTTTCAATTTGATCGAACTTAGCTTGATTTGCTTATGCAATTAATGCTACAACATTGCCAATGCATTTTTCTGATATTGTCTCTAATGACATTTGCTTAAGTTGAATTTGACAGGTTCACTCAGTGAAACCATGTAATTTTCGAAGGGTTCGTGGGTCCTCCTTAAACCACATGGTTCTTGGTCAACCGGAAAACCATGCAATTTCCAAAACGGTTCGTGGGTCTATCCTTAAACCACATGGTTCGTGGTCAACCTGAAACCATACAATTCCCAAAAAGGTTCATGGGTTCTCCTTAAACCATGCATTTTCGGTCGAAGCCCGTTGTTACACAGTAAAACCTCCCTTTAAGTCGAAGCCCGTTGTTACACGGTAAGATTTTACTAACTCTATCGAAGCCCGTTGTTACACGGTAAGACCCCCATTCAAGTCGAAGCCCGTTGTTACACGGTAAGATTTTACTAACTCGGTCGAAGCCCGTTGTTACACGGTAAGACATTACTAACTCCGGCCGAAGCTCGTTGTTACACCTGCAAGACCCCCCTTCAAGTCGAAGCCCGTTGTTACATGGTAAGACTTTACTAACTCGGTCGAAGCCCGTTGTTACACGGTAAGACCTCCCTTCAAGTTGAAGCCCATTGTTACACGGTAAGACTTACTAACTCGGTCGAAGCCCGTTGTTACATGGTAAGACCTCCCTCCAATAACTCAAATAAGCCGCTTGTTAGATGGTAAGACTTTACTAATTTGGTCGAAGCTCGTTTGTACGAACCGAGACCTCAAAAAATGAAAAAAGTAAAAAAAAATGAATGAAAAAAAAACAACAAAAACAAAAACAAAAAATGAATGGAATAAATTCGCCCTTCCATAGCTCATCGGCAAAAGTCGGGTGTCACCTAGTCTTTGAAACGAACCTCTTCGAGCCCCTTCCAAAGAGGGGCAAATGCTGACACCCGAAATTTTGTTTATTTTGTCTTAAATGCCCATTTACTTTGCTTATATAAATATATATCAATTTCTGAAAAAAAAAAAAAAGAGGAAAAAAGAGAATTAAAAAAAAAAAAAAAATTGGGTCCGAGCCAGTGGCCGGGCCCGCCCGGCCCCTTTCCTTTCTTTTCTTTCTTTTCCCCGCATGGGCTTGGCCCATTTTCCTTTTTTTCTCTTCTTTCTCGCCTCGGCCCACTTGGACTTCTTCTTCCTCCCCTCTTCTCCCACGCACGGCAACGGCCACCTGCAAAAGGTAAATAAAAAATGGGAACAAGTTGCAACATGGCATCGCAGGAGGGAGCGATCTGCGAGTCAGAAGAGCGAGGTTAGGTCGGCAAATACAAAAAAAGAGCGATCAGCCTAAATGGGGGAGGGTTAGGTCGGCGAAGTCGAGGGGAGAAGGAGGTCGACGGCATCGGGGTTGCCGAGGATAAGGGCTGGTCCGGGGAGTCCAAAAGAAAAAAGGAGGAGAACACGGACAGGGAGAGAAAAAACGGAGAACGAGTGAGGAGGACAGAAAAAAGAGAAAAAGAGGACCGAAAGAGAGAAAGAAAAGGAGAGAACCGAGTGAAATGGAGAGGGGCTAAAGAAACCAGATCGGAGAGAGAGGTTCACTGAGCACACCGAAAGAAATCGGAGAGAAAAGAGAGAGAAAGGCCGTCGGCCAGCCGCACCGGACTTGCGGCCAACGACTCACCGCCATACCCCCGCTCTCGCTCCTGTAGCCGTCCAGCAGAAAGGGAAAGTGAAAGTAGGAAGAGAGAAGAAGACCGAGGGGGGGGGGGGGAACCAGGGAGGAGAAAACAAAAACACGAGAGAGGAGAGGGGTCCGAAGACCGAATTGAGTGACGCGGAGAGACCGAGAGGCCGAGAATGAGAGAGCAAACGCTGGAAGAGTGTTTGAACGCCGCCGAGCCCATTCGTCAACCGCTGTCCGCCGTGACGCCTCGCCCGAACCAGGTAGGTTTCTCTCCCGCCTGTTCCCGTTTTGCTGAATGAGGTGGCGGGTCGGAGTTCGCGTCGACTGGTTCGCGCGAGCCCTGACCCTTACCGCCCCTCTATCTTGTCCTTGCCTCATTTTGACATGATTTCCGAAGCTCCCTAGCGAATGCGAGGCTCGGTTAAGCCCGATGTTTTCGAATCTAGTAATGCCCAGTAGATGTTCGATGAAATGTCCGAATGAAATCCAGAAAATTTCATGGTTGAATTTGTCCTGATAACCTTGGTTTCGTAGATTTTTGCCGTATATTGGTTACTCTCGTGTTTCCCTTAGGATTACACCTGTTTTCGAGATTTCCGTGCATTTTTGAGTCGAAGGGAGGCGTCTTTCGTTTCCGGTGAAAGCGGAGTGTTAAGGGCCGCCGGAAGTCGCCGCTGGCGGTGGCCGGCGGCGTTTTGCGTCGATCAGACAGAAAGACCGACGCCCGGTGACCCCATGATGACCCGGTTGGGACAAGTAGACTGCGCGACGGTGTAGCGCGGCGGAGTTGCAGGAGTCCCGGCGAAGAGGGAGAGAGCGTCGGGAGGTTGAAGACGCCCAAGGAGGAGAGAGAAAATGCATGCAAAAACCAATAAAATAAAATAAGAAGAAAAAGAAAGGGGCTGCATGAAGACGTGCATGGGGAGGAAAAGCGTGCATGCAGGAGTAGGAGGAAGAAACCTGCAGGGAAGAAGACCAAAATTAAAAAGAAAAAGAAAGAAGAAGAGAAGACTAAAGAAAAACAAAGAAAAAAAGGAAAAACAAAAAGACCAAAAATAAGATGGGGCCAAGGAGATGGGCTTCGCCGTGGGCCCGCTTCGGTTGGGTTGAATTTGTCACGGGCTGGTTTTTCATAGTCTGGGCTAGAAAATAGAAATAAATGGGCTATTTTAATTTATTTTGTTAATGGGCCATTTTAAAAGAATTTTCAACCGGCCGTTTAGCCAGCCCAATCGCTAGCCCAGCTTGGACCAATAGGGTCCGAGTCGGTTTTTAGTAGGCCGGTCTCCCGACCCGGTCCGAATTACTTTTTAATTAATTAAAAATCCAAAAACTCGAAAAAAATTAAATATTAAAAATTTAAAAATTTAAAAAAATGTTTTTTTTAATTTCAGAAAGGTTTTAAAAGTTTAATTTAATTTAATTTACTTTATTCCTTTTTTTCAAATATTCAAAAATTTCAAATTTTTTTTTTAAAAATCAGAAAATTCCAAAATCATTAATAAGTGTCTTTTTTTAAAAAAAAAAAAATTCAGAAAAGCCAAAAAATTTTAAAATCTTAAAAGCTCTTTTTTTTTTTTTAATTTCAGAAAATTCGAAAATATTAAAAATATTTTAAAAAATCCAAAAAAAAAAATCCAAAAATCCAGAAAAATTCAGAAAAATCAAAAAAATTGCAAAAATTTAGAAAACCCTTAAAAAGGAAAAAAGACCAAAATTGAATAAGCCTTTAGGGCTCTACAATAGGTTTTTTTTTTAATGTGTTGCCATGCCTTTAGCTAACACACAATTAAGTTAGGTACCGAAAGGGCGTTAGTCGCATGACTAACGTAATCAAGTCCTCGACCCTAGACTCTCTGGTTGCGTAAATAACGAGACACGCTCCCATGTCTCGCTTGGTTTCTAGTCGACCTTAATAGACTAGTGGCGACTCCTTATTTGAAATTTTTCACGAACACTCAACGTCGCGCGGGGGTATGGGGCTGGGAGAGCCTAAGTTAATGAAGAGCCATTGGCCCGAATTAACAATACCCCTAAACTTATCATTATTTTCGAAAATGAAATTTTAGGTCGCGACATTGCTGACGGAGCATTTTTTTCAAAATAAAAATCCACGTGGCAATATTTTTTAAAAAATTGTACACGTTAGATTTTTGAAAAAAATTAAAATCGATTTTATTAAGAAGAAGAAGAAGAAGAAGAAGAAGAAGGGGAGGAGGGATCGGCGAGGGCTGCAGCCCGCGCCGCCGCTGCCGTCACCCCACCTCGCCAGAAGGGCCGGCGACAAAGGGGGGGAGGGTCGGCCGAGGTCGCCGGGCCTCGGCCACCGGCCGGCGACCCCGGTTGGCCGCGGCGAGGGCTCGCGCGCCGCTCGCCAGATCCGGGTGAGGGTCGCGACCCTCCCCTGATCCGGCTGCCCGCCGATCCCCTCCTCCCCCCCTTTTTTAAATAAAAATGATTTTATAATAATAATTTTTAATTAATTAATATTATTTAATTAATAATTTTTAATTCACGTCAGCCAAAACGACGTCGTTTTGGCTGATTTTTTGGCTGATCTCGGGCTTCCGACGAGCCACGTAGGCAAGAAAATTAATAAAAATTGCTACATAGGATTTCCGGTAGGGTTCCGCGACTTGGCACTTAAGTGATCCATTTTTTTTTAAAAAGTGGCACTTAAGTGTACTTTTTGTAACTTTTTGCACTTATAGTGTCCTTTGTGCCAACTTTTGCACTCCCGCCGTACTTATGCCCCTAAAAAACCAATAAAAAAGAAAATAGTATTTTTGAAAACCGCTCTATTGTTTCAAGAGATGATCTCCATAGCAAAAGAAGAAGGCCCATCTCGACCTCTGTTTTCTACCTGTACCGTTGAGGGCTGTGTAGGCAAAACGGAGGGGCTTTGCGTAGAGGAGGACGAGGGTATCTTTGGAGTTCTCGGAGATGACGTTCTTGAGACACCACGACAAGGCGTACATGCTCTCCTCGCTCTCGTCCACCGCCACCAGTATCTTCCTCTCTTTCGCCACCGTCTCGGCCATCCCCCTCTCAACAAAGACAAGGCAAAGACAGACAGACCAAGAAAACAAGAAGATGTTTTGTCCTCCTTTTTGTACGATTTAGGAACAGAATGAAGAGTACGATGGCTTGTTGGATTCAAGGTAAGATGTGGTGAAGTGGGTGATTTATAGGAGAGAGAAAGAGAGAGATGTTTTTGTTGTGTGTTGGTGAGAATCAGAATCTATTAGCCCTGTGTTCTTGAGAGCGGATCGAGTTTGATGGTTTTCATTTCTGAAGACAGTGGGCTCTTCTGTTTTCGTTTTGAAGACCGAACAAGAAAAGAATCATAATTCAGAAGCTGACTTGGTTTTCGTTTTCCTTTGTTTTTCTTCTTTTTTGCTTGGAAATTTGTTGGATAAGCACCCGCTGACGTGTCTTGAGGACGTTGACCCCTTGTGTGGGTCGACGGGGTGACATCAGAATTTGGATTTATTGAATTGATCAGGATTGTCTTTTCTTTTAACCAATCGCAATCCATTCAAATTGGATTGCGTTATGATTTGCTCCAGTTGATTTCGAATTTGGTAGTGGACTTGTCGAGAAAATTATTTAAAAAGTCATAAATCTTTCGATTTTAGCAACTAAATCTTAAGACTTTTCACTTTCAGTGAATTCAATCAATTCGGCCAATTTTCATCGGAATATGTTGACATGAAGCGCTTGCCTAGAGCAATCCTGAGCAAGCCTTGTGGGTGACAATTAGCACATCTCAAAAAGTTTTATTGAAATCAAGTCGTAAGTAAGGTCAAGTTTTATCCGGGATATCAAGAAAAGTGCCGAGTTGAGCTTTGGTTTGTGGGGCAACTCACGCCTCAAGTACGAGCCATGTTTCAAATTTAGAAATGTTATATGGATTTCAAAAATTACTATATCAAATAATAATTCACATGTCAACATTTATATGTTCTGAAAGTTTTAGGCCTAAATTCAAAATGTTTGGCCCGCAAGATTTTGATTAAGTTAAAAACAAAAGGTAAGAGCCAATTTAGATACCACCTTTGACTAGTTTAATTAGTGCATCTTCTCTTTTTTCCTTATTGATTTATTCATTAGTTTCGAATAATGTGCATCATAGCCTCGTTGTCTATTAATTGCGGCCAATGGGATTTTAAGTTCTATGATACTTCTTAAAAACCCATTGGAGTAGATAAGTAACATATTATTTTAAGAAGGGTTTGACTTGATCTACATCCTAGATCATGTCATGTATCATCCAAAACATATTCAAATGAGTGGCTAATTTTGGGAGGCTAAACATCGATATCCCATTTGTATGTTTCATGAAAGCAATACGTTATGATCTTGATAGCTGATTCCATTTCTGATTATTTATAATTGTAATATTCCTCCACTTGAGCTAGACAAATCTAGAATGGTTCCTTGTGGATTCAGCATAAAGAATGATAAAAAGCAAAAGAGAGCTTAGAGATAACCTCGAATTAAAAATGAATTGCTTGATGGCTGTCCTCTTAAGATGGATAAAGTTTGATTTCCACAACATAATTAAATTAAGCTTTGCTACTTTGACATGGTGCTTTCTCAATTAATAAAGATACTTATTGTAAGTTATTACTCTAATTGAAGCTTGAGCTTTAGCTTTGGAATCACAAGAAGCTTCAAGGAGAACCAAGCATATCATCTTCACCAGTTGGTGATTATAAAAAAAAGAAGAAGTGAATTAGACAAAATTGATCTTCCATACAAGTAATAAACACTTTAATTTGATTATATAAATATATATTGTACTTTTGTTTTTTAAATCTCTAATCTTAATATAACGGAATCTTGAACTCTTGCCTTTCTTTTCTAGGAAAGTGAAATCAAGAAATATTAGGAATCGATGAGAAGAGAAACAACCCTATTTGAAAATTGACATTTTTTAACAATTTTATTATGAAATATTGGCCAACTTCTTGTATATGTACTATGATCTATATTTGTTTCTTTATGAAGTGGGATTATTCATATAATGATTTTTTTGAACAATATGGGTGCTCATATTTTTACTTTCTATCATGCAAAACGTTTTTTTTTTTTTTTTTTTTGATAGAATGACTCATCATCATCAATCTAAATCTATCATTATGCCCAAGATAGGCCATAAATAGGAAATCCATATATAACAAAAACAAAAAGAAGAATAAGAAGGAAAAAAAAAGGACAGCAATCAATGAACTAAGTACTTCGTTCGAAAGCTGATCAAGATTGGACAATGTTTAGGCATCATACCAGCGTGCCTAGTTCACATTCTAAGCTTTATTACCGACATTTGTCCGGAAGAAATCCTTCTTCAAAAAGCTAAAAAACAAAACGAAACCAAAAGAACAAGCAAAATGGCAACACCCAGCACAACAACCAAGTCAAGCTCCGTTTGCCTTACCGGTGCAACATTTGGGTGTCCCTGTAATACTTGCCGGGCTTCCATCGGGTCGGATTTCTGTAAACCCTCAGAAAGCGTCTCACAATAGCAACCCTCGTCATGTTTACAATAATAACTATGACAGTTGGGCAACCGCTTGCAACGGACAATCAGGCAACATTCTAAATCCAGATCTGAGGTATCTGCCAAACTCTCCAACGACCTGCAATCGTGAATCCGCAAACACTTTAGAGATTCCAAGCGGTCCAAACCTTCCACGCTTCTTAGCTTCGGACATTTTCCTACTCGGAGCTCCCTTAGCTTCCTCGATTTCGATAGGTCTGGCATCCTTTTGATCGAACTGCAGTACGTGACCGCGAGAGAGGAAAGGATTCCCACTTCTTCAAGGCCACGAATCTCTACTAATAGCTCGCATTCGAACAGATCTACCTCTTGCAGATTCTTCAGATGTGACGGCTCAAGTGCTTTTGTGAGGAACTCACGCCGAGGCGGCTGTGGACGTTCGAATCTTCTCATTTTCGACACAAACCGTTGGAGCCGTCCTGACAATGTGCAATCCTGCATGAGGAGTTTCTCCAACTCCGAATCACATATACCAAGGAATATCGGCATCCAATAAACATAGCGGACATTAAGTGGGCAATGGTATGATTCGAAAATTAGCCAAGAAAAGTCAAGTGGGAGTTGTGCTGTTTCTCGTAATACTAACTCTCTTAAACTAGACGGGAACCGGAGGAGGAACTGCATGTTTGGGGAGGCCGATATTAGTTCTTCGAGCTGAAATTGGCGAGGATAGGATTCAGTGCGAAAAGCGAAGACATTCTCCAGCTCATGAAGGGGGGTCCACTTCGGATCCCGCAACCGTCTGCCACCCCGTGCGGCTAGCTCAAGTTTATTATGGATATTACAGACGAGATTCGCCACGGTGGGTAATCCGTATATTTGGCTCCATGACAAGTCTGGCATTTTCAAACAGCACAGCTTCGCATCTCCTTCAGGATTCTCATTAAAAAAATCTGATAAGAACACAAGCCAGACCGCCCTGGGTAATTTTGTCAACCCTCCCTTAATTTCCCTCATCTTAAGGATTGTCAGCTGCTTTAGATTGCTGAATGAATCAGGTAGGCGATCAATACTTGTTCCTCTCAAATCCAACTCGATCAATGATTGCAATTTCCCAATTGAGTCCGGAAGTTTCTTTTTCTCCCAACAATCACATAATCTCAAAATCTCCAGAGCTACCAACTTAGATAAATCGGGTGCTCTCCTTAAGTCATAGCCAATTTTGAGATCTAGGACCTTTAGTTTTTTTGCTGCCTGCAAAACAATTTGATAAAATATTTATTGAGAAACGACCTACATAAACAAAATGGAAAAAAACAATTTAAGAATACAAGGACTGGGACTCATGTCGTACTTCGATCCCATCAACACTTTCGAACCTATAACACTCATGTATCTTCAAGATCTCCAAAGACACCAATGTAGATAAATTAGGTATTCTCCTTAAGTTATAGCAGCCTCTGAGATCTAGGACTTTTAGTTTCCTCGCCGCCTGCAAAACAATTTGATAAAATATTTTTTCAAAAATGACCTACAAAGCGTAAACAAGGAAAAGAAATGATTTATGAATACAAGGAGTGGTACTTGTATCGTACTTTGAGCCACTTAATACTTTTTTCTGAAATTTCACTCCATGAAAGGTTAAGAACGGCTAAATTAGCCAGAAGAAAGTTTTTTGCCTCAAGCATGGAAGGGCAATTATGACAAGAAAGCCATCTTAAATCAGGAAGAAGATTGTCGAAGTCTCCAACAAAGGACACCTGCTCCCCTTGAAAGTACCTCAGGTTTTCTAAACCAGCAAATTCATCATGCTTTAAAATATCGATTTGTTCAGAGTATGCCGGTATTTCCTTCATCCCTTGATTTCTATCCACAAAAGATCCAAGTGACAGTACTTTAATTTTCCTGCTCCCCTGACAATGGAAACACAAAGAAGTCCACGTGTGAAAGTCAAAAGCAAACAATTTAATAGTGATTAATTTTTCTTTTACAAGAATAATTTAGAAAAGTTCACAAGAAAATAAGTTGACATTGCCTTTTCATACCTTTTTCCGCTGCAAAATGCTTAGTGCGTCCTTAGGATTACGTACTCTGCTAAGCTCGCATGAATCATCAGGATTCTCTTTTCTAACGATTTCCCTCCCGAGGTCCCGCACTTGGTCATGCATCCAGAAAGTATTGTCATCTTTGATTTTTATCAAGGACATGAGAAAGAGGATTTCAAGGGTATTGTGTGGGCAAAATCCACAAGCATCCCAC
The DNA here is from genome assembly GCA_014182735.1 of Corymbia maculata. Classification (NCBI taxonomy): domain Eukaryota; kingdom Viridiplantae; phylum Streptophyta; class Magnoliopsida; order Myrtales; family Myrtaceae; genus Corymbia; species Corymbia maculata. The sequence continues at coordinate 19,900,972 of CM024683.1, read as the reverse complement.
ATATAAGAAGGGTATGTCTTATCCTCATTCACAAAAAAACAAGCTATATCCAAAAATACTTGCTTCTGTGCATAATCTAATCTTTCATAAGTTATCATCAATTTTCTTTGGACTTCATTGGGAGGAGCTTTTTCTAGCTTCTTCAAAGTGTCTTCCCATAATATTTTGGACTTACCGGAAAGGAGTGAACCTGTAACTTCAAGAGCTAAAGGAAGCTTTCCCAAAGTACGGACAATTTTTTTGGAAAGGGAGATATAATGATCTAGTGGAGAGTCTCTCCTAAAGGCATGTCTACTGAAAAGCTTAAGAGCATGATCAAATTCCATTTCACATAATTCATAAGTCAATATATTTGTGGAGCCTTCACCTGTTGCTTCTCCTTGAATGGTTAGGACACTTTGGTCCCTAGTAGTCATGATAATCCTACTACCGGAACCGAACCAATTACTTTTCCCTGCTAGACTTTGGAGTTGCTCTTTCCCATCCACATCGTCAAGAACAATGAGAACTTTCTTATTGCGAAGCACTTTCTTAATCACATTGATGCCATCATCCACATCATAAATACAGTCAAGGATAAAATGAGAATCGAGGAACTTGGATAGCAACTTGTTTTGCAAATATACCATGCCATGTCGTTGTGACGACTCTCGGACATCTGAAAGGAAAATGCAATCTCTGAAGTGAGAAGACAATTGGTTGAAGATGACCTTGGCAAGTGTTGTTTTGCCAATCCCGCCCATTCCGTGGATTCCGAGAAATTGTACGCTATCACATCCCATGTCCAACATTTTGATTATAGCTTCTACACGATCATCAACTCCAACTAGCTCTTTAGTCACAACCTTTTTATTTCCGATATTCAGTTTACGCAATACAGTTTCGGTTATAGATTTTATCAGATTCGCTTGACTGCAACAACATAACAACCATGTTAAAATATATTTTATATTGCAAAACTACTCCCTAAGTGACTCAATTGCCCTTCACAAGTTTCAAACATTATGCAAAATAATCTAGACGATAAAATATTCAAGATTTTTCCCAATCTGTCTCCGCTCCCCCAATTTTAGTGACCATCACCATAGGCCACTGCCACCGCCACGCCACCATTGAAGTCGCCCACCTCCCCAGGCCATCACTGTCGTGTTCCAATGGCGCCACCTGTTGCGCCCCATTGACCCGCCCATCTTAAGCTTGCCTCACTTCAAGTCACATGGGTCATGTGGCCTTACCACCGCCAAGGATGCCTTGTGGGCCTTCGGCGGCGCCATGATTGAGGTCGCCCAAGGTCAGCAATGCCAAATATGGTCTCAATGGCATCAGATCCAACATCCTGAGCCCATATTCAACTTACCAGTGAATGAGAGAAAGAAAGGGTGGGGGCCGGATGGCTCGATGGCAGCTTGTTGACGGGCTAGCAAGGAAGAAGTGACGGCTGAGGAAGAACTTCTACGGTGGCTGGCCAGTGGCTTGAAGCTACTGGGAGCGAGCGTCGTGACGATGCCAACATTCACAAAAGAACACAGCTTGTCACCTTTTTAAGTAAAGGTTTCATTCTTATATTGATTAAATATTAACTGGCTCCTTGGACTCGCACTACGTGAATGGCCATATAGTTGTATACTTCTATATATATATAGAAGTATATAAATGAGGATGAAAGAAATCAGAGGAAATGTACAAAGTCATCTTAAATTTCGGGTAGTACACATTTATACCTGAACCTGGAACCCTATATTTTGTGCACTTCAATTTTGTTACGACCATTAACTCTGTATTAATTTTGTCGTCAGCATGTGCAATGCACATGATTTTCATGTGATTTAAATATATTTTTATCTCAATTTTTGAAAAAGAAAATCTCTTTTATCCTTAATTATAGTGAAAAAGAAAAGAAATTTAGAAAATGGGTGAAAAATGAAAAGGATGAGATACTAAATTTGAATAAACTATATTTTCCCCAGCAATATCATAGTTAAACTGAGTAGGGGGGAAAAGGAAATCTACAAATGACAAATAGAAAAGTTTAATACATTTACCTTTTATCTGCATTCCAGTTCCACCCAATTATTCGGGCCACCTCAATGAGAGCCTTTTTCCATGACTCAACTTCATTGCAGGTCTTCCGGCGCGACGAAAGAGCTTGTCCATACAAGTTTGTTTTCAGCCTGACATCGGCAGGTTCCACGTCCAAGAAAATGGGCAGAATCTCTTTGTTCCCATTCGATTTTGAGGTGCACTCGACCATATGTGCAAGCTCTCGGAGGCACCAATTACTTGAAGCATAATTTTTGGAGAATATGGGAATGTAGATCTTGGAGTTCTCAATTGCATGTAAAAGCTTACCAATTTTTTCACCGACATGAAGGGATTCACTGTCCCTAAAGACAAGGATTCCGGATTCAACCATGCCATGATAAAGAAAATCGGTGAATGTATGACGGGTATCCGATCCTCGAAAGCTTAGAAAAACTTCATACAAAGATTCGGACGATGCCTGCGGACTTGTCCCTTTCTCCATTGTAGGATCTCTAAACGCCTCGGATATCAAATGCTTTCTTTCTCTCAGTGAAGTTTGCTTTGGGTGTGCTCGGATCTGAGCAAGGCTGTCGGTATAAAAAGCTCTTTCGGTCTCTGGCGTGGGGAAAAGGGATTGGACTTCCAATGTTCCTTGAGTCGATATAGTTAACACCTTGAAGTTTCCGTGAAATTTCCTAAAAGTTACCATGGATCAATCAATGGATTGGCAAGGCACCCTAGAAATTTTCTTAAATTTCTAAACATGATTACGTTTTCGACTTTTTTCAATGTGCAAGGTGGGCCCGTGCTTTGAAATGAAATGATGGAGAAATTTAACCAGTGGGCAGTAAAATTATAGGAAATTAATGTGCAAAGGAAAGGTGCAACGGGAAATTGCATGATTGGCTTTCTGTCACTTCCTCACGCCTCTTTTCATACTTTCTTTGCACCTTCTCGGCAAGAATCTGCCTCCACTGTTTTTGCTTCTCCCTTTTCTTTTGCCGACAACTTCCCTGTTTTTTTTTTTTTTTACTCTCTTCTTTTTTTTAAAGTTTTCTCTCCTTTGTGGACCATTTTCCTCTATGTATTTCTCTTTCTTGGCCGCAAAGAAAAGCTCCACTCTTTTCCTTTTCGATCTCTCTTTGACAATTATTATATGCAGAAAAATCTCCCTTCCCACTTGGCCGAGAATCCTGCTTTTCGATGCCCAGATTTACTTGTGTTCTTTTGGTCGTGAATTCCGGTCCATGAATGCTGAGATTGCTCCCTTCGTCAAGATGGAAACTGCACGCCCCTTTCCTTCCTTGATTCTCCTTTCCAATTTCGACGTGTGCGGCTGAACACGACCTTCCATCTTATGCGTTCAGACTGAAATGCTCTTGGGAAATGGGCGTTGGCCAATTTGGATTTCCGTTATTGTTCTTGAATGGCCGCGCTTCCTTTCCCTTCAGTAGGCCGAGCTTGATCAGCTTAGGCTCCGCTTCGCGTGGCCTCAATTTTGGAAACTCAAGCGAATTCAAGACTCAATATTTGCACATTGGACTATCCATTGAGCCAATCCCAAAGAAACTCATAGCCAGATCCATGCTTTGTTCGACACGAATGCTTTGTGCTCAAAATTTAAATGTTTGTTGATATTTAAATGTGAAAAAATGCAGTAAAAATTGCGAATGGTCAAGATGATGTTTTTGTTTCAGGGGTCAAACTTTGTCAAATTTGATCTCAAATTTTCTTAAATGAATGAGAAAAACCTCAAGCAAAAACTTGTGTGTCAAATGGCATAAACTAATTCAATAATAGCATAGCCTATCTAACACTCACAATAGATGTAAATGCATCCACACATAAAATTTTACATATTCTCACCATTAAGAAAGTAAATGTAAGTTGACATACATGGCAAAGTTTGGAGAATTACTATGAACATTGAGAGTTACTGACAATAATATTGATATCTAAATTTTGATTATCTATTTAGGATTTAGTTGTATAAAAAACTATGGATTGACGAAATATAAGTTGACGTGCATAGCAAAGTAAATATTTAGGTAAACTAAATTGCCCCACTAGCTAGCGACACGACGTGTCATCTTTCAATGCTTGACCGTCTTGTGTATTCAACTGGGCATTCAGCTCGAGATGCATTAAATTGACCTTCTTGACTTGAGAGTAAATCCCAGCAGAAGACACATAATGCCCTAAGAGATAACTAAGTTTTCACTGATCTTCTATCTCAATATGTTGAATAAAAAACACTTAATTAAGGTATGAAATACCATAAGTGTAATCATAGTGATGATCATGTCATTAACATAGATTTCCAGCAAGTCAACACGTTGATCAGACTTTCGCAAAATGAGGTAAAAGTCTGGATAAAAAACCAAACTATTCCACAATAGCACAAAACCCTTGATTACTAGGCGAGCCTAATACTCATTAGTAGGATCATCAAAGCCAGTCTTCACTTGATAAACCCATTTGCTAACCTTTGGTAATTTTTTTGAGTGGAAGATCAACCAAATCCTACACATGACTCCTTTCTAAAGCTTGAAATTCCTGAAACATTAGCTTTTGCCAATGAACCTTGCAATGGGCCTCTCGATAGGATGGAGGTTCATGAATATTAGCAGCATAACGATGATAATGGAGAAGACGCGCTGAAGGTAGTCCTGTCAGAGGGTTGCATATAAGGTTCAAATTTAGAAGTCAAGCATGCATCAGGAAGACCATATTTTGTAGGGAGAGCTGATATGAGGAGTTAGTGTGCATCGAGAAGAGACAAACCAGAGGTAGAGACGCAACCGACTTGACCGCTTTACATTTGAGAGCCATTTGTAGTGCATACCTATAAAAGGTGTAGCGGAAGCAAGCATTTTACTAAAATAAAAGAAAAAAAAGGTAAAATTCGAAGTCACATGGAGGCAGAATGCAGATTGAAGAACCATAAAGAATTACTTGAGAGGGACAGAAAAGGCAAGAAATTGAACATGTATGCGCAACACTTTTCTCTTTTTTAACTTTTTAGGGTCTGAAATGAGGTTTTGATTTAATGTCAAAAATCAAAGCTAGCGTTTTAATTTGGTTTATAGCAAGAAGAATTGATTGGGAATAACTTTGGTTGTTGAACGTGTGAAAATGAGCAAACATGATTTTTGTCTTCTGCAGTGCAGCATCACTAGGAAAACAAAGAATAATTGAATAAAAAAAATGGCACACGGTTTACGAAATTGTCGGGAACGTCTCATGCATTAGTCACGTCTAAAAGATATGCTAAAAAAAAAAAAATAGAATACAATTTATGACATTTAGATGCTCAAATTAAGACAAAATGGCGCGCATGCTTCCGATTACCGAGGTCGGGTAATGGGCTGGTTTCTCATCTACCTATCTATTTATGTATTTATTTTGACTTTATTGCTTTTTGATAAAAATAGTATCATGTGCTAAGTAAGACGAAGCGTGAACTCCAACATGAACTCCAACGTACTTCACATGACTAAATTGCAAGTGAGAACCATTTGCAATGCATATATACTAGGCGTTGCGGAAGTAATTACTTTATTTTAATATACTATAATTCAGAGTCCACTCTGATTCCTACCGCTCCTGATGGGATCGTCCTCATCCGTCCGATCCGAATACCTGCTTCCAAGTCAAACCTCGTCACACAATCAACGGGGCCTTAAAAAGAAAACGAGAAGGCAAAAGCATATGAAAAAGCGGGTCACCATCATTGAGGACCACTCAACAAGGAGATAAAGCTAAATCAAAAGTCTTCCACCATCTTGCTCGCTCAGTTACGAAGAAAGGAATGAGGCAAAAGCCGATCAAACTTACTCAAAAGGAAAGCCGGAAAAGGAAAGGGCCGGTGAGGAAAGCAAGTCAAAGTCTTCCATCATCCGCTTGTTTAGTTGCATTGCGAGACGAGCGGCCGTTATTTATCATGAAAATACTATGTAAACTTGATTTGTAAGTGATGTGGCGGAGAAAATCGACCACAATACAAAAATTGTGCTGAATCTTGTGTTTTCATGGTGGGATTCAGTAGTTGTTTTAAGAAATCTAGATGTCTGACCATATTAAGTAAAGTCGGTGTATATCAAACTTTACGATTTGTCTATTGACTCTAAATAGCTCGTATTGATTTGATAGCATATGTGGTAATGTTATTGTTTTACAATTATATTTTTTTTCTTTAAATTGAAAAGAGTTGTCAATACAGGTCACTATTTGTGAATGTGAACACGCCAGTATATGATACGTGTCATCCTAACACTAGTCTCTCATTAAGAGTTTGAGGAGAATTGAAATTGATATGTAGAAGTAATTGTTCCTTCGAATATACATCAGCATAACCAAGATTGGCCACCTAATAAAGTTCATCAAACTTTTATTTTTATCCTAATTCACAAAATCTGTTTTCTTCTCCCCTATTTGTTTTGCTTATGCTGATCATGAGTTTTTTGAGGTTTCCATTATATCCGTTATGTTTATGGTTCAAATTCAATTTACAGAATAATTTCTCCATATTACAAGAGTGCTATTAAAAGGAATAACATGGGAAACTAGTAAGATTTTTGCCTTCTGTTGAGGATCAACATTGTCATTTTCTGGCTTAAGAAATAAAGGACCGTTAGACTGATAGGAAAAATCTGATTTTACTGGCTTTTATAGGTTATAAACCACACGAATCAAGGGTATCCTGCTTCAGACCAAAAAAAAAAAAAAAGGGGGATCCTGCTGCTCTCTAAGTGTCCTCCACAGCAATAGTAAGATACATGGAATACCATTGGCTCTTTGACTCTTCCCCCAAAATGGAAAAGAACAAAAAGGAATAAATTCATCCTCGCCCATCATCGTAGTACCACCGAATTCATTCACTATAAACATAAAGAGCACCAAAAAATTATAACGAAATGAAAGAAAGAAGTGTATCATGATATACTGTTCAACCAGTCATCATATATGTCAAACAGAACCATCGAAGGCTATATTATCTTAAGATCATATTTCTAAATTTTCAATCTTCAAGCATACTTCGAATGGTAGTTATAGCTCATTTTATTTAAGAACAATATTGGGGAAATCGAACAAGTGAACATCCATAGAATCAAGCATCCCTTGTGGCAATACATCCTGCAATCCCGTCGTTCAATTTGGACAAATCAGGTGTCATTGGAAGCCTCTTGCAATGCACAACCCAATTGTACCCTATCGTAATCTTGACAAGGTTGGCTTTGATCAAAATCCTGTCAAACCTCGGTAAAAAGCTAGGTCTTTACGGGGTCAATAGTCTTCAACGCAGTAATAGATTGCCCTTATTTTCTCTTTAGGTGTTAATTAAATGAGAAATAATCAAGTCTCTCCACGAAACTTCTCATGCATCTAAACACATGAGTGCTCCTGTTGGTGCTAATTGGCATACTTCACATATCATAAATTTCTTTGTAGATTCTCCAACTTCATCGACCCGGGGTGCAGTTGGTGGTTCAAGTGGTTGACCTGCAAACCGGAACCCAAACTAGTTTCATGACAGGAAAAATTGCTTGACACAATTACAAAATCCGATTATGATATTGAGCACAAATTGCCAGCTTTAATTATATGGTGTCACGATGATGTGGCGTGAGTGGCACTAATAATACGGTGGCCTACTTGATGCTGACATCATCTTCCTGAAATTGGGGCAAGGCTAGACGGTAGCATGAAGTTGACACGGATCAAAAGATGACTTTTTAACACATGAAGTTTGTGATCGTCGAATTTGGGGTCCTGTTGACCAAAAAAAAAAAAGTTTGTGGTTACGACCGACCTGCCGCATAGGGCTGTGATTTGAGTTGTGGTTCTAGTGTTCAACTTGGAGGGCAGTCAATTGTCGGGAAAATTATCGAAAAAGTCCTAAATCTATTACAATTGTGCCGATTGAGCCATAAACTTATCTTTTTGCCAATTGAACCTTAAATTTTTTGCAATTGTGCCAATTCAATCAATCCGATTAAGTTTGGCCTGTCGGCACTAATGTGGCCGTTGACTAGCACATGTGACTTTTTTTGTTAATATTTTTATTTTTTCCGAATTATTTTATTTATTTTTTAATCTTTTAATCTTTTTTTCCCCTCCTCCCTCCTCTACCCTCCTTCTTCTTTTGCTCTAGCGACTAGCTAGAGGGGAGAGCTAGCCGGTTGCCGGTCTGAGGCGGCCGGGCGAGTTCGCCTTGCCGTTGTTGGGCAAGGGCGAGCCCTTATCGAATTTGGCGAGGACTTGCCTTGCCTCACTAGGTGAAGGTGAGCTCGGCCTGCCAGTGGCTGGATCTAGCGATGGCAAGGTGAGCTCGCCTGGCCCCCTCAATCCGACAATGGACCAGCCCTCCTCTCTAGCCAATTGCCGAAGCAAAGGAGGAAGGAGGGAGGAGGGAAGAGGAAAAAAAATAAAAAAGATTAAAAGATTAAAAAATTCAAAAAAAAATTATTAATAAAGAAATAGTCACTGGTGCCGACTTATGGCCATGTCAGCATCGGCTGGCCAAATTTGATCAGATAGATTGAATTTGCATAATTGTAAAAGGTTTATGACTCAATTGGCCAAAAAATAAGTTTAGGATTGAATTGGCATAATAGCAAAAGGTTTAGGACTTTTTTGGTAATTTTCCCATTACTTGTCTGATGGTTAGTTCATATCAAAATAAGCACCGGAGGGCAATGGGCTATGAAGGCAAAGATTTAGTCGAGTTGTTTCGTCCCGGCATGTGAGGTTCATCCATAGTCGAGTTGAATCACAGTTAGCATTGATTCAACAACGTGATTCTATGATTCAAATCTCTTGGAAGTGGATTGTGGTAGAGACTGTTTGAGCTAGTGGTGCTGAGTTGACGAGAGATAGACAAACCGAAGGCCTTTCGTAAATCACTGGGTTGCATTACCCAAGTAATGCAATCATTTATATAGAACCAAAACTAATGTAGAGTAGATGCACGATGTCATGATTCACAAACTATGATCATATACAACATTCACTTGATATTCTACATTTATGAAAATTTGGTAATTCGCGGATGAGGTCCATTCTGAATATATCTAATAAGTTGTAATAGTGTTCCATAAATTGGTGCTTTAATCTGATATTACTATTAGAAGGTCATAGTCCGAAGGACATAAGACATATATTAGGTGCTAATCTGAAGGGAGATTTTCAGCTGATAATTCTGTCAAATAAATGATGTCTCTTTACTTTAACTTTAGGTTTTTTTCTCTCTTTCGACTTTTAAGAGTTTGAAATCATGTCTAATTTACTATCAAACATCTCAAGTTTTTAAAACTAGGAGAGGGAAATTCGAAGCTGGCATTTTAATCTGGTTCATGGCAAGAAAAATTGATAGTAAATATCTTTGGTTGTTGTAAATGTGAAATTGAAAAAATGTGGTCTTCCTCTTCTTTTAATGGAAATTTAGGTGTCAACCGACACAAATTACTTTAACATTGGTATAGCATATCTAACACTCACACCAATGTAATATGTTCACGACATAAAATTTTACATACTCTCACTAATAATTAACAAACATAAGTTGATGTATTTAGCAAAGTCTAGAAAAATTATGAACATCGAAATTTATTAACATTAGATAGACAGAAAATTACTTTTTCTTATTCCATAATTATTTTTTGCATAGAAAAATGACTAGTTACTAATGGGTAGATTCATTTTTGATATAAAAGGAGTTACTAATCATACTAATTTTGTATGATTAATTTATTGCTTTTTATAAAGAAAAATAAGTTGGATAAAAGCATAGAATTGTATGAACCAATATACTGTTCCTCCAGGTGGCTTTCCAAAGCTTCATCCCCAGAACTGAAATGTAACCTACAAAATAATGTCTAACTGCCATTTCTCACATGTTTGAAGTGTCAGCAACCAGATTAATATTAGTAGCTAAAGCTTGGAGAAAGCAAAGTTGTTAACGAGCAAAAGACTAGAAAGTGACGTTATATGGATTTTGTCCTTCTAAGTACTAAAATGAGATGATATTGAAAATTTTTAAAAAGTTAGGAAAGAATCAGTTAAGAGATAAGATCATGGCACACATTAGATATATATATATATATATATATTTAAGGATGTAATTGAATCGATTTTTCAATTAGATATGACATGGACATATTTAAATAAAAATTTAAGGACCAATAGTTTCATTAAATATAAATCTCGAGAATAATTTAACTTGTTTCCATTTAAAAGTGGAAAGTAAATTTCCGTTTGCTTGAATGTATATATACTAAAATGATTGGATGGAGAGTAGCAATTTGATGATCTAAGTATTATTAATGTTTTTATCACAAATAGATTAAAACAAAATTTTAGTACTCCTAATGAATTTCAATGTAAGTAAAAATATAAATTTAATGAGTTATAGCTAAGAGTTAATACTAAGTGATTGTTCAAATTTAGTGCAAAGTTATCAGCTCTAGCCCGGATGTCACTTGCATCTCTAAAAATTCACTCTTGTGAAAAGTTACTGACACACAGATGTAGGGAAAGTTACTTCAATGTATATAAGAATACTATTATTGTATAAATATTACAAGACAGATTAATGAGTTACTAACCATATGAAATTGCATTACATTTTTCCTATGTTAAAAGTTAGTAGGTATATAAAGTATCGCTTACTCAGATGGTTAAACTTACTTTGTTGAATGAACAATAACGATCAACATTGAGATTTACGAACAATAGATCCGCAGAAAATTACCTTTTCTGATTCAAAGTTACTTAATGCATAGAAAACTTACGAGTGACTATCGGTATGAAAGAGTTGCTAATCATACTAATTTTGTATAATTGCTTTATTGCTTTTCTAGAAAAAAAAAAAGAAAAGAAAAAGGATGAAGGTGTAGCAGTAAGGGTGCGACCAACAAAATTAAGTGAACAATTTAATATTTTATTCCAAATTTTACATTCACAACTTGCTTATCTTTAATCTTAAATAGAAATTTTAAAAGAAGGTCTAGAGAGAAGGCGATGAATACAAATATTTAAATTAATCCTGATGGGTAATTGTCTGGGAAGCCCGCACCTCTCAAATCATGAATGTTAAATGATCTACTTCACAGCGTGAGGCGAGGGAAAGCAAGTCAAAGTCTTCCACCATCTTTGCTTGCTTCCCTGCATTTTCCTACCCTTTTCTCTCAACCAAAGAAAGAGGGATAGGGCAAAAACCTACAAAAGCTACTTAAACGAAAAGGTCAAAAGGAAAAGACTGACGAGGGAAAGCAAGTCAAAGTCTTCCACTATCTTTGCTTTACTTAGATGCATTGCTGGTTATCGTGATAATATTGTATAAACTCCATTTATGCGACGGGGAAAATCAATCTCAATTATAATAATTGTATTAAAACTTGTGTTTTATAGCAAGACTCAGTATGAGGCTTGCATAGCTTCTTTTACGTGTTTAAAGAAATCTCAAACTCTTCGATTTGTCTACTAACTCTTAATAATTCATATTGATCTGGTAGAATACGTGATAATGTTATTGTTTTGTAGTTATAGTTTTTTTGCTTTAAATTGAAAAGGATGAGTCGATACAAGTCCCTATCCATGAATGTGAATACGCGAATGTGCGATACATGTAACCCTAATACTAGCCTCTCATTAAAGGTTTGAAAGGAGTTGAATTTGATATGCATAAGTATTTGTTGCTTGGAATATAATCAGCATAGCCATGATTGGCTAGCTAAAACTAGGAGAGGGGAATTTGAAGCTGGCATTTTAATCTGGTTCGTGGCTAGAAAAATTGCTTGTAAACAACTTTGGTTGTTGTAGGTGTGAAAATGAGAAACACGGTCTTCCTTTTCGGTAGTATTGCTAGGTAATTGAATTTGATGGTTGAATGTTACAAAGAAGAGTCGGATGAATAATATCACGCGGTTATGAAAATGTTCAAGAAATTCTTGTCCGGTATTCTGGAAATGACATATAGGTGCCAAGTGATTCTTGTCCATAAAATGTGCGAATATTCTTGACAAAATGAGTTTCCTTTGAAGAGAGTGGCTTGACAACCGCTACTTTTGAAAGGTTCCCAGCGTGATCACCTTTACATGCCTCTCCTTTAGATAAAATGGGTTTTCACACTTCAAATTCTAACTTGAACAAAAGTTGGTCCACTTCAAAACAGTGCTAAACATAATTTTGTTTTTCGGATTTTTCTAGGTGCAAGGTGCGCCGAGCTATGAAATGAAATGATGGAGAAATTTGACTGCTAAGAGTAAGATTCTTTGAAATTAAAGTGCAGAGGAAAAGTGAACTTCGAGGAAATTGCATCAATCGCTCCATGTCGCTTCCTCACGAGTGCCCCGACAGCTCTCTCTCTCTCTCTCTCTCTGCGTGTCCTTCTGTTTTTCTTTTTACCTCCTCCACGAGAATCTGCCTCCTCTGTTCTCTTCTTCTCTTCTTTTGCCGACTACCTCTCTGTTCTTTTTTCCTTTTAGTCTTCTCTCTTTTGTTGACCGAAACCCGCTCTCTGTGTTTCTCTTTTTTGGCCGTGAAGAAAAAGCTCCACCCTTTTCCCTTTCCTTTTTGAGCTCTCCTTGGCAATGATTAAATGCTGAAAAATCCCCCGCCCCACTTGGCCGAGAATCCTCTGCTTTTCTATGCCCATATTTTCTTGTATTCTTCTGGCCGTGAATTCTGGTCCCTTAAATATTTTTCACCCTTGTGGTTTTTTCAATCAAGAACTTGTCTATTTAGCCGTTAGCAGCACCAAATTGAAAGACCCGGGGTCAGTGAACCGTGTTCTTTCTCCCCCAAAACCAAAAGTTAGTGTTTCAAATTAATGGTTTTCAGCGAATTCATCAAATTATAGAGATGGAAAACTTGAGAGTGGGTTATTTTATCACTTAAGTGATTCATGCATTTTTTGAATCATTTAAAAGTGAGGATATTTTTGCCATTTACGTCATCCATACATTTTTCTTTTTCTTTTTGGAGTTCGGTTGTTAGCTAATCTACTTCACAGCGTGAGGCCAAGGAAAGCAAGTTAAAGTCTTCCACCATCCTTTTTGCTTAGTTGTGAAGAAAGGGGTAAGGCAAAATAGAAAACCTGCTCAAAGAAAAGAGAGAAAAGAAACAACTGGACAACTTGCCATTCTCTTGGTCGCATGTGAAACCGTTAATTTTGGAAAAAATATTGTAAAAAATTAATTTATAATTGATGCATGGAAAAAAATGAACTCTGAAACTTGTGTTTTATAGTGGGACTTAGTATGGGATTTGCACAATCTCTCTTAGGTGTTTTAAGAAGATCTAAATGTCTAAATGTCCGACAATGTTACATAAATATGGTATACATCAAACTCTTCAATTTGCCTATTTACTCTAAAGTACTTGTACTGATTTGATAGCATACATGGTAATGTTATTGTTCTATAACTATACTTTCTTTTTCTTTAAATTGAAAAGAGTGAGCTAATACAAGTCACGGTCCATAGCGTGAAGTGTCTGTTGGAATTGGTATGCGAAAGCTATTTATTGTGAGATGTACATTAGCATGGCTAAGATGAGCCACCTAATAAAGTTGGTTAAATATTCATTTTTATCCTAATTCATTAAATCCATTTTCTTTTCCATGGTTCCTTCTGCTTACGCTGATCGTGAGTTTTTGAGGTTTCCATTATATCCATTATTTTTATGGTTGAAATCCATTTCAGCACTTATGTTACATTGACCGAATAATTTCCTTCATATTACAAGTTGTAACATGTAAAACAAGAATTTTTTTGCCTTCTGCTGAGGATCAATCTTGTCATTTTCTGACTAAACAAATAATGGAATACAATTGGCTCTTTAGAATGATCTGGAAAAATGTGACTTTGCAGGCTTTGATTGGTTCCAAACCACACGAATCCAACGTATCCTTGTTCTCTCTAAGTGTCTTCCAAAGGAATAGCAAGATAGATGGAATACCATTGGCTCTCTGACTCTTCCCTCTTTCATTCGTTGACTGAGATGAGACATCAGTGGAAAAAGTCGACAAAAACAAAAAGGAACAAATTCATTTACACCCATTATCGTAGCACCACCGACTTTTTAAGAAATTAAAACGAGGTTAAAGATCTGGGGTCTGCTCAGCAATAAACAAAGGCAAACGATCAAGCACATGAAGAGAACAAAGAAGATTGTTTACTTTTACCTGCCAAAAGATTGCAAGGTCAACAGCAAATGCAGGAAAGAAATCCAGAAGAAAACATTTACAAATTTGATTATTCATGACAAGCATATGACATCCAGAAAACAGTTTGTGTGCCATTAATAGAAAAAGGTGAAAATTCATTTCAATACAAAAAAGAAAAAGAAAAAAACTATAGTCATACCGTTGTAACATTTTACATAAAAATAATAATTTCATTTGGCAAAATTTGCCACCGATACAATGAAGAGCGTGGTGTCATCAAATTGGAGAGTCGCAAGCTAATGAAGAAATTTAAGGATCATGTTACCTTCATTGACTAATCATCTATGAGAGATGGCTTAATATCATGAGATTCAGCAACAACTGTCTTATGAGGCGGTAGTAAAATTTCGGTCTTCAAGTGTACTGTTATATATTCTTTAGCCAATTATCATATATGTCAAAGTAGAACAATTGAAGGCTCTGCTACCTTCCAGACAAGGTCACTAAATTTTCTATCTTCAAACGTAATTCGAATGGTAATGGAGCTTATTTCCTTCAAGAACAGAGTTGGGGACATCAAACAAGTGAACACCCAAAGGATTAATTATCTCGTGCATCAATACATCAAGCAATCTGGTCATCCAATTTGGGCAAATTAGGCGTCATTGGAAAGCTTTTGCAATTCACAACGCAATTGTACCCTTTGATTATAATTTGAATAAGGTTAACTTTTGATTGAAATCTAGTTGAACCTCGTCAAAAGTTAGGTGTTTACGAGGTCAACAGTCTACCCCACGGTAATAGATTGCCCTTAGTTTCTTCTTATTTGTTAATTAAACAAGAGATGATCAAGTCTCTTCACGAAACTTTCCTACATACCATTTACACTGAACATGCGTCTAAACACATGGAAGTTTGTGGTCATGACCGACCTGCTGCATGGGGTGGCAATTCGAGTCGTGGTTTCTAGTGTTCAACTTGGAGGATAGTTACTTGTCTAATGGTTCGTTGCGAAATAAGCACCAAAGGGCAGCTGGCTATGAAGGCAAAGATTTGGTCGAGTTGTGTCATCCCAGCATGTGAGGTTCGTCCACGGTGGAGTTAAATCGCAGTTGGCGTCAATTTAACAATTTAATTCTAAGATTCAAAGTCTTTCGAAGTGGATCATGGTAGAGACTGTCTAAGCTGGTGGTGACGAGTTTTGATTGAAGAGTTATGTTGGCGAGAAATAGATAAACCAAAGGCCTTTTGTAAATTACTAGATTGCATTACCAAAGTAATCGTGATCATTTATGTGGAATCTAAACTAATATAGGGTAGATAAATGGTACCATGATTCTAGACATAATATGACCATAAAATATACGTGATATTCTATATTTGCGAAAGATTTGGTAATCTGCAGATGATGTCCATTATTAATATATATCACAAGTTGTAACATTTTTTTCATAAATTAACGTTTTTAATCCGATATTACTATTAGAAGGTAATAGCTCAAAGGACATAAAACAAATATTAGATGCTAATTTGAAGGGAGATTTTCGGCTGGTAATTTTGTCAAATAAATGGTGTCTCTTTACTTTAACTTCAGGCTTCTTCTCTCTTTCTGACTTTCAAGACCTAGAAATCATATTTGATTTAATGTCAAACATCTTGAGTTTTTAAAACTAGGAGAGGGAAATGCGACATTGGCATTTTAATCTAGTTCATGGCAAGAAAATTTGATTGTAAATATCTTTGGTTGTTGTAGGTGTGAAAATGAGAAAACATGGTCTTCCTCTTCTACAATATTGCTAGGTACTTGGATTTGATGGTTGAATGTTACAAAGAAGAGTAGGATAAACAATATCACGCGGATAACAAATTGTTCAAGAAATTCTTGTCTGGTATTCTAGAAATGACAGTTAGATGCCAAGTGATTATTGTCCATAAAATGTTTGAATACTCTTTGCAAAATGAGTTTCCTTTGAAGAGGGTCTTGATAACCATGACTTTTGCAGGATCCCCAGTCCTAGTTACCTTTGCACGCCCTTTTCTCTGTATAAATGGGTTTTCACACTTCCATCCTAACTCGAACAAAAGTCGGTCAACTTCAGAACAATGCTGAACATGATTTCTTTTTTGGCTCTTTCCAAGTGCAAGGTGGCCCGGGCTTTAAAAACAAATGACGGAGAAATTTGACTGCGTGGAGTAAGATTCTCGGAAATTAAGGCTACCCACGATAACCATTCTATTTCTATTTCTGAAATAAATTTCTATTCTAAACTTGTTTCTGGAATAGAAATCCATTTGGTAAAATAATTTCATTTTTCTATTTTTAGAACAGATTTCTTTTTTAGATATAGGTTTGGAATAGAAATCGAAATAAAATGTTTTTACTTTTTTTATTTCTGGAATAAAAATCAGAAATTGTTTCTCTCTTTCTTATTTCTTACTCGAAATAGTTTCTTGCCATCTGCCGCTCACCACCACCACCAGCCCTACCCGCCGCCACCGCCATTCGAGAAAGTGAAATTTTATTGATTATCAAATGAATTTCTATTCTAAGAATAGAAATTTTATGTCGTTATCAAACGCGTTTTTGATTCAAAAATTCATTCAGAAATAAAAATAATTTTTTTTTCTCTTTCAAAAATTAATCTCTAGTAAAAAATGTTATCATTCGTGTCTTAAATTGCAGAGGAAAATTGAACTTCGAGGAAATTGCAAAGGCCTTCGTTTCTGTTGTGTGGACGGTGGTAATATATTGCAAAAAGTGAGAGACGGGGTTCAGAATGCATTGCACACCACCCGAAAGAAAAGGACCAATTATTCAAGAAGTGGGCCCCGCTTGATTATTACACGTGTCAGCATCTAAGCATGCCTCGATCCGGGCCTTAATCGCCCGATGGCCCACTCTAATCCCTCCTGCTCCGGATCGAGTCATCCTCAGCCGTCCGATCCGAATACCTGCTTCCAAGTCAAACCTCGTCACACAATCAGCGGGGCCCAGAAAAGGAAAACGAGAAGGGACCAGGCACATGAAGTGAGGGTGTCACCATCATTGGGGAACCCTCAACGACGAGAGAAAGCAAGTCAAAAAGTCTTCCCCCATCTTGCACGGTTTGTAAGTGATGCTACGGAGAAAATCAATAATGATTTAATAATTATACTGAAATTTGTTTTCAACCATGGAATCTAGCATGAGGTCTGCACGGTTAGGTGTTTTAAGAAAATCTAGATGTCCGACAATATTACGTGTAAACTCAGTATACATCAAGCTCTTCAATTTGTATTTATCAAATAGCATACATGATAATGTTATTGTTTTATAATTCTACTTTTTTTTCTTTAAATTGAAATGAATGAGCTGATGCAGGTGATAATACATGAATGTAAACACACTAATATACTATATATGTAATTCTAACACTAGTCTCTTGTCAAGGGTTTGAAGAGAGTTGAAGTTAATATGTAGAAGGTTGCTTTGAATATATATCAACATAGCCAAGATTGGCCATGTAATAATAAGGTTTAACAAATTTTCATCTTTATCCGAATTCACAAAATCCATCTTCTCCCCTAGATGCTATGCTTATCATGAGTTTTGTGAGATTGACATTAGATCCATCATTTTTATGGGTCTAGATCCTTCTCAAAACATAATTAGATTCCTAGTTTCAAAATTAGAGGATATAAAGTGAAAGCATAATTAGATTCCTAGCTTGTCTAGTATTCTGGCAATGACAATTAGATGTTGAGCGATTCTTGTCTATAAAATGTGCAAATATTCTTTGCAAAATAAGTTCCCTTTGAAGAGAGTAACTCTTGATAACCGTGACTTTTGCAAAGTCCCCAATTTTGATTACCTTTGTGTGCCCTTTTCTTTGTATAAATGGGTTTTCACACTTTAATCCTAACTGAAACAAAAGTCGGTCAACTTTAGAACAGTGTTTCACATAATTTTTTTTTGGGGTGTTTCCAGGTGCAAGGTGCCCCAAGCTTTAAAATCAAATGATGGAGAAATTTGACTGCGAGGAGTAAAATTCTTGGAAATTAATGTGCAAAGGAAAAGTGAACTACGAGGAGATTAATCGGGAAATTGCATCTTTCACTCTCCGTCGCTTCCTCACGCGTGCCTCAACAGCTCTCTCTCTCTCTCTCTCTCTCTCTCTCTCCTCCTATCTTTTCTTTTTACCTCCTCCACGAGAATTGGCCTCCGCTGTTCTTCTTTGTCTCTTCTTTTGCCGACCACCTCTCTCCGTGTTTCTCTTTCTTGGCCGTGAAGAAAAAGCTCCGTCCTTTTCCTTTTCCTTTTCCTTTTCCTTTTTGAGCTCTCTTTGGCAATGATTAAAAAATCGCTGCCCCACTCGACCGAGAATCCTCTGCTTTTCTATGCCTAGATTTTCTCCTATTCTTTTGGCCGTGAATGCCAAGGCTGCTCCCTCGTCAAGATGGAAACTACACGCCCCTTTCCTCCTTTGATTCTCCTTTGCCTTTTCTTCCAAAACCTTCCATCTTATGTGATCAGACTGGAATGCACCTCGAAAATGGGTGTGGGCCGGTTTGGATTTCCGTTATTGTTCATTAGGCTGAGTTTGATTAGCTTAGGGTCGGCCTCGCGTGGCCTCTATTTTGGATCCTCAAGGGAGTTCCGGACTCATTTTTTGCATATTGGACTATCCATCGAGCCAATCCCAAAGAAACTCATAATTGGATCTATGCTTTGTTCGATGAATACTTTATACTCAAAATTTAAATGTCCATGATACTTAAATGCGAAGAAATGCAGGAAAAATTACGAATGCAAGAACATCAAGATTGATATTTTTGTTTTAGGGGCCAAACTTTGTCGAATTCAATCTCGAATTTTCTTAAATGAATGAGAAAGAGCTCCAGCGAACATTTGTGTCAAAAGGCACAAAGTAATTCAATAATAGCATAGCCTATGTAACTAACACTTACAAGAGATAATATGTCCATGACATAAAATCTTATGTATTCTCACCACTAAGATTACAAACATAAATTGACATGTATAGCAAAGTCTAGAGAATTAGAATTAGCATTGAGAGCTACTAACAATAATGTTGATCCTTAAATTTTGGCTATCTATTTATGGTTTAATTGCATAGAAAATTATAGATTAATTTTTAACCCTAAACAAAAATAATTTTCATTAAATTGCATAGCATATAGTTTTTAGGAGCATTTGCATTAATGTTTATAGAATTTATTAGAATAATATTAAAAAAGGAAAAAAAAAGTAACTAATTAATTAAAAAAACGAGGGCTCTTCTTTTCTCTTCTTCGTCTGGGCCCAGCCCAGGCTCTTTCTTTTCCTTTTTTTTCTTTCCTGCCTGGGCAGGCCCAGCCCAGGCTCCTCTCTTCCTTACGGCCCGGCCTGCCTCTTCCTTCCTCCTTCTCCCTTCCTTCATGCTCGCGACAGGAACGCGGCGGAGGACGAGGTACAGGGAGCAGGACATGCCGCTGATTTCTCTTGAGTTTGGGTGTGAGTTCGAGCTCTGAATAGGTCCGTATACGTTCTCCAGCTCGCTGTCCACTACATGTTCGAAGAAATGCCTGAAGAAAGTCTCGCCCAATTTAGTCTAGGATTCTGACTTGTTCAGTGCAAGATTGTTCTTGATTATTGGGTGCGTTTTCAGTCAAAAATTTCGTTTCCATCGAGTCAGAATCTCCTAAAAACTTTCAGTTTCCTTTGCCTGGTGCCTTGGTACTGTCCTTGTGAATATTCTTGGAGCTGTGATTGTAATGTTCGGAGGGGTCGGTCTGGCGACAAGCGGGTGGTGAATGACGGTCGGTCTGGCGACAAGCTCGAGATGACTTTCCATAAGAGGCTTTCTTCTGTTGCTCGCATGTTTTAACATTAAAAATTCACGTACTCATGTTCTGGGGAGTGGGGACGATCAAGAGAACTAAGGAAGAAGGGAAGTTCTCCATGTTTAGGTACAGGGGATCCCGACTGGCCGAGCAATTGCAGCCGGCAACGCCTCATCCATATTTTAAAATTCATTGATTGATTTCACAAGTACTGCTAATGACATCTACAAAGATTTGGAAGACATTTTTCAACTTTTTTCTCCCACATGTTTCGGAATAGTTAATTTATTTGAATTCATAGTACCGATTATGTAACTAACCATTGCATCCTCAAGCCTCATTTTTCTATTGAATATGTTTAGATAGTTACAGTAACATGATATATTAGAGATGTTTATGCAGTAATAATATTTTCCAGTTTATTACTGTTTTAAAGTTGATTAAAAATTACTTAAAATGCTAATATTAACTCTCAAGAAATGGCTGTCTTATACATTGAAGAAAGCTAGGGGAAGTGAGTTGTGTTTGTTCCGGAGGGATGCTACCTGAGAGCTTATAGCTTGAAACATCAAGAACTTTCCATTCAGTCAAATTCATTATGGACAAAGGGAAGGAACCGGGAAGAGCATTGTCAGAGAGATTGAGTAGATGAAGTTTAGTTAAACTTCCAACAGAAGTTGGAATTTCCCTTGT
This sequence comes from Corymbia maculata, assembly GCA_014182735.1. Lineage (NCBI taxonomy): Eukaryota > Viridiplantae > Streptophyta > Magnoliopsida > Myrtales > Myrtaceae > Corymbia > Corymbia maculata. Next base: position 19,880,265 of record CM024683.1, on the reverse strand, counting down.
AAAATGGTTGCTCGAAAGATTAATCTCAAAAGTTGTTCTAATATCTATTCGTACTCTATTACAATGCCTTAGTCGATTAGTGTCATTGAGTAGTCATACCATCCCTCAAACTTGGAAAATGGGAGGTAAGAGGGCACATAATTCTCACACTAGTTTGCATCATTTGCGATATCTTCTTTCATGGCACTCCAATGATCAAAGTATTCAGATGGAAGGCTACTCAAGAAGGAGTTCATATATAGATCAACGATCCATAGGTTAGGAAATTAGTAACAAGCTTTAGGCTCTTTTTATGACTCCACGAAATCTATTGGCATGCAAAATGAACACCTTCAAATTAGAAAACAAGCACATTGATGAAGAAGAGGTGTCAATGATCGGATTATTGCTCTTTGAGGTGAAAACTCTTGAAAGTTCCCCTCTTGCTTACCATCCACTCTTCTATGAGAAATATTTATCTTCCTCTAAATTTACTAAGAGACAACTTTGTATAGCAATACAATTTTGTAGGTCAAATAGATTGCGCTGATTTTTCATGTAAAAGTTTGATTTTCTTTTTTTTTTCAAATTGAAACAAATGGTGGGTTCTTTGACTATCAAAATCATTTCGTTTTTTGATTTTCAAATTTAAGCAATATCAAATGCTCAACAAATTCAATCTCAAATCAGAATGTACAAGAAAGAGAAACTATATTTTTCTCTTTTGCACATACAGCAGCAGTAGGCACAACATTCAATCCAACTTGCTAGAGAAAGTATCTTATCTTGGGAGGAGAGCCGACACCCCATACTAACTTCCAAACCATACCATCAAAGTATAAGAGCTTGAGGATCTAGTGGTAGAGACTTTACTGGAGAGCAACCACTCCTGCTCCAGGGCCAAATCATTTGGTCATCAGAACTTCTCCACCTTACATGATTTCTCAGCCAATCACTGCCCCTCCTGCCGCATGCTATCTTTAATGGGGGTTAAGTTCCAAGTCCTTGTATCTGCACCAATTGGAGACAACATTCTTAATTCCTTTTTCACTTGAGTCAGAATAGAGGATGCAGCATGAAGTATCAACTCTCCTTCACCAACCCATCCTCCCGACCTTTGACTGATTTCCATATTAGCAATTTACCATAACGCGCCTTCCTTAATTAGATCTCTCCTTCCGACGCTCTACTCCATCCCCAATACATTCTGCCACCTCTTTCTAACTTCCATGAAGCTACAAGGGCGAAAGTAGAGCGCTTGAAATATATGCACCCAGAATTTTGAGGGGTTGCTTTGGATTCTCCAAGCAAGCTTAGCAAGGAGGGTTATGTCAATTGTGATAAACTTAAGCCTCATTCTAACTTTGCTTCAGTTAAGTTTTACCAATTCTTCCAATGCACTGGCCCTTCATTATTCTGCTGACCCAATCCACTTCCTCATTCCACTTCTTTGGAAACCTGAAACAAGACCTGGAATAAGTCGGTGCTGCATACGCCACTGTTTTTACCATAATCTCCCTCCCAGCTCGTGACAACAATTTAGTTTTCCAGCTAGGCATTCTTTTCAAGACTCTATCCTTAACAAAGCCAAGAGCTTCATGTTTAGAGCTACCCGCATAGAATAGGTAGACCCAAATAGTTAGCAGGGTTCTGAATAACATTGATTCACTGGACTGTGCTTACCTCTGTTCTCAACTCTGCACCCGTGTTAGGACTGAAGCATATACTGGATTTTTGTAAGATAATCCTATGGACCAAGCAGTGCAATGCAGTCAAGAATCTTCTTCGAACATCTGCAGTTCAAACAGGGTTAGCAACAAGAAGAATAGGGAGTCATATGTAAAGAGAATGTGGGCTCCGGGCACTCCTTTTAAGCTCAACTCCCTGAAGCTAACCCTCCTACACATTATTGGTGAGCATATGGGATAAAACATCAGCCACAATTGTGAATAAAGAGGGTTCGTATATGTGCCTGATCATCTGCGACTCGACCGCCACAGCGTTGTTGACCTCAAACAACTCGCTGCCAGAGCTCCCCGAGGGTGATCTTCCTTGTTGACTGCATTGTGTCCTTGACTCTCCTATCGGTGTGGATTTGCAGTAGCGACAGGTGGTTCCTCAGATTGCAATCGCAAACCTGATTGTGATTGTACTTCAAGCACGTCGAGTCCACCAAGTCAGACGATCGCACCACGGAGGACGACCTTAAGGCCTGGGTCGCTGAGTTGACCAGACTACTCTCTTTGAATTCATCCTGGTTAGTCGATTCTTTAGTTCGTCGAACGGCTCTCTAGTCTTTTACAGTGCATGGAGTTTCAGGTTTGATTTTAGAGAGTTGACTTGGGTGTAGTTTGCTAATCATCCATTAAGCTCTGGTAGTTTGTTCTTGTCGGTTCAAGGATTTCGTTGAGATAAGTACCATTGTAGCTTTACTTTTGCAAAAAAAGAAAAAAAGAAAAAAAATGCCCCGCCTTATGCGTTTTGCTTTGAAATTTTGCCTAAGCTCCTACTGACAAGTCTTGAGGACGTTGACCTTTCATGCTGATCAATCTGATGATACCGGAATCTGGATTTATTGGACCAATCAATGTTGTCTTTTACTTTACCTATGGAACCCATTCAGATTGATTACATTTTGATTTGTTCCTGTTAGATTCAAGTTTGACAAGAGAGATACATTGCTAGCAAAGGTCTATTCTAGTGAACTTCTAGTTACCTTCTTATATTGATAATAAAAGATAAAAATAGATTCCCGAAATCATAAATTTTAAAATCTTGACTTCGCCTTTTTTGGATCTCATCTTCCATTGTGTCCAAGACGTGACAACCTAAGCTTTGTTTTCGATGCAAATTACAATTAAGGATAACTTGAGTTTTCCGGTCAAATGCTAAAACATCATCTCATATGTCAATATTTATATTATGGGAAATTTTTAGGTGTCTCAATTTTAAAAGGTCAAAATGATTGTGCCACAGATTTAAATTAATTTGAAGATAAAAGAGTAAAAGTCAATTCAGATACGATCTAACTGATTAGTGTATATTTCTTCCCCATAGTTGATTTATTCATTAGATTTGAATAATGTGCATCACAACCTATTTATTTATTAATGGGGGATAATCAGAATTTATAAGTTCTGTGTACTTCTTACAAACCGATCAGAAGAGATAATTAGTTAGATCATTTTGAGAAGAGTTCGACTCCATTAACCTCTTAGATCATGTCATGTATCATTTAAAACACGTACAAATGAGTGGCTAATAACGTGCTAGGATTCTGACAACTAAAAGAAAAAATGTGTCAAGATGAATGGTTGATCCCCCATTTGTGTTTTCGCAAAAGCAACTTTTGTAATCGTAATGTCCACAATTTGAGCTACACAAAATTAGGAAGTTTCATTGTGAATTTCAACACAAGACATGATGAATAGCAAAAGACAGCTTAGAGAAAATCTCGAATTAAGGATTGTCAATCAATAAGGAAACTTACTGTCAGTTATTACTCTAATTGAAGCTTAAGCTTCAGCTTTGGAATCACAGGAAGCTTCACCGAGAGCGAAGCATGTAATCTTTCGCGGGTTTGTATTGGTAATAATGGAATAGTTAATTAGACAAAGAATCTTCCTTACAAGTACAAAATTACTAGCAAAATGATCGCCCTTTCATTTAATTATAAACATAGATGATCTTCAGTAATTTGTTTTTTTGAAACCTTTGATCTTATCAATCTTGAACTCACGTCTTTCTTTTCCAGGAAGCAAACTTGTCTTTGGCTAAAATGAAAATAAAATAAAAATTTAGAAATATATGAATAGGGAGTGATAAGAACAGAACCACCACTGTCTGAAAACCAAGTTTGTTTAATAATCGTATCAGGATATATTAAACAACTTCTTGTATTTATGCTATGGTCTATATCTTGTTTCATAATGAAGTGGGATTATTCATAAAATGAATTATGATACAGTATATGGGCACATAATTAAACTTTCTATCATAATGCGCAACATGTTGATAAAAATGACTCATCATAATCCGATTACAGTTCATCTAATGAAATTTATCAATAAAATTGCTAGATGGAAATTATCTCTAAGCTTGATTTGCATATGGAAGAGACTCAAACTGCATTTCAAAAGAAGATGAAGCACGGAGCTACTCTAATGATTTTATTTTATGGTAGATGTTTTTGCTCAATAATTATAAATACTTTTAATGCACGTATATTAGTAGATAACTTATAGGCTAACGTAGGTTGAAAGTATTAGAAGAAAAAAAGGTCTCGAAATTTGTGAAAAAAATTCCTGAAAAAATAAATAGCAAGCATGTATGGAAATAGTTCCGCCTTCAAACGACAAAACAATTTAAATGGGCTGAAGCGTTCTGGACCGTCCGATGTATTGCATCCGGGACTGATATAACAAAAACAAAAGGAGGAATAAAAAAGAAATCACGAACTACAATCAATAAACTAAGTACTTTGTTCAAAAGCCGATCAAATTTGGACAATGTTTTGGCATCATATGAGCGTGCCTCGTTCACTTCCTTGGCTTTTTTACCAATATTTGTCCGGGACAAAACCTTCTTTACAAAACGAAAAAACAAAACGAAACCAAAAGAGCGAACAAAATAGCTACAGCAAGCACTACAACCAAGTCATGTTCTGACTTCCTTACCTGCGCCACATTCGTGTCCTCATAATACTTGCCGGGCTTCCATCGCGTTGGATTTCCGTAACCCTCGAAAAACATCTTGCAATAGCAACTCCTGCCACGTTTAATATATACAACAAAACTCGACAATGCACTCGAAGGCAACCTAGGACCAGGACACGAGACAGGAGGTATAGATCGAGCTTTAGTGGTTCCTGCTGGATTTGGGCCTCTTCACAACCAGCACAGGACACTTGACATTCTGGGTGCAGTGATAGCTAACGCTTCCCAGGAAGGCCCTGTGACATTCCACAAATCTCAACTGATTATACAAATGCCACAATCTGTCCACAAAAAACAAAGGAAGAATATACAATTAGGACAACTTTTTACTTTCCCTTCATTCTACTAATTCGAATAAATCATTGAATAGTCAATAAAATGCTTTGAGAGATTTCTCGATTGCCCACGAGTAGGTAACGGCACCCTCCAACTGGGATTATCAATTGGGCCGATTTTAATTTAATTTAATTCAATTTTGTCATAAAAAAATATAAATACGTTAGAGAGGGATTTTGAGCTCACTAGTTTAGGAAATCCATCAATACCTTTATCAATATACCACAAATCTTCACATGATCCATTTTTTCAAACGATAGTGATAGCACTTTCAATTTGGTCTAATTCTCGAAAGTTGACATGGTAGGTTCTAGATTTTTTGATGTAGAACCTTTCCACCATAGAGCCCAATTACCATACTTTCAAGGTTAGTGTCATCTCGAGCTAAGGCTACGTAATACATGTCTTCCCTCCCAAGTGATCAATTATTAGAGACGACATTAGGAGTTTTGAGCAATTAATCAAAATGAGTATATCTAAATACCTCTTAATAAGGCCGTAGCCGTGGCTTCCCATGACCAGAACATCAGGCACCAACCACTACGCCACGTGGCAGATCACATCTCTTGCATCCCCATTCTCCACTCTCGTCTCCACCGTGATCTATCCTCCAACAACAGCAATCCCATTCCTATCACTCAATCCCATTAATCCTTAAGACAATTTCACTTATCGAAACTTACAAATTTATGCCTCAATAAGAACTCACCTCGCCAAAATCATTGCAAATCTTCTTACCCTTGGCCATAATGCAGTCGGCCAACTCATTGTTGTACCTCTCCATGGTGGCCACTATGTCTGAAGAAAACAAGTACCCTGAAAAACCAATAAAAAAGAAAATAGAATTTTGAAAACTGCTTTGTTGTTTCAAGAGATGATCTCCAAAGCAAAAGAAGAAGGCCCATCTTGACCTCTGTTTTCTACCTGTACCGTCAAGGGCTGTGTAGGAAAAACGAAGGGGCTTTGAGTAGAGGAGGACGAGGGTGTCTTTGGAGTTCTCGTAGACGACGTTCTTGAGACACCATGACAAGGCGTACATGCTCTCCTCGCTCTTGTCCACCGCCACCAGTATCTTCCTCTCTTTCACCACCATCTTGGCCATCCCCCTCTCAACAAAGACAAGACAAAGACAGACAGACCAAGAAAACAAGAAGATGTTTTGTCCTCTTTTTTGTACGATTTAGGAACAGAATGAAGAGTACGATGGCTTGTTTGATTCAAGGTAAGATGTGGTGAAGTGGGTAATTTACAGGAGAGAGAAAGAGAGAGATGTTGTTTTTGTTGTGTGTTGGTGAGAATCAGAATCTATTAGCCTTGTGTTCTTGAGAGCGGATCGAGTTTGATGGTTTTCATTTCTAAAGACAGTGGGCTCTTCTGTTTTCGTTTTGAAGACCGAACAAGAAAAGAATCATAATTCAGAAGCTGACTTGGTTTTCGTTTTCCCTTTGTTTTTTCTTCTTTCTTGCTTGGAATTTTGTTGGATAAGCACCTATTGGCGTGTCTTGAGGACGTTGACCCTTTGTGTGGGTCGACGGGGTGACATCAGAATTTGGATTTATTGAATTGATCTGGATTGTCTTTTCTTTTAACCAATCGCAATCCATTCAGATTGGATTGCGTTATGATTTGCTCCAGTTAATTTCGAATTTGGTAGTGGACTTGTCGAGAAAATTATTTAAAAAGTCATAAATCTTTCGATTTTAGCAACTAAATCTTAAGACTTTTCACTTTCAATGAATTCAATCAATTCGGCCAATTTTCATCGGAATATGTTGACATGAAGTGCTTTCTTAGAGCAATCCTGAGCAAGCCTTGTGGGTGACAATTAGCACATCTCAAAAAGTTTTATTGAAATCAAGTTGTAAGTAAGGTCAAGTTTTATCCAGGATATTAAGAAAAGTGCCGAGTTGAGCTATGGTTTGTGGGGCAACTCATGCCTCGAGTATGAGCCATGTTTCAAATTTAGAAATGTTATATGGATTTCAAAAATTACTATATCAAATAATAATTCACATGTCAACATTTATATGTTCTGAAAGTTTTAGGCCTAAATTCAAAATGTTTGGCCTACAAGATTTTGATTAAGTTAAAAACAAAAGGTAAGAGCCAATTCAGATACCACCTTTGACTAATTTAATTAGTGCATCTTCTCTTTTTTCCTTATTGATTTATTCATTAGTTTTGAATAATGTGCATCACAGCCTCGTTGTCTATTAATTGCGGCCAATGGGATTTTAAGTTCTATGATACTTCTTAAAAACCCATTGGAGTAGATAAGTAACATATTATTTTAAGAAGGGTTTGACTTGATCAACATCCTAGATCATGTCATGTATCATCCAAAACATATTCAAATGAGTGGCTAATTTTGGGAGGCTAAACATCGATCCCCCATTTGTATGTTTCATGAAAGCAACGCGTTATGATCTTGATAGCTGATTCCATTTCTGATTATTTATAATTGTAATATTCCTCCACTTGAGCTAGACAAATCTAGAATGGTTCATTGTGGATTCAGCATAAAGAATGATTAAAAGCAAAAGAGAGCTTAGAGATAACCTCGAATTAAAAATGAATTGCTTGATGGCTATCCTCTTAAGATGGATAAAGTTTGATTTCCACAACATAATTAAATTAAGCTTTGCTACTTTGACATGGTGCTTTCTCAATTAATAAAGATACTTATTGTAAGTTATTACTCTAATTGAAGCTTGACCTTTAGCTTTGGAATCACAAGAAGCTTCAAGGAGAACCAAGCATATCATCTTCACCGGTTGGTGATTATAAAAGAAGAAGAAGTGAATTAGACAAAGTTGATCTTCCATACAAGTAATAAGCACTTTCATTTGATTATATATATATATTGTACTTTTGTTTTTTAAATCTCTAATCTTAGTATAACGGAATCTTGAACTCTTGCCTTTCTTTTCTAGGGAAACGAAATCAAGAAATATTAGGAATCGATGAGAAGAGAAACAACCCTATTTGAAAACTGACATTTTTTAATAATTTTATTATGATATATTGGCCAACTTCTTATATTTGTACTATGATCTATATTTTGTTTCTTTATGAAGTGGGATTATTCATATATTGAATTTTTTTTTAACAATATGGGTGCACATATTTATACTTTCTGTCATGCAAAACATGTTGATAGAATGACTCATCATAATCAATCAGACTATATCATTATGCCCAAGATAGGCCATAAATGGGAAATCCATATATAACCAAAAAAAAAAAAAAAAAGAGGAATAAGAAGGAAAAAAAAAAAGGACAGCAATCAATGAACTAAGTACTTTGTTCAAAAGCTGATCAAGATTGGACGATGTTTAGGCATCATACGAGCGTGCCTGGTTCACATTCTAAGCTTTATCACCGACATTTGTCCGGAAGAAATCCTTCTTCAAAAAGCTAAAAAACAAAAAGAAACCAAAAGAACAAGCAAAATGGCAACACCCAGCACAACAACCAAGTCAAGCTCCGTCTGCTTTACCGGTGCAGCATTTGGGCGTCCTTTACATCGGGTCGGATTTCCGTAACCCCTCAGAAAGCGTCTCACAATAGCAACCCTCGTCACGTTTACAATAATAACTATGACAGTTGAACAACCGCTTGCAACGGACAATCAGGCAACATTCTAAATCCAGATTTGAGATATCGGCCAAACTCTCCAACGACTCGCAATCGTGAATCCGCAAACAATTTAGATATTCCAAGCGGTCCAAACCTTCTACGCTTCTTAGCTTCGGACATTTTCCTACTCGGAGCTCCCTTAGCTTCCTCGATTTCGATAGGTCTGGCATCCTTTCGATCAAACTGCAGTACGTGACCGCGAGCGAGGAAAGGGTTCCTAATTCTTCGAGGCCGCAAATCTCAACTAATAGCTCGCATTCAAACAAATCCACCTCTTGCAGATTCTTCACATGCGACTGCTCAAGTGCTTTTGTGATGCCTTTACGAGGAACTTACGCTGAGGCTGGCGGAACCTACGTTGAGGCGGCTGTCTATATGTGAATTCTTCCATTTTCGACACAAACTGTTGGAGCCGTCTTGACAACGTGCAATCCTGCATGAGGAGTTTCTCTGACTCCGAATCACATATACCAAGGAATATCGGCATCCAATAAACATAGCGAACATTAAGTGGGCAATGGTTTGAATGAAGTTCTGGCCAACTAAAGTCAAGTGGGAGTTGTGCTGTTTCTCGTAATACTAACTCTCTTGAACTAGGCGAGAGCTGGCGGAGGAACCACATGTTTGGGGAGGCCAATATTTGTTCTTCTAGCCGAGATCGGGGAGCAATGCTCTCAGTGGGAAAAGCAAAGACATTCTCCAGCTCAAGAAGGGGGGTCCACTTCGGATCCCGCAACCGTCTGCCACCCCGTGCGGCTAGCTCAAGTTTATTATGGATATTAGAGACGAGATTCTCCACGGTGGGTAATCCGTATATTTGGCTCCATGACAAGTCTGGCATTTTCAAACAGCACAGCTTCGCATCTCCTTCAGGATTCTCATAAAAAAAATCTGATAAGAACACAAGCCAGACCGCCCTAGGTAATTTTGCCAACCCTCCCTTCATTTCCCTCATCTTAAGGATTCTCAGCTGCTTTAGATCGCTGAGTGAATCAGGTAGGTGATCAATACCTGTTCCTCTCAAATCCAACTCAATTAATGATTGCAATTTCCCAATCGAGTCCGGAAGTTTCTTTATCTTCCAGCAATCACATAATCTCAAAATCTCCAGAGCAACCAACGTAGATAAATCGGGTGCTCTCCTTAAGCAACAGCACCAGTTGAGATCTAAAACTTTTAGTTTTCTTGCTGCCTGCAAAACAATTTGATAAAATATTTATTGAGAAACGGCCTACAAATAAAAAATGGAAAGAAACAATTTAAGAATACAAGGACTAGGACTCATGTCGTACTTCGATCCCATCAATACTTTCCAAATTAACACAAAAACATATCTCCAAGATCTCCAAAGATACCAACGTAGATAAATAAGGTATCCTCCTTAAGTTATGGCAGCGGCTGAGATCTAGGACTTTTAGTTTCCTCGCCGCCTGCAAAACAATTTGATAAAATATTTTTTCAGAGTCGACCTACAAAGAGAAAATAAGGAAAATAAATGATTTACAAATACAAGGAGTGGTACTTGTATCGTACTTTGAGCCACTCGATACTTTTTTCCGAAATTTCGCTCCATGAAAGGTTAAGAACGGCTAAATTAGCCAGATGAAAGTTTTTCCCCTCAAGCATGGAAGGGCAATTATGACAAGAAAGCCATCTTAAATCGGGAAGAAGATTGTCGAAGTCTCCGACAAAGGACACCTGCTCCCCTCGAAAGTACCTCAGGTTTTCTAAACCAGCAAATTCATCAGGCTTTAAAATATCGATTTGATTAGAGAATTTCGGTACTGTAATCCCTTGAGTTCTGTCCATAAAAGATCCAAGTGACAGTGCTTTAATTTTCCTACTCCCCTGACAATGGAAACACAAAGAAGTCCACGTGTGAAAGTCAAAAGCAATCAATTTAATAGTGATTAATTTTTATTTTACAAGAATAATTTAGAACAGTTCACAAGAAAATAAGTTGACGTTGCCTTTTCATACCTTTTTCTGCCGCAAAATGCTTAGCGCGTCCTTAGGATTACGTACTCTACTGAGCTTGCATGAATCATCAGGATTCTCTTTTCTAACGATTTCCCTCCCGAGGTCCCGCACTTGGTCATGCATCCATAAAGTATTGTCATCTTTGATTTTTATCAAGGACATGAGAAAGAGGTCTTCAAGGGTTCTGTGTGGGTAGTATCCACAAGCATCCCACATATAAGAAGGGTATGTCTTATCCTTATACACAAAAAAACAAGCTATATCCAGAAATACTTGCTTTTGTGCATAATCTAATCTTTCATAAGTTATCATCAATTTTCTTTGGACTTCATTGGGAGGAGCTTTTTCTAGCTTCTTCAAAGTGTCTTCCCAAAATGTTTTGGATTTGCCATGAAGGGATGAACCTGTAATCTCCAGAGCTAAAGGAAGATTTCCCAAAGTACGGACAATTTTTTCTGAAAGGGATATATAACGATCTAGTGGAGAGTCTCTCCTAAAGGCATGCCTACTAAAAAGCTTAAGAGCATGATCAAGTTCCATTTGACGTACTTCGTAAGTCAAGATAATTGCACGGCCTTCATCTATTGCTTCTCCCTCAATGGTTAGGACACTTTGGTTTCTAGTAGTTATGATAATCCTACTACCAGAACCAAACCAATTGCAATTTTCTGCTAGATTTTTGAGTTGCTCTTTTTCATCCACGTCATCTAGAACAATGAGAACTTTTTTATTGCGAAATACTCTCTTAATCATGTTGATCCCAGAATCCACGTTATAAATCCAGCGAAGGGTAGAACGAGAATCTAGGAACTTGGATAGCAACTGTTTTTGCAAATATACCATACCATGGCGTTGTGACGACTCTCGGACATCTGAAAGGAAAAAGCAGTCTCTGAAGTGAGAAGAGAGTTGGTTGAAGATGACCTTGGCAAGTGTTGTTTTGCCAATCCCGCCCATTCCGTGGATTCCGAGAAATTGTACGCTATCAGATCCCACGTCCAACATTTTGATTATAGCTTTTACACGATCATCAACTCCAACTAGTTTTTCAGTCACAACCTTTTTATTTCCGATTTTCAGTTTATGCAATACAATTTCAGTTATAGATTTTATCAGATCTGCTTGGCTGCAACAACATAACAACCATGTTAAAATATATTTTATATTGCAAAACTACTCCCTAAATGACTCAATTGCCCTTTACAATTTGCAGACATTATGCAAAATAATCTAGACAGTAAAATAATCGGGATTTTTCCCAATCAGTCTCCGCTCCCCCAATTTTAGTGACCATCACCGTAGGCCACTACCACCGCCACGCCACCATTGAAGTCGCCCACCTCCCCAGGCCATCACTGTCATGTTCCAATGGCACTGCCCGTCACGTGCCATTGACCCGCCCATCTTAACCTAGCCTCACTTCAAGTCACATGGGTCATGTGGCCTTGCCACCGCCGAGGATACCTTGTGGGCCTTTGGCAGCGCCATAATTGAGGTCGCGTAAGGTCGGCAATGCCAAATATGGTCTCAATGGCATCAAACCCGACATCCCGAGCCTGTATCCGACTTACAAGTGAATGAGAGAAAGAAAGGGTGGGGGCCGGATGGCTCGATGGGAGCTTGTTGACAGGCTGGCAAGGAAGAAGTGACGGCTGAGGAAGAACTTTTGCGGTGGCTGGCCAGCGGCTTGAAGCTGCTGGGAGCGAACGTTGCGACGGCGCCAACATTCACGAAAGAACAGTTCATTCTTATATTGATTAAATATGAACTGGCCCCTTAGACTCGCACTACGCTAATGGACATATAGTTGTATACTTCTATATATATATATATATTTGAATGCTTATGAAATCAAAAGTAAAAAATATTGCACTGCCATATAAATGAGGATGAAAGAAATCAGAGGAAATGTACAAAATCATCTTAAATTTCGGGTAGTACACATTTATACCCGAACCTGCAACACTATTTCCTGCACTTCAATTTTGTTATGACCATTAACTATGTATTGATTTTGTCGTCAGCATGTGCAATGCACATGATTTTCATGTGATTTAAAAATATTTTTATCTCAACTTTTGAAAAAAAAATCTCTTTTATCCTTAATTATCGTGAAAAAGAAAAGAAATTTAGAAAATGGGCAAAAAATGAAAAGGACGAGATACTAAATTTGAATAAACTATGTTTTCCCCAGCAATATCACAATTAAACTGAAGAGGGAGGAAAAGCAAATCTACAAATGACAAATAGAAAAGTTTAATGCATTTACCTTTTATCTGCATTCCAGTTCCACCCAATTATTCGGCCCACCTCAATGAGAGCATTTTCCCATGACTCTACTTCACTGCACGTCTTCGGGCGCTTTGAAAGAGCTTGTCCATACAATTTTGTTTTCAGCTTGACATCGGCAGGTTCCACGTCCAAGAAGATGGGCATAATCTCTTTGTTCCCATTCGGTTTTGAGGTGCACTTGACCATATGTGCAAGCTCTCGGAGGCACCAGTCACTTGAAGCATAATTTTTGGAGAATATGGGAATGTAGATCTTGGAGTTCTCGATTGCATGTAAAAGCTTACCAGTTTTTTCACCGACATGGAGGGATTCGCTGTCCCTAAAGACGAGGATTCCAACTTCAACCATATCATGATAAAGAAAATCGGTGAATGTATGACGGGTATCCGATCCTCGAAAGCTTAGAAAAACTTCATAGGAAGATTCGGACAATGCCTGCGAGCTCGTCCCTTTCTCCATTGTAGGATCTCTCAACGCCTCGGATATCAAATGCTTTCTCTCTCTCAGTTAAGTTTGCTTTGGGTGTGCTTGGATCTGAGCAAAGGCTGTCGGTATAAAAAGCTCTTTCGGTCTCTGGCGTGGGGAAAAGGGATTGGACTTCCAATGTCCCTTGAGTCGACACAGTCAACACCTTGAGTCATCCGGGAAGTTTCCGTGAAATTTCCTAAAAGTTACCATGGATCAATCAATGGATTGGCATGGCACCCTAGAAATTTAATGCCCTCTTAAATTTCTAGGCATGATTACGTTTTCGGCTTTTTTCCATGTGCAAGGTGGGCCCGTGCTTTGAAATGAAATGATGGAGAAATTTGACCAGTGGACAGTAATATTATAGGAAATTAATGTGCAAAGGAAAAGTGCAACAGGAAATTGCCTGATTGGCTCTCTGTCACTTCCTCACGCGTCTCTTTTCATTTTTTCATCGCACCTTCTCGGCAAGAATCTGCCTCCACTGTTTTTGCTTCTCTCTTTTCTTTTGCCGACAACTTCCCTTTTTTTTTTTCCTCTTCTTTTTGTTAAAAGTTCTCTCTTTTGCAGACTATTTTCCCCTCTGTATTTCTCTTTCTCGGCCGCGAAGAAAAGCTCCACTCTTTTCTTTTTCGAGCTCTCTTTGACAATTATTATATGCAGAAAAATCTCCCTTCCCATTTGGCCGAGAATCCTCTGCTTTGTTATGCCCAGATTTTCTTGTTTTCTTTCGGTCGTGAATTCCGGTCCATGAATGCCGAGATTGCTCCCTTCGTCAAGATAGAAACTGCACGCCCCTTTCCTTCTTTGATTCTCCTTTCCAATTTCGACGTGTGCGGCTGAACACGACCTTCCATCTTATGCGTTCAGACTGGAATGCTCTTGGGACATGGGCATTGGCCGATTTGGATTTCCGTTGTTGTTCTTGGATGGCCGCGCTTCCTTTCCCTTCAGTAGGCCGAGCTTGATCAGCTTAGGCTCCGCTTCACGTGGCCTCGATTTTGGAAACTCAAGGGAATTCAAGACTCAATATTTGCACATTGGACCATCCATTGAGCCAATCCCAAAGAAACTCATAGCCGGATCCATGCTTTGTTTGACACAAATGCTTTGTGCTCAAAATTTAAATTTCTGTTGATATTTAAATGTGAAAAAATGCAGTAAAAATTGTGAATGGTCAAGATGAAATTTTTGTTTCAGGGGTCAAACTTTGTCAAATTTGATCTCAAATTTATTTAAATGAATGAGAAAGACCTCAAGCAAAAACTTGTGTGTCAAATGGCATAAACTAATTCAATAATAGCATAGCCTATCTAACACTCACAATAGATGTAAATACATCCACACATAAAATTTTACATATTCTCACCACTAAGAAAGTAAATGTAAGTTGACATGCATGGCAAAGTCTGGAGAATTACTATGAACATTGAGAGTTACTGACAATAATATTAATATCTAAATTTTGGTTATCTATTTAGGATTTAGTTGTATAAAAAACTATGGATTGACGAAACATAAGTTGACGTGCATAGCAAAGTAAATATTTAGGTAAACTAAATTGCCCCTCTAGCTAGCAACACGACGTGTCATCTTTCAATGCTTGACCGTCTTGTGTATTCAACTAGGCATTCAGCTCGAGATGCGCTAAATTGACCTTCTTGACGTGAGAGCAAATCCCAACAGAAGACACATAAAGCCCTAAGAGATAACTAAGTTTTCACTGATCTTCTATCTCAATATGTTGAATAAAAAACGCTTAATTAAGGTATGAAATACCATAAGTGTAATCATAGTGATGATCATGTCATTAACATAGATTTCCAGCAAGTCAACACCTTGATCAGACTTTTGCAAAATGAGGTAAAAGTCTGGATAAAAAACCAAACTATTCCACAATAGCACAAAACCCTTGATTACTAGGCGAGCCTAATACTCATCAGTAGGATCATCAAAGCCAGTCTTCACTTGATAAACCCATTTGCTAACCTTTGGTAATTTTTTTGAGTGGAAGATCAACCGAATCCAACACATGACTCCTTTCTAAAGCTTGAAATTCCTGAAACATTAGCTTTTGCCAATGAACATTGCAATGGGCCTCTCGATAGGATGGAGGTTCATGAATATTAGCAGCATAACGATGATAATGGAGAAGACGCGCTGAAGGTAGTCCTGTCAGAGGGTTGCATATAAGGTTCAAATTTAGAAGTCAAGCATGCATCAGGAAGACCATATTTTGTAGGGAGAGCTGATATGAGGAGTTAGTGTGCATCGAGAAGAGACAAACCAGAGGTAGAGACGCAACCGACTTGACCGCTTTACATGTGAGAGCCATTTGTAGTGGATACCTATAAAAGGTGTAGCGGAAGCAAGCATTTCACTAAAATAAAAGATAAAAAAGGTAAAATTCGAAGTCACATGGAGGCAGAATGCAGATTGAAGAACCATAAAGAATTACTTGAGAGGGACAGAAAAGGCAAGAAATTGAACATGTATGCGCAACACTTTTCTCTTTTTGAACTTTTAGGGTCTGAAATGAGGTTTTGATTTAATGTCAAAAATCTAGAATTTTTAAAACTAGGAGAGAGAAATTCAAAGCTAGCGTTTTAATTTGGTTTATAGCAAGAAGAATTGATTGGGAATAACTTTGGTTGTTGAACGTGTGAAAATGAGCAAACATGATTTTTGTCTTCTGCAGTGCAGCATCACTAGGAAAACAAAGAATAATTGAATAAAAAAAAATGGCACACGGTTTACGAAATTGTCGGGAACGTCTCATGCATTAGTCACGTCTAAAAGATATGCTAAAAAAAATAGAATACAATTTACGACATTTAGATGCTCAAATTAAGACAAAATGGCACGCATGCTTCCGATTACCGAGGTCAGGTAATGGGCTGGTTTCTCATCTACCTATCTATTTATGTATTTATTTTGACTTTATTGCTTTTTGACAAAAATAGTATCATGTGCTAAGTAAGACAAAGCGAGAACTCCAATGTACTTCACATGACTAAATTGCATGTGAGGACCATTTGCAATGCATATATACTAGGCGTTGCGGAAGTAATTACTTTATTTTAATATACTATAATTCAGAGTCCACTTTGATTCCTACCGCTCCTGATGGGATCGTCCTCATCCGTCCGATCCGAATACCTGCTTCCAAGTCAAACCTCGTCACACTATCAACGGGGCCTTAAAAAGAAAACGAGAAGGCAAAAGCATATGAAAAAGCGGGTCATCATCATTGAGGACCACTCAACAAGGAGATAAAGCAAAATCAAAAGTCTTCCACCATCTTGCTCACTCAGTTACGAAGAAAGGAATGAGGCAAAAGCCGATCAAACTTACTCAAAAGGAAAGCCGGAAAAGGAAAGGGCCGGTGAGGAAAGCAAGTCAAAGTCTTCCACCATCCGCTTGTTTAGTTGCATTGCGAGACGAGCGGCCGTTATTTATCATGAAAATACTATGTAAACTTGATTTGTAAGTGATGTGGCGGAGAAAATACTTGTGTTTTCACGGTGGGATTCAGTAGTTGTTTTAAGAAATCTAGATGTCTGACCATATTACGTAAAGTCGGTGTATATCAAACTTTACAATTATATATTTTTTCTTTAAATTGAAAAGAGTTGTCAATACAGGTCACTATTCGTGAATGTGAACACGCCAGTATATGATACGTGTCATCCTAACACTAGTCTCTCATTAAGAGTTTGAGGAGAATTGAAATTGATATGTGGAAGTAATTGTTCCTTCAATATACATCAGCATAACCAAGATTGGCCACCTAATAAAGTTCGTCAAACTTTTATTTTTATCCTAATTCACAAAATCTGTTTTCTTCTACCCCACTTGCTTTGCTTATGCTGATCATGAATTTTTTGAGGTTTCATTATATCCGTTATGTTTATGGTTCAAATTCAATTTACAGAATAATTTCTCCATATTACAAGAGTGCTATTAAAAGGAATAACATGGGAAACTAGTAAGATTTTTGCCTTCTGTTGAGGATCAACATTGTCATTTTCTGGCTTAAGAAATAAAGGACCGTTAGACTGATAGGAAAAATCTGATTTTGCTGGCTTTTATTGGTTATAAACCACACGAATCAAGGGTATCCTGCCTCAGACCCAAAAAAAAAAAAAAAAGGGGGGGGATCCTGCTGCTCTCTAAGTGTCCTCCACAGCAATAGTAACATGGAATACCATTGGCTCTTTGACTCTTCCCCCAAAATGGAAAAGAACAAAAAGGAATAAATTCATCCTCGCCCATCATCTTAGTACCACCGAATTCATTCACTATAAACATAAAGAGCACCAAAAAATTATAACGAAATGAAAGAAAGAAGTGTATCATGGTATACTGTTCAACCAGTCATCATATATGTCAAACAGAACCATTGAAGGCTATATTATCTTAAGATCATATTTCTAAATTTTCAATCTTCAAGCATACTTCGAATGGTAGTTATAGCTCATTTTATTTAAGAACAATATTGGGGAAATCGAACAAGTGAACATCCATAGAATCAAGCATCCCTTGCGGCAATACATCCTGCAATCCCGTCGTTCAATTTGGACAAATCAGGTGTCATTGGAAGCCTCTTGCAATGCACAACCCAATTGTACCCTATCGTAATCTTTACAAGGTTGGCTTTATGAAAACCCTGTCAAACCTCGGTAAAAAGCTAGGTCTTTACGGGGTCAATAGTCTTCAACGCAGTAATAGATTGCCCTTATTTTCTCTTTAGGTGTTAATTATATGAGAAATAATCAATTCTCTCCACGAAACTTCTCATGCATCTAAACACATGAGTGCTCCTGTTGGTGCTAGTTGGCACACTTCACATATCATAAATTTCTTTGTAGATTCTCCAACTTCATCGACCCGGGGGTGCAGTTGGTGGTTCAAGTGGTTGACCTGCAAACCGGAACCCATACTAGTTTCATGACAGGAAAAAATTGCTTGACACAATTACAAAATCCGATTATGATATTGAGCACAAATTGCCAGCTTTAATTATATGGTGTCACGATGATGTGGCGTGAGTGGCACTAGTAATACGGTGGCCTACTTGATGCTGACATCATCTTCCTGAAATTGGGGCAAGGCTAGACGGTAGCATGAAGTTGACACGGATCAAAAGATGACTTTTTAACACATGAAGTTTGTGATCGTCGAATTTGGGGTCCTGTTGACCAAAAAAAAAAAAAGTTTGTGGTTACGACCGACCTGCCGCATAGGGCTGTGATTTGAGTTGTGGTTCTAGTGTTCAACTTGGAGGGCAGTCAATTGTCAGGAAAATTATCGAAGAAGTCCTAAATCTATTACAATTGTGCCGATTGAGCCATAAACTTATTTTTTTGCCAATTGAACCTTAAATCTTTTGCAATTGTGCCAATTCAATCAATCCAATTAAGTTTGGCCTGTCGGCACTAATGTGGCCGTTGACTAGCACTTGTGACTTTTTTTGTTAATATTTTTATTTTTTCCGAATTATTTTATTTACTTTTTAATCTTTTAATCTTTTTTCCCCTCCTCCCTCCTCTACCCTCCTTCTTCTTTTGCTCTAGCGACCGCCGCAGGGGAGAGCTAGCCGGTTGCCTGGTCGAGGCGACCGGGCGAGTTCGCCTTGCTTTGTTGTTGTGCAAGGGCGAGCCCTTATCGAATTTAGTGAGGACTTGCCTTGCCTCACTAGGTGAAGGTGAGCTCAGCCTGCTAGCGGCTGGATCTAGCGATGGCAAGGTGAGCTCGCCTGGCCCCCTCAATCTGACAATGGACCAGCCCTCCTCTCTAGCCAATTGCCGAAGCAAAGGAGGAAGGAGGGAGGAGGGAAGAGGAAAAAAAATAAAAAAGATTAAAAAATTCAAAAAAAATTATTAATAAAGAAATAGTCATTGGTGTCAACCGATGGCTATGTCAGCACCGGCTGGCCAAATTTGATCAGATAGACTGAATTTGCATAATTGTAAAAGGTTTATGACTCAATTGGTCAAAAAAAAGTTTAGGATTGAATTGGCATAATAGCAAAAGGTTTAGGACTTTTTTGGTAATTTTCCCATTACTTGTCTAATGGTTAGTTCATATCAAAATAAGCACCGGAGGGCTATGGGCTATGAAGGCAAAGATTTAGTCGAGTTGTTTCATCCCGGCATGTGAGGTTCATCCATAGTCGAGTTGAATCACAGTTAGCATTGATTCAACAACGTGATTCTATGATTCAAATCTCTCGGAAGTGGATTGTGGTAGAGACTGTTTGAGCTAGTGATGCTGAGTTGACGAGAGAGAGACAAACTGAAGGCCTTTCGTAAATCACTGGGTTGCATTACCCAAGTAATGCAATCATTTATATAGAACCAAAACTAATGTAGAGTAGATGCACGATGTCATGATTCACAAACTATGATCATATACAACATTCACTTGATATTCTATATTTATGAAAATTTGGCAATTCGCGGATGAGGTCCATTCTGAATATATCTAATAAGTTGTAACAGTGTTCCATAAATTGGTGCTTTAATCTGATATTACTATTAGAAGGTCATAGTCCGAAGGACATAAGACATATATTAGGTGCTAATCTGAAGGGAGATTTTCAGCTGATAATTTTGTCAAATAAATGATGTCTCTTTACTTTAACTTTAGGTTTTTTTCTCTGTTTCGACTTTTAAGAGTTTGAAATCATGTCTAATTTACTGTCAAACATCTCAAGTTTTTAAAACTAGGAGAGGGAAATTCGAAGCTGGCATTTTAATCTGGTTCATGGCAAGAAAAATTGATAGTAAATATCTTTGGTTGTTGTATATGTGAAATTGAAAAAAATGTGGTCTTCCTCTTCTTTTAATGGAAATTTAGGTGTCAACCGACACAAATTACTTTAACATTGGTATAGCATATCTAACACTCACACCAATGTAATATGTTCACGACATAAAATTTTACATACTCTCGCTAATAATTAACAAACATAAGTTGATGTATATAGCAAAGTCTAGAAAAATTATGAACATCGAAATTTATTAACATTAGATAGACAGAAAATTACTTTTTCTTATTCCATAATTATTTTTTGCATAGAAAAATGACTAGTTACTAATGGGTAGATTCATTTTTGATATAAAAGGAGTTACTAATCATACTAATTTTGTATGATTAATTTATTGCTTTTTATAAAGAAAAATAAGTTGCATAAAAGCATAGAATTGTATGAACCAATATACTGTTCCTCCAGGTGGCTTTCCAAAGCTTCATCCCCAGAACTGAAATGTAACCTACAAAATAATGTCTAACTACCATTTCTCACATGTTTGAAGTGTCAGCAACCAGATTAATATTAGTAGCTAAAGCTTGGAGAGAGCAAAGTTGTTAACGAGCAAAAGACTAGAAAGTGACGTTATATGGATTTTGTCCTTCTAAGTACTAAAATGAGATGATATTGAAAATTTTTAAAAAGTTAGGAAAGAATCAGTTAAGAGATAAGATCATGGCACACATTAGATATATATATATATATATATATATATATATATATATATATATATATATATATATATATTTTAAGGATGTAATTGAATCGATTTTTCAATTAGATATGACATGGACATATTTAAATAAAAATTTAAGGACCAATAGTTTCATTAAATATAAATCTCGAGAATAATTTAACTTGTTTCCATTTAAAAGTGGAAAGTAAATTTCCGTTTGCTTGAATGTACATATACTAAAATGATTGGATGGAGAGTAGTAATTTGATGATCTAAGTATTATTAATGTTTTTATCACAAATAGATTAAAACAAAATTTTAGTACTCCTAATGAATTTCAATGTAAGTAAAAATATAAATTTAATGAGTTATAGCTAAGAGTTAATACTAAGTGATTGTTCAAATTTAGTGCAAAGTTATCAGCTCTAGCCCGGATGTCACTTGCATCTCTAAAAATTCACTCTTGTGAAAAGTTACTACACACGATGTAGGGAAAGTTACTTCGATGTATATAAGAATACTATTATTGTATAAATATTACAAGACAGATTAATGAGTTACTAACCATATGAAATTGCATTACATTTTTCCTATGTTAAAAGTTAGTAGGTATATAAAGTATCAGTTACTCAGATGGTTAAACTTACTTTGTTGAATGAACAATAACGATCAACATTGAGATTTACGAACAATAGATCCGCAGAAAATTACCTTTTCTGATTCAAAGTTACTTAATGCATAGAAAACTCACGAGTGACTATCGGTATGAAAGAGTTGCTAATCATACTAATTTTGTATAATTGCTTTATTGCTTTTCTAGAAAAAGAAAAAGAAAAAGGATGAAGGTGTAGCAGTAAGGGTGCGACCAACAAAATTAAGTGAACAATTTAATATTTTATTCCAAATTTTACATTCACAACTTGCTTATCTTTAATCTTAAATAGAAATTTTAAAAGAAGGTCTAGAGAGAAGGCGATGAGTACAAATATTTAAATTAATCCTGATGGTTAATTGTCTGGGAAGCCCGCACCTCTCAAATCATGAATGTTAAATGATCTACTTCACAGCGTGAGGCGAGGGAAAGCAAGTCAAAGTCTTCCACCATCTTTGCTTGCTTCCTTGCATTTTCCTACCCTTTTCTCCCAACCAAAGAAAGAGGGATAGGGCAAAAACCTACAAAAGCTACTTAAACGAAAATTCAAAAGGAAAAGACTGACGAGGGAAAGCAAGTCAAAGTCTTCCACTATCTTTGCTTTACTTAGATGCATTGCTGGTTATCGTGATGATATTGTATAAAGCCCACTTAGGCGACGGAGAAAATCATTCTCAATATAATAATTGTATTAAAACTTGTGTTTTACAGCGATATTTGGTATGAGGCTTGCATAGCTTCTTTTAGGTGTTTAAAGAAATCTAAATGTCCGACAATGCCATGTAAATTTGATATATATCAAACTCTTTGACTTGTCTATTGACTTTTAAATATTCATATTGATCTGATAGAATACATGGCAATGTTATTGTTTTGTAATTATAGTTTTTTTTGCTTTAAATCGAAAAGAATGAGCCGATACAAGTCCATGTCCATGAATGTGAACACGCAAATATGTGATACATGTAATCCTAACACTAGCCTCTCATTAAAGGTTTGAATGGAGTTGAATTTGATATGCAGAAGTGTTTGTTGCTTGAATATAATCAGCATAGCCATGATTGGCTACCTAAAACTAGGATAGGGGAATTTGAAGCTGGCATTTTAATCTGGTTCATGGCTAGAAAAATTGATTGTAAACAACTTTGGTTGCTGTAGGTGTGAAAATGAGAAACACGGTCTTCCTTTTCAGTAGTATTGCTAGGTAATTGAATTTGATGGTTGAATGTTACAAAGAAGAGTCGGATGAATAATATCACGCGGTTATGAAAATGTTCAAGAAATTCTTGTCCGGTATTCTGAAAATGACATATAGGTGCCAAGTGATTCTTGTCCATAAAATGTGCGAATATTCTTGACAAAATGAGTTTCCTTTGAAGAGAGTGGCTTGACAACCGCTACTTTTGAAAGGTTCCCAGCGTGATCACCTTTACATGCCTCTCCTTTAGATAAAATGGGTTTTCACACTTCAAATTCTAACTCGAACAAAAGTTGGTACACTTCAAAACAGTGCTAAACATAATTTTGTTTTTCGGATTTTTCTAGGTGCAAGGTGCGCCGAGCTATGAAATGAAATGATGGAGAAATTTGACTGCTAAGAGTAAGATTCTTTGAAATTAAAGTGCAGAGGAAAAGTGAACTTTGAGGAAATTGCATCAGTCGCTCCATGTCGCTTCCTCACGAGTGCCCCGACAGCTCTCTCTCTGCATGTCCTTCTGTTTTTCTTTTCACCTCCTCCACGAGAATCTGCCTCTTCTGTTCTCTTGTTCCCTTCTTTTGCCGACTACCTCTCTGTTCTTTTTTCCTTTTAGTCTTCTCTCTTTTGTTGACTGAAACCCGCTGTCCGTGTTTATCTTTCTTCGCCGCGATTAAAAGCTCCACCCTTTTCCCTTTCCTTTTTGAGTTCTCCTTGGCAATGATTAAATGCTGAAAAATCCCCCGCCCCACTTGGCCGAGAATCCTCTGCTTTTCTATGCCCATATTTTCTTGTATTCTTCTGGCCGTGAATTCTGGTCCCTTAAATATTTTTCACCCTTGTGGTTTTTTCAATTAAGAACTTGTCTATTTAGCTGTTAGCAGCACCAAATTGAAAGACCCGGGGTCAGTGAACCCTGTTCTTTCTCCCCCAAAACCAAAAGTTAGTGTTTCAAATTAATGGTTTTCAGTGAATTCATCAAATTATAGAGATGGAAAACTTGAGAGTGGGTTATTTTATCACTTAAGTGATTCATGCATTTTTTGAATCATTTAAAAGTGAGGATATTTTTGCCATTTACGTCATCCATACATTTTTTCTTTTTCTTTTTGGAGTTCGGTTGTTAGCTAATCTACTTCACAGCGTGAGGCCAAGGAAAGCAAGTTAAAGTCTTCCACCATCCTTTTTGCTTAGTTGTGAAGAAAGGGGTAAGGCAAAATAGAAAACCTGCTCAAAGAAAAGAGAGAAAAGAAACAACTGGACAACTTGCCATTCTCTTGGTCGCATGTGAAACCATTAATTTTGGAAAAATATTGTAAAAAATTAATTTATAATTGATGCAACGGAAAAAAATCAATTCTGAAACTTGTTTTTTTATAGTGGGACTTAGTATGGGATTTGCACAATCTCTCTTAGGTGTTTTAAGAAGATCTAAATGTCTAAATGTCCAACAATGTTACATAAATATGGTATACATCAAACTCTTCAATTTGCCTATTTACTCTAAATTACTTGTACTGATTTGATAGCATACATGGTAATGTTATTGTTCTATAACTATACTTTCTTTTTCTTTAAATTGAAAAGAGTGAGCTAATACAAGTCACGGTCCATAGCGTGAAGTGTCCGTTGGAATTGGTATGCGGAAGCTATTTATTGTGAGATGTACATTAGCATGGTTAAGATGAGCCACCTAATAAAGTTGGTTAAATATTCATTTTTATCCTAATTCATTAAATCCATTTTCTTTTCCATGGTTCCTCTGCTTATGCTGATCGTGAGTTTTTTGAGGTTTCCATTATATCCATTATTTTTATGGTTGAAATCCATTTCAGCACTTATGTTACATTGACCGAATAATTTCCTTCGTATTACAAGTTGTAAAATGTAAAACTAGAATTTTTTTGCCTTCTGCTGAGGATCAATGTCAATTTTTGACTAAACAAATAATGGAATACAATTGGCTCTTTAGAATGATATGGAAAAATGTGACTTTGCAGGCTTTGATTGGCTCCAAACCACAAGAATCCAACGTATCCTTGTTCTCTCTACGTGTCTTCCAGAGAAATAGCAAGATAGATGGAATACCATTGGCTCTCTAACTCTTCCCTCTTTCATTCGTTGACTGAGATGAGACATCAGTGGAAAAAGTCGACAAAAACAAAAAGGAACAAATTCATTTACACCCATTATCGTAGCACCACCGACTTTTTAAGAATTTAAAACGAGGTTAAAGATCTAGGGTCTGCTCAGCAATAAACAAAGGCAAACGATCAAGCACGTGACGAGAACAAAGAAGATTGTTTACTTTTACCAGCCAAAAGATTGCAAGGTTAGTAGCAAATGCAGTAAAGAAATCCAGAAGAAAACATTTACAAAACCGGTTATTCATCACAAGCATATAACATCCGGAAAACAGTATGTGTGCCACGTGAAATTAGCTTCAATACCAAAAAGGGAAAAAGCTGTAGTCGTACGGCTGTAACATTTTACGTAAAAATTTCAACTTCATCTAGCAAAATCATGTAGAGCATGGTATCATCAAATTGGAGAGTTGCAAGCTAATGAAGAAATCTAAAGGATCACGTCACCTTCATCAACTAATCATCTATGAGAGATGACCTGATATCATGAGATTCAGCAACAATTGTCTTATGAGGCAGTAGTAAAATGTCAGCCTTCATTATTCACATAAAGAGAACAGAGAATTATAATTATAATGAAATGAGAGAAAGAAGTGTACCATGATATATTCTTTCGCTAGTTATCATATATGTCAAAACAGAACTATTGAAGTCTTTGCTGCCTTCCGGACAAGGTCACTAAATTTTCCGTCCCCAAATGTACTTCAAATGGCCGTTGCCGGTGTGGTCCGGTCTGGGTAGTTCCGGTCCAATATGCTCACCCCTACTAAATGATATGGTGGTTACTTGATGCTGATGTCATCTTCCTGAAGATGAATCAAGGCTAGTGGCATGAAGTTGGGACGGATCGAAAGGATGACTATTAACACATGAATTTTGTGGTCATCAAGTTGGTGGTCTTGACCGTCCTGCTGCATGGGGCGGCGATCGAGTTGGGGTTATACTGTTCAACTTGGAGGACAGTTAATTTTCTGTCGGGTGGTTCGTCGAGAAATAAGCACCGAAGGGTGGTGGGCTATGAAGGCAAAGATTTGGACAAGTTGTTCTCAACACACAAGGCTTCCGTCCATGGTGGAGTTGAGTTGCAGTTGGCATAGATTCAACAACATGATTCTAGGATTCAAAGTTTTTCGAATTGGATCATGGCGGAGACCATCTAGGTGGGCGATGGCAAGTTTGATTGAAGGGTTATGTTAGCGAGAGATAGATAAATCAAAGGCCTTTTATACATCATCAAAGTGCATTACACAAGTAATTACGATCATTTATATAGAACCTAAACTAATATAGAGTAGACATAGGATATCATCATTCTAGACATAATTTGTTGCATACGTGAAAGATTTGGTAATTCATGGATTATGTCCATTACAAATATATCTAACATGTAGTAACATTCTTTCATAAATTAATGTTTGAAATCCAATATTACTTATAGAAGTCATAGTCCAAACGACATAAAATAGATATTAGGTATTAATTTGAAGGGATATTTTCAGCTCATATTTTTGTCAGATATTTGGATGTCTCCTCACTTTACCTTTATGTTTTTTCTCTTTTCGAATTTTAAGTGTTTGAAATCAAGTTTTGATTTAAGCTCCATTCATTTCGTAGAAAATATAACATGTTTGGAAATGTTTTCCAAGAAATCATATTTTAGGAAAATGTAATTATTTTTCAATGTTTGGCTGAAATATAAAAATAAAGTGTTTGCTGCTCGGTAAGGAAAATATTTTTCTTCATATTCTATTTGTTAATAATTTTTATTATTTTACTTTTTAAATCGTTTTTAAAAAAGATGTTCTTTTTTTCTTGTCATGTTCTTCTTCTTCATTGGCATGGACCTCCCCGCCCCCACCTACGTCTCCGCCCTCCACTCCAATGCCATCCCCCACCGCCTCTCTACCACCAACCTATGTCATGTTCGCCATGCTGCCGTGGTCCCCACCCTCCTCCCCTTCCGGTCCCTTCGTGTGACCACAAGCAAACATTCCGACACGATCACCGTGGATGGTGTCGAAGTGGCAATTCTCAGGGTTTTCTACAGACGTGATGTGGCAATGCATGGGCTCCACGGCACTCTAAGCTTCCAAACTCAGTCAATCAATGGCGATGCTCTTCCTCTAATGCTTTGGCGAGGACCTCACTGGAATCTAGTAGCTCGAGCCTTGACGGCTTGTGGCAAAGCTCTAGCTCGCTTGCAGCCAATGAATATGAAGATGAAAAAGAAAGAAAAGGAAAAAGTAAAATGAAAATGATTAAAAAATAATTTTAAAATTGATTTTACAAGAAGAAAAAGAAAAAAAAATAAAAGGAAACAAGATATGAAAAATGTTTTCCTCTTTATCAAAAGTTGAAACCATTTTTCCCTATCTTAGAAGGTTTTTTTCTTTGATGGAAAATTCCTCAATCAATTCATTTTCCATGAAGCAAACTTCGCAAAATCCGAAAGACATCTTCTTGGAAGTTATTTTCCATGAAACGAATGGAGCCTTAATATTAACTTTGCAAATTTTTTAAAATTAGGACAGGGAAATTCGAAGCTAGTGTTTTAATTTGGTTCATAGCAAGGAAATTTGATTGTAGATATCTTTGTCGTTGTACCGGTGAAAATGAGAACACAGGGTCTTCGTCTTCTGCAGCATTGCTGGGCACTTGAATTTAATGGTTGATTGTGGAAACAAATAAGAGTTTAATAAACAATGGCACGCAGTTATGAAATTGTTCTGAAAATTCTTGTCCATTTGGCCCATGTAAGAGCTACTACGCCAAAGTGCCGAAGGCGGTTCACGAATAGTTGCCAAGTGATTTTTGTTATGAAATTGTTCTGAAAATTCTTGTCCATTTGGCACTTGAATTTAATGGTTAATTTTTGGAAATGACAATTAGTTGCCAAGTGATTTTTGTCCAGCATATGTGCGAGCATTCTTCATGACAGTTGGAAAGTGAGTTTCTGCTGAAGAGGGTGGGCCATGAGAATAATTACGCTGGCATGTCCTTTTCTTAAGATAAAAGGACTTAGATTCAATATATAGTCAATACCTTGAGTCATATGAGAAGTATCTGAGAAGTTTCCTAGAACTTCCGGTGAATTAATCAGTGGGTCGGCATCCTAGAAATTTCTGGGTCCCATCCATTTAATGACAAATTTAAGACCTGAAGCCTGACAACAAACGAAAGTGATTCATGGCTTTAGATACGAAGGAGATTGGATTTGAGTAAAATTTTAAATTATTTTATTTAAATTTTAAGACATGAAATATGGGAGTACCACATTGCAAGGAAACAAAAATATACAATTCGAAATAAGGGGTATAAGATGTGTGGGTACCAACACGTTAAAATAAAGAATGTAGTCAAGCTGAATACCTTCATAAGAGGAACTACCGTTGATGGCTCTTATAGATGGAAATACCCTTGGAAAAGGATATCTATCAAGTCAACCTCAACTGAGCTTCACTATGAGCCTATGACCCCGAGTTGAGGTCCTCACTAGGCGGTTTACAAGAAGATGCTTATTTTTGGAAATGACAATTAGGGCGCATTTGACAATATTTCAATTATTCTATTCTTTTGTTCCTTGGAATAAAAAAAATGGAAATCCATTCGGTTCGTCCACTAATTTTTCTACTCCACGAATAGAAAGTTGTTCTAAAGAATAGATTTAGAATAGAAAAGAGAAGTAGAAAAAAAGTAACTTCTTATTTGTAGAAACAATTTTTAAAAAGTTATTTCTTAGGTCGCCACCACTCATGACCACCATTGGTCACTGCCAGCGCCATCGCTAGCCGATGGCCGTCGATCACCGATCGCCCGCCACCATAAAAAAAAAAAAAAAGAATACAAATTTTATTAGTTGTCACTAAATGTATTTCTATTCTTTTCTTATTCCAAAAATAAAAAAATTCATATAGTTATCAAATACATTATTTTACTCAGAAATTATTCTAGAGAGTAGAAATAAAAAGAATTATTTCTCAAAAAATTATTTTTAAAAATAGAAATATTACCAAACGCACTCTGAATTGCCAAGTGATTTTTACTTGGTAAATGTGCGGGTATTCTTCAGACCAGTTGGAAAGTGAGTTTCTACTAAAGAGGGTGGCCCGGGAGAATAATCCTGCGTCCTTTTGTTAAGATAAAATGGCTTGAGTCAATATAGTCAACACCTTGAGTCATATGAGAAGTATCCGAGAAGTTTCCGAAAAGTTCCCATGAATTAATAGTGGGTTGGCATCCTAGAAATTTCCTGGTCCCATTCATTTAATGACAAATCTAAATTATGAAACCTAACAACAAATGAAAGTGACAGCACATTGATAGATTCATGAATTCAGATATGGAAGAGATAAAGTAAAATCAAGATGGTGCAGAAAGATTATTTTTGAATTGTTCTTTATTTTAATCATATTAGAGAAAATTTCAAAAATACTACCATATAAATCATAATTGCTTCTCAACTTTTGATTTATGTGGAATATTTATCTTTAGAGAAAAATGTATTTTATGTGTTAGTCATATGTGATGTAATTGATCAATCCGCATTGGCCATGCAATATGCATGTCGTTCTAATTGGTGCTTAAATGTTGAAAAATACTCGCTATTGATTGATTTATCATCCTCCATGTTACTAGGGATATGACTATCACTTGAAATGTTTTTCTCCTCTACCACATCATTTCTCTCTCTCCCACCATACAGCCGATCAACGTCACCATCCCTGTCCCTGCATCACGCCCCCACTCCCCCGATCAACCCCATGACAACCTCTACAAGTTAGCCTCCACCTTTGTCATGGCCTATCTTGAAAATTAAAGGGGTCGGTCTCAAAGCGGCAATAATACTCAAACAGATCTATTGTTGAGCTTGAGCGATTCTAGCTAGCACCAAGCTAATTTAGCTTAGCTAAATGCTATGATGGAGATTCGAATCGATCTCGATCCCATGATGAACCGTCATTGACACTAGAGAGAGAGAGAGAGAGAGAGAGAGAGAGAGAGAGAGAGAGAGAGAGAGAGAGAGAGAGGGAGGGAGCCTGGAGGTGATAATAGACGTTCGTCAGCTGAAAGAGCGGCCGTGCGGCGGCTAACCCATGGGCGGTTGGCTGGGCTTCTAGCCAATTTTTGCCTTTAGGCCCGGAATATTCAAGCCTGAAGAAAAGCCTGAACCCGGAATGTACTATCTAGCCCATCCATTTTTATTTCGGGCTTTTGGGATTCGGGTCAGGCTCGGCCCAAAAGGTAGTAGACTTTTTAAAATTTTGCAAATATTTTGCTTCCTTTTAAGTGTGTTATCCCTTTCAAATTTGTAAATAATTGTCATTCTTCGGATAGTACAATAAATTAATCTATTCACTTGTAAAATTTCATTTTTTCCAACTAGGATTAAAAATGTTAATTTAATGCTATGAATATAGCAAATAAAATACAAAAAACAAAGAAATTGGGTAGGTCGGGCCATTCTAGACTAGATGATGTGAAGCCTCAAAGCACAACCCTCATCAAATATACATAATAAAGCTTGGATCCATCTTGGTCTATTTGGGCTAAAGGTTTTCAGGTTAGGACGGACTTTTTAATTTTCTCATTTTTATTTTCACTCCTACCAATCTCACCTTCATCTTCCTTATAGGGAAGATGATAGTGTTGTCATTTTATGCAGTGTTATGCAGTAACGGTATAAGGAAAATCAGTCGGTTCATTTTGCACAGGATGGGTAACTAGAGAAACTCCACTTCTTCTTTTTTTCCTTAGATACAAACTAGAGAGAAAAACGAGTGGCAAAAAGGGCTATCACAAAATCATTTGCCTGTTGCCTTACTTCTCCCAAATAGCGAAAACTCTTCCAATGATTTCCACACCATTTCCACATTTCTAAGTGTAGGCTACAGGTTGAAGCGAATGAATTCCCTACATTTTAAAAGATGAAACTAAACTTAGATTTGGTGGTGGGTAATCACTTTTTATTTGTATTGAATTTGACGGGCAATGCCAATTTAACTTTAAAATCTCTTGATTAACTCTATCTCGTAACATATACAAGCAAAGCATTAATGGTAAAGGATAAAAGTCAGGCTAGTCTAGGACGACTATCCACGTCTCAAACCTGTCAAAAATCCATCTCATTACAATAACCCCATTTGCTTACACAATCATTTATCCAAAAATTCACAATATTAGATTGAAAAATATTTAAGATCAATACAATAGAAACCTTAAAATATGACAATCCTAGAATGAGAAATCATGCTTGAAATAGTGTGTTGCTGAAAATGTTGGATTATAACTGATTTTTGTCTTGGACTTTAAAAATTATACAAGTAACCATAAGTTTTTTTTATAGGTTAAAGGTAATTTGGCAAATGATTTATCGAGTTCAAGTTTCGAGCTAATTATCTAGTAAACAAATTTCAAACCCGTCCATATCCTAGTAAGGTTCCAATAATTATGTATGTTCAATAAATAACCTTATGATTATAAACGAAATAATGGCATTTTGAAATTGAAATATATCGAGTTCGAGAATCATCCTGGCTCTCATCAATACGGCCAATCTCCCATTCACTTTGGTTTTCCAAAACAGTGTTGAACTCAATTTCGTTATCGGCTTTCTTCAGGTGCAGGGTGGGCCAGGGTTTGAAATGAAATGACGGAGAAATTTAGCTGTGAGGAGTAAAATTCTTGGAAATTAGAGTGCAGAGGAAAAGTGAATCTTGACGGAGTGTAGATGCATTAAACGCACTTCCGGTGAAATTGCGACTTTTGCTCTCTGTGGCCTCCTCATGCGTGTCCCGTCAGCTCTCTCCTTTCACTCTGTCTTTCATTTTTGTTTCTTTTCACCTCCTCCACGAGAGTCTGCCTCCTCTGTTTTTCTCCCTCTCTTCCGCCAACCATAACGCTCTCTCTGTACTTCTCTTTCTTGGCCATGAAGAAAAGGTCCATCCTTTTCTCTTTCGAACTCTCTTTGACATATTAATATATGCTGAAAAATCCCCGCCCCACTTGACCAAAAATCCCCTGCTTTTTTATGCCCAAGTTTTCTCGTTTTCTTTTGGCTGTGAATTCTGGTCCCTGAATGCCGAGATTGCTGCCTTCGTCAAGATGGAAACTACACGCTCTTTTCCTTTCTCGACTCTCCTTTTCCTTTTTCTTCCGATTTCACATGTGTAGCTGAACATCATGTGTTCAGACTGGAATTGGCTCGAAAATGGGTGTTGGTCGCTTTGAATTCCCCTTGTTCTTGAATGGCCGTGCTTCATTTCCCTCCATTTGGCCGAGTTTGATTAGCTTAAGGTCGGGCTCATAGGGGCTCGGTTGTGGAACCTCAAGGGAGTTCAGGAATTCATAGTGGGATCCATGTTTTGTTTGGTGCAAATGTTTTATGCCCAAAATTTAAGTGTCCCTTATATCAGACTGAACAAATACAGTGAGAATTGCGAATGCAAGACCATATAAAATCGATATTTTTGTTAAGGAGAAAACTCTATCAAATTCGATTATATTTTTCTTATTTAATAAATGAGAAGTCTCTAAGTGAAAATGTAAGTGTCAACTTGAACAAATTAATCCTGTAGTAGCATAGCATATCTCGTACTCACACCAGATGTAGTATGCCCATGACATAAAATCTTAGGTACCCTCACCAACAAGATAACAGAATATGTAAGTTGATGTGTATGGCAAAGTCTAGAGATATCTAGCTTTCATTAGTTC
Source organism: Corymbia maculata (assembly GCA_014182735.1). NCBI lineage: Eukaryota > Viridiplantae > Streptophyta > Magnoliopsida > Myrtales > Myrtaceae > Corymbia > Corymbia maculata. Next base: position 19,847,662 of record CM024683.1, on the reverse strand, counting down.
TCCGATCAAAGAAAGTTATCGTTCCGCCTTGCTTTTTAGCATTTGCTAATAAGCCGTACCGCTGGCTTTAAGGTTACACAGCAAAGCATCATGCCCAGTTAAAATAATCTGGGTGAAACCATCCACTTCCTTTGCAAGAAGATCCAGTCCATGTGAAAGACAATCAACACTCTTGTGTAGATTGAAAACATAATTACGGAAAGATTCCTCTTCAATTGTGCCCTCCCAAGACCGGATAGATGAGTCAACTTCCTGACGTTTGCATCAACTGCTTCCAGCTCCTTGAAAGATGTTCACTCTACCACTGGAAATGGAAAGTCTATTTTGTTGTAGTAGCTAATAATGCATCCAGAGGAGGATTAATAGGTTGATTTACAAATCTTAATAATTTTTTGCAGAATAACACAAGTTAAGTTTGATAGATGCAGGAACAGTTCTACCTATGCATGTTTATTAAATGCAGTGTGCTTCCATCAAATATAAGAACAGGTAAACAGGTAGAAGATTTTAGAGTGGCTTAAACTAAGCCTATGTCCACTCTCCCAGACTAATAGTCACCATCAAGCTAGGATGACCTGAAGCCAATAGATCATACTATAATAATTCAGCATTGCTTACACATTTATACAATTCTTAAAGCACATATTATAATCAGTAATAGCTCTCTCGGAAGAGTAAATTACACATGAGTATTTGCCTCTAAATAAATATATGTAGAGTGTTGCATTAAAACGCCTTCAATGGGAGGCTGGCATTTTGGCACTCTCCGTGAGGACCGATGCTGATTACGATGCCAATACTGAGAGTGCCGAGTTTGCTGATGCCAAGGACATAATAAATGTAAGATTGTTCACTTGACAAGGTGATGAACTTCATCTTGCGGCACTATTTTCGTGTTTTTTGCATTCATTAATCTTCGTCCTTTCATGTTGTTCGCAGGATGAATTGTAGGGAGGCAGAGCAATAAGCTGACCAGCTAGGTTCGACATAAGTTCGGTGCCTGAAAATTTCTTCTTCTTCTAATATTACAATATAGACGTAGGACTAGAGAGGGAGAGAACTGTTGGAGACTGATTTCAAAACAGTGATTGATTGCATCTATACCCATTTTGACTAGTTGAATAAGGCAAATGTCCATTTCAGAACAATGGCACTTGCTGAATAGTCTGGATCTACTGCATATGGTTTAGATAATGCCATCATCTGGTCCTCTCTCTTTGATTTGCTCTGCTCTCTATCAACATCTGATGGAAACTGTCGATATGCCCATTCACATTATGTTGTCGTGACATCAATTTACTAATGTCTGCAATCTGTGAACTGCAAGCTTCATAATTTTCCGCATGTTTTCAACATCCCTCTGTGACCAAGAGATTTAGCAATCTTACTATGATATATTGGCCAACTTCTTGTATTTGTACTATGATCTATATTTTGTTTCTTTATGAAGTGGGATTATTCATATAATGATTTTTTTGAACAATATGGGTGCACATATTTATACTTTCTATCATGCAAAACATGTATTTGTACTATGATCTATATTTTGTTTCTTTATGAAGTGGGATTATTCATATATTGATTTTTTTTTAACAATATGGGTGCACATATTTATACTTTTTGTCATGCAAAACATGTTGATAGAATGACTCAGCATAATCAATCAGACTATATCATTATGCCCAAGATAGGCCATAAATGGGAAATCCATATATAACAAAAAAAAAAAAAGAGGAATAAGAAGGAAAAAAGAAGGACAGCAATCAATGAACTAAGTACTTCGTTCAAAAGCTGATCAAGATTGGACAATGTTTAGGCATCATACGAGCGTGCCTGGTTCACATTCCAAGCTTTATCACCGACATTTGTCCGGAAGAAATCCTACTTCAAAAAGCTAAAAAACAAAAAGAAACCAAAAGAACAAGCAAAATGGCAACACCCAGCACAACAACCAAGTCAAGCTCCGTCTGCTTTACCGGTGCAGTATTTGGGCGTCCCTGTAATACTTGCCGGGCTTCCATCGGGTCAGATTTTCGTAACCCCTCAGAAAGCGTCTCACAATAGCAACCCTTGTCACGTTTACAATAATAACTATGACAGTTGGGCAACCGCTTGCAACGGACAATCAGGCAACATTCTAAATCCAGATGTGAGGTATCGGCCAAACTCTCCAATGACTCGCAATCGTGAATCCGCAAACAATTTAGAGATTCCAAGCGGTCCAAACCTTCCACGCTTCTTAGCTTTGGACATTTTCCTACTCTGAGCTCCCTTAGCTTCCTTGATTTCGATAGGTCTGGCATCTTTTCGATCGAACTGCAATACATGACCGCAAGGGAGGAAAGGGATCCCAATTCTTCGAGGCCGCGAATCTCGACTAATAGCTCGCATTCGAACAGATCTACCTCTTGCAGATTCTTCATACGTGACGGCTCAAGTACTTTTGCGAGGAACTCATCCTCAGGCTGCCATGTATATGTGAATTCTTCCATTTTCGACACAAACCGTTGGAGCCGTCTTGACAACGTGCAATCCTGCATGAGGAGTTTCTCCAACTCCGAATCACATATACCAAGGAATATCGGCATCCAATAAACATAGAAAACAGGAAGTGACCATTGGGTTGACTTCCAACTTAACTTCCGACTTACCCAACCAAAGTCACATGGGAGTTGTGATGTTTCTCGTAATACTAACTCTCTTAAACTAGACGGGAGCTGGAGGAGCAACCGCATGTTTGGGGAGGCCAATATTAGTTCTTCCACCTGAGATTGGCAAGGAAAGAGTTTAGTGGGAAAAGCAAAGACATTCTCCAGCTCATGAAGTGGGGTCCACTTCGGATCCCGCAACCGTCTGCCGCCCCGTGCGGCTAGCTCAAGTTTATTATGGATATTAGAGACGAGATTCGCCATGGTGGGTAATCCATATATTTGGCTCCATGATAAGTCTGGCATTTTCAAACAGCACAGCTTCGCATTTCTTTTAGGATTCTCTTGAAAAAAATCTGATAATAACACGAGCCAGACTGCCCTTGGTAATTTTGTCAACCCTCCCTTCATTTCCCTCATCCTAAGGGTTGTCAGCTGCTTTAGATTACTGAATGAATCAGGTAGGTAATGAATACCTGTTCCTATCAAATCCAACTCGATTAATGATTGTAATTTCCCAATTGAGTTCGGAAGTGTCTTTATCCTCCAACAATAACGTAATCTCAATATCTCCAAAGACACCAACGTAGATAGATGGGGTGTTCTCCTTAAGTCACGGCACCCTAAGAGATTTAGGACTTTTAGTTTCCTTGCCGCCTGCAAAACAATTTGATAAATTTTTTTTTTGAGAAAATGACCTACAAAAAAAAGGAAAAATTAACGATTTACGAATACAAAGAGTGGGACTCGTATCATACTTTGATCCAATCGATACTTTCTTCTGAAATTGCGCACCATGAAAAGTCAAGAACGGCTAAATTATTCGGATGAAAGTTTTTTGCCTCAAGCAGGGGAGGGCAATGATGACAAGAAAGCCATCTTAAATCGGAAAGAAGATTGTTGAAGTCTCCAACAAAGGACACCAGCGCCCCTTGAAAGTACCTCAGCTTTTCTAACCCAGCAAATTCATCATGCTTTAAAATAGTGATTTCATTAACTATTGCCGGTCCTGTAATCCCCTCAATTCTGTTTTCAGGATATCCAAGTGACAATGCTTTAATTTTCCAACTCCCCTGACAATGGAAACACAAAGAAGTCCACGTGTGAAAGTCAAAAGAAAACAATTTAATAGTGATTAATTTTTCTTTTTACAAGAATAATTTAGAATAGTTCACAAGAAAATAAGTTGACGTTGCCTTTTCATACCTTTTCCGCTGCAAAATGCTTAGTGCGTCCTCAGGATTACGTACTCTACTAATCTCGCATGAATCATCAGGATTCTCTTTTCTAACGATTTCCCTCCCGAGGTCCCGCACTTGGTCATGCATCCAGAAAGTATTGTCATCCTTGATTTTTATCAAGGACATGAGAAAGAGGACTTCAAGGGTATTGTGTGGGCAGAATCCACAAGCATCCCACATAAAAGAAGGGTATGTCTTATCCTCATTCACAAAAAAAAACAAGCTATATCTAGAAATACTTGCTTTTGTACATCATCTAATCTTTCATAAGTTATCATCAATTTTCTTTGGACTTCATTGGGAGGGGCTTTTTCTAGCTTCTTCAAAGTATCTTCCCAGAATGCTTCGGACTTACCAGAAAGGAATGAACCTGTAACTTCAAGAGCTAAAGGAAGATTTCCCAAAGTATGGACAATTTTTTTGGAAAGGGAGATATAATGATTTGGAGGAGAGTCTCTCCTAAAGGCATGCCTACTAAAAAGCTTAAGAGCATGATCAAGTTCCATTTCACGTACTTCGTACGTCAAAATAATTGTAGGGCCTTCATTTGTTGCTTCTCCCTCAATGGTTAGGACACTTTGGTTTCTAGTAGTTATGATAATCCTACTACTAGAACCAAACCAATTGCAATTTGCTGCTAGATTTTTGAGTTGCTCTTTTTCATCCACGTCATCTAAAACAATGAGAACTTTTTTATTGCGAAATACTCTCTTAATCATGTTGATCCCAGAATCCACGTCATAAATCCAGCCAAGGGTAGAATGAGAATCTAGGAACTTGGATAGCAACTGTTTTTGCAAATATACCATACCATGGCGTTGTGACGACTCTCGGACATCCGAAAGGAAAAAGCAGTCTCCGAAGTGAGAAGAGAGTTGGTTGAAGATGACCTTGGCAAGTGTTGTTTTGCCAATCCCGCCCATTCCGTGGATTCCGAGAAATTGTACGCTATCAGATCCCACGTCCAACATTTTGATTATAGCTTTTACACGATCATCAACTCCAACTAGTTTTTCAGTCACAACCGTTTTATTTCCGATTTGCAGTTTATGCAATACAGTTTCAGTTATAGATTTTATCAGATCTGCTTGGCTGCAACAACATAACAACCATGTTAAAATATATTTATATTGCAAAACTACTCCTTAAGTGATTCAATTGCCCTTCACAATTTGCAAATATTATGCAAAATAATCTAGACAATAAAATAATCGGGATTTTTCCCAGTCTGTCTACGCTTCCCCAATTTTAGTGACCATCACCATAGGTCACTGCCATCGCCACGCCACCATTGAAGTCGCTCACCTCCCTAGGCCATCACCGTCGCGTTCCAATGGTGTCGCCTGTCGCGCCTGATTGACCCACCCACCTTAGCCTTGCCTCTCACTTCAAGTCACATGGATCATGTGGCCTGCCACCATTAAGGACGCCTTGTGGGCCTTTGGCGGCACCATAATTGAGGTCAACCAAGGTCGGCAATGCCAAATATGGTCTCGATGGCATCAGACTCGACATCTCGAGCCTGTATCCGACTTAACAGTGAATGAGAGAAAGAAAGGGCGGGGTCCAAATGGCTCAATGGCGGCTTGTTGACAGGCTGGCAAGGAAGAAGTGACAACTGAGGGAGAACTTCTGTGGTGGCTGGCCAGCGGCTTGGTGAAGTGCTAGGAGGACCGCCGCGACAGTGCCAATATTCACGAAAGAATACAGCTTTTCACCTTTTTAAGTAAACGTTTCGTTCTTATATTGATTATATATTAACTGGCCCCTGGACTCGCGCTACGCGAATGGCTATATAATTGTATACTTCTATATATATACTTTTAAATGCTTATGAAATCGAAAGTAAAAAAATATTGCACTGCCATATAAATGAGGATGAAAGAAATAAGAGAAAATGTACAAAATCATCTTAAATTTCGGGTAGAACACATTTATACCCAAACCTGCAACGCAATATTTCTTGCACTTTAATTTTGTTACAACCATTAATTCTGTATTAATTTTGTCGTCAGCACGTGCAAGCAATGCACATGGTTTTCATGTGATTTAAATATATTTTTATCTCTATTTTTGAAAAAAAAATCTCTTTTATCCTTAATTATCGTGAAAAAGAAAAGAAATTTAGAAAATGGGTGAAAAATGAAAAGGATGAGATACTAAATTTGAATAAACTATGTTTTCTCCAGCAATATCACAATCAAACTAAATAGGAAGGAAAATGAAATCTACAAATGACAAATAGAAAAGTTCAATTCATTTACCTTTTATCTGCATTCCAGTTCCACCCAATTATTTGGCCCACCTCAATGAGAGCCTTTTTCCATGACTCTACTTCACTGCACGTCTTCCGGCGCTTTGAAAGAGCTTGTCCATACAATTTTGTTTTCAGCTTGACATCCGAAGGTTCCACGTCCAAGAAGATGGGCATAATCTCTTTGTTCCCATTCGATTTTGAGGTGCACTCGACCATATGTGCAAGCTCTCGAGGCACCAGTCACTTGAAGCATAATTTTTGGAAAATATGGGAATGTAGATCTTGGAGTTCTCAATTGCATGTAAAAGCTTACCAGTTTTTCACCGATATGGAGGGATTCACTGTCCCTAAAGACGAGGATTCCAGCTTCAACCATGCTATGATAAAGAAAATCGGTAAATGTATGACGGGTATCTAATCCTCGAAAGCTTAGAAAAACCTCATGCGAAGATTCGGATGATGCTTGCGAACTCATCCTTTCTCTGTTGTAGGATCTCTAGATGCCCTGGATATCAAATGCTTCCTTTCTCTCGGTGAAGTTTGCTTTGGGTGTGCTTGGATCTGAGCAAGGGTTGTCGGTATAAAAGCTCTTTGGGTCTCTGGCGTGGGGAAAAGGGATTGGACTTCCAATGTCCTTTGAGTCGATATAATTAACACCTTGAAGTTTTCCTCTCTCTTTTTTTCTCTTTTTTTTTTTTTTTTTTTTTTAAGTTTTCTCTCTTTTGTGACCATTTTCCTCTCTGTATTTCTCTTTCTTGGCCGCGAAGAAAAGCTCCACTCTTTTCCTTTTCGATCTCTCTTTGACAATTATTATATGCAGAAAAATCTCCCTTCCCACTTGGCCGAGAATCCTCTACTTTTCGATGCCCAGATTTACTTGGTTTTCTTTTGGTCGTGAATTTCGGTCCATGAATGCTGAGATTGCTTCCCTCGTCCTTTTCGATGCCCAGATGGAAACTGCACGCCCTTTTCCTTCTTTGATTCTCCTTTCCAATTTCGACGTGTGCAGCTGAACACGACCTTCCATCTTACGCGTTCGGACTGGAATGCTCTTGGGAAATGGGTGTTGGCCGATTTGCATTTCCGTTATTGTTCTTGAATGGCCGCGCTTCCTTTCCCTTCAGTAGGCCGAGCTTGATCAGCTTAGGCTTCGTTTCGCATGGCCTCAATTTTGGAAACTCAAGGGAATTCAGGACTCAATTTTTGCACATTGGACTATTCAATGAGCCAATCCCAAAGAAACTAATAGCCGGATCCATGCTTTGTTTGATGCGAATGCTTTGTGCTCAAAATTTAAATGTCGTTGATATTTAAATGAGAAAAAATGCAGTAAAAATTGTGAATGGTCAAGATGATGTTTTTGTTTTAAGGGTCAAACTTTGTCAAATTTGATCTCAAATTTTCTTAAATGAATGAGAAAGACCTCAAGCGAAAACTTGTGTGTCAAATGGCATAAACTAATTCAATGATAGCATAGCCTATCTAACACTCACAACAGATGTAATACATCCACACATAAAATCTTACATATTCTCACCACTAAGAAAGTAAATGTAAGTTGTGGCAAAGTCTGGAGAATTACTATGAACATTGAGAGTTATTAACAATAATAGTGATATCTAAATTTTGGTTATCTATTTAGGATTTAGTTGTATAGAAAACAATGGATTGACGAAACATAAGTTTGACATGCATAGCAAAGTAAATATTTAGGTAAACTAAATTGCCCCACTAGCTGGCGACATGAGGTGGCGTCTTTCAATGCTTGACCGTCTTGAGTATTCAACTGGGCATTCAGCTCAAGATGCGTTAAATTGACCTTCTTGGCGTGAGAGTAAATCCCAGCAGAAGACACATAGAGCCCTAAGAGATAACTAAGTTTTCTCTGATCTTTTATCTCAATATGTTGAATAAAAAAATCCCAGCAGATGCGTTAAATTGACCTTCTTGGCGTGAGTAAATACCATAAGTGTAATCATAGTGATGATCATGTCATTAACATAGATTTCCAGCAAGTCAACACCTTGATCAGACTTTCACAAAATGAGGTAAAAGTCTGGATAAAAACCAAACTATTCCACAATAGCACCAAACCCTTGATTACTAGGCGAGCCTAATACTCATCAGTAGGATCATCAGAGTGAGTCTTCACTTGATAAACCCATTTGCTAACCTTTGGTAATTTTTTTGAGTGGAAGATCAACCAAATCCTACACATGACTCCTTTCTAAAGCTTGAAATTCCTGAAACATTAGCTTTTGCCAATGAACCTTGTAATGGGCCTCTCGATAGGATGGAGGTTCATGAATAGTAGCAACATAACGATGATAATGAAGAAGACGTGCTGAAGGTAGTCTTGTCAGAGGGTTGCATTTAAGGTTCAAATTTAGAAGTCAAGCGTGCATTAGGAAGACCAGATTCTTTATGGAGAGCTAATGTGAGAAGTTAGCGTATATCAAGAAGAGACAAACCAAAGATACAGACGCAATCAACTTGGCTGACTCACTTGTTAGTCATCTGTAGTGCATACGTATACTAGGTGTAGTGGAAGCAAGCATTTTACTCAGGAAAAAAAAAAAGGAATATTCGTAGTCACATGGAGGCAGAATGCAGATTGAAGAACCATAAATAATTACTTATGAGAGACAGAAAAGGCAATAAATTGAATAGATATAGGCAACACTTTTCTCTTTTTTTAACTTTTTAGGGTCTGAAATGAGTGTTTTGATTTAACGTCAAACATCTAGAATTTTTAAAACTAGGTGGGGAAATTCAAAGCTAGCGTTTTAATTTGGTTTACAGCAAGAAGAATTGATTGTGAATAACTTTGGCTATCGAACGTGTGAAAATGAGCAAACATGATTTTTGTCTTCTGCAGTGCAGCATCACTAGGAAAACAAAGAATAATTGAATAAAAAAATGGCACACGGTTTACGAAATTGTCGGGAACGTCTCATGCATTAGTCACGTCTAAAAGATATGCTAAAAAAATAGAATGCAATTTACGACAATTAGATGCTCAAATTAAGACAAAATGGCACGCATGCTTCCGATTATTGAGGTCGGTTAATGGCCTGGTTCCTCATCTATCTATCTATCTATTTATTTATTTTGGCTTTATTGCTTTTTGACAAAAATAGTAACATGTGATAAGTAAGACGAAGCGAGAACTCCAACGTACCTCACATGACTAAATTACATGTGAGAACCATTTGCCATGCATATTTACTAGGCGTTGTGGAAGTAATTACTTTATTTTAATATACTATAATTCAGAGTCCACTCTAATTCCTCCCGCTCCTGATGGGATCGTCCTCATCCGTCCGATCCGAATACCTGCTTCCATGTCAAACCTCGTCACACAATCAGCAGGGCCCTAAAAAAGAAACGAGAAGAACAAAGCATATGAAAAATGGAGGACCACTCAACGAGGAGATAAAGCTAAGTCTAAAGTCTTCCACCATCTTGCTCGCTTAGTTACGAAGAAAGGGATGAGGCAAAAGCCGATAAAACTTACTCGAAAGGAAAGCAGGAAAAGGAAAGGACCAGTGAGGAAAGCAAGTCGAAGTCTTCCACCATTTGCTTATTTAGTTCCATTGCGATGCGAGCGGCCGTTATTTATAATGAAAATATTGTATAAACTTAATTTGTAAGTGATGCGGCAGAAAATCAATCACAATACAATAATTATGCCGAAGCTTGTGTTTTCACAGTGAAATTTAGTAATTGTTTTGAGAAATCTAGATGTCGACTATACTACGTTAAGCTGGTATACACCAAAATTAACAATTTGTCTATTGACTCTAAATAGCTCGTATTGATCTGATAGCATATGTTGTAATGTTATTATTCTACAATTATACCTTTTCTAATTCAAAGTTACTTATTACATAGAAAACTTAGGATTGACTGCTGGTATAAAAGAGTTGCTAATCATACTAATTTTGTATAATTGCTTCATTGCTTTTCTAGATCAAACCAAAAAAAAAAATGGATGAAGCCGTAGCAGTGAATGTGCAACCTACAAAATTATGTGAACAGTTTGATATGTTATTCCAAATTTTAATTCATGACTTTCTTATCTTTAATCTTAAATAGAAATTTTAAAAGACAGTCGGGAGAGGAGGCGATGAATACTCATATTTAAATTAATTCTGATAGTTAATTGCCTGGGAAGCACGCACCTCTCAAATCATGGTTATTAGATAATCTATTTCACAACGTGAGGCGAGGGAAAGCAACTCAAAGTCTTCCACCATATTTGCTTGCTTCCTTGCATTTTCCTACTCTTTTCTCCCAACCAAAGAAAGAGATAGGGCAAAAGTTGACAAAAGCTACTTAAAGGAAAAGGTCAAAAGGAAAAGACCGACGAGGGAAAGCAAGTTAAAGTCTTCCATCATTTTTGCTTTACTTGGCTGTATCGTGAGTTATCTTGATAATATTGTATAAACTTTATTTATGCAACAGAGAAAATCAATCTCACTATAATAATTGTGCTGAAAATTGTGTTTTACAGTGAGACTCAATATGGGGTTTGCATAACTTCTTTTATATGTTTAAAGAAATCTAGATGTTCAACAATGTCATGTAAATTCAATATACATCAAACTCTTCGATTTGTCTATTTACTCTAATTAATTCATATCCATCTGGTAAAATATGCGGTAATGTTATTGTTTTGTAGTTATAGTTTTTTTCTTTAAATTGAAAAGAGTGAGCCAATATTTGTCATTGTCCATGAATGTGAACACATGAATATGTAATATGTGTAGCCTCTCATCAAAGGTTTGAAAAGAGGTGAAATCAATATGTTGTCGCGACCAACCCTTTTTGTCCTGAGGGGAAAAGAATTAGATTTGGAGGTTTTTTCTAACTCGGGCCAATGACCCTTAATTAGGTACAGGCTCTCCCAAACTCATACTTCGCGCGTCGTTGGATTTCATTTTTAAGTTCTCAACAATCTAAATATTTTTGGGAGTTGCCACTAGTTTATTGAGGTTGGCTAGAAATCAATCGAGACGTGCGAATGTCATCTTGATTCTTACCACAACTAAAGATTTTAGAATCGAGAACTTGATTACGCTAATGTTTATTAGCACCCTTTCGACACCTCTAACTTGGAAGATTGTTACTTAAGTGGTCACATGGTCTTAATTGCCAATTGTAGTCCAAGAGGCATTAAAGTTGCTAAATGATCATAAAATTGTTTTTGCGAGGTTCATTTTCATCCAAGTCTAAACTTATCTTAACTTATTTTAGGAAAGCGATAAACAACAAATTTATTGAAATACAGTCCAATAAGTAGACACTCAAGTATTGAAATGGCTTTTAAACTAAATACGGAAAAATGAAACCCGATACAAGTCGGGCAAAGAATATACATGATCATATTATGAGCCCCAGGACATGATCCCCATGAGCTATAATCAAGTCATATAATTTGCTTCAAAAGGATACTAATAAAGTGAAACCAAGCCACATCTAATGCTAAAACTTAAGAATTTAATGAAAACCTATTTCTAAGCATTGTCTGATATCTTTTAATTTTAATATTTTCGAATATTTTAATATTTTTAAAATAAAATAATATTATTCTAATATTTTGGAAACTGGGACGTGGGCCGGGTCCTTCTGCGGGTCTCACCTCGGCTCTACGGGTCCGAGCCACAGAAGACACGATTGAGCTTTTGTATCAAACCCATTTCCAAAGCAAAATTAAGCCGAAGAACCGACAAAAAAAATAAAAATCCTCACGTAAGCCCACAATCAAATAACTAGAGTCAGCCCCAAATTCCTAATAATATATGAAGCCCGGACATACCAAAAGCCTAACAAGTTAAGCCCACGTAACTACCATCTCCACCGGCTTTTTATCTTCACTGGTTCTTCAGTATTCCCCACACGTTCAGGATGGACAAAGTTCACGTATTACCCACAGAACACCAGCACTCCAACAACCATCCACGTTTGTTGTATCTAGAGTTGATAATGATACTCTCCGTCATAAAAAATCCCCAGCCACCGGGCTGGTGCTGCCGCTGCTATGTTAACTAGACCCGTCAAATGGGTGGGTCAAGTCGGGTTTGGGTCGAGTTGAAAATGATTCGACCCATATTGACCCATTTAATCCGTTTTGACCCAAATTCATATAATGTAAATCTAGTGACCTATACCCGACCCGATTCACACCCGACTCAGCCCATATTGTTAAAAGCTATTATTATTGTAAAGAAACCCAAACTCACTCTAAGCTTTATGTTAAATGACCAACTCAATCCATATTTGACACATATTTAAATTTTACTTGATCTATATTTGTTCGATATTTAACTTTCACTTGACCCATATTTAACCCATTTAATTAAAAGTAGATTACAATATGGGTTTGTGACTCATTTCGACACCTCTAGTGTTAACGGTTATCGGACCGCCATTTGTCGACCTCCATCTCTCACCAACAATCCAACATATACAGCGGCGGGGGAACACAACATACGAACGGAACGAGGGGATACAATCGGAGGACGCAAGACAAACTTCACAGAGGAATGACACCGAGCCATTCTTTTTCGCCGGAAGGCCATCACATGAAACACAAAGCACATGACAAAGAGAAAGAAAACAGACGCTAAAATGCTCTAGGCAACGATGAAAACATGGAGGCGATCCTCATGATTAAAAGTAAAAACCATTGAAAAGGTGCCTATCAAGGAAAACTCATGGATACGCAATTAAAGTAACCTATGGCTGAGAGCAGACTAGTGCAGACTCCGTTCGTGTATTTTATCGAGCGTGGGCTGAATAGAAGGTAATGGGCATACAGAAAGGGTCTTGAACTCAAGTTAACCCAAAACTAGGCGGGGCAGGGAGCACATCCAAACGCAGAAATGAACGCTCAGCCACGAAGTCCTCTGCCTCGCCTGCTCCTCTGGCTTGTACCTTGCTTTCTTGTTTTTCTGCAGAGGCCGGGGCGTGAGGGAAAGAGAGGGGAGAGGAAAAGAAGGCTGGGCCAGTGAAGGAAGGAAAGGATAAGGAAGTCGGGCCAGGCCCAAGCCGAAAGAAACGGATGAAGGGAAAAAGAAGGCCCGGTCTTGCCCTCCTATTTTTTTCTCTTTCTCTCTTTCTGTTTCTCTTTTTCTTTTTCTTTTTCATTTTTTAAGTTATCTTTTCTCTCATCATCATTTAAAAAAAAAAAAAAAAAACTAAGTTCTACTACTATTAATGCAAATGTTCCCTAATGTCTATATTCTATGTAAATTTAATGAAAACTGTTTTTGTTTAGAGGTTAAAAATTAATTTCTAATTTTCCATGCAATTGATGAATAATTTAATAGGTCCATCCAAAATTTAGGTGTCAACAAACATGAGCCATGGTAAAAAGCAAAAGAGGGCTTTAAAGATAATCTCAAATCAAGAATGAATTGCTTGATAGCTCTCCTCTTAAAATTGGATAGCACCATTGATTTCCACAACATAATTAAATTAAGCTTTACTATTTTCACATCGTGCTTTCTCGTGGTTTTTATAACTTATTACTCTAATTGAAGCTTGAGCTTGAGTTTAAAATCACATGAAGCTTCACCGAGAGCAAAGCATATCATCTTCACCGGTTGGTGATTATAAAAAGGTTAATTAAACAAAGTTAATCTTTTCTACAAGTGTAAACTTGTTGGGAAAGTAATGGCACTTTGACTTAATTATAAACATATATCATCTTTAGTAAATTTGTTTTAAAATCTTTGATCTCAGCATACATAATGTAATAATTGCTAGGTCTGACTTGAACAAAAGTTGTTCAACTTCAAAACAGTGCTAAATTTGAAACTAAAACCGAAGTTGAAAGATGCTCAAATTGAAAGATCCTAAATTGACAAAAACAAAGTGCAAAAACTGATCAAAACTCAACAAAGTTTTGGCTTCCTCCTCCTGCTCCTCCTCCTCCTACTTCAATCTTTGTTATTTTGGCCTAAGCCGCAGCACAAGAAAATTAATTCCTCTTAGTTTGGCTCAACATCCTTGCGCTGCTCCTCTCGTCTCTCGCCTAATCTTCAACATTTCTAAGATATTGCTTAATTAACTCTCTTCTCCATTGCTCACGTCTCCGTGAAACATTCCATAACAATCAAGTCCTCTTCTGAGGTGAGTTCCAAGGGCGAATTAAGTTTTTGGGACGAAGTCGACCTTCATGTGCCAAGCTTTTCAACGCTCTACTTTGTGTAAACCTCATCTTTAAATTGCCTGGGCTTACATGCTACTAGTGGTATTAGAACCAAACCAAAAAATCAAATCGAACAGAAATTTCACACATTGTTTGTTCAGTTTGATTTTTGATTCTAATAATGATAAAAACCAAATTTATTTCAACCAGTTCGGATATTATTAGTTTGGTTCTATTGATCGAATCCATTTCAAATCGCTCTCATCTCTCTCATCTCTGAGAAGAGCACATTTTGATTGAACTGTGCGATGCAATTGAACTGTGCGACGCAGACGGAGTGGAAAGAGATAAAGCGAAGCAACCCAGAGGCTCTGGAGCAGAGACGCGGCCTTCGAGTGGGATGAGGGGGAGCTGATCGAGAGCACGTGCAGCTTCGGCAGCTCCTCCGCTACGTGGAAAGTTTCGTTCAAAGTGTTACCCGTTAGTTCGAGCTGGGTAACGATATTGCCCTCGCATCTGTGCCGACCTTTTGTTCGATTAAATGCCGAGGAGAGGACCGCGTGCGAGGATGCTCGAAACTGGGTCAAAGTCGCAGGGGGATTGCGCGGAACCGAAGCAAGACGAGCCCATTCTTGGATCCTCGTCACTTGACCTCGTGGAGGATCCCCTTCTTTTCATCCTCTTCCTTTGCATCCCTTTCTTTTTGGGTTTTCTCTCCGGGCATTCCCATTCGATCTCGTCTCCCCTCCCCCTCTTAAAGCAATGTCAACCCCAGCTCCGGGATCCTTGCTGTCTCCACTGGCGGGGACCGACACTACCGCCTAGCCACCGGCCACCCCCTCCGCCCCAACCCCTGCGATCCCAGCAGCCCCGCCCCCGGTTACGCCAGCTGCGTCACAGCTGGCGACCCCATCTGCGCCACCCCTGACCACGCCCACTTCGCCACCGCCCTCCACCCCAGCATCTCCACCGCTACCGGCTTCTTCCAAGTCCCCTCCACCCGCCTCCTCCGTGTCCCCGCTCCCACTGTCCTCCTCGGGCACGCCCTCCCCTTCGGCTGCTTTATGCTTTATCCAAACCAACGATTAAAAAAACGAAAGTGAAAATCGAAAATCCGAACCTAACCGAATTGGGATTTCAGTTAGGTTCCTATTTGGTTTGGGTCGCATTTAGTTCAGATCAGCCATTTACGATTGACACCCCTACTTGCTATCCATTTTCCATGAGAAATCCTTCTTAAAAAACAGAAAAAAAAGGACCTCAATAAGCCCAAGAATCGAGTCCTGTTCTGGCTTCCT
The DNA here is from genome assembly GCA_014182735.1 of Corymbia maculata. Lineage (NCBI taxonomy): Eukaryota > Viridiplantae > Streptophyta > Magnoliopsida > Myrtales > Myrtaceae > Corymbia > Corymbia maculata. The sequence goes on along the minus strand of CM024683.1, from coordinate 19,832,060 downwards.
CGTAAAACACAACATCAAAATTGCCGGCCTATTTGAGAGTTTGCAGATCCGTTGAACTTATAAAACTGTGTGCCGTCATGACATCAACAAAGCCTGAGATGTGTCACCTTATACGAGAATATGCCAAACTCAAATCACATGTCACCCAAAAACTCTACAACATTGAGATTCGAGACCTCCTATAAAGATTCCAAATGGCTTAGGTCTTCCATGCTTCTTGGCTCTGGACAGTTCTTTACTCTGAGCTTCCTTGGCTTTCTCAAATTTGATAGGCCTGAAATCCTTTCTATGGAGCTGCATTCCAAGATCCATAGGGAGCAAAGTGATCCCAATTCTTCAAGGCCGCAAATCTCAACTAACATCTTGCAATTTACCAGTCTTACCTCTTGCATATTCTTTATGCGTGACAGATCAACTACTTTTGGGAGGAAATCACACTCATACATCCTTCATTCCATTTCTCGCTGAAACGGTGCATACAGTTTTTGAAACTCGCAAAGCTGCAGACAGGGATCCTCTAGCTCCGCATCAAATATGCCAGAGAATTCCAACATCAAACAATTATACAAGTGCATGGTTGACAAGTTTTTCAGATTGGAAAAATCCGGTGATTGTGCGGGTGCCAAATGAACAAGTGTTAGATCTCTTAAACTAGATGGGAGCTGGGAGAGGAATTGCATATTTTTACAGGACAACATTAGTGTTTCCAACTGAGTTAGGATACTGATGCTAGTGGGAAGGGGAATGAACCTCTCCAGCTCACATGGCATCCCCTTCCCTCTCCAGCTCACATGGCATGCCATGATAAACTCAAAAAGAGGACTTGGAGTCCATGTTAGATAAGTCAAACTTAGGGGAAGATCTGGCAACTGTTTAAGCTAAGGACATCTTAATAGATTAAGTGTTTGGAGCTTAGAGAGGTGACTCACGGTGGTGGGTAATCCAGATATACGTGTGTCTGACAAATGTACAATCCTCAAATAGGATAGTCACCTAATTTCTTCGAGGATTTTGCCGGTCGAGTTGTCACATCAATTGGCGATTAACAGCTCAACCTTCTCCACTCTACCAATGGCACATGGTAATTTTGTTATCCCACTCATGCGGTACATCCTAAGTACTTTTAGTTGTTTTAGATTGCCAATTGAATCGGGTAGCTTTCCAATTAATATATTTTGTTCCATTATGTAATGGGGTCATAGAATGAGTTTTCATATTATATGTGGACACATATATAAACTTTTTCTGAATAAAGGTTATGGACATGCCGTAAATAGGTTATCGTAATTAGTCAAAATCTCTCAATAATGAAAGCCGAGTCTGCTGACTCCAAGAACGAAGTAAAGATATACTTCTTCACTTGACATGGTCATGAACTTCATTTTGCTGAACCTGTTTCCGCATTTGTTGCATTCATTGATCTTTCGTCATGATGCTGTTCGCAAGATGAGTTGTAGAGAGGCAGAGCAATAAAAGCTGACCGGCTAGGTTCGACATAAGCTTGGTGCGTTCAAAAAATTTTCTTTTTCTATCTTCACAATATAGATGGTTGGACATTTCTTTAGAGAGGGAGAGAACTGCAGGAAGGCTGATCTCAAGACCTTTGAGTGACTGATTGCATCTATATCCATTTTGATTGATTTGAGTTTTCAGAACGAAGGCAAATGTCCATTTTCAGATCAATCGCACTTGTTGAAAAGTCTGGATCTGCTGCATGTGGACTAAAGATAATGCCATCAATTTCTATCGGTTTGATTTGTTCAGTCTCTATTGACAGCTTATAGAAATTTTCAATATGCCCATCCACATTTTTGTTTGATTATACGCTGCTTAATGATTAGGTCAAGCACAATGTCCCTTTTGATAATCAGAATCTATTAATAAGAACTAATCCATTTACAAGGCAGGACTCAAAAGAATATGTATGTTGTTGTAATATATACAACAAAACTTGACAATGCACTCGAAGGCAACCTAAGACCAGGACACGAGACAGGAGGTATAGATCGAGCTTTAGTTGTTCCGGCTGGATTTGGGCCTCTTCACTACCAGCATAAGACACGTTACATTCTGGGCGCAGTGATAGCTAACGCTTCCCAGGAAGGCCCTACGACATTTCACAAATCACAACTGAGTATAGATACAAATGCCACAATATGCCCATGAAAAACAAAGGAAGAATATACAATTAGGACAACTTTTTACTTCCCTTCATTCTACTAATTCGAATAAATCATTGAATAGTCAATCAAACGCTTCGATAGAATTCTCCATTGCCCACGTGTAGGTAACGACACCCTATCATCAACTAGGCCGATTTTAATTTAATTTAATTTAATTTAATTCAATTTTGTTAGAAAAAAATATAAATACGTTAGAGAGGGATTTTGAGCTCACCAGTTTAGGAAATCCATCAATGCCTTTATCAACATCCCACAATTGTTCACATGGCCTGTTTTTTCAAACAATAGTGATCTCACTTTCAATTTGATCTAATTCTCGAAAGTTGACATGGTAGGTTATAGATTTTTGGTGTGGAAACTTTCCACCATAGAGCCCGATTACCATACTTTCAAGGTTAGTGTTATCTTGAGCTTAGGCTATGTAGCACATGTCTTCCCTCTCAAATGATCAATTATTAGAGATGACATTAGGAGTTTTGAGTAATTAATCAAAATGAGTATATGTAAATACCTCTTAATAAGGCCGTAGCCGTGGCTTCCCATGACTAGAACATCAGGCACCAACTTCTGTGCCACACGGCAAATCATGTCCCTTGCATCCCCATTCTCCACTCTCGTCTCCACTATGATCTATCCTCCAACAATAGCAATCACATTCGTGTCACTCAATCCCATTAATCCTTAAGACAATTTCACTTATCAAAACTTACAAATTTATGCCTCAATAAGAACTTACCTCGCCAAAATCATTGCAGATCTTCTTAGCCTTGGCCATAACGCAGTCGGCCATCTCATTGTTGTACCTCTCCATGGTGGCCACTATGTCTGAAGAAAACAAGTACCCTGAAAAACCAATAACAAAGAAAATAGTAGTTTTGAAAACCGCTCTATTGTTTCAAGAGATGATCTCCATAGCAAAAGAAGAAGGTCCATCTCGACCTCTATTTTCTACCTGCACCGTCGAGGGCTGTGTAGGCAAAACGGAGGGGCTTTGCGTAGAGGAGGACGAGGGTGTCCTTGGAGTTCTCGGAGACGACGTTCTTGAGACACCACGACAAGGCGTACATGCTCTCCTCGCTCTCGTCCACCGCCACCAGTATCTTCCTCTCTTTCGCCACCGTCTCGGCCATCCCCCTCTCAACAAAGACAAGGCAAAGACAGACAGACCAAGAAAACAAGAAGATGTTTTGTCCTCTTTTTGTACGATTTAGGAACAGAATGAAGAGTACGATGGCTTGTTGGATTCAAGGTAAGATGTGGTGAAGTGGGTGATTTATAGGAGAGAGAGAGAGAGATGTTGTTTTTGTTGTGTGTTGGTGAGAATCAGAATCTATTAGCCTTGTGTTCTTGAGAGCGGATCGAGTTTGATGGTTTTCATTTCTGAAGACACTGGGCTCTTCTGTTTCGTTTTGAAGACCGAACAAGAAAAGAATCATAATTCAGAAGCTGACTTGGTTTTCGTTTTCCCTTTGTTTTTTCTTCTTTTTTGCTTGGAAATTTGTTGGATAAGCACCCGCTGACGTGTCTTGAGGACGTTGACCCTTTGTGTGGGTCGACGGGGTGACATCAGAATTTGGATTTATTGAATTGATCTGGATTGTCTTTTCTTTTAACCAATCGCAATCCATTCAGATTGGATTGCGTTATGATTTGCTCCAGTTAATTTCGAATTTGGTAGTGGACTTGTCAAGAAAATTATTTAAAAAGTCATAAATCTTTCGATTTTAGCAACTAAATCTAAAGACTTTTCACTTTTAGTGAATTCAATCAATTCGGCCAATTTTCATCGGAATATGTTGACATGAAGCACTTGCTTAGAGCAATCCTGAGCAAGCCTTGTGGGTGACAATTAGCACATCTCAAAAAGTTTTATTGAAATCAAGTCGTAAGTAAGGTCAAGTTTTATCCGGGATATCAAGAAAAGTGCTGAGTTGAGCTATGGTTTGTGGGGCAACTCACGCCTCAAGTACGAGCCATGTTTCAAATTTAGAAATGTTATATGGATTTCAAAAAATTACTATATCAAATAATAATTCACATGTCAACATTTATATGTTCTGAAAGTTTTAGGCCTAAATTCAAAATGTTTGGCCCGCAAGATTTTGATTAAGTTAAAAACAAAAGATAAGAGCCAATTCAGATACCACCTTTGACTAGTTTAATTAGTGCATCTTCTCTTTTTTCCTTATTGGTTTATTCATTAGTTTCGAATAATGTGCATCATAGCCTCGTTGTCTATTAATTGCGGCCAATGGGATTTTAAGTTCTATGATACTTCTTAAAAACCCATTGGAGTAGATAAGTAACATTATTTTAAGAAGGGTTTGACTTGATCTACATCCTAGATCATGTCATGTATCATCCAAAACATATTCAAATGAGTGGCTAATTTTGGGAGGCTAAACATCGATCTCCCATTTGTATGTTTCATGAAAGCAATGCGTTATGATCTTGATAGCTGATTCCATTTCTGATTATTTACAATTGTAATATTCCTCCACTTGAGTTAGACAAATCTGGAATGGTTCATTGTGGATTCAGCATAAAGAATGATTAAAAGCAAACGAGAGCTTAGAGATAACCTCGAATGAAAAATGAATTGCTTGATGGCTGTCCTCTTAAGATGGATAAAGTTTGATTTCCACAACATAATTAAATTAAGCTTTGCTACTTTGACATGGTGCTTTCTCAATTAATAAAGATACTTATTGTAAGTTATTACTCTAATTGAAGCTTGAGGTTTAGCTTTGGAATCACAAGAAGCTTCAAGGAGAACCAAGCATATCATCTTCACCAGTTGGTGATTATAAAAAAAAAAAAAAAGAAGAAGTGAATTAGACAAAATTGATCTTCCATACAAGTAATAAGCACTTTCATTTGATTATATATATATATATATATTGTATTTTTGTTTTTTAAATCTCTAATCTTAATATAACGGAATCTTGAACTCTTGCCTTTCTTTTCTAGGGAAGTGCTTTCAGTGAAATCAAGAAATATTAGGAATTGATGAGAAGAGAAACAACCCTATTTGAAAACTGACATTTTTTAACAATTTTATTATGATATATTGGCCAACTTCTTGTATTTGTACTATGATCTATATTTTGTTTCTTTATGAAGTGGGATTATTCATATATTGATTTTTTTTTTGAACAATATGGGTGCACATATTTATACTTTCTATCATGCAAAACATGTTGATAGAATGACTCATCATAATTAATCGGAATCTATCGTTGTATCCAAGATAAGCCATAAATGGGAAATCCATATATAACAAAAACAAAAAGAGGAATAAGAAGGAAAAAAAAGGACAGCAATCAATGAACTAAGTACTTTGTTCAAAAGCTGATCAAGATTGGACAATGTTTAGGCATCATACGAGCGTGCCTAGTTCACATTCTAAGCTTTATTACCGACATTTGTCCGGGAGAAATCCTTCTTCAAAAAGCTAAAAAACAAAACGAAACCAAAAGAACAAACAAAATAGCAACACCCAGGACAACAACCAAGTCAAGCTCCGTCTGCTTTACCGGTGCAGCATTTGGGCGTCCCTGTAATACTTGCCGGGCTTCCATCGGGTCGGATTTCCGTAACCCCTCAGAAAGCGTCTCACAATAGCAACCCTCGTCACGTTTACAATAATAACTATGACAGTTGGGCAACCGCTTGCAACGGACAATCAGACAACATTCTAAATCCAGATCTGAGGTATCCGCCAAACTCTCCAACGACTCACAATCGTGAATCCGCAAAAAATTTAGAGATTCCAAGCAGTCCAAACCTTCCACGCTTCTTAGCTTCGGACATTTTCCTACTCGGAGCTCCCTTAGCTTCCTCGATTTCGATAGGTCTGGCATCCTTTCGATCGAACTGCAGTACGTGACCGCGAGGGAGGAAAGGGATCCCAATTCTTCAAGGCCGCGAATCTCGACTAATAGCTCGCATTCGAACAGATCTACCTCTTGCAGATTCTTCATATGCGACGGCTCAAGTGCTTTTGTGAGGAACTTACGTCGAGGCGGCTGTCTATATGTGAATTCTTCCATTTTCGACGCAAACCGTTGGAGCCGTCCTGACAACGTGCAATCCTGCATGAGGAGTTTCTCCAACTCCGAATCACATATACCAAGGAATATCGGCATCCAATAAACATAGTAAACAGGAAGTGGGCAATGGCTTGAAAAAAGAACTGACCAACGAAAGTCAAGTGGGAGTTGTGCTGTTTCTCGTAATACTAACTCTCTTGATCTAGGCGGGAGCTGGGGGAGGAACCGCATGTTTGGGGAGTCCAATATTAGTTTTTCCAGCCGAGATTGGGGAGGAATGTCTTCAGTGGGAAAAGCAAAGACATTCTCCAGCTCAAGAAGGGGGGTCCACTTCGGATCCCGCAACCGTCTGCCACCCCGTGCGGCTAGCTCAAGTTTATTATGGATATTAGAGACGAGATTCGCCACGGTGGGTAATCTGTATATTTGGCTCCATGACAAGTCTGGCATTTTCAAACAGCACAGCTTCGCATCTTCTTCAGGATTCTCTTGAAAAAAATCTGATAAGAACACAAGCCAGACCGCCCTAGGTAATTTTGCCAACCCTCCCTTCATTTCCCTCATCTTAAGGATTCTCAGCTGCTTTAGATTGCTGAATGAATCAGGTAGGTGATCAATACCTGTTCCTCTCAAATCCAACTCGATTAATGATTGTAATTTCCCAATCGAGTCCGGAAGTTTCTTTTTCTCCCAACAATAACGTAATCTCAAAATCTCCAGAGCTACCAACTTAGATAAATCGGGTGCTCTCCTTAAGTCACAGAAAATGTCGAGATCTAAAACTTTTAGTTTTCTTGCCGCCTGCAAAACAATTTGATAAAATATTTATTGAGAAACGGCCTACAAAAAAAAATGGAAAGAAACAATTTAAGAATACAAGGATTAGGACTCATGTCGTACTTCGATCCCATCAATACTTTCCAAATTATAACAATAATGTATCTTCAAGATCTCCAAAGACGCCAATGTAGATAAATTAGGTATTCTCCTTAAGTAATAGCAGTTGCCGAGATCTAGGACTTTTAGTTTTGTTGCCGCCTGCAAAATAATCTGATAAAATATTTTGTCAAAAACGACCTACAAAGCGTAAACAAGGAAAATAAATGATTTATGAATACGAGGAGTGGTACTTGTATCGTACTTTGAGCCACTAGATACTTTTTTCTGAAATTCCACTCCATGAAAGTTTAAGAACTGCTAAATTAGCCAGAAGAAAGTTTTTTGCCTCAAGCATGGAAGGGCAATTATGACAAGAAAGCCATCTTAAATCAGGAAGAAGATTGTCGAAGTCTCCAACAAAGGACACCTGCTCCCCTTGAAAGTACCTCAGCTTTTCTAAACCAGCAAATTCATCATGCTTTAAAATATCGATTTGCTTATAGTATGCCGGTATTTCCTTCATCCCTTGATTTCTGTCCACAAAAGATCCAAGTGACAGTACTTTAATTTTCCTACTCCCCTGACAATGGAAACACAAAGAAGTCCACGTGTGAAAGTCAAAAGCAATCAATTTAATAGTGATTAATTTTTCTTTTACAAGAATAATTTAGAACAGTTCACAAGAAAATAAGTAGACGTTGCCTTTTCATACCTTTTTCCGGCGCAAAATGCTTAGCGCGTCCTTAGGATTACGTACTCTACTAAGCTCGCATGAATCATCAGGATTCTCTCTTCTAACGATTTCCCTCCCGAGGTCCCGCACTTGGTCATGCATCCAGAAAGTATTGTCATCCTTGATTTTTATCAAGGACATGAGAACAAGGACTTTAAGGGTATTGTGTGGGCAGTATCCACAAGCATCCCACATATAAGTAGGGTATGTCTTATCCTTATTCATAAAAAAACAAGCTATATCTAGAAATACTTGCTTTTGTGCATCCTCTAATCTTTCATAAGTTACCATCAATTTTTTTTGGACTTCCTTTGGAGGAGATTCTTTTAGCTTATTCAATGTGTCTTTCCATAATGCTACTTCGAATTTACCATAAAGGAATGAACCTGTAATCTTTAGAGCTAAAGGAAGATTTCCCAAAGTACGGACAATATTTTCGGAAAAGAAGATATAACGATCTAGTGGAGAGTCTCTTTTGAAGGCATGCCTACTGAAAAGTTTAAGAGCATGATCAAATTTCATTTCACATACTTCGTAAGTTGATATATTTGTGGAGCCTTCATCTTCTTCTCTCAGAATGGTTAGGACACTATGGTACCTAGTAGTTATGATAATCCTACTACCGGATCCGAACCAATTACCTTTTCCTGCTAGACATTGGAGTTGTTCTTCTTCATCCACATCGTCAAGAACAATAAGAACTATTTTATTGCAAAGTACTCTCTCAATCATGTTGATCCCAGCATCCACGCCATGAATATGGTGAAGGTTAGAAGGAAAATTGGATAGCAATTGTTTTTGCAAAGATACTAGACCATCGCGTCGTGATGATTCTCCAATGTCCGAAAGGAAAATGCAATCTCTGAAGTGAGAAGACAATCGGTTGAAGATGACCTTGGCAAGTGTTGTTTTGCCAATCCCGCTTATTCCGTGAATTCCGAGAAATTGTACGCTATCAGATCCGACATCCAACATTTTGATTATAGCTTCTACATGATCATCAACTCCAACTAGTTCTTCAGTCAGAACCATTTTATTTCTGAGATTCAATTTATGCAACACAATTTCAATTACAGATTTTATCAGATCCACTTGGCTGCAACAACATAACAACCATGTTAGGATATATTTTATATCACAAAGCTACTCCTTAAGCGACTCAATTGCCATTTACAATTTGCAGAAATTATGCAAATTATGCAAAATAATCTAGACGGTAAAATAATCGGGGTTTTCCCAATCTGTCTCTGCTCCCCCAATTTTAGTCACCATCACCGTAGGCCACTGCCACCGCCACGCCACCATTGACGTCACTCACCTTCCCAGGTTGTCACTGCACGTTCCAATGGCGCTGCCCGTCGCGCCCCATCGACCCGCCCATCTTAGCCTTGCCTCACTTCAAGTCACGTGGGTCATGTGGCCTTGCCACCGCCGAGGACGCCTTATGGGCCTTCGGCAGAGCCATAATTGAGGTTGCCCAAGGTCGGCAACGCCAAAAATGGTCTCAATGACATCAGACCCAACATCCTGAGCCCCTATCCGACTTACTAGCGAATGAGAGAAGAAAGGGTGGGGCCGGATGGCTCGATGGCGGCTTGTTGATGGGCTGGCAAGGAAGAAGTGACGGCTGAGGGAGAACTTCTGCGGTGGCTGGCCAGCGGCTTGGTGAAGCTGCTGGGAGCGACAATCGCGACGGTGCCAACATTCATGAAAGAACGCAGCTTTTCACCATTTTAAGTAAACGTTTCATTCTTATATTGATTAACTATTAACTGGCCCCTTGGACTCGTGCTACGCGAATGGCCATATAGTTGTATACTTCTATATATATATTTTAAAATCCTTATGAAATCAAAAGTAAAAAATATTGCACTTCCATATAAATGAGGATGAAAGAAATAAGAGGAAACGTACAAAATCATCTTAAATTTCGGGTAATACACATTTATACCTAAACCTGCAACGCAATGTTTCCTGCACTTTAATTTAGTTACGACCATTAACTCTATTAATCTTGTTGTCAGCATGTGCAATGCACATAATTTTCATGTGATTTAAATATATTTGTATCTCAATTTTTGAAAAAAAAAATCTCTTTTATCCTTAATTATGGTGAAAAAAAAAAAAAACAGAAATTTAGAAAATGGGTGAAAAATGAAAAGGATGAGATACTAAATTTGAATAAACTATGTTTTCCCCGGCAATATCACAATTAAACTGAATAGGGAGGAAAAGGAAATCTACAAATGACAAATAGAAAAGTTTAATACATTTACCTTTTATCTGCATTCCAGTTCCACCCAATTATTTGGCCCACCTCAATGAGAGCCTTTTTCCATGACTCTACTTCACTGCACGTCTTCCGGCGCTTTGAAAGAGCTTGTACATACAATTTTGTTTTCAGCTTGACATCAGCAGGTTCCACGTCCAAGAAGATGGGCATAATCTCTTTGTTTCCATTCGATTTTGAGGTGCACTCAACCATATGTGCAAGCTCTCGGAGGCACCAGTCACTCGAAGCATAATTTGTGGAGAATATGGGAATGTAGATCTTGGAGTTCTCGATTGCATGTAAAAGCTTACCAGTTTTTTCACCGACATGGAGGGATTCACTGTCCCTAAAGACGAGGATTCCAACTTCAACCATGCCACGATAAAGAAAATCGGTGAATGTATGACGGGTATCCGATCCTCGAAAGCTTAGAAAAACTTCGTACGAAGATTCGGACAATGCCTGCGAGCTCGTCCCTTTCTCCATTGTAGGATCTCTCAACGCCTCGGATATCAAATGCTTTCTTTCTCTCAGTTAAGTTTGCTTTGGGTGTGCATGGATCTGAGCAAAGGCTGTCGGTATAAAAAGCTCTTTCGGTCTCTGGCGTGGGGAAAAGGGATTGGACTTCCAATGTCCCTTGAGTCGATACAGTCAACACCTTGAGTCATCCGAGAAGTTTCCGTGAAATTTCCTAAAAGTTATCATGGATCAATCAATGGATTGGCGTGGCACCCTAGAAATTTTCTTAAATTTCTAAACATCATTACGTTTTCGGCTTTTTTCCATGTGCAAGGTGGGCCCGTGCTTCGAAATGAAATGATGGAGAAATTTAACCAGTGGGCAGTAAAATTATAGGAAATTAATGTGCAAAGGGATATTTTCAGCTCATATTTTTGTTAGATATTTGGATGCCTCCTCACTTTACCTTTATGTTTTTTCTCTTTTCGAATTTTAAGTATTTGAAATCAAATTTTGATTTAGCCTCCGTTCATTTCACAGAAAATATAATATATTTGAAAATGTTTTCCAAGAAATCATATTTTAGGAAAATGTAATCATTTTTCAATGTTTAGCTGAAATATAAAAAATAAAGTGTCTGCTACTCGATAAGGAAAATATTTTTCTTCATATACTATTTGTTAATAATTTTTATTATTTTACTTTTTAAATCGTTTTTAAAAAAAATTCTTTTTTTCTTTTCATCTTCTTCTTCTTCATTGGCATGGACCTCCCTGCCCCCACCTACGTCTCCGCCCTCAACTCCAATGCCATCCCCCACCGCCTCTCTACCACCAACCTATGTCATGTTCGCCATGCTACCGTGGTCCCCACCCTCCTCCCCTTGCGGTCCCTTCGTGTGACCACAAGCAAACATTCCGACACGATCACCGTGGATGGCGTGGAAGTGGCGATTCTCAGGGTTTTCTACAGTCGTGATGTGGCAATGCATGGGCTCCACGGCACTCTAAGCTTCCAAACTCAATCAATCAATGGCGATGCTCTTCCTCCGATGCTTTGGCGAGGACCTCACTGGAATCTAGTAGCTCGAGCCTTGACCGCTTGTGGCAAAGCTCTAGCTCGCTTGCAGCCAATGAATATGAAGATGAAAAAGAAAGAAAAGGAAAAAGTAAAATGAAAATGATTACAAAATAATTTTAAAATTGATTTTACAAGAAGAAAAAGAAAAATAAAAGGAAACAAGATATGAAAAATGTTTTCCTCTTTATCAAAAGTTGAAATCATTTTTCCCTATCTTAGAAGGTTTTTTTTTGATGGAAAATTCTCAATCAATTCATTTTCCATGAAGAAACTTCGCAAAATCCGAAAGACATCTTCTTGGAAGTTATTTTCCATGAAATGAATAGAGCCTTAATATCAACTTTGCAAATTTTTAAAATTAGGACAGGGAAATTCGAAGCTAGTGTTTTAATTTGGTTCATAGCAAGGAAATTTGATTGTAGATATCTTTGTCGTTGTACCGGTGAAAATGAGAACACAGGGTCTTCGTCTTCTGCAGCATTGCTGGGCACTTGAATTTAATGGTTGATTGTGGAAACAAATAAGAGTTGAATAAACAGTGGCACGCAGTTATGAAATTGTTCTGAAAATTCTTGTCCATTTGGCCCATGTAAGAGCTACGCCAAAATGCCGAAGGCGGTCTCCGAGTAGATGCTTATTTCTGGAAATGACAATTAGTTGCCAGGTGATATTTGTCCAGCATATGTGCGAGCATTCTTCATGACAGTTGGAAAGTGAGTTTCTGCTGAAGAGGGTGGGCCATGAGAATAATTACGCTGGCACGTCCTTTTCTTAAGATAAAAGGACTTAGAGTCAATATATAGTCAATACCTTGAGTCATATGAGAAGTATCTGAGAAGTTCCCTAGAAGTTCCGGTGAATCAATCCGTGGGTCGGCATCCTAGAAATTTCTGGGTCCCATTCATTTAATGACAAATTTAAAACCTGAAGCCTGACAACAAATCAAAGTGATAGCACATATTCATAGATTCATGGCTTTAGATATGAAGGATGTTGAATTTGAGTAAATTCTTAAATTATTTTATTTAAATTCTAAGATGTGAAATATGGAAATATTCCCACCTTGCCAGGAAACAAAAATATAAAACTTGAAATAAGAGATATAAAATGTGCAGATACTGACACGTTAAAATAAAGAATATAGTCAAGATAGATATCTTCATAAAAGAAACCACTGTTGACGGCTCTCATAGATGGAAATACCCTTGGAAAAGGATATATTTGAAGTCAACCTCAACTGAGCTTCACTATGATATGAGCCTATGACCCCGATTTGAGGTCCTCACTAGGCGGCTTACAAGAGGATGCTTATTTTTGGAAATGACAATTAGGGCGCATTTGACAATATTCCAATTATTCTATTCTTTTGTTTCCTGGAATAAAAAAAAGAATATAAATCTATTCAATAACATCCACTAATTTTTCTACTCGCGAGAATAGAAAATTGTTCTAAAGAATAGATTTAGAATAGAAATGAGAAGTAGAAAAAAGTAACTTTTTATTTGAAGAAATAATTTTTAGGAAGTTATTTCTTAGGTCACCACCACTCATGACCATTGTTGGTCGCCACTAGTGCCATCGCCAACCAATGGTTGTCGATCACCGGTCGCCGCCGCCATAAAAAAAAATGAATACAAATTTTGTTAGTCAGTACTAAACGTATTTCTATTCTTTTTTTTATTTCAAAAATAAAAAATTTATATAGTTATCAAATATCTTATATTACTCAGAAATTATTCTAGAGAGTATAAATAAAAATAATTATTTCTCAAAAATTTATTTTTAAAAATAAAAATATTACCAAATGCACTCTAGGTTGCCAAGTGATTTTTACTTGGTAAATGTGCGGGTATTCTTCAGAACAGTTGGAAAGTGAGTTTCTACTGAAGAAGGTGGCCCGGGAGAATAGTTCTGTGTGCACGTCCTTTTGTTAAGATAAAATGGCTTGAGTCAATATAGTCAACACCTTGAGTCATATGAGAAGTATCCGAGAAGTTTCCTAAAAGTTCTCGTGAATCAATAGTGGGTTGGCATCCTAGAAATTTCCTGGTCCCATTCATTTAATGACAAATTTAAATTATGAAACCTGACAACAAATGAAAGTGACAACACATTGATAGATTCATGGATTCAGATATGGAAGAGATAAAGTAAAATCAAGATAGTGCAGAAAGATGATTTTTGAATTGTTTTTTATCTTAATCATATTAGAGAAAATTTAAAAAATACTACCATATAAATCATAATCGCTTCTCAACTTTTGATTTATGTGGAATATTCATCTTTAGGGAAAAATGTCTTTTATGTGTGAGTCATGTATGATGTAATCAATCAATCTGCGTTGGCCATGCAATATGCATGTCGTTCTAATTGGTGCTTAAATGTTGAAAAATACTCACTATTGATTGATTTATCATCCTCCATGTTACTAGGGATATGACTATCACTTGAAATTTTTTTCTCCTCTACCACATCATTTCTCTCTCTCCCACCATACAGCCGATCAATGTCACCATCCATGTCTTTGCATCACGCCCCCACTCCCCCGATCAACCCCATGACAACCTCTACAAGTTAGCCTCCACCTTTGTCATGGCCTATCTTGAAAATTAAAGGGGTCGGTCTCAAAGCGGCAACAATACTCAAACAGATTTATTGTTGAACTTGAGCAATTCTAGCTAGCACCAAGCTAATTTAGCTTAGCTAAATGCTATGATGGAGATTCGAGTCAAGCTCGATCCCATGATGAACCGTCATTGACGAGAGAGAGAGAGAGAGGTGATAACAGACGTTCATCAGCTGAAAGAGCGGCCGTGCGGCGGCTAACCCATGGGCGGTTGGCTGGGCTTCTAGCCAATTTTTGCCTTTAGGCCTGGAATATTCAAGCCCGAAGAAAAGCCTGAACCCAGAATGTACTATCTAGCCCGTCCATTTTTATTTCGGGCTTTTGGGATTCGGGTCAAGCTCGGCCCAAAAGGTAGTAGACTTTTTAAAATTTTGCAAATATTTTGCTTCCTCTTAAGTGTGTTCTCCCTTTCAAATTTGTAAATAATTGTCATTCTTCGGATAGTACAATAAATTAATCTATTCACTTGTAAAATTTCATTTTTTCCAACTGGGGTTACAAATGTTAATTTAATGCTATGAATATAACAAATAAAATACAAAAAATAAAGAAACTGGGTAGGTCGGGCCATTTTGGACTAGATGATGTGAAGCCCGAAAGCGCAACCCTCATCAAATATACATAATAAAGCTTGGATCCATCTTGGTCTATTTGAGCTAAAGGTTTTCAAGCTAGGACGGACTTTTTAATTTTCTCATTTTTATTTTCACTCGTACCAATCTCACCTTCATCTTCCTTATAGGGAAGATGATAATGTTGTAATTTTATGTAGTGTTATTCAGTAACGGTGCAAGGAAAATCAGTTGGTTCATTTTGCACAGGGTGGGTAATTAGAGAAACTCCACTTTTTTTCTTTCTTTCTTTTTTTTCCTTAGAATGAGTGGCTAAGCGGCTATCACAAAATCATTTGCCTTTTTCCTTACTTCTTTCAAATAGCAAAAACTCCTTCCAATGATTTCCACGTCCTTCTTTCCAGCACCTTTTCCACATTTCCAAGCATAGGCTACAAATTGACGTGAATGGATTCCCTTCATTTCAAAAGATGAAACTAAACTTAGATTTGGTGGTGGGTAATCACTTTTTATTTATATTGAATTTGAGGGGCCTATGCCAATTTAACTTTAAAATCTCTTGATTAACTCTATCTCGTAATAGATATAGGCAAAGCATTGATGGTGAGGGATAAAAGTGTGGCTAGTTTGGGACTATCCATGTCCCAAACCTGTCAAAAATCCATCTCATTAAAATAACCCCATCCCAACCGACCAAAAAAAGATAAAGAAAAACCCCATCCCCATTGAGTACTCTAATATGCCATTTTACTATTCTAGTAAACAAATTTCTTGCTCTGAGTATATAATAAGCCACTTCAAATTTGCTAGCACAATCATTTATCCAAAAATTCACAATATTTGATTGAAAAATATTTAAGATCAATACAATAGAAACCTTAAAATATGACAATCCTAGAATGAGAAATCATGCTTGAAATAGTGTTGCTGAAAGTGTTGGTTTATAACGATTTTTGTTTGGACTTCAAAAATTATATAAGCAACCCTGAGTTTTTTTTTTAAGGTTAACGGTAATTTGGCAAATGATTCATTGAGTTTTCGAGCTAATTATCTGATAAAATAAATCTCAAACCCGTCCATTTCCTAGTAAGGTTTCAATAATTATGTATGTTTAATAAATAACCTTATGATTATAAATGAAATAATGGCATTTTGAAATTGAAATTTATCGAGTTCGGGAATCATCCTCGCTCTCATCAATACGGCCAATCTCCCATTCACTTTGGTTTTCCAAAACAGTGTTGAACTCAACTTCGTTTTCGGCTTTCTTCAGGTGAAGGGTGGGCCGGGGTTTGAAATGAAATGACGGCGAAATTTAGCTGTGAGGAGTAAAATTCTTGGAAATTAGAGTGCCGAGGAAAAGTGAATCTTGACGGAGTGTAGATGCATTAAACGCACTTCCGGTGAAATTGCGACTTTTGCTCTCTGTGGCCTCCTCATGCATGTCCCGTCAGCTCTCTCCTTTCACTCTGTCTTTCATTTTTGTTTCTTTTCACCTCCTCCACGGGAGTCTGCCTCCTCTGTTTTTCTCCCTCTCTTCCGCCAACCATAACGCTCTCTCTGTACTTCTCTTTCTTGGCCATGAAGAAAAGGTCCATCCTTTTCTCTTTCGAACTCTCTTTGACATATTAATATATGCTGAAAAATCCCCGCCCCAATTGACCAAGAATCCCCTACTTTTTTATGCCCAAGTTTTCTCGTTTTCTTTTGGCCGTGAATTGTGGTCCCCGAATGCTGAGGTTGCTGCCTTCGTCGAGATGGAAAGTGCACGCCCTTTTCCTTCCTCGATTCTCCTTTTCCTTTTTCTTCTGATTTCACATGTGTAGCCGAACATTATATGTTCAAACTGGAATTGGCTTGAACATGGGTGTTGGCCGATTTGAATTACCCTTGTTATTCTTGAATGGCCGAGCTTCCATTCCCTCCATTCAGCCGAGTTTGATTAGCTTAAGGCCAGGCTCGTGGGGGCTCAGTCGCGAAACCTCAAGTGAGTTCAGGAATTCATAGCTGGATCCATGTTTTGTTTGGTGCAAACGTTTTATGCCTAAAATTTAAACGTCCCCAATATCAAGACTGAACAAATACAGTGAGAATTGCAAATGCAAGACCATGTAAGATCGATATTTTTGTTAAGGAGAAAACTCTATTTAATTCGATCATAGTTTTCTTATTTAATAAATGAGAAGTCTCCAAGCGAAAATGTAAGTGTCAACTTGCACAAATTAATCCTGTAGTATTCAACCAAAAAGAAAGAAAAATCCTATAGTAGCATAGCATATCTCGTACTTATACCGGATGTAGTATGTCCACGACATAAAATTTTAGGTACCCTCACCAACAAGATAACAGAATATGTAAGTTGATGTGTATGGCAAAGTCTAGAGATATCTAGCTTTCATTAGTTCTCCGATCACAGAAAGTTATCGTTCCGCCTTGCTTTTTAGCGGGATAAGTATACTAGGAGTACCATAACTTTTGTACGGTGCTCACTTTGGTGCCAAAACTTTTTTTTCGCTCACTTGAGTGCCACAAGTTTTAAAAAATATTCACTTGAGTGCCAATTCTGACGTGGCTACTGGAAAAGCTGATGTGGCCGTCGGTGAACAATATTTTAATATATTTTAATATATTTATTAATTTTTTAATTTTTTTGATTTTTTTTTGATTTTTTGATTTTTTTTTTAAGGCCGGTGAGGGTCACCGGTGGCCCTTGCCGGTCCTAAAAAAAAAAAAAAAAATCGAAATTTTTTAAAAAGAGTAGAAACGGCGTCGTTTTGCTTGAAAAGTCCACATCGGCGTCAAAATTTATTAAAAAAAAAAGAAAAATCATTAAAAAATTTCACGTATGCATTTTGGCACTTAACCGAATGATTTTTGGCCGAAAGTGGCACTTAACTGAACAATTTTACTCCAATGTGTCACTCAAGTGAGCGAAAAAAAAGTTTTAGCACCAAAGTGAGCGCCCTACGAAAGTTATGGCGCTCCTAGTGTCCTAACCCCCTTTTTAGCATTTGCTGATAAGCCGTACTGCTGGCTCTAAGGTTACACAACAAAGCATCATGCCCGGTTAAAACAATCTGGATGAAACCATCCACTTCCTTTGCAAGAAGATGCAATCCCTGTGAAAGGCAATCAACGCTCCCGTGTAAATTGGAAAACATGGTTACGAAAAGATTCCTCTTCAATTGTGCCCTCCCGAGACATGATGGAGGAGACAACTTCCTGACGTTTGCATCACCTGCTTCCGGCACCTTGAAAGATGTTTACTCTACCATTGGAAATGGAAAGTCTATTTTGTTGTAGTAGCTAACAATGCATCCAGAGGAGGATTGATAGGTTGATTTACAAATCTAAACAATTGTTTGTGGAATAACACAAGTTAAGTTTAATAGTGCGGGAACAGTTCGATATATGCATGTATATTACATGCAATGGACTTCTATCAAATATAAGAAACAGGTAAAGAAGTAGAAGATTTTAGAGTGGCTTAGACCAAGCCTATGTCTACTCTACCAGACTAACAATTGCCAACAGGTGGGGATGCTTCTACCTGAAGTTGATAGATCACACTGTCAATAACTCAACATTGCTCACACACTTATACACTTCTTAACGCAAATATTACTATTGGAAGAAGAGTTGGTGGAAGAAACGGCTAACCTCTTTGATGTGTAACAAAAAAATTACCTAGGAATCCACGTTGAATCACCAGTGAATGACGGGTGATACAACTTCATGTTGGTCTGAATACAATCATGAGGAAAGTATTCTTGTTTATAGTATTAATGCGAATTGTCTTCTCAAGTAGATAATGGAATCCTTTGTGTAATTTTCTATGATGGAGAGAAAGAGAGAACATTCCTTTCTTTAAAATGTTCTGTTTTTGTCAATTGCATTCATTGGGCGGTTATTTTCTAGAAGTTATCTTTTGTTCTTCTCTTGAAAGATAATCGCTCATACCTCTTCAAATGGCACCTCTCTAAAACACACCTTATCATAGATAATAGGTGTCTCTTGGACACATCCCATCATGGACGTACTAACGAAATATAATATCTCTCACTCAGACATGATGGGCTTGATAGTGTTCTATCAAGGATATTAGACATTCAACATACATCTACTTTAGAAACAATTTATACTAGCAAGAAAGCCGTACGGCTAGTGTGTACACTTGCACTCGAGAGCTTTAATTATGCACCTATTAGGGATAACATAATGGTTACAACCCAAAAATAAATAAACAATTGATGTTTCACGGTGCCATAGACATATTTTGTTACATCAGTCAAAGTATACATATCCTTTAAAGTTTATGTTTGATGCTTTTCAAAACACTATATATTTACAATTATATCCAAAACCATTGAAGATGATATAATTGGTTGACCAGTAAATACATGTAATAAA
The DNA here is from genome assembly GCA_014182735.1 of Corymbia maculata. Lineage (NCBI taxonomy): Eukaryota > Viridiplantae > Streptophyta > Magnoliopsida > Myrtales > Myrtaceae > Corymbia > Corymbia maculata. The sequence continues at coordinate 19,812,794 of CM024683.1, read as the reverse complement.
TGTAAAACAATAATAGTCTTCTTTCGCACTCATGTCCCTCTCTATTTTAGAACAACCGCTTTCTTAGACACGTCCTATAAAACCATATCTATTCATAACCTTCGGTAACATGTTAAAGTAGAAACATTAATTCATAACTTCGAAAACATAATCAAAAGTAATATAGGGCACAAAATGAGGTAAATTATGAATTGCCTCAAAAACTCACATGATAGGTAAATATGGATAATTATATTCATTTCCCTTATCAAACACTTGTAGTATGAATTACGTACTATAGTGGATTTATCTTTCTATAAGAGCGTATATCACTTATTAAACATATCCACTATATAGATCTTAGCCTAAACATAGTCACGTGCTTCTCACGTACTCATATTTAGCCCGAGTGCTATATTAGCTTGCTTTTTATAGCACCTAATTAAGTACTTGCATCCAATTATATTCAAGCATACATAATTGTGGGATTAACATATTCAGTCTTATCATATATAAAATATAGACCTCATCTGGATTCCAATCAATGCGATGTAAAAATATATTATGTACCAAACTTGCTTTTCCAATACCTATAATATATAATGTCTCATTTCAATAAGCTAACTATAACACTTGAGGTGATTTCTCGTATAAGTGAGATAATCCTTACCTGCTAACATACATTTCAACAATATATGTGTGTTTGTACTAGTCTCATAATAGAGTCATACTTGCCAATAAAACATCAATTCATTAAAAAATAAACAAGTACATACATATTTTCACACATACATAAACCAGTGATCTTCAACAATATTACATAACAAATTTCACATAACCCTAAAGACATCATATCGGTCAAGAACACATATCTAGGAACAACTTTAGTAAATGGATTCTGGTTGAAACATATTGTAAGACCACTTCTTTCTACGTTATTATGTCTTTGATAAAATTATTCCTTATGTCAATGTGTTTCATCCTACAATGACAATTTAGATCTTTCGCATAGACAATGGCTGCTTGACTATCACTAGTTCTGTAACCTCAGTGACAATGGCTAAATTTTCTAAAAATTGTTTTGATAATACATGCTTCTTGCACAATGGTAGAACATGTAATAAATTTTACTTTTATCATAGATAGGGCTATGCATATATGTCTCTTGCTATTCTAAGAAATTGCATCTTTATTAAGCAAGAATACACATTCAGATGTCGATTTACGCTCATGTAAGTCTCCTCTCCAATTAACATCAGGGTAGCCTAATAAACGTAAATCATTCCCTTGATAACAAAGTCAATAGTTCATAATACCTTTTAAGTATCTCAAGATCCTTTTAATTGCTTTCTAGTGTGCTTGACCAGGATTTGATTAGTATTGGTTCACAAATCCTACTGCATGACATATGTCAAGTTGAGTACACATTATAACATATATCAAAATTCCAATCACATTAACGAAAGGAATAATTTCCATTTCTTTCTGTTCCTCAGGAGTCGTAGGACACATCTTAGTACTTAAGTATTCACTTTGCATGACAAGAGTATCAATGGGATTATAATGTTGCGTATTAAAGCGTTTAAAAATCTTCATTATATAAGACTCTTGTGATATAGCAATGCGTTTCTTTAATCTATCTATTTTAATATGAACTCCTAATATATAAGCAGCTACTCCTATGTCTTTTATTTCAAAAATTGGTGGACAACCATTTTTTTATGGTTATAATTAAAACTCTTATCATTCCCAGTCGATAGAATATCATCCATAAAAAGTGATAAAATCATAAATTTATCCTCAGATCTTTTGACATACACAGTGATCTTTGTCAATCATCGTGAACTCAAAAGAGGTTATGACTCGATGAAAACAAAAATTCTACTATCTAGATAATTGCTTAAGGCTATATATTGAGTGATTAAGCTTGCAAGCTTTTCGCTCTTGATCTTCAGCTACGAAACCTATCGATTGCTCCAAATAGATTTCTTCATCTAGTTTTCCATTAATAAATGCTGTTTTTTACATTGATTTTCTAGGTCCAAATGTGCAATAATGGCTAAGATAAGATGTATGGAGGTAAACCTTACAAGTGGTGAAATTGTTTCCCCATAGTTTATATCTTTCGCTACAAAGCGAGTCTTATACTTTTTAGTGGATCCATCTGCTCTTTATTTAATATTGAAAAACCCATTTGTTTCTAATAACCTTACGATCAAGTGACCAATCGGCCAAGTCCCAAACATGGTTTGCCCTCATAAACACCAATTCGTTTTCCAAAACTTTTTCCATTATTCTTTGTTAGGATATGAGAGAGCCTCTTGAACCGTTTTAGGCTCTGCATGTTTTGTGGAGCAATTATAAATGCTTTCCCTTCAATCTCAAAATGACGACGAGGAATATTTTTACAATTACTTTTTCACAATTGAACATCTTGTGAATTCAATTTACCATGTTATGCCACACTCCTATTAGGTCTTATGTGTGAAGGTAAATCTTCATTTCCCTCGATAACATTAGTGGATATTTTATCAGGATCTTTCATTTCACATAATTGGAAGTCCTTATTGATCTCACCTCTACTAAGAAAATCGTTCTCCAAGAACATGACATTTCGTGATTGCATTTTAATTACACTTCCATTAGCTTGTTCACCTATGAACGCATATTATTTGGAGTGTTTAGAGTATCCTATAAAGATATATTTATTCCCTCTACGGCCTAATTTGCCATATATATGAAAAGAATCATGAACTATATACTGCACGCCCCCAAAGTCATGGATTATTTAAGTCTAGTTTCCTACTAGTCCATAATTCATAAGAGGTGGAAGTGATTGACTTAAAGGGCACACGGTTAAGTATATATGCAGCAATTAATAATACATTTCCATAATATAAGATAGGTAGATTTGCTTGTGTCATCATAGACCTAACAATTTCCAATAGAGTTCTATTCTTCTTTCGGCAATCCTATATTGTTGCGGAGTACCAGGAATAATCAATTGTCTTATAATTTCCTTTTCATCACAAAGAGCTTTGAATTGCTCAAATAGATATTTACGTCCACAATCGGTTCTCAATGTCTTTATTGTTTTGTTCAACTGATTCTCTACCAAAGCTATATATCGTCTAAAGCATTCTAATGCTTTGGGCTTATGAGAAATCAGAAAACATAACTAAACATGAAGTCATCTATAAAAGTGATGAAACATAAGGCTCCATGTCTTGCCCTCACATTCAATAGACAACAAATATCAAAATGTATGAGTTGGGTAGATCAACATTAGCTAGTAACCCTAAAAGGTCTTCTTTTGTTAATTGTTTCATTCTTTGTAATCCAATGTAACCTAGTCTAACATGCCAAATACTTGCATCAATCTCCACATTACTAGAAGATGCAATTAAAGAAAAAACAACTATCAATATTAACATTGAACACATCATAGTCAATGCCTAACACCATAAAATTATTCATTACTTGACTAGAACTATAATAAACTGTTCCAAACATAATGTCAATACAATCACCAAGGAAAATTCAATACATAATCTAAGCTTAAAAGAACAACTATAGAGACCAAATTCTGTTGAATATCTAGAGTGTAGAGAACATCATGTAGGAATAGGTTTCGACCACTACATAAAATAAGTTTACATGTGTTGATTCCCTTTACTTCAACCCTAAAGTTATTTCCAACATATATCCATCTTTTTCCAAACTATATCTAACGATACTCCTGCTTTTCGATTTCTAGCTCTTGATTCTATAGTTCACATAGGATAAGATTTTGCAAGCACTACAGTGCTAGAAATATAAGCATTATTTAAAATAATGGAGTAATGTGGTACATCTTTCGGCTAAGTGCATTCGCAACTAGCTATAATTGTAGCACTTCATTTTGTCCTTGTCCTTCTTCTCACCACGCTTCTTGTGTCGGAGAATCTTAGCTCTCTTAGGTGCCTAACTAGTCTCTTTCTCTTTGTTATTGAATTTATAGTTCCTCTTACGCTTAAAGTTCAAAACTTTGTGCGAACTAGATTCAATAACATAAGCATGTGTAGGGGTTTCTGCAGCCTTTAGGCGCTCATCTTTTAATTCCAAATAACATGCTATATCATCAAAAGTGACGATATTCTCATTTTGTGTCATATTTCGTTTGCTTCCAATTGTTGGAAGAGGCCTTATAACTTATCTTTCAAAGCAGCTCAAATTACTTGAGCATTTTCATAACTTTCAAACTCACACATGAGACATCTTGCATACAACTCAACAATGTGATGCAAGCAATACTTGTTAGAACTAGTATAAACACCTAGAGGGGGGGTGAATAGGTGTAGAGAGATTTTTCTCGCAAATATATAAAATTTGATCTATCAACAAACCAATATCAAGTAGAGAGAGAGTTAGAGAAGATTGCAAACACTGTTTATAGTGGTTCGGCTTTAGGCAAGCCTACGTCCACTCTCCAGAAGACTAGCCAATCGGCTGTATTTCACTATATAATCAACGGTGATTACACACTCTCGAGTGTTTGTACTCAGTGATGATCTGTCTCACTAAGTCACTCTCTTTTGGTAATTCACTGAGATCACTCAATACGCACTATGAACAACAATTGAAGAATGGAATCGCTTTGGAATGATGTTCATCTTCTCTACCCCTAAGTCTCAACCTATCCTTAAATACTCTCCAAGCCAGACTCGACCGTTGGCTCTTTCCTTGAGAGTTTTGTCTTTCCTTTCTTGGACAGACTTTATAAGGTAAGTCATTTTGACCGTTGAGGGTAGATCAGATCCCCTTAGATTCTGTTCGCCCATACAACCAGAATCTGGGCTTCCATAAGTGCTCTATTCTTCTTTGGAAGTTGTCCATTAATTGATCCTGTCAATCAGATTAGTATAACATAATCAATATATAAAAAGGTAAGTGAAATACTGTACCGTTGGTGATCTTATCTCGTGGATTCATCTTAAGTCTGACATTCCATAGTTATGAGTCTGCCTAGATTTTCAGTCTGGAACATTCAGACTTAAGATCTCGATCCTGTACGGTCGGACTTAAATCTCGATCCTGGATAAGTCTTTCCGTCCAGTACGGTCGACTTAAAGACATCTCATGCTTTATCATCTACTACCAATAGACTTTTAAAGCCTATGTCTTCCTGAATTCTTTCCCTTCAAATAATGTGTATAAACTCATAAAATGTTTTGTAAACATCAAAACCAGGAGTTTTCTCAACAATCTCCCCCTTTTTGATGGTGACAAAACTTTTTATGCATATGGCTTATTGTCCTTGCAAAATATGGTTAGATAGAATCTACTTCCAACTAACCTGCTCTTCAATCCTGTATAGACAATACAACAATAATATATCTTCAAATCACAGCTCAGTATTTTTCAGACTTGATCAGCATATTACTTACCAAGCAATCATGCATCATAAGAAATCACAAAGTAGTCACAATACCGAGTCAAAGTCAATTCAAGTCACAATGCCGGTCAAAGTCAAAATACTCAAAGTCAAAAATACTAGATAAATACCACTACTCCCCCTTTTTGTCAACTTCAAAAAGATTTAGTCAAAAACAAAAATTTCGAAAATTTTAAGAAGGTTTCTTGGTAGGGGTCCGAACAAGGGTGAAATCCTCCATATCTGATGCAGACTTCTCAATCTTGTCAATGCATTGATTAACTGTCTTCTCGAGAGTCTCCAGTCTGTTGTTGAAGGAGGTTTCCATTGCTACTTGCTGATTTCTGATTTCTGTTAGCAGTGCTATTACTTTCTGATAATCAGCATTTCCAGATGAAGCCGTAGGTACTTGAATATCAAAATCAGTAGGATGCTCCCCCTGAGTTGATGCTTCATTCTGACCTTGTTCCCCTTGGATTTCTATCCTCTTTAGCATCGAATAGCACCCTCATTTGTTCGAATTTCTTCTTCTTCTTCTTCTTTCTTCCCTTCATCTCCTTCGATCAACTTGCTCTTTTCTTCTCATCGGATGCCGCACATCCTCTCATTGTTGGTGGAGTTTGATGCATATTTGCCAAAATTGCTGAGATGCTTTCTTCCTCATCTTCTTCATCTACCAGTTGGAGTTGTCTTCTCCTTTTTGAACTTGGCTTAGCAGCAGCTAATTCCTTATCTTTTCGTTTTGCTGTCTCTGCTCTAGCCAATTCCTTATCTTTTCGTCTCCAGGTCTCTGCAACATCTCTCAGTCTCATCTTATTGATCATTTTCATGTCAATAGCCATTGTGGGAAGAGTTTTAGTGCTGAATCTCCTCGGTATGTCTATTTTCAGGTGTTCAAAGATCCTTGTCACTAAAGCTCCATAGGGCAACTGTCCTTTTTCCTTAGCCACTGTCCGATACATATGCAGTATTATTGTGTGAGGCAGTGAGAACAGTACTCCCCTTTCAATAGCCCACATCAGTTTGGCTTCAAACTTGGATACATCAGTTTTAGATGAGGCTTTTGGACGAATGCAGCTTATAATGATCTTATGTAGAATAGTTCTTGCAGAAGTCAGAAAGGGATAAGTTATACTGGCCCTCACAGACTTTGTAAGAAACTTACTTACTGTCTCATAAGAAACGTCTATTGGCCTGAATGCCCCTCTTTCAACTTTGATAATGTCAGCCAGAATGTCTGAACTGACATCATAGAACCTATCATTAACACTGAACTGCATTATGTCTGGAGATAAAAATGTCAAATTCGAGTAGAAATATGCTGTTAATTCAGGGTAAACAGCAGTAGAATCAGTGCAAAATTTGTCCATCTGCAACTTTTCAAAGCATTCCCGCAGATTTACATCAGCAGCATCCAAATAATCAAAATCCACAATTCTGTGATTCATGATACCTCGATCCATCAATCTGTTAAAGAAAATCTTATGCTCTTTAGATCGAAATAATTTCCCAGTTGTGTTTCTGGCTATAGCAATTCCCATTCTCACTTCAAAATTTCTATATATGTTCTCATCATCTTCCTTCACATTATCTTTGCTTCTCGCTTTATCCACTTCACTTCCTTGTGCACTTCGTAGATGGTGATTCTCGTGGCCATTGCATACCTTGAATGAGACGGAGTTCATTCGCATACCCTTTCTCTCTCAAGAAGAACAGTTTGACATCATCCCTAACATTCCTTTGGACTAATTTTTCATATCTCCTCAGTACTACATGAGGATTTTCACTGGGTGCCGGTAGAGTTAAACCAGACATACCTCTTTGTGAAACATTCGTTTCTTCAGATTGTGGGCGGAGAGCTTTTGGAGATTCCTCAGGGTCATTTTGAGAAGAGCCTCTTGGAGATTTTCCTTGAGAATCTTCGGAAGTCTGTGTGAGGTCGAAATGTGTCTGCCCTCTGTCGACTCTCCTTCCTCCTCTCCCTGCAATCCTGTTTGATCTTCTTCTTGGAGATGGTGACCTTGATCGAGATACAGAGGATTTCGAAGCCATGTTCGAAGAATGTGGGTTTTGAAGAAGTAGATTTAGAAAGCATTTTTCTGTGTTAGGGTTTGTAGACAAAACGTTCTGAAGAGTTGTGAAAAAAAATCCGACTTTTAGACGTTTTTATACCCTTCGTAGAGAGAACGAATGAACAGTCGCAACCCCAAAAAAAATTAAAATGGCAGTTATTCTAGATTTAATAATAATAGTCAATCATCATGGACATGTGCCAAAAATATTCAAATCAATCATGCTATTCAAAAACTTACTAAAGATTTACCATATTTAAATAAGGAAATAACATACCATCCCAAAATACCACTATTTCCATCTTCAATCTTCTTTGAAGATTAGTCTAACCAGACTATTTCTTCTACCAGACTTTGTCCTGTTCTCATAAAATTTATAGAAAAGGATTAATAATGTTTAATCTCTCACATATAGAATCGAACGTACCTTTGTCCAGTGGCTTTGTGAAGATATCCGCTAATTGATTCTTGGAATCAATGAAATTCACATATATATCTCCATTTTGCACATGGTCTCTAATGAAATGATGTTTAATCTCAATGTGCTTCGCCCTGGAGTGTAGAATCGGATTCTTGGTGAGATTTATAGCACTCGTGTTATCACAACTTATTTCAGTACAGGATTCTTCCTTTCCATAGTCTCTCAGTTGCTGTTTCATCCACAGAATTTGTGAACAGCAACTCCCAAGCGCAACATATTCTGCTTCTGCTGTTGAAAGAGCTACTGTATTCTGCTTTTTGGAAAACCATGAGACTAGCATTTTCCCTATAAGTTGGCATGTTCCTGAAGTACTCTTTCTGTCTACTTTGCAACCTGCTAAGTCTGCATCTGAGTAGCCAAGAAGAGTAAAATCTGTTTCTTTTGGATACCATAAACCCAAGTGTGGATAAGTGGCTATATACTTGATTATACGTTTAACAGCAGAAAGATGTGATTCTCTAGGATCTACTTGAAATCTAGCACAAAGACACACACTGTATAGAATATCAGGTCTAGATGCAGTAAGATAGAGTAGAGAACCGATCATGCTTCTGTAATTCTTCTGATCAACCTTCTTTCCCTTTTCATCCTGATCTAGTTTGATGGATGTTGCCATAGGAGTTTCAGTCCTTTTGCAATTTTCCAATCCAAACTTTCTGATCAGGTCTTTGGCATATTTCTCTTGACTGATGAAGGTGCCTCTTTTCGTTTGATTGACTTGAAGTCCTAGAAAGAATGTCAGTTCTCCCATCATGCTCATTTCAAATTCTTCCTGCATAGACTTAGAGAAGTTCTTGCACAGATGCTCATTAGATGAACCAAAAATAATATCATCTACATAAATCTGTACTAACAGTATATCTTTACCTTCCTTCTTAATAAACAAGGTTGTATCTACCATACCTTTCTTGAATTTATTGTCAAGTAAAAACTTACTCAACCGATCATACCATGCTCGAGGTGCCTGTTTCAGACCATAAAGTGCCTTCTTTAATTTGTATACATGATCTGGCTTTCTTGGTTCTTCGAATCCAGGAGGTTGCTCTACAAAGACTTCTTCTTTGATAAACCCATTTAGAAAAGCACTTTTCACATCCATTTGATATAGCTTAAAATTCTGATAACAAGCATAGGCAAGTAATAGTCTGATTGCTTCAAGTCTTGCAACTAGTGCATATGTTTCATCATAGTCTATTCCTTCAGATTGGGAATAACCTTTTGCCACGAGCCTTGCCTTGTTTCTAGTGACTTTTCCAAGTTCATTAACTTTGTTCCTGAACACCCATTTAGTACCAATGATGGTTCTTCCTTTGGGTTTGGGCACTAGTTCCCAAACATCATTTCTCTTGAACTGTTGAAGCTCCTCTTGCATAGCATCTATCCAGCTTTCGTTTTCCAGTGCTTCATTGACTCCTTTGGGTTCAATTTCAGAAATTAGTGCAACAATACCTGTGTCATTTTTATTCTTTGATCTGGTTTGAACCCCTTCGTTGATGTTTCCAATCACAAGCTCCTTCGGATGACTGGACTTCTGCTTCCAGTTTCTATTTGGAACTTCATCATTATTAAAAACTTCTGCTGATACAGGGATGTCAGATTGAATTACTTGTTCTTTATGAGCAGCTCCTTCCAATGTTTCTTGGGTAGATTCTGCTACTTTGATGAGACCAGATCCTTCAGGAGCAGCATTTGATTCTGATTCTTCATTTACTCTTGCTTGTTTTGAATCTCCTTTCTCCAGAAACTTTACGTTCATGGATTCTTCCACTGTCTGAGTGTTCTTGTTGAACACTCTATATGCTTTACTAGAGTTTGAATAGCCCATAAAAATTCCTTCATCTGACCTTTCTTCAAACTTACTAGGTAGATGATTAACAGTTTTAAGAATATAACATATACAACCAAAGATTCGAAAATAAGAAACAATGGGTTTTCTTTCTTTAAAAATCTCATAGGGAGTTTTCTCAAGAATCGGTCTAAGAAATACTCTATTAATAATATGGCATGAAGTAGAAATTGCTTCTGCCCAGAACCGAGTTGCCACTTTGCTTTCTATGAGCAATGTTCTGCCATCTCCCCGCAAAGACCGATTTTTCTTTTTCCACCACTCCATTTTGCTCTGGAGTATAGGGAGATGAGAATGTATGCTGTATACCATTTTTATCACAAAAATTTGCAAAGTGCTGATTTTCAAATTCTCCCCCATGATCTGTTTTGATACTTGAAATAGAATACCCTTTTTCATTTTGGACCCTCTTTGCAAAAGTTGAGAAATATGAGAATGTTTCTCCTTTATTTGCTAGAAAATATACCCATGTAAATCGTGAGTAATCATCTACTATCACAAGACAGTACTTCTTACCTCCAATACTCTAGGTTCTGGTTGGTCCAAACAGATCCATGTGAATAAGCTGCAACACACGGTTAGAAGTAATCTGTTTTATAGACTTAAAAGAACTTCTTACTTGTTTTCCCAGTGTACATGCAGAGCAAAGCTCTGTCTTCTTGTAACTTAGTGAGGGCAAGCCTCGAACAAGCTTTTTGCTGGCAAGTTTGGAAATCTGTTTCATGCTGACATGCCCGAGTTTGCGGTGCCATATTTCTGCTTCGTCTTGGACTGATAATAGACATTTTGCAGTGTCTTCATTTATGTCCAGAAGATAAATGTTCCCATGCCTTCGTCCAGTAAAAGTCTGTGAATAGTCATTGCTTGTTCCGGAACATAGATTCTCTTTGAAGTTTATTCTGAAGCCGGCATCACATAACTGACTGATGCTCAAAAGGTTGTAGCTTAATCCTTTGACTAGAGATACGTTGTTGATGATTAAACTTCCGATTTTGACAGTTCCCAGTCCTACAATGTTTCCTTTGGTGTTTCCCCCAAATGAAACAGTTCCTCCCTTGATTCTTTTGAGTCCTACGAACATCTTTGAATTTCCTGTCATATGTCTTGAACATCCACTGTCCAAATACCATTTCTTCTTGCTTTTGAAGCTTACCTGCAAAGTTTACACATACTCATTTTTTCTTTGGTACCCAAATTTTCTTGGGTCCATTGAAGTTAGTAGTGTAAGCTTTTTCTATCCACTTCTTTTGAACAGTCTCCAGACTTTAGGACATTTATTCTCAAAATGTTCTCTATCTCCACGATTAGAACACTTAAGATATTCTCGACCAACGGTTCTAACAAAATTCTTTTTAAAATGATTATTATAGGCTTGTCGGGAAGGTCTTTGTCTAATTCTTTCCTTAACCTTAGGGAAATCAATCAATGATTTACTTTCCTTACAAAATCCAAGTCCCGACTTATCATAATATGGAATTTGTATAGAAAGAATATGCTGCAGGTTTTTCGTCCCTTTTGAAAACTTTGCATTGATATCCGAAACTTCCTTTTTAAGAAATAGATTTTCATTCTGTAGGGAGCCTTGATTTTCCTTTAATTCTAAAAGTTCCCTTTTAAAAGACTCAATTTCATTTAAAACAGAATCACGACTTTCCTTCGCCTTCTGAAAATTCATTTTTGAGATCATCAAATTTTTCTTTTAACAAACAATTCTGATGACTCAACTTACGATTTTTCACTTTTAAACTGGAGATCTTTTTCAAGGTAGTTTTTAAATTTAAACAAAGCTCATTTATATAATCTGAGACTTCTCTAGGGATATCGAATGATTTACCTCGATTTCTCTCGTCTCGAATCCGAGTCGATCCCCGAATCGGTTTCGAGTCTCGAGTCCGAATGAGCCATAAGACAAATGTTCCCATATTCGTCTTCACTCCTCAACTTTAGTATCGCTCCACGTCTCGCTTTCAGGGCCTTCTTGTATTTCTCGAATTTCCCTTTATTCTTTTTGAGCTTGGGACAATTTTGTTTAATATGACCCTTTTTCTTACATTCAAAACAAATGACATCTTTGGTATAATCCTCCTCATCATCAGTTTTGCGTTGTGCAGATTGTCTGCCTTGTTTCCTGTTGTCGAATTTTCTGCCTTTCTTGTTTAGTTTTCTTACTTTTCGATCAGCAGGTGCAAGTTCTTCATCGTCTAGCTCCTCCTCAGAGTCTGTAACATCAGAATCAATATTAGATTTAAGAGCGATAGACTTCTTACCTCTGGATTCCACCTCCTCATTCATTTGCTCTGCTTCATAGGACTGCAGAGTACCAACGAGCTCATCGACTGTCAGCGGTGAAATTCGCAAAGTTTCTCTGATAGAGGTCTTCACATTGTTCCATTCTTTAGACAGTCCTCTCAGAAGTTTGTTGACCTTCATTGGTCCGGGGACAGTTGTCCTTGATATGCCAATCCGTTTACAATCTCTGTAAAACGACTGAACATATCTCCTATGGATTCTCCCTGTTTCATCTTGAAAGATTCGTATTGACCAAGCAATATGTTTACTTTGGTCTCCTTGACACGATCAGTTCCTTCATAGGTCACATGTAGTCTATCCCATACTTCCTTTGCTGTATCACAAGAAGATATTCGATTATATTCATTAGGTGATAGAGCACAATACAGAGAATAAATAGCCTTTGCATCAAGAGTTTGTCTCTTCGTTATATCTTCTGGAGAAATAGTGGCTGATGCTTCTGTTTCTTTGCCATCGTTTCTTTTTGACGTTTTTCCAGTATCCTCAGTGGGATTAATTCCCCTTTCAACCACATCCCATTCGAGTGGATCTTTCGATCTGAGAAAGGCCTTCATTTTATTCTTCCAAATGTTGTAATCTTTGCCATCGAAGTAGGGTGGACGGGTGTTGCTCTGCCCCTCAATCAAACCTGGTGCAAGAATACTAGCCATATAGGATCTTTAGCTCAGAAGTAATAAACACTTCAAGATCTTGAGCATGAGGCTCTGATACCAATTGTTAGAACTAGTATAAACACCTAGAGGGGGGGTGAATAGGTGTAGAGAGATTTTTCTCGCAAATATATAAAATTTGATCTATCAACAAACCAATATCAAGTAGAGAGAGAGTTAGAGAAGATTGCAAACACTGTTTATAGTGGTTCGGCTTTAGGCAAGCCTATGTCCACTCTCCAGGAGACTAGCCAATCGGCTGTATTTCACTATATGATCAACGGTGATTACACACTCTCGAGTGTTTGTACTCAGTGATGATCTGTCTCACTAAGTCACTCTCTTTTGGTAATTCACTGAGATCACTCAATACGCACTATGAACAACAATTGAAGAATGGAATCAGCTTTGGAATGATGTTCATCTTCTCTACCCCTAAGTCTCAACCTATCCTTAAATACTCTCCAAGCCAGACTCGACCGTTGGCTCTTTCCTTGAGAGTTTTGTCTTTCCTTTCTTGGACAGACTTTATAAGGCAAGTCATTTTGACCGTTGAGGGTAGATCAGATCCCCTTAGATTCTGTTTGCCCATACAACCAGAATCTAGGCTTCCATAAGTGCTCTATTCTTCTTTGGAAGTTGTCCATTAATTGATCCTCGTCAATCGATTAGTATAACGTAATCAATATATAAAAAGGTAAGTGAAATACTTGTACCGTTGGTGATCTTATCTCGTGGATTCATCTTAAGTCGACATTCCATAGTTCTCGAGTCCGCCTAGATTTTCGATGCGGAACATTCGGACTTAAGATCTCGATCTGGTACGGTCGACTTAAATCTCGCCCGGGATAAGTCTTTCCGTCAGGGTACGGTCGGACTTAAAGACATCTCATGCTTTATCATCTCGCTACCAACAACTTTTTAAAGCCTATGTCTTCCTGAGTTCTTTCCCTTCAAATAATGTGTATAAACTCATAAAATGTTTTGTAGACATCAAAACCAGGAGTTTTCTCAACAATACTATTCTTATTTGTTTTCCAAGTTTGGTAAATTTCATGTTCTCCTTTATGCTGAGCTCAAGTCTATGCTCATGTCACTTCATGGTGTGATTGAGGGTTTCCAAAACCTCTTACTTCTCAAGAATGTACCGAACTTTTCGACGTCAAATATCATAATTGTCACCATTTAGTTTTTCGACATTCTTGAAATTAGCCACAATGGTTTTGGATGCCGAAGTCATAACCAATAACTACTATGCATTGACATAATAAATGTAGAATGATTCTAGCAATTTTTTTCACATTAGCACATTTAATTTGCAGCAAAAAAAATAAATTAATGATAATTCAACAAAAGACGCAAAAACGAAAGTTCACTATGTTCCCAATCAACTTTGGGGTACAATTGTTCTACTATCATTAACTTGTTTAATTTGAGCAAATTTTTAAGTTATAGGTGAGAACTCCTTTAAATTCTACCAACCTACAAACTCCTACTAGAAAAAATAATGGCATGACCTAATATAATTATCACATTTTCTATTAAATACCAAAAAACATTGTGACAACCTGGGCGACGGTGCGCGAGGAGGAGGGATAGCGATGCGTCCACGCCTCGGTCTTTGGACGTGCGTAAGGGAGGAGGGTCACATGTCTCTTGCCTAGGGGGGGAGTCCCACATCGCCTAGTGGGGGAGTCCTGAGATGGTTTATAAGGCTGAGATCCCTCTTCCTTGAGTAACGCGTTTCACACATGCTTCCAATGTGCTGAGAACAAAGCCTTGAGCGTGGCTTGACTAGGATGGCGATGTGTTCATGCCAGTGCGAGGCCCAAAGAGGAAAATATTGGGCTGGGTTGAGGAATGGTGGTGCGGTTGTGCCTCTACCCTAGACAACGCGTTTTAAAACCATGCGGGTCTCAGCCCAAAGCGGACAATATTACTCAGCGAGCCCCAAGTCCTTACAAATGGTATAAGAGTTGACTCTCGACCGCATGTGGGGCCACAGCGAGGATGTTGTGCCCAAAGGGGGGAGAAATATAAATCGACGAGGATGTCATGCCCCGAATCCCGAGCACTCGACAATCCTTTACCATGGTCAATTGAAGGCGATGTCCCAAGACTAGTCGACGACCATTCATTTTAATTTTTCGTTATGTGCAAGCGGAAGACGAACCATTTCCAGTCCAACAATCAATCAATCAATCAATCAATCAATCATGGACAAAAAGATGAATAGTAAGAACAACCATCACTACTCATTTATACAGTATACTAGATTAACCAACAGATGATCGTTTTCCGATTTACAAGTCCGACAACAGGGGCCGATCCATCCTCTAAGCCAAACCAAAAAGGAACTAGGCTAGACTAATCCAACTGTACAAAATGAACCCCCGGGTTCAACACCACGGTCACTCGGACCCATCGGACTCGAGTCCGTTAGGTCGGTCACTAGAGAAGCGGGGGTAGGATTCTCCACTGCGGGTGTGCCATTCTAAGGACCTGAAGAGTTGAGATAAAATCTCAGTGAGTTCTTCCTCTAAGCTCCAGTTAGTACACCAACTCAACTTGAAGTATCTCTCTAGAACCACCCCTCATTCAACCTAACCACACAAACAACTAGCAATTAGCAATCAGCAATCAAATCACAAATAGGGTCAACCAACAATCAAAAGTCGGTTCACATGCAACCTTACCTGGTATGCCATACCCTACACGTTATAAGTCAGCATATTACATGTAATGCACATGGCTGTTAGATGATGCAGTTCATCAATCACATGTGAGTCACGTTACACGTGATCTCACCTAGCCATTGCCACACCATACACGTTATCAATTCATACGTGCGTGCCATAAATGATGTGATCATCTCATGCATAATCGGAACCAATGATGCCGTGTTTTCTCATGCACTCTCGCATCCACATGTGTTCCGATTATTATTGCCTCATAGGGCTATAGCCAAGGCGCAACGACGCTACGATGCTCTTCCTCCACAGAGGCGCAACCGTGCCCTTCCGTGCCCAAAAGACGTCAAGGGATACTCTCCTGAGACCATATGCCAAATGAACGTCAAGGGATACTCTCCCGAGACTGCATGCCCAAAGGATGTCAAGGGATACTCTCCCGAGACCGCATGCCCACAGAACGTCAAGAGATACTCTCTTGAGACGGCGGTTTCAACTTAGTGATCATGCAAGCATACCATCATAACCCACTTATTATCTTTAAGCATTAGCCAATGCACACATGCTTACATATGAAACCTCAATTCATTTCTCACAAAAGCGGTCAATTTCCAATGTCCCTCGGACAAATCATTTTCTTTCTTTTGTGAAAAGCACACAATTCAAACGGATGCTTATGCTATGCCACATCCAATTCATTTCATATGATCAAGGCACATAAAATTATGCACAATTTCACCTCCGGATGAATAGTGCCATGAACAGTGAAGTGAACAGTAAATTTCTGAATTTAAATAATTAAATCATTTAATTCAGAAATCACATAATTTAATCAATAAATGCATAAATTAAATAAATCAATTAATAGAACAATTAATCAAGCAAAGCATGCTTAATTAACACATAGCACACAATTAAGCATAATTAAATAAGATTAAGCTAATCTAATCTTAACCCTTAATCTAACCACCTATTTTAGGGCTAATGCACTTAATTAAACATCTTAATATCCCTTAGCACTAATTAACCCAACCCTAAGCAAGTTTAGACATTAAATAGGGTTTAGGAGTAAAACTCACCCATTAAGCGGGCTGGCGGCGGCGACGGCAAGGGCGACACTCAAGGACCTCAAACACGATCCTCCAAGGCGGTCCCAGGCCATAAATCACAACAGCAACCTTAGCTCAAACCCCAAACTCCAAAGGAAAGCACTACAGTGGAAGGAGGTTGCTGGTTGGAGCAAAAACAAGCTGGCCGGAGCTCCGGCGAGCTGGTGGCCGGTGGCTGGTGGTTCCGAGGGGTCAAGGGGGAGGTGTGTGTGGCTGGTGTGGGCAGTGGGTAGGTCAAAAATGGAGAGAAACGGAAGAAAAAGTGAAGCTGCACAGGGGGTGCGCTATAGTGATAGACAGAGGACTGTTGACTTCAGGCCACCGTATGGGATGGCCAACGACTCTTTTCGGCGATCGGTCAATGCAGGTAGTACAGATTTCCTGTGCTGATTAGTTTGATAGGTGGATCAGCCCGGGATTCCATCGGGAAGGCAACGAACCACTGAAATTTCGGTGAGAAGTACAAAGCAGAAACTGCAGAAATTGCAAGGAGAAGCAAGGGGAAGCAAGGGGAAGGGAAGAGGGCTCCAATTTTCTTGTGATTTAGCTGAGTGAGAGAGAGATATTCAGAGCTCAAAATCCTTCATCAATTCCATTAATGACTGCACCAAGTTCCCAAGCACATGACCTCATCATCTCTCTCTTCCTTTTGTTTCTTCCCAAAATATCTAGGGGAGAAAATGATCATTTCCACCTTGCACAATTCCCAAATTGCCTTTGGCCTAAAATGAAAGGTGGACCTAGGAAATGGGCTGGGAAATGGGTAGGAATGGCTCGGGAATTTGTTGGGCTCGAATTGGCTCAAGTTTGGATGACAGGCTAGGACGGGTGAGGGGTCGGTCAAGTCCAACAGACTCGCTCGTTGTCTTAGTCTTCCATGGTGGCCATCCCACCTTGGGCATGAGGCCCTTATTGTTCTTGCCCGGCCCACGTCCTCATAGGCTCGGTTTCTCGGTCAAAATCCCTTTCTCAAAACTCGGCTCGACCGACTTCGTCAACTATCTAGGAAGCATCATCTGAAAGTCCATCCCATACGTTCCCGACAATTCGAAGTCCAATCTTGGATTCTCATGTCTTGTCAACTTCGCCCAAACGTCATTTTGGTATAATTTAGACTGACAGGCGGTTTTGAGGATTCACGCATAACCGACTCGTGCCAAACCACGTTCAACACTTCTCGACACATGGACGTCCTTGACGATGTGAAATTGCGAAGGATAGATTCTTATTTCAAAGTATACGATTATCAAGGATCGACATAGGGCCGTTCGCGAGTTCGATAATAGTAGAAAGGAATCACCTGTCGTCCCATTATTTCAATCCACGAATCGACTTTTAGTCTTTTTGGAATCGGCCTGCATGACTACAGGATCGTCCTTACGCAAGTTTCACGGTCGAGTCGTTTTCCCAGGTCAAGTTCTTTAGTCGCACGAGTTTTGTCCTTAGTAGCCTTTCCCCTCGAGGTCAGTATCTCGGAAATAATTGGGTCCGAGTGAGATCAACCAATAATGCATTGATGAAATTCATGTTCATTCATCCCTCAAAGGACTCAAATTTCAGGATGTCACAAACATAGTATGATGTGAACCAACGTACAAAATAATCATGCAACAACTATAATCAAAAGCGAAATTCAAGACATATTGAAAATATCAAGGATCTCCAGCTATTATTCAAGATTACTCGGAACCAAGAAATTGCGAGTACATTAAAGCATATACATGCTATCATCGAATCAAGCTTTACACAACATATATGTGGTCATTTTCATGTAGGCTAGCAATCATAAGAAAATACAGATTAAAAGGAATAAACTATGCATTTATACCCCAAAAATACATGTATTTAGGGTTATGTACACATTTTTATACCTTTAAAAGCTTCAACATGTAAATAAGTATACCGCAATGTAGAGGACGTTAATACGAAGAAAAGGACATCAACCAAGCTCCAATCAAAGCTAGCATGCGCCTCGGGTCAGACTCGCTGCTAAGCCAATCTAATTGGGCAGACCAGTCCAACCAGCCATTTGACCAATCGATCGAATCGCCATATTGGTCTGATCGGTAGATCAATCAACCGGTTGGGTCAGGTTGACGGGTTGGGTCATTGGTCGAGTTAATGAGTCGAGTCGATGACATTGGCACGTCAGTTACCAACGTTTTGCTGACGTCATCAATAACGTTAGCACGTGTCGATTCAATGTGTGCGCGTGGCTCACA
Organism: Corymbia maculata; assembly: GCA_014182735.1. NCBI lineage: Eukaryota > Viridiplantae > Streptophyta > Magnoliopsida > Myrtales > Myrtaceae > Corymbia > Corymbia maculata. The sequence continues at coordinate 19,794,022 of CM024683.1, read as the reverse complement.
CGCTGGGTAGTCCTAGCGTGTAGGGTGCATGGTGCTCTCATGCATCGTGGTTTCTAGCCACGCATGTGGGCAAGTTGGACCTCTTTTGGCAACATGCTACCCACCGTTTTGATTGTCTTGATGAGTACTTTCAGTGTATGATCAAAATGGATTTTTGTTGGAAAATTTTTTCAAGAATCAACCCGAACAGAATACTCACTCATTCTCCAAACCCGTTTTTTGTTTTTGGTTCATTTTTGACGATTCATGTTGCAATTTTTGAGCAATGAACATCTAGACGATATGAAGTTTGTCCTCTCAATCCCCATATAACATAGTAAGAGAAAAATCTCAATGAAAAAACAAGGCAGAAATCATAACATAAGCTCTGATACCAATGTTAGAAGAAGAGTCGATGGAAGAAACAACAAACATCTTCGATGTGCAACAAACAAATTACCTAGGAATGCACGTTGAATCACCAGCGAATGATGGGCGATACAACTTCATGTTGGTTCGAATACAATCACAAGGAAAGTATTCCCATTTCACAGCATTAATGACGATTGTCTTCTCAAAGTAGATAATGAAACCCTTTGTGTATTTTTCTATGAGAGAGAGAGAGAGTGAATGTTCTTTTCTTCAGAACATTCTGTTTTTGTCATACATTTGTTGGGTAGTTATTTTTCAAAAGTTATCTTTTATTCTTCTCTTGAAAGATAACTATTCACACTTCTTCAAAAGGAACCTCTCTAAAATACACTCCATCATAGATAATAGGTGCCTCTTGGACACACCCAATCATGATCGTACCAACGAAATATAACAATTACAATAAGTAATAGCACTCTCAAAAGAGTAAATTATGTTAGAAAAATACATATAGTTCTTTGATGCGGAAATTCCAAAACCAATGATCTTTGATCTTCATGATTTTCACTGATAGATGAGAACGTACCTTTATCCATAGCGTTACCCTTTCGTTGAGGAAAACCAAAGAACTCAAACTAAATGAAGAAATCCGATTTCTCTCCCTTAACCCACTATTCTTTTATGCATTCTATCGATGGAGGAGAGAATACTGAATTCTTTTCAGTTATTGTTGTTCGTATGGGTGGAGAGAGGACCGGACTCTATTTATACGTTATTTCAACAGGTGCCTTCCATCAAAGCGCCTTTTAATTTCTATAAGAGTTGCACCTCTTCAGAAAAGCAGTAACTTCCCTTGAGGATTATACCTTTTTTCGTTTTATTAGAGTCGCAACTTCTCGTAACCAATATTTATTTTATAGCATTTCAATAATTATTAAACCATATAATAAATCATATCATGTGGGCCACAATAATTCTTACATTCTCCCACTTGACCCATATGATATTCCTTTCATGGTTTAATGAAGACTATAATGTGCACAATAATATTATGCTATAAAATTTTCATTAAATTGGCAATCATATAATAATCACAATTAAGTAAAGAAAACTAATGTGAGTCATAGCGGTTGTATGTCATTAATCGACATTGTCCCTTCTATGTACTACAACTATAGCTCTCTACTTAACATGATCCATAAATGAGAAGTATAGTAATAGTCCAACTATAATGTCTCTTTAGAGATTATCATGTTTAACATTCATCTATTTCCATAATGTATACAAAATAGAAAACAGAAAATATCATAAACACATAAATGAGCTTAGAGTGTCAAATACATAAACTTAATACAATCATAATACAAATACTAATGATGTCCAATAATACCCATCCTTTCAACATGCTCATTAAATGTTTTGGGCGGCAGTCCTTTTGTTAAGGGATTTGCAATCATAAGATTGGTGCTAATGTGCTCAATCGACACTCTTTGTTGCTGAACTTCTTCTTTAACAGACAAGTATTTGATCTCCATATGCTTAGCACCCTTAGAATACTTGTCGTTCTTAGAGAAGAAAACTGCTGCAGAGTTATTACAATAAATTTTCAGCGGCTTGGCAATACTGTCGACAATCACAAGCCCTGAAATAAAATTCCGCAGACATAATCCATGAATAGTGGCCTCAAAGCATGCTACAAATTCAGCCTCCATAGTGGATGCAGCAATAACTGATTGTTTCGCACTCTTCCATGAAATTGCCCCTCCAGCCAGAAGAAATAAGTAACCAAATGTTGATTTTCTTGTATCGACACATCCGGCTAAGTCTGAATCTGAATATCCAGTTACCTCGAGATGATTGGATCTTCTATAAGTGAGCATATGATTCTTCGTTCCTTGCAAGTATCTAAGAACTTTCTTTGCAGCTTTCCAATGATCCATTCCAGGATTACTTTGATACCTGCCCAGCATTCCGATAGCAAAACTGATGTCCGGTCTGGTGCAAGTTTGTACATACATCAAGCTCCCCACAATAGATACATAAGGAATATTTTTCATTTGTTCTCGTTCCAATTCACTTTGCGGACATTGCATAAGGCTAAATTTGTCACATTTCTGAATTGGAACTATTCCTGCTGAACATTTACTCATATTGAATCTCTCTAAAATTTTCTCAATGTAGGCTTTTTGAGACAACCCTAACAATCCTTGTGATTTATCACGGAATATTTCTATTCCTATCACATATGTTGCCTCTCCCATATCCTTCATTTCAAAATTCTTAGAGAGAAACTTCTTGGTTTCATGTAACAAACCAAGATCATTAGTAGCAAGCAAAATGTCATCAACATATAGCACTAGAAAAATAAACTTGCTCCCACTGATCTTCATATATATACACCGATCAATGGTGTTTTCCTTAAATCCAAATGAAGTTATGGTATCATTAAACTTAAGATACCATTGTCAGGAAGCTTGCTTAAGTCCATATATTGACTTCTTTAATTTACATACCATGTGTTCCTTTCCTTTAATTGAAAAGCCTTCGAGTTGGTCCATATAAACCTCTTCTTCTAAATTCCCATTAAGAAAGGCGGTTTTAACATCCATTTGGTGTAACTCCAAGTCATAATGAACCACCAAAGCCATAATGATTCTAAGTGAGTCCTTCTTAGAGACTGGTGAAAATGTCTCTTTATAGTCAATGCCTTCTTTTTGTGTAAAACCCTTTGCAACAAGTCTGGCTTTATGTCGTTCAATATTGCCTTTTGAGTTGCGCTTGGTCTTAAAGACCCATTTACACCCGACCTTCTTACATCCTTTAAGCAATTCAACAAGATCCCAGACTTGATTTTGATGCATGGATTTTAACTCTTCTTCCATGGCATTAAACCATTCATTAGAATCTTCACATTTCATGGCTTAGGAAAATGAACCTGGATCATTTCCAATTCCTAAGTCAATTTCTGACTCTTGTAGATAAACCATATAGTCATCAGAAATAGCTGACCTTCTTTCTCTTTGAGATCTTCTTAATGCTATTTCTTGTGACTTAGTTATTGGAAGTTCAATATTGACATCTCTATTATGGAGTGTTTGATTATTAATTTGTTGTTCTTGATTATTGTAAGGTTGAACTATAATATCAGGAACAACAACTTTAGAAGCTTTGGGCATTGGAACTTCTACCCTTACTTCTTGAATGCAAGCATCACGCACTCTTTCACTCCTACTAATGTCACCATTCTCAATGAACCTAGCATTTCCAAATTCAATAATTCTTGTACTATGATTAGGACAGTAAAATTTATACCCCTTGGATTTCTCTGCATAACCAATGAAATAACCACTGGTCGTTCTTGAATCCAATTTCCTTTCATGTGGATTGTAAATTTTTACTTCTGCTTGACAACCCCAAACATGCAGGTGTCGTAAACTAGGTTTCCTTCTCGTCCACAGTTCAAAGGGAGTCTTTGGAACTGCCTTACTAGGAACCCTGTTTAATAAATACATAGAAGTCTTTAAAGCATACATCCACAAAGACAAGGGTAAAGATGAATGACTCATCATACTCCTAACCATTTCCATTAAAGTACGATTACGCCTTTTTGCTACACCATTTTGTTGTAGTGTACCTGGCATTGTGTATTGAGCACAAATGCCATGTCTTTCAAGAAATTTAGCAAATGGACTTGGACATTGTCCCGATTCATCATACTTTCCATAATATTCACCACCTCTATCAGACCTTACTATTTTCACATTTTTATCTAATTGCCTCTCAACCTCTTTAATATACACTTCAAGTGCATTCACTAATTGAGACTTGTCATGTAATAGATAAATGTAACCATAACGTGAAAAATCATCAAAAATGTGATAAAATAAATTTCTTTACCAAAAGATGGAACATCAAAAGGACCACATATATCAGTATGTATAATTTCAAGAAGCTTTGTACTTCTTGTGGCACCTTTCTTAGTGTGCTTTGTTTGTTTACCTTTAATACAATCAATACACACTCTAAGGTCAGTAAAATCCAAATTTAGAAGAATTTCATTCTTTACTAATCTTTGCATTCTTTCCTTGGATATATGACCCAAACGTTTATGCCACAAATAAGCAGAATTCTCATTCACCAAACTTCGTTTAGTGCCAACATTATGATGTAAGGTCATTAATGTCTCAACAAAAGAATTATTAAGTCTAAATTTATAGAGACCATCATATAAAGTTCTAGTTCCAATAAGAGTATCACTCTTAAATAAACTGAAAGATCCAAAACCAAACTTACAATAAAATCCCGCTACATCAAGTCTTGGCAAGGAAATTAAATTGCGAGAAAATGTAGGTACATAAAGGGTTCAAAACAAATCCAAATAATGCCCAGTATCTAAGATCAAACGGTAAGTGCCAATGCCTTCAACTGGAGCTTTGTTTCTACTTCCCGTAATCACATAACTTTCATTTGGCTTTATGGTTTGGATTGTAAGAAATCCCTGCATCGTATTTGACACATGAGTGGTGGCACCAGAATCAATCCACTAAGTATTATGAGGAACTTCAGTAAAGTTTGATTCAAAACATATTAAAGCACAAGGCTTACCTTTCTTTTCGAACCAAGCTTTACGTTTCAGACAATCTTTCTTCAAGCGTCTAATTTTGTTGCAAAAATAACACTTAATAAGATTGTGTTCCTTCTTGTGGATTTGAGAAGCCTTTGAAGAATCATTCAAGACGTGTAATACTTTCTTCTTGCTCCTTCCACCTTTCCTTTTAGAACTCCTTTGAGCTTCTTGATGACTTGAGAGATGAACAGAATGAGCCTTTTGATTCTTAATCCTTGTTTCCTCTTGAACAAGCATACTGGCCAATTCATTCACATTCCATTTATCTTTTATAGTGCTGTAATTCATTTGAAATGACCCATATTGCTCATGAGGCAAGGAATTAAGTATAAATTGTACTAAAAAGTACTCATCCACATTTATTCCTAAAGTCCTTAACTTTGCTGCTAAATTCGTCATCTCAAGTACATGCTCATGCATGGTACGTGAACCATCATACTTCATAGTAGTCAATGTACTCATCAATGTACCAGCAAGTGACTTATCAGCAGTTTGAGAACGCTCTTCCACAAATTTCATAAATTCCTTAGCATTATTAGTCTTGGGAAAAGAAGTCTTTAAGTTGTTTGCAACTGTCATTCGCATGACCATTAAGCTTAATCTATTCGATCTTTCCCAAGCTTTATGGAAAGACTTTTCATCATCGCTACTTTCATCAGTAATAGCAGCTAGTTTCTCAACTTGAAGTGCTAAATCAAGATCCAGGATACCTAAGTGAAACTGGACTTGTTTACTCCAATCAGGAAAATTCATCCCATTGAATAAGGGAACAGACGAAGCATGCAAATGAAGTGAAACAGGTACAGATACTGCAAATATGCAAAAAAATACTCATACATTAATGTCTTGAGAATATACATAATCAGATTCAAACTAAACTACACATGAACATCATAGTTTTCCTTTGGGCGATTCTATGATATACAAATATACATAAATCATAATGATGCTAATAACTTTTATTTGGTAATTGTAAATATATCTTATTAAAATTTATTTGCTATCTTTGGATATGCAAACAAATTTAACAAGTCATATTAATTACCAACTATCATGTTCATGAATTATAAGAAAATAATTAACCTTTGGGTTAATCCCTAAGTTCTTATAATAAATGAATTTCAATATACCCATAACACCAATAATGATATGAAACATATCAATTTCATATATAGCATCAATTAATCATGGATAATTGAATAAAACAATTTACAATATCAAAAATTCAAAAAACATCAAGGTTTGGCCACTTTGGTGACTAACAAACCATTCATAATATGAATTTTCAATATTGTAAAATACAAATATTTACCAAATTGCACATAAGGACAAAACTGTAATCAAAGCATAAGGATAAAATCATAATTCCATAAGGACATAATCATAAATATATAAATCCAGGGGCAAAATGGTAAATAATCAGCAATGGCAGAATCGTAATTATAAATAAATAGGGGCAGAACAGTAAATAAATATCACAGGGGACGAAACTGTAATTTTATTTTCATGCGACAAGGGCATAACCGTAAATAATCATCAAGAGGAGAGAGCAAAACTGTAATTAGGGAAAAATTCGGAGGGCAGGACGCGGAAAGCAAAAGGCACGTGCACTACACGCGCCTTTATTCCCGTGTGGGTGCGTGCACTGCACACGCAGCAATTGCCCTCGGCGCGTGCAGTGCACGCGCCAAACGCTGGCCTGCAGCGCTGGAGCGTGGATCCACGCGCTTGCAACCGCAGCGCGCGTGTGGCCTCCACACGCCTTCCTTGTTGCGCCGATCGGTCCCTTTTTTTTTTTTTTTTGCTCGCCTTGTTTTCCCGAATTCCTCCATTTTTGTCCTTTCTCCGTGAAAACATCCATCATTCGGATTTGCTCCGAGAAAACCCTCCGAAAGCATTTCAACATCAACAAATAATATGAATAGGATCGTTCAACGAATCATCATACATAAATCATAATATTTCTATAAATGGAAAAATCATGAGATCATAAACCATGCTCTGATACCACCTGTTAGAAAAATACATATAGTTCTTTGATGCGGAAATTCCAAAATCAGTGATCTTTGATCTTCATGATTTTCACTGATAGATGAGAACGTACCTTTATCCATAACGTTACCCTTTCGTTGCGGAAAACCGAAGAACTCGAACTAAATGAAGAAATCCGATTTCTCTCCCTTAACCCACTATTCTTTTATGCATTCTATCGATGGAGGAGAGAATACTGAATTCTTTTCAGTTATTGTTGTTCGTATGGGTGGAGAGAGGACCGGACTCTATTTATACGTTCTTTCAACAGTGCCTTCCATCAAAGCGCCTTTTAATTTCTATGAGAGTCGCACCTCTTCGAAAAGCAGAAACTTCCCTTGAGGATTATACCTTTTCGTTTTATTAGAGTCGCAACTTCTCGTAACCAATATTTATTTTATAGCATTTCAATAATTATTAAACCATATAATAAATCATATCATGTGGGCCACAATAATTCTTACAAATTATATATGAGTATTTGTCTCTACATAAATATATGTAAAGTGTAGCATTAAAACACCTTCAATGGGAGGCTGGCATTTTGGCACTCTCCGTGGGGGCGGATGCTAATTACGATGTTGATGATGAGAGTGCCGAGTTTGCTGACGCCAAGGACATAATAAATTTAAGATTGTTTACTTGACATGGTCATGAACTTCATTTTGCGGCACTATTTTAGTGTTTTTTGCATTCATTAATCTCCGTCCCTTCATGCTGTTTGCAGGATGAATTGTAGGGAGGCAGAGCAATAAGCTGACCAGTTTGGTTCGACATAAGCTCGGTGCATGAATTTTTTCTTCTTCCATCTTTACAATATAGACGTAGGACTAGAGGGAGAGAGAACTGTAGGAGACTGCTCCCAAAATCGAGTGACTGATTGCATCCATATCCATTTGAACTTGGTTGAATTTTTACAAAAAAGGCAAATGTCCATTTTAGAACAATGGCACTTACTGAATAGTCTGGATCCGTTGCATATGGTTTAGATAATGCCATCGATTGGTTCTCTCTCTTTGATTTGGTCTAGTCTCTATCCACATCTGATGGAAACTGTCGCCAAGCCCATTCACATTATTTTGTAGTCGCATTAATTTACTAATGTCTGCAATCTGTGAACTGCAAGCTTCACAATTTTCTGAATGTTTTCAACATTCCTTTTTGTTACCAAGAGATTTAGCTTGGATATGCGCCGCCCAATGATTAGGTCAAGCACCATATCCTTCTCAATGATCCAATTCTACTAAGAAAAACCAATCCATTTACAAGTCAGAAACTCATGAAACTTGGGCAATGTAGTAGTCCATTCAATGAAACTTGACAAAGCACCTGAAGATAAGATAGGACTAGGATACAACAGAGGTGTGGATACCTCAAGTGCCAAAACTTGGCATTAATGGACATATAAATATCAAAACTTCCAAAATTTATAGTTAAATGCCAAAATTGGAGAAGAAAAGAACACTTAAATGCCAACAACGAGTCACATAAGATTTTCAACAAGCCATGTTGGGTTTTTGAAGAAACACATAGGCTGATTTTATTAATAAAACAATTTGATGAAGTCTCGCTAGAGTTGATGTTTAAATGTCCAATTTTCAAAATAAATGATACTTAAGGTGTATCTTTTGGAATTTTTTTATACTTATGTGTCTATTCATACTTAGTTTTGACACCTGGGGAGTACTTTTTTCGTCACAGCATGAGCACCAACTTTGCACAATAAGTTTTAGTAGTGATTCTTGCTGGATTTGGGCCTCTTTAGTACCAACACAGGACACTTGACATTCTGAGTGCAGTGACAGCACACACTCCCTAGAATGGCCCCGCCACACTTCACCAAATCATAATTGAGCATCGATGTAAAGAATGCAATTTGGCCAACATAAAAAAAAAAATTACAATTTAAACCAAACCTTGTTAGCGCATTTCTCTCACTCCTTGTGAAAGAGTTTTCTCTCACTCCTTGTGAGCTCTCCGTCTATCCCACCCGATGATAGTCTAGAAACCCTAACTCTTTCCCTTTTCCACCTTCAGCACCATCCATGGCCACGCCTTTGCAGTGATAGCAGGGTAAGGTGGGCCCCTCCACTTTCCTTCTGCACTTCCTCTCTTCAATTTTCTGAACACCCCTCTTTTCATTGTGGAGCCATGCCGTGTCTCCCTCAGCATCCACCAGACTAGGCATGCTCATCCCAGCTCCTCTGTGAATCTCTCCCACCTGCAAATTTTACCAAAATCTGTTATATTCAGCCCTGCAATACCTAGCCATCGAGCTCCTTTCACTCCCAACTCTCAATCACTAAATACCAATCCATCCTCATGAGAAAACCTTTAACCCAATCCAAATATTATCCAATTTATGGAAGAAATGGAAGGTGAAATGGAAAACCACTTGCGTATGGTAACTTTGTGTAGGAGAATGGGGGATTTGTGGACAGAAGATGATATTACAGAGCTCTTCGCAGCTATTCCTGAATCCGTGCATCAGGAAAGTCAATTTCGGCTCTATGGTAAATTACTGTCTAAGCCCATTGTCAATTTCCAAGCATTCTTGAACACCATGAAGAAAGCCTGAAAAATAGAGTCAATGAAATGCGAGATGATAGAACAAGGTTTCTTCTTATTTACCTTCACATCTGTAGAAGAGAAAGAATGTGTGTTAGAAACGGGGCCATGGTCTTTCGCAAGTAATCTCCTAGTCTTGAAGAAGGGTGACCCGAACATACCCGAACATCGTTATGACTTCTCACACTATGCATTATGGGTACATTTAGTGGGTCTACCTAGAGCTGCCATCACAGAAGAAGCTATTAGGAAAATTGCTGGAAAACTTGGCATAGTAGAAAAAGTTAAGCTTGAAGCAAAATACAATACATCTAGCCGTATAAGCAAAGCCAAGGTGCATTTGAATCTGAACAAACCCCTCAAAACTAGAACGATTATTGACTTGGGATGAATGAAATGGTGGATAGACTTTAAGTATGAAAGGTTACCACATTATTGTTACTCATGTGGATGCATGGGTCATTATGCGACCTTTTGCACACAAATTCCTTATGAGGAATCGGGCTTACCTAAGAACAAACCAGGGAGATATGGGTCATGGCTCAAAACTAAGGTAAAAGAATCAAGCCCTTGTTAGAAGACCTTCTTTGGGGAAATAGAGCCTGCTATTGTGGAAGACGAAATGGTGCCGGAAAACGCCATCCATCAGGCTGCAGAAATCATACACTCAGCTATGGACTCACCAAATGCCAAAGCTCTAGCAATATACAAGCCAACAGTAAAAGCAGACAGCACTGAAGGAAGTCCATCGACCCACAACCCCCACACAATAGGGAAACACCCCCAACAATTCCAGGATTTACCCACTTTTGATTCCAATCAACAGCTATGTTCAAGGTCTAGAAAGAAAGGGAAAGCTGTCCTAAAATCCCAAATGATAAAAAAACAGAAGAGGTTCACTCCTTATGGTCTTAGAGGAAATCAAGAATTTCTATTTGATGAAGGACACCTCTTAGAAACCCCCATCCAAACATGGGAAGAGGAGCAAATCTGGGCTCTGGTGGCTAGCCCTAATAAGCCACCATGGGAGACATGAAACTTATAAGCTGGAACTGTCAGAGACTGGATAAGCCCTTCACAGTCTGGCATCTCCGAGCCCTAGTAGCTTGAGAAAGGCCCAATTTGGTGTTCCTTATGGAAACCAAGAATAAAGAAGCAGTCCTTAAACGCATTGCTAAGCGTCTCCAGTTGAAATACATCCACATTGTGGATCCAATAGGCATTGTAGGTGGGCTAGCTCTTCTATGGAATGATGAAGTACAAGTGAATGTGGAATTCAGCTCTGATGAATGGATGGGAGTACATTGCATCGATCCAAACAACGGTCTTACTATGAACATCTCTTTCCTACACGCACCTATGGTATTTCAGGACAGACTTATGCTATGGCAATCCTTAAGAACTTTTAACAGCCCTAACACTGCCCCGTGGTTATGCATTGGTGATTTTAACAAAGTCTTGTACCATTGGAAAAAATAGGGCCGGTGAGAGGCAGATCGATATCGAATGGTAGCCTTCAGGGAATTTGTGGACTCTTGTGCTCTATTGGACATGGAAAGCAAAGGCTGTGCGTACACATGGACAAACAAAAGGGCTGGTGACCAATTAGTCAAAAAAATATTAGATAGAGCTCTCTGTAACCTGGAATGGAGAATAGCTTTTCCAAACGCCGAGATATATGCACTTCCAGCTATTGGATCAGACCATAGCCCCCTCCTCCTCTTACTATACCCACCTATGACTAGACTACATAAACCTTTTAAATTTGAAGCATTTTGGCTAGAAAAACCAGAATGCTCAGAAATAGTGCGAAAAGCCTGGGAAGAAGCTGCTGATCATACGGGAGATATCATCGGGAAGACAATAAAAGTCATCCAGGCGCTGTGATCCTGGAGTGGAAAGACCTTCAAGCAAGCTACCCGCCAAATCGAACCTCTCAAGAGAAAATTAACATAATTAATAAATGCTAATGGAGGGGATTCAATGGGAGAGGAATATGGGCAGATTGTGAGCCAAATAGAAAACTCATGGAAACAAGAGGAAATGTATTGGAGTATGCGTTCCAGAGTTAATTGGCTACAATGGGGGGACTGGAATACCAAGTTCTTCCATGCTACAACTATCCAACAGAGGCAACGAAACATAATTTCATGTCTAAAGATAAATGATCAGACATGGAGTCAAGATCCACTACCCTAAGGAACCACATTTCAAATTTCTACAAAGCCTTGTACTCGTTGGTGGGGTATAGAGAGTACATGCCTAATCTGGAGTAATGCCCTCAAATTGTCACAAGGGAAATGAATACAGCCTTACTGAAACCTATCACCAAGGAAGAAGTATGCCTAGCAGCCTTTCAAATGGGACCTACCAAGGCACCGGGGCCGGATGGGCTAAACAGGTTATTCTACCACAGCAACTGGCCTATAATCCAAGATAACATTGTTCAAATGGTGGATTCCTTTTTTAAAAGCGACACTCTCAACCCTACAATGAACAGTACCCAGCTGACCCTAATCCCTAAAGTCCCTAACCCCGAACAAATATCCCAATATAAACCTATCAGCCTCTACAACTTTAATTACAAAATCATTGCTAAGGTTATGGCGAACAGGTTGAAACCATGGCTCCCACACATTATCCTCCCAGAACAGGGTGCTTTCATTGAAGGTAGGCAAATCCAAGACAATATTTTTATTGTGCAAGAGGTCCTACATTAGCTAAGGATAAGGAAAAGGAAACGGCACTTCCAAGCGGTGTTGAAGCTGGACATGCAAAAGGCTTATGACAGGATGGAATGGGATTTCCTATGTGACTACATGTTGCGAATTGGTTTTTGCGATAAATGGGTTTCCCTTATTAAATGGTGCATTTCATATGCCTCTTTCAACATTAAAGTAAACGAGGAATATACTAAACAATTCCAGCCATCTTGTGGGATTAGACAAGGTGACCCTTTATCCCCCTACTTGTTCATCATTATGGCTAATGCTCTATCCACCCTAATGTCCAAAGCAATACTAGATGGAACTATTCAAGGGATTAAGCTCAATCCTCAATGTCCTACCTTGTCTCACCTCCTATTTGTGGATGATGCCATCTTCTTCCTAGAAGGCAACATCAAAGAAGCTCAAAATCTATCTAATATCCTTAATTAGTACTGCTATGCATCTGGTCAGGCTATAAATCTTAATAAACCAGGTGTATTCTTCAGGAAAGGCTGTTCACAGGTTTTAAAAGACAATCTTGCAGCTGAATTGAGAGTGCCAGTGCCAGAAAAAACAGAGAACTACTTAGGGATACCATTGGACTGGCGTAATACGAAAAAAGAGATGTTCTCCTGGGTGCTCGCAAAGGTGGATAGGAAATTAGAGGGCTGGAAAGAAAATTTAATCTCCAAAGCAGGGAAAGAGATCCTCCTCAAAACGGTCATCCAAGCACTTCCACAATATGCTATGTCAATGTTTAAAATTCCCCTTTCTATATGTAGAGCTGTTGAAAAGAAAATATCAGATTTTTGGTGGAAGCAAAATACATCCAGGAGAGGGATTCATTGGAAGAATTGGAACCTGCTCAAGGAGAGGAAAGACCTAGGGGGACTTGATTTTTGAGACTTGATCAATTTTAATAAAGCTCTTCTAGGGAAACAAGCTTGGAGACTTGGCCAGTCAAAAGACGCACTATGGTGTCGACTTCTCCAGGGGCTCTACTTCCCTAGAGGTCAATTATGGAGCACGAAGAGAGGGCCTTGCCCTTCCTAGGGTTGGCAGAGTATTCTACTAGGACAGGACGCCATTGAGTTCGGAAATAAAATGGGAAGTGGGGAATGGCAAGAGCATACGAATCAGAGAGGATCGATGGCTAGTCTCAGGAAACATTGGTGGTCCGGCTAACCTAAATGACCCACAATTTGTCGTGGATCTCATAAATCAGAATACAGGGGAATGGAAGACAGAATTGCTAGAGGAGACACTCGGAGAACATTTTGCGTAGGAAGTTTTAACTATACCCCTGAGTATGAATCCAAGGCCCGATAAATTGCTCTGGATTGCAAACAAAGCCGGATCATACCAGGTTAAAAGTGGCTATAACAAACTATGAGCACAGAATAGAGCATCCCCTGACCCTACAGCATCAACTTTGCATCAAAATCCTAAAAAACTATGGGTCGAAATCTGGAAACTCCTAACACCTCCTAAGATTAGAATTTTCACATGGAGTTTATGCTAAGACGCTCTACCTACAAAAGAGAACCTCCACAAAATAAAAAAGTGATACCTGAACCATTGTGCCCAATCTGCAAACTCGCCTCGAAATCTCCCGAACACCTATTTTTTCTGTGCAATTGGACTGCACAAGTCTGGACAAAGACGGGTCTCCCATTAGATACCTCTCCAACAAGCATTACACGTAAGGACAGAAAAATCTATGAACTTCTTACCTCCACTAGCCTCCTGGCGGCCAAAGCTCTGTTCGTCAACACTCTCTGGTTCATCTGGAAAACTAGAAACAACGTCGCCTTCAACAATTAGCATCCTAATCCGCGGAAAACAGTAGCAGACGCTCAACTCCAGACGAGACTTCAAGAGAAATGGATTCCAAAAAGCTGCTCAAGAACCTTACCTCCGAAGGACGTCTAGGAACCACCTGGTTCGGGGACCACGAAGATGAATATCAATGCTGCCTGGAAAAGCCCGACCATGGAAGGATCCATTGCCGGCCTCTATAGAAACGAAGACGGAGTTTTGATCGCTGGCTACACACGCTCGATCCGCGCCCCATCCGCCCTCGCAGTAGAAACCCTAGCTCTCAGATTTGCCCTAAAGTGGATCGCAGAGAACAAAACTCAAAGTCAAACAAGAAGAATCGATCTCGGCCACCACGTGCAACTCTGTTCAGACAACTTAACTGCAGTGCAATCTATTCAGGGCCAGGAGGAACCACCATGGACCGTGCGGTCGCTTGTTGTGGACTGCCAAAGAATGTTGGGCCACCTCCACGAAGCCCAGCTCCTATACGAACCCATATCCATGAACAAGGCTGCCGATTGGGTCGCCAAAGCCCATTTAGATGGCTCCCTTCCACCGGACTGCGTGTCCCAGCCTCTGCAAGCTCTATTATCTATTTTATGTTTTGAGTATGGATCCACGTGTAATCTTTCAATGAGTTAGTAATGAAATCGTTTTTCTGACCCAAAAAAAAACCAAACCTTGTTACTTCCTCTAATTCTATTAATTCCAATAGATCATTAAAAAGTCAACCAAACACTCGGAGACTTTTCCATTGCCAACATATAGATCAGGCCAACCTTCAACTGGGGCAAGCAACCGGACCAATTTTTATTTAATTTATATTTATTCTATTAGGAAGAAAAGATTGATATGCTAGAAATGGATTTCAAACCCAAAGTTCAGGAAATCCATCAATACTTTAATCAACACACCACGAATTGTTCACATGACACTTTTTTTTTTAAAAACAATAGTCAGTTCGGCTTAACTCTTGAATATTAACATGGTAGGCTTTGATGTGCCACTACCTAACATAGAACTACTCACCCATTCTTTCAACATTAGTGTTATCTCAAAGAGTTTAAAGTAACAAATTAAAATGAGCAGTTCAAAGTACCTCCAACAACAGCAACCACTTCCAGGTAAAACATATACGCCTTAATAAAGAACTCACCTCACCAAAATCATGGCAAATCTTCTTAGCCTTAGCCGTGACACAGTCGGCCATTTCATTATTATACCTCTCCATGGTGACCCCTATGTCTGCAGAAAACAAATACCCTGAACAAAGAACAAATTGAAAAATAAATTGTTAAAACCATTCTATAATTGCAAGAGATAATATCCAGAGTGAACTTATAATGAAATCTTGAACTCTTGCCTTTCTTTTTTGGGAAGCAAACTCCCTTTGGCCAAGAACATAATGGAAAAATCAAGAAATATATATGAATAGGAAGTGATGGGAAGAGGACCATCCCCGTACGAAAACTAACCTTGTTAAACTATCTAATGGAAAATTCATAAATAATAAAAGCAAAAGAAGGAATAGAAAAAAAAGAAAAAAAAAGGGACAGCAATCATAAACTAAGTACTTTTTCAAAAGCTGATCAAAATTGGAGAAAACATTTTTGGCGTCATATGAGCATGCCTTGTTCATATTCTTAGCTTTATTACCACTATTTGTCCAGGAGAAAACCTTCTTCAAAAATTTGAAAAAAACAAAACAAAACAAAATAGATATACTAAGCACAAGAACCAAGTCCTGTTCTGACTTCCTTACCCTCGCCACATGCCGGTGTCCTCATAATACTTGCTGGACTTTCATTGGCTTGAATTTAACCTCCGACAATGGCAAAACATACCAAGTTTACAATAAGTGCGACGGGAGAGCTGCCCGCAGAAGAGAATATGACAACATTCTAAATCCAAATTTGAGATGCCAGCCAAACTCTCCAAGGAGCAGCATTCTTGAATATACAAGTACTTTAAAGATTCCAAGTGATTAAGTCCTTCCACGCTTCTTAGCTTTGAACATGCTTCTACTTTGAGCCTCTTTAGCTTTCTCAATTTGGATAGATCTGGCATCCTTTCAATCGAACTACAGCAGCTTACCTCGAGGGAGGAAAGGGATCCCAATTCTTCAAGACCACGAATCTCGACTAACAACTTGCAACCACACAGTTGTATCTCTTGCAAATTCTTCATGTGCGATAGATCAAGTACTTCTAGGAGCAACTCACACATAACCAATCTTAAATACATCAATCTTTTCATTTCCAGCTGAAATGGTTTGTCCAATCTTTTAAACGTACAATGCTTCATAGTGAGTGTCTCCAACTCCGCATCAAATATACCAGAGAATTCTGGCATCGAGCACTCATAGAATTCCAAGGTTAACAAGTTTTTCAAATTGGAAAAATCTGTCGATTGTGTGATCACCAGATTTAAAAGTTTTAGCTCTCTTAAACTAGACGGGAGCTGGGGGAGGAATCGCACATTTAAGAAGGCCAATGTTAGTGTTTTCAACTGAGATAGGGTACCAAGGCTAGTTGGAAGGGGAATGAAACTCTCCAACTTAATATAGGGGATCCATGTTAGATAAGTCAAACTTGGGGGAAGCTCTGGCAAGTGTTTAATATTAGATGTGGCTAGATTAAGTTCTTGGAGATTATAGAGGTGACTCACCATGGTGGGTAATCCGAATATGTGGGTCAATGATAAGTCTAGGATCCTCAAATAGGATAGTCTCTCAATTTCTTCAAGGAATTCGCCAGTCAAGTTTCGACACAAAGAAGCATCTAACACTTCAAGCTTCTTCAACAAACGGATCGAACTTGGTAATTTTGTTATACAAATCATGCGGTGCATCCTAAGTATTTTCAATTGTGATAGATTGCCGATGGAATTAGGTAGGTGACCAATAATAGTATCCGTCAAATCCAACTCGATTAATGATTGTAATCTCCCAATCGAGTCGGGAAGTTCCTTTATCTCTTTACAACCACATAATCTCAACACCGTAAGTTTCACCATCCCTCCAATTGAGTGTGGCAGTTTGCTGATTTGCTTTTTTGAGAGATCTAAGGTCAACAACAACTCCAAATTACCAAACGTCTCCGGAAGTTCAATTAGCAAACTAGGCAGGACAATCTTTGTCAAAGCTTGTAGACGTCCTATATCTTCAGGCAACTCTCGAAGAGAATAACATCCATCCATGTTCAAAGTAGTTAGGAGCTTTAATTCACCAATGGATGGGTCAATTTCAATTAATCTGTAACAGCATTGAACAATCAATATCTCCAAAGAAACCAACTTAGATAAATCAGGTATTCTCTTTAACTTTTGGCAGTCAGTGAGATCTAGTACTTTTAGATTCCTTGCCGCCTGCAAAACAATATGATAAAATATTTATTGAGAAATGACCTACGAAAAGAAATGATTTACGAATAGGAGTGGGACTTGTAACATACTCTAATCCAGCCAATCCTTTTCTCTGAAATATCGCTTCTTGAAAGGTTTAGGATGATTAAATTGGTCGGATGAAAGTTTTTCGCCGTAACCTTGAAAGGGCAATGATGGCAAGAAAGCCATGTTAAACTGGAGAGAAGATTATTGAAGTCTCCAACAAGGGACACATCTTCCGCTTGAAAGAACCGTAGGTTTCTTAAATTAGGAAATTCATCATGTTTAAGAATTATGTCTTCGCTAAGTGATCCTTGAAATACCAGCGACAGTGCTTCTGTTTGCTTACTTCCCTGAGAATGGAAACACCAAGAAGTCCACATGTTATGGTCAAAATCTAACAATTGCAAGCACTAATAGCAGTGACAATTTTCCTTTTGTGAGAATAATCAACAACAGTTCACATGAAATGAACTACCTCCTTTTGCTTAAGAATGCTCAAGCCATCCTCATGATTCCACACTCTACTACGCTTGTAGGGACATTTGTTCTCTTGATGTACAATTTCCCTTCCGAGGTCTCGCACTTGATCATGCATCCAAAAAGTATTGTCATCTTTAATTTTTATCAAGGACATGAGAAAGAGAACCTTAATGGCAATGTGTGGGTGGTATCCACAAGCATCCCACATATAGAAAGGATACGTTTTTTCCTTATTAACAAAAAAACAAGCTATATCTAGAAATACTTGCTTTTGTTCATTTTCTAACTTATCATAAGATATCATCAATTTACTTTTGACTTCACTGGGAGGAGAATCTTTTAGCTTCTTCAACATGGCTTCCCAGAATTCTTTGTCTTCATTGTTAAGGGATGAACCTATAACCTCAAGGGCTAAAGGAAGCATTCCTAAAGTGGAGACAACTTCATTCGAAAGGGAGGCATAATCATCCGGAGGAGAGTCTCTTCTAAAGGCATGCCTACTAAAAAGCTTAAGAGCATCATCAAGTTTCATTTTAGGGACTTCATATTTCAAAACTTTGGCAGACTTTTTTGCATCACCCATTGCTTCTCCCTCAATCCATAGGACACTTTGATATCTAGTAGTTATGATAATCCTACTATTGGAACCGAACCAATCACCTTTTTCTGCTAGACTTTTGAGTTGCTCTTTCTCATCCACGTCATCTAGAACAATGAAAACTTTTCTATTTCCAATAACTCTCTTTATCATATTGATCCCCTAATCCACGTCATGAATTAGGTCAAGGATAAAATGAGAACTAACGAACTTGGATAGCAACTATTTTTGCACATATACCAAACCATGGCGTTGTGATGACTCTCGAACATCCGAAACGAAATTGTAGTCTTTGAAGTGAGAAGATAGTCGATTGAAGATGACCTTGGCAAGTGTTGTTTGCCAATCCCGCCAATTCCGTAGATTCCAAGAAATTGTATGTTATCAGATTCCAGATCCAACATATTGATTATAGCTTCCACACGATCATCAACTCCAACTAGATCTTCAGTCACAATCTTTTTATTTTCGACATTCAGCTTATGCAACACAGTTTGAATTATAGATTTTATCAAAATTGCTTGGCTGCAACAATGTAACAACCTTGTTAAGAATATATTATGTATTGCAAAACTACTCCCTAACTGACTCAAGTACCCTTACAATTTGCAAAAATTATGCAAAATAATCTAGCTGCTAAAAGAATCCAGATTAATCTATCTCTGCTCCCCCAATTTCAGTCACCATCATCGTCGACCACTGCCACTACCACACCGCCATTAACATCGCTCACCTCCCTAGGTCGTCACAGTTGCGCTCTAGTTCCATCGCCTATCGCACCCCATCAACTCGGTGATCTCGGCCTTGCCTCGATCGTTCAAGTCATGCGGATGGTGGCCTTGCGACCACCAGGGATGCTTTGCCAACCTTCGGTGACGCCAGAAACAAGGTCACCCAAGGTCGGTGACACCAAATATGGGCTCAGTGATGTTGAGAAAACTCCTAGTTTTGATGCTAACAAAATAGCTTATGAATGATATTCATATCAATCTCTTGAAAGAAAAGGTCACAGAATGACATTAGGTTTTAAAGTCTGCTGGTTATAGAAGATAAAACATGAGATGTCTAAGAGTCTGACCATATTAGACGGAAAGACTCATCCAGATTGAGATTTTAAGTCTGAATGTATCAGACTGAGATTTAAGTCTGACCGTACCAGACTGAGATTTAAGTCTGAACAAACCGGACGAAATTTTAAGTCTAAACGAACCGCATCGAAAATGGGCATATTCGAACATAAGATCATTAGACCTAAGATGAACCTACGAGGATAAGATCACCAACGGTCAAGTATTTCACTTACTTTATTTATATTGATTATGTTGTATCAAAGTGATTGGCAGGATCAATCAACAGACAACTTCCAAAGAAGAACAGAACACTTATGGAAGCCCGGATTCTGATTGTATAGGCGAACAGAATCAAAGAGGATCCAATCTACCTCCAACGGTCAAAAAGACTTTCCTTATAAAGTCTGTCCAGGAAAGGGAAGACGAAACTCTCAAGGAAAGAGCCAATGGTCGAGTGTGGCTTAGAGAGTATATAAGGATAGGATGAGACCTAGGAGAGTAGGGTGTGGAAAAACATTATTCCAAAGTTGATTCAGTTCTTCAATTGTTGTTCATAGTGCACATTTGAGTGATCTAGGTGCTTTACAGAAAGAGAGTGACTTAGTGAGATAAATCTTCACCGAGTACTAGCACTCGAGAGTGTGTAATCACCATTGATCATATAGTGAAATACAGCCGATTGGCTGGTAGACCAGAGAGTGGATGTAGGCTTGTCTAAAGCCGAACCACTATAAATTGAGTTTGCAATCTTCTCTACTCTCTCTATTTAATTTCAGTTTATAGATTGCATAAGTTCTTTATTACTTGCGCATAAAATTCCCATACACCTATTCACCCGCCCTCTAGGTGTTAATACTAGCTCCAACAATTGGTATCAGAGCCACGTGCTCGAGATCTTGAAGTGTTTATTACTTCTGAGTTAAAGATCCTCTATGGCTAGTATTCTTGCACCAGGTTTAATTGAGGGGCAGAGCAACACTCGTCCACCATACTTCGATGGCAAAGATTATAATATCCGGAAGAATAAAATGAAGGCTTTTCTCAGGTTGGAAGATCCACTGGAATAGGATGTGGTTAATAGGGGAATTGAGCCCACTGATAACACTAGAAAGATGTCAAAGAGTACCGATGGAAAAGAACCAGAACCATCAGCCACACTCTCTCCAAAAGAGATAACAAAGAGACAAACCATTGATGCAAAAGCTATTTACTCTCTATATTGTGCTTTATCACCTAATGAATATAATCGTATATCTTCTTGTGATACAACAAAGGAAGTATGGGACAGACTACACGTGACATATGAAGGAACTGATCGAGTCAAAGAAACTAAAGTAAACATATTACTTGGTCAATAC
This sequence comes from Corymbia maculata, assembly GCA_014182735.1. NCBI lineage: Eukaryota > Viridiplantae > Streptophyta > Magnoliopsida > Myrtales > Myrtaceae > Corymbia > Corymbia maculata. The sequence goes on along the minus strand of CM024683.1, from coordinate 19,773,023 downwards.
GAATCCTTTAAAATGAAGCATGGAGAATCCATAGGAGATATGTTCGGTCGTTTTTACGAAATTGTAAACGGATTAACATATCAAGGACAGCCTCGTTCTGGACCAATGAAGGTCAACAAACTTCGAGAGGACTGTCAAAAGAATGGAACAATGTGAAGACATCTATCGAGAAACTCTACGAATTTCACCTCTAACTGTTGATGAGCTCATTGGCACCCTACAGTCCTATGAGGCAGAACAAATGAACGAAGAAGTGGAATCCGGAGGTAAAAAATCTCTTGCTCTTAGGTCTAACTCTAATTTTGATGATACAGATTCTGAGGAAGAACTGGACGACGAGGAACTTGCACTGCTAATCAAAAAGGTTAAGAAATTAAACAGAAAAGGCAGAAAGTTCTACAACAGGAAACAAAACAGACAATCTGGGCAACGCAAAACTGATGACGAGGATGATTACACCAAGGATGTAATGCTTGAGTGTAAGAAAAAGGGACATATTAAACAAATTGTCCCAAACTCAAAAAGAACAAAGGAAAATTTGAGAAGTACAAGAAGGCTCTCAAAGTTGAAACATGGAGTGACACGAAGTTGAAGATAGTGAAGACGAGTATGGAAACATCTATCTAATGGCACACTCAAACTCAGACTCTAAAACTGATTCTAACACAGACTCGGACAGGGAGATTGAGGTAAATCATTCGGATATCCCTATAGAAGTTTCACATTATATAAATGAGCTTTGTTCTAATCTAAAATCTACTTTGAAAAGGATTTCCAAATTAAAAAGGGAAAATCACAAGTTGAATCAACATAATGTTTCATTGAAAGGAAAAATGGATGATTTCAAAAAGGAATCTTTGGAAATTAAGGAAAATTGAGAGTTTCTATTAAATGAGAATGAATCTATTAAAAAGGAACTTTTGGAAACTAATGAATATCGAAACTCTTTACAAAAGGAGAATGATTTTTTCAAAAGGAATTCTTAGATATTACCACAAAATTTTCCAAAGGATCAAAAACTCTACAGCATATACTTTCCATTCAAATTCCTTATTATGATAAGTCTGGACTAGGTTTTTATAAGGAAAATGATTCCCTGATTGATTTTCCCAAAGTCAAGGAAAGATTAAGACAAAGACCTCCTCGACAAGCTTATAGAAATCATTTCAAAAACAAGTTTGTAAGACCTTTTGGCAGAAACAATCTCAAATGTTCTAACTGTGGAGAAAGAGAACACTTTGAGAATAAATGTCCTAAAGTCTGGAGACCTATTCAAAGGAAATGGATAGAAAAAGCTTATACTACTAACTTCAATGGACCCAAGAAAATTTGGGTACCAAAGAAAAATGAGTGTTTGTAAACATTGCGGGTAAGTTTCAAATGTAAGAAGAAATGGTATTTGGATAATGGATGTTCAAGACATATGACAGGAAATTCAAAGATGTTCATAAGATACGACAGAATCAAGGGAGGAACAGTTTCGTTTGGAGGGAACACCAAAGGAAACATTATAGGACTGGGAACTGTCAAGATCGGCAGCTTGATCATCAACAATGTTTCTCTAGTCAAGGGCTTAAACTATAATCTTCTGAGCATCAGCCAGTTATGTGATGTCGGTTTCAAAATAAACTTCAAAGAAAACCTATGTTCTGGAACAAGCAATGACTCTTCACAGACTTTTATTGGACAAAGACATGGGAACATTTATCTTCTAGATATAAATGAAGATACTGCGAAATGCCTATTATCAGTCCAAGATGAAGCAGATATGTGGCACCGCAAACTTGGGCATGTCAACATGAAACAAATCTCCAAGCTTGCTAGCAAAAAGCTTGTTCGTGGATTGCCGTCACTAAATTACAAGAAAATTGAGCTTTGTTCTGCATGTACACTAGGAAAATAGGTTAGAAGCTCTTTCAAATCTATAAAACAAATTTCTACTAATCGTGTGTTACAACTTCTTCACATGGACTTATTTGGACCAACCAGAACCCAAAGCATTGGAGGTAAGAAATACTGTCTTGTGATAGTAGATGATTACTCTCGATACACATGGGTATATTTTCTAGCAAATAAAGGAGATACTTTCTCATATTTCTCAACATTTGCCAAGAGGATTCAAAATGAAAAAGGTCACTCTATTTCTAGTATCAAAACAGATCATGGGGGAGAATTTGAGAATCAAGACTTCTCAAACTTTTGTGACAAAAATGGCATATAGCATACATTTTCATCTCCATACGCTCCAGAACAAAATGGAGTCGTGGAAAGAAAAAATAGGTCCTTGTAGGAAATGGCCAGAACTTTGCTTATAGAAAGTAAGGTGGCAACTCGATTTTGGGCAGAAGCAGTTTCTACTTCTTGCCATATTATTAATAGAGTATTTCTTAGACCAATTCTTGAGAAAACCCCTTATGAGATTTTCAAAGAAAGAAAACCTATTGTTTCCTATTTTCGAATCTTTGGTTGTCCTTGCTATATTCTTAAGAATGTTAATCATCAACCTAGTAAGTTTGAAGAAAGGTCGACGAAGGCATATTTCTCGCTATTCAAACTCTAGTAAAGCATACAGAGTGTTCAATAAGAATACTTAGACAATGGAAGAATCCATGAACGTAAAGTTTTTGCAGAAAGAAATCTCAAAACAGAGTAATCCAATAAATGAAGAATCAGAATCAAATGCAGCCACTGAAAGATCTGGTCTCAACAAAGAAGCAGAATCTTCCCAGGAAACAGTCAAAGAAGCAACTCATGAAGATCAACTAACTTAGCTTGATACTCCTGCATCAGTAGAAGATTATGATAATAATGAAGTTCCAAACAGAAACTGGAAGCATAAGTCAAGTCATCCCAGAGAGCTCGTAATTGGAAATATCAACGAAGGGATTCAAACCAGATCAAGAAACAAAAAGGACACGGTATTGTTGCACCGATTTCTGAAATTGAACCCAAAGGAATTGATGAAGCACTTTGGAAAATGAAAGCTGGATAGAAGTAATGCAAGAAGAGCTTCAACAGGTTTAAGAGAAATGATGTATGGGAGTTGGTACCCAAACCAAAAGGACGAACAATCATTGGAACCAAATGGATTTTCAGAAACAAAGTTAATGAACTTGGAAAAGTCACCGAAACAAGGCAAGGCTCGTGGCAAAAGGTTATTCTCAATCAAGGAATAGACTATGATGAAACCTATGCTCCAGTTGCAAGACTAGAAGCAATCAGACTATTACTTGCTTATGCTTGTTATCAAAATTTCAAGCTATATCAAATGGACATGAAAAGTGCTTTTCTGAATGGGTTTATCAAAGAAGAAGTATTTGTAGAACAACCCCTGGATTCGAGGAATCAAGAAAGCCTGACCATGTATATAAATTAAAGAAGGCACTTTATGGTGCAAAACAGGCTCCTCGAGCTTGGTATGAACGATTGAGCAAGTTTCTACTAGATAACAAATTCAGAAAAGGAATGGTAGATACAACCTTATTCATTAAGAAGGAAGGTAAAGATATTCTGTTGGTACAAATCTATGTAGATGATATTATTTTTGGTTCATCTAATGAGCACTTGTGCAAGAATTTCTCAAAAGTCTATGTAAGAAGAATTTGAAATGAGCATGATGGGAGAACTGACATTCTTCCTAGGACTTCAAGTTAATCAAATGAAACATGGAACTTTTATTAATCAAGAGAAGTATGCCAAAGACCTGATTAAAAAGTTTGGAATGGAGAACTGCAAGAGGACAGAAACTCCAATGGCAACCTCCATCAAACTTGACCAGGATGAAAAAGGGAAGAAGGTTGATCAGAAGAATTATAGAAGCATGATCGGTTCTCTTCTCTACCTTACTGCATTTAGACCAGATATTTTATATAGTGTTTGTCTTTGTGCGAGGTTTCAAGTAGATCCTAAAGAATCACATCTTTCTGCTGTTAAACGTATAATTAAGTATATAACCACTTACCCAAACTTAGGGCTATGGTATCCAAAGGAAACAGATTTTACTCTTCTTGGCTACTCAGATGCAGATTTAGCAGGATGCAAAGTAGACGAAAGAGTACTTCAGAACATGCCAACTTTTGGGAAGAATGCTAGTTTCATGGTTTTCCAAAAAGCAAAATATACCGTGGCTCTATCAACTGCGAAGCGAAATATGTAGCACTTGGAAACCGTTGTTCTCGGATTACGTGGATGAGATAACAACTAAAAGACTATGGGAAGGAAGAATGCTGCACAGAAATAAGGTGTGATAATACGAGCGCCATAAACCTCACCAAGAATCCAATTTTACATTCCAGGGCAAAGCACATTGAGATCAAACATCACTTATAAGAGACCATGTGCAAAAGGGAGATATATATGTGGAATTCATTGATTCAAAGAATCAATTAGCAGATATCTTCACAAAGTCGCTGGACAAAGGTGCATTCGATTCTATTTGTGAGTGTTTAAACATCATTAACCCTTTCTTATAAATTCTATGAGAACAGGACAAAGTCTGACAGTGGAAATCGTCGGTAATTAAAAAAGGAAATGGTGTATTATCTCCTTATTGAAATCTGGTAATTATTTTAGTAAGTTTTTGATTCGAATATTTGATTCGCATATATTCTGGAAGATGTTTATGATAATTGATTATTCTTGTTAAATTTAGAATAACTGCTATCTTTAAATTATTTTGGGTTGAGACTATTCACTTATTCTCCTTACAAAGGTATAAAAACACCCAAAGGTCAAGCCTTTTTCCTCACCACTCTTCAGAACGTCTGTTTACAAACCCTAACTAAGAAAAACTCTTTCTAAAACAATCTTCGTCCAAAACCAACCCTCTCCGAACATGGCATCGAGATCCTCCATATCCAGATCAAGATCTCCATCACCTAGAATAAGATCAAACGAGTCGGAAGAGGAGGAAGAAGAATTGAGGAAGGGCGGACGCATTTTGACTGACACAAACTTCCGAAGAAACTCAAGGACAATCTCCTAGAGTTTCTCCTCAAGGAAATCAAGCAGATTATGAGGAATCTCCTAGAACTCGTCGCTCAGAATCGGAAGAAAGGATTGTCGCACGTAGAGGTACATTTGGATTAACTCTACCGACACCTACTGAAAATCCTCATGTAATTATGAGGAGGTATGAGAACTTAGTTCGGAGAAACGTCAGGGAAGACGTCAAACTGTTTTTCTTGAGGCAGAATGGGTTTGCAAATGAATTCCGTCTCATTCAAGTAGTACAGGCTGTCGAATCAACATCTACTCGTAAAGAACGAGTTAGTGATACAAGGAGAAGTAAAGATAAGGTGAAGGAGAATGATGAAACAATCTACAGAAATTTTGAAGTAAAAATGGGAATTGCTGTTGTAGTCCAAAACACAACTGGAAAATTATTTTGCTCCAAAGAACACAAAAATTTCTTTAACAATCTGTTGGAAAGAGGAGTCATGAACCATAGGATTGTTGATTTTGATTATCTGGATGCTACTGACATAAATCTGTGAGAAAGCTCTGAGAGATTGCAAATGGACAAATTCTGCACTGATTCTGCTGCTGTTTATCCTGAATTAACAGCATATTTTTACTCGAATTTGACATTTCTATCTCCAGACAGAATGCAGTTCAGTGTGAATGATAGGTTTTTAGGTCAATTCAGATACTCTTGCTGACATTATAAATGTTGAGAGAGGAGCATTCAGGTCAATAGATGTCCCTTATGAAACAGTCTGTAAGTTTCTCACAAAATCTATAAGGGCCACTATAACTTATCCTCTTTTAACGTTTGCAAGAACTATTATGCACAAAATCATCATCAGCTGCATTCGTCCAAAAGCATCATCCAAGACTGATGTGTCTAAATTTGAGGCAAAACTGATGTGGGCAATTGAAAGAGGAGTACTGTTTTCACCGCCTCACACAATCATTTTGCATATGTATCGTACGATCTCAAAGGGAAAGGGACAGCTACCCTATGGAGCTTTAGTCACAAGAATCTTTAATCATCTCAAGATAGATATACCCAGAAGATTCAGTACTAAAACTCTTCCAACAATGATCATTGATATGAAAATGATCAACAAGATGAGACTCAAGGATGTTCTTTGAGACATGGAGACGAAAAGAAAAGGAACTGGCTATATCAGAGATAGCAAAAAGAAAAGGCAAAGAATCTGCTTCTGATGAGCCAAGTTCTAAAATGAGAAGACAACTCCTACTGATAGATGAAGAAGATGAAGAAGAAAGCATATCCGCAATTCTGGCAAATATGCGTCAACATTCTCGAGAGAATGTCCGAACAAGAGGAACATGCGAGAACACATTCTCCACACGAAAAAAGAGAAGGATGCGAGGATATGAAGAAATGGATGAGCCGAAGAAGCGAGAAGAAGAACAAGAAGAAGAAAGAGATAAGAACAGACAAAAAGATGGGCAGCAAGGACAGAATGAAGCATCAACTCAGGGGGAGCATCATCATGAAAATATTTACATTCAAGTTCCTGCAGCTTCATTTGGAAATGCTAATTATCAAAAGATTTTCGAACTTTTAACAGAAATCAGGGATCGATAGGTACAGATGGAAACCTCCTTCAATAACAGGCTAGAAACTCTTGAGAAGACAGTCAATCAGTGTATTGACAGGATTGAGAAGTCTGCATCAGATATGGAGGATTTCACCCTTGTTCGGACCCCAAACAAGAAAACCTCTTAAAAAGATCTTTTTCAAATGATTAATTTTTTTTTAAGTTGACAAAAAGGGGGAGTAGATATGGATATGGCTTGTTTTGCTCGACTGGTTCTAGATATGTTTTTATTTTGCTCGACTTGATTTTTTGACTCAGCTTTTTGATTGATTTTCGATGGATTTATCATTGTGCTGTTGATATCATGACAGTTGGATGACAGATGGTTTTATCATTGTGACAATGACTGATGATATTCTCTTATTGAAATCTGTAATGACAAAGTCTGTATCTTGTTAAGCTGTAATTATGTTATGCAAGGTTGATATTGAGCCATACTTATGAGTTGGGCAGGATAGTTGGAAACTGGTCTATTTAACCATATTTTGCAGGGACGTGAAGCCATATGTTTAAGATGTTTTGTCACCGTCAAAAAGGGGGAGATTGTTGAGAAAACTCCTAATTTTGATGCTAACAAAACAGCTTATGAATGATATTCATATCAATCTCTTGAAAGAAAAGGACACAGAATGACATTAGGTTTTAAAGTCTGCTGGTTGCAGAAGATAAAGCAAGAGATGTCTAAGAGTCTAACCGTATCAGACGGAAAGACTCATCCAGACTAAGATTTTAAGTTTGAATGTATCAGACTGAGATTTAAGTCTGACCGTACCAGACTGAGATTTAAGTCTGAACAAACCAGACTGAGATTTTAAGTCCGAACGAACTGCATCGAAAATGCGGGCATATTCGAACATAAGATCATTAGACCTAAGATGAATCTACGGGATAAGATCACCAACGGTCAAGTGTTTCACTTACTTTATTTATATTGATTCTGTTGTATCAAAGTGATTAGCAGGATCAATCAACGGACAACTTCCAAAGAAGAATAGAACACTTATGAAGCCCGGATTCTGATTGTATGGGCGAACAGAATCAAAGGGGATCCAATCTACCTCTAACAGTCAAAAAGACTTTCCTTATAAAATCTGTCCAGGAAAGGGAAGACGAAACTCTCAAGGAAAGAGCCAACGGTCGAGTGTGGCTTGGAGAGTATATAAGGATAGGATAAGACCTAGGAGAGTAGGGTGTGGAAAAACATTATTCCAAAGCTGATTCAGTTCTTCAATTGTTGTTCATAGTGCACATTTGAGTGATCTAGGTGCTTTACAGAAAGAGAGTGACTTAATGAGATAAATCTTCACCGAGTACTAGCACTCGAGAGTGTGTAATCACCGTTGATCATATAGTGAAATACAGCCGATTGGCTGGTCGACTGGAGAGTGGACGTAGGCTTGTCTAAAGCTGAACCGCTATAAACTGAGTTTGCAATCTTCTCTACTTTCTCTATTTAATTTTAATTTATAGATTGCATAAGTTCTTTATTACTTGCGCATAAAATTCCCATACACCTATTCACCCCCCCTCTAGGTGTTAATACTAGCTCTAACAGGTGACACCGAATATGACATTTCGAGCTCAAATCCGACTTGCCAGTGAGTGAGAGAAAGAAAAGGGCGGGGCCTGAATGGCTCGGCGGCAGCTTCTGCGGCGTGGTGTTGGGCTGGCGACGAAGAAGTGGCAGCGATTGATGGAGAGCTGCTGTGGTGACTAGTCGGCGATTTGGTGGAGTTGCGAGGAGCGATCGCCCCCATAGAGCCCATGTTCATGAGAGAACAGAGCTTTTCGCTTTTATAGGAAACCGTTTCATTTTAATATTCCTTAACAATCCACTGGCCCCATGACCCGTGCTACGCGCTTGGCCAATTAGTTACTTTTATATTTTTCTTCAATGCTCATGAAATCGAAAGTAAAAAATTGTACTGCCATATAAATAGGGATGATAGAAATCAGAGGAAGCTACACAAAATCCCTTTAAATTTCGGGCGATACGCATTTACTCCCGAACCTTCAACTGTGATGCAATATTTCCTGCATTTTTATTGTTACAACTTTTAACTCTATAAATTTTGTCGTTAGCATGTGCAACGTACATGATTTTTATGGATTAAAATATATTTTTATCTCACTTTTGAAGAAAATCTCTCTTTTATCCTTAATTAACGATGAATAATGAAAGCAATTTAGAAAATAGGGGAAAATGAACAGAGTGAAATAATAATAATGATAGATTAAACTACGTTTTCACTAGCGATACCACAATTTAATTGAATAGGGAGGAAACGGGAAATCTACAGATGATGGTTAGAAAAGTTTTAAGACATTTACCTTTCATCTTTCTTCCAGTTCCATCCTTTTATCTTGCCTACCTCAATCAGAGCCTTTTCCCATGACTCTACTTCACTGGACAATGTCTTCTGGCGCTTTGAAAGAGCTTGTTCGTACAAATTTGTTTTGAGCTTGATGTCAGCTGGTTCAACGTCCAAGAAAATGGGCAGAATCTCTTTGTTTCCATTCCATTTCGAGGTGCACTCAACCATGCATGCAAGCTCTCGGAGGCACCAGCAACTTGAAGCATAATTCTTGGAGAATATGGGAATGCAAATCTTGGAATTCTGAATTGCTTGTAGAAGTTCACCACCAATTTCTTCACCGACATGGAGGGATTCATTGTCCCTAAAGACAAGGATTCCAGCATCAACCATGCCATGGTAAAGAAAATCGGTGAATTCATGACGGGTGTCTACTCCTCGAAAATTTAAAAAGACCTCATATGAAGATCTACATGAAGCCTGTGAACTCGCCCCTTTTTCCATTGTACGATCTCTAAACGCCTCAGATATCAAATGCTTTCTTTCTCTCAAGGGAAGTTTGCTGTGGGTGTGCTTGGATCTGAGCGTGGGCTCCCAATTTAATGGCCTCTCGGGATTAGAAAATGAAGCCAGTTGTGCTAAAAAAATAAAAGGTAAAGCCTCTTTTTTATGGGGATGGCCAGCCAAGTTCAGGCGACGGGCCATAATAGATGATCGATGGATGATTAAAATATGAGTCCGCAATGTCGTGGGGCCGTAATGGCACTATTTGTTGTCAAATCCGATGAAACATTAAGCTCATTTTATCCCCCCAAAAAAAGTGGTTTGTATCTCCGCCCCTTTACCGGCTCTAGGGTTCAATCAGAGCATCGAATAGTACCAGCTCAGACGACTGAATCGCATTTTAGTCTTTTGACAGAATTAAGAAGAAACTTTCATTTCTAGGATATCAAAAAGTAAAGATCCACCAGGATTGTCATCTACATTTTACTTTTAATGTTTTTAGTGTCTGGCAACTTTTGCGATTTGAATTTTACTTCAAAGTGAAACACTTGAAAATTTTATAATGGATACAGTTCATATATTTATTTTCATAATTCTTTGAAGTTAATACAACATTTCAGCTTTGATGGGAAAATTAAAAATTAATTTTTTGCTTAAAATATCAAAAATAAACATATCCGCGCCTTGCTAAAAAGAAAAAGACAACAAATGAACCTTGATCGTAGTTGTCGATGGGTTAAGTTTGGCACTCTGCCGGTTCAGCTAGGAAAATGAAAATTCACCATCAAGACTATATGCTGTTCAAGGAAATTGGTCCAATTACATCCTTTGATATCAAACATAATGGTGTTTTAATTCGCTTTGATTTGAACTTCTTAGGGATATGATTTCGCTCATCCGCTATCATTAAAATGATTGCTCAAAATCTTTAACATTTGAATAGGTATGATACTCATCTCTTCCACTTATTATTATTATTTTTTGTAAATATCTTGATTCACTTTTGTCTTTGATTGATTTGTTTCGTGTCCATGCACATCTGGTCAATTTTGCATCGGTTTGGCTACTGAATTTTCCGAATTTAATATTAAAATGCGCAATCTATTTAAAACCACCATTCTTGTAAAAAAAAAAAAATTACATGAACAGCGTTTAAAGTGATGAGACTTATCTGGCAATGGAATTAACGTAATGACTAACATGGAAACTATTATATATGTTTTAGAATCTTAACCTCATATTATGAAGTAATATGTAGCCGGTGTTCCCATATGTGACAAAATAATGTCACGGACTTTAAGTGCTTGACTCTGCCCTTATCTTTTCAAATAATTATTTATAGTCAACAATCAGACACGCCGCATGCTTTTTTAATATCACTAACTGTGTAGTATAAGCAACAACATCTTTTACAGAGATTTAAATCCCAAACAAATATGGAAAGACATCATATCACATATTTAAACATAATGACAACTATATACAAGACACTGAATATTCTGAACATTTACGTGAAATTCAATAAATCGTGGAACATATCAATCAAGATTGCACAAAAACAAATAAAATGTGTAACGTCTTGAATTTCGACCCATTTTGGGATATATAAAATGATTATTTTATCAATACATTATTAGTTACATTTACTCTAAGCTGGCCATGAGTTAACTAACTATTTGGAAAGACAATTAAGAATCAATACGTGTATGACCAGTGAATTTAACCAAGGATAGGCCGCTCGACCATAAGGATTAAAGAGGGATGATATTACGTTGTTGTAGGCTAATTAGCAAATGGAAATAAATTGATTCAACTGAGGTAGAAGATCGGATTACCCGCATGACTTCAATACAAACCACAAATGACATTAAACCAATTTCCTTTTGGCTTTGTAATCAAGGTGAGTAATCAACCTCTCATGATTACATAACAATCAAGAATTGCCCTGATTTGAAGAGACATGATAATTGATTGAAAAGCTATCGATCACAAGTCAAACACATGAAATCCCCTAAACAATGCACAATAGTTAGGTCGTACTAAAGTTACAATTGATCGATTTTAACCGAGAATTTCAATCGAATTTTGGGTATCGAACTTTCAAGAATGTTGAGACTAAAATGTTAGATAATACCTCATTGATTCTCAAATTTATTGATAAGCCCGACAATTATCGGAAAAGCATTTAGGGTCTGCATGGCAACGTTTCTGTTCCCGAGAACAGTTTCTGCTCAGAATTTTTTTTTTAGTTTCTACTCTTGGGAATAGTTTTTGAGCATTTGAAGGCGTTTGACAACTGAAATTTTTTTTTGTTCGGGGAACAGTAATGCGTTTGGTAAAAATTTCCAATTTTTTATTCTTTTAATTTTCTTTTTCCTTTTCCTTTTTTTTTCCTCCTTGTTGGCCGCCGTCAGTGAGGCTCCGACGAGCTCGCCAGAGTCTCGCCCGGCCTGGCGCCGCCAGGGAGAGGCTCGGCCTCGTCCGGATCCGTGAGGCCAAGCCTCACCGGTGGCCAAGTGAGGCAAGGCTCGCCGTTGGCGGTCGGGTGAGGCTCCGACGAGCTTGTCGAACCTTGCCCTAGCTGGCAAGGTGCCAGCGAGCTCATCGGACCTCACTCGACGACTTGCCGGCGGTAGCAATGGGGTGGCTGAGGGGTGGGAGAAGGAAGAGGAAGAGGAAGAAGAAGAAGAAGAAAAGAAAAGAGAAAGAAAAAAAGGAAAAATAGTGTTTCTTAAAATTGTTCCCAAGAACAAGAAACAACTTTTTCTTGTTTGTAATTTCTACTCCAAATCTGTTTCGAGAAATAGATTTGTTCCTGGGAACAAAAAATTTACCAAATGCATTTCTATTCCCAGGAACAAAAGAACAAAAACAAGTGTTCTTGGGAGCGTTATCATGCAGGCCTTTAATGGGCCAAAAATTGGACCTCATGAGAAAGTGGGCTAGGCAAGGGCCCATTGGACCACACACCCAAGGTGGGCAGTCACAAGGCCCAAGCAAGCCCAAGTGGGCCCAATTAGGCCTACCAAGCCCAAATTCAAGCCCTTGAGCCCATTAGCATATTATTAAGCCCATTTCTCATCCTTTTGAACCCATATCAAATTTATTCAAGCTCGTATATGCATTACGGTATACTATACTTTGTGAAATTATCATTTTACCCCTTCTAGAAGCCGCATTAGATTCTTGAGGACAAAAGGGAAAGAAAGTGAAGGGAAATGATGAATTTTTGGGAAATTGATGAAGCTTCTTGGAGGAGCCTTGGAGGGGAATATCTTTTCATCTTTCCTCTCTCTGCTCCCCTTCTTTCCCCTGGGGCATTCATCCTCTCCCCCTCTAACTTTCTCCTTCATTTTCTCTGTTTCTTCTTCATTTTCCTTTTGTTCCTTGCCCTTACTGCTCCTTTACCATCTAAACCACCCCCGTTCGTTGTTTTGTCATCGTCGTCACCACCATGTTGCTGTGGTACTACCCACCTAAGGCCCCCCAAGCCACCGTCCATCCTCTCTCTATCTCTCTCGACGTTCTCACCGAAACCGCCTCGCCAAGGCCCATTTTTCACCAACGCCCCCTTGCTGTTCCAATGGTATCCACATGAAGTCCTTGATGTCGCTATTGCAGCCTTGTAATCGAAATCATTGCTAGGTGAGTTTACGTTCTAATCCCTTGATTAGTCTGTTAAACTTGCTTAGGGTTAGTTTAGATTATAGTTAACCTTAATTAGGAGGTTAGTTAGAATAACTATGATTAGTTAAAGTAACCATGGTTGATAAGTAGTTAGTTAAAATAATCATGGTTGATAGGTGGTTAGTTAATTAACTATGATTGATAGATGATTAGGTTAATTAACTATGGTTAGTGATGTTTAGTTAATTAACCATGGTCGTTATGTGATTAAGTTTAGTTAATAATGGTTAAGATTAATTAATTTTATTAACATTGATTAATTATAATTAACAATGTTTTAGGTTAATGAATTATAATTAAGGCAATAAGCTATCGCAATAGGCAATCAGAAAAGGTGATAAGTTATCGCCAAAAGGACAATAAGTTATCGGAAAATTAAGTGATAAGTTATCACTAAAGGGGTGATAAACTATCGGAATTTATTAATAGGTTATCATTAGTTCAGCAATAAGTTATCAGGAAATAATTGATAGGCTATTGCTAGGGAGCGATGAGTATTGTTTGTTACGTGAATTAAGCTTGAATTATATGATATTTTCCTGCTCGTGCCATACTTGTTTGATGGTTGTTTTATCTTGAAAAATGTTTGCCTCATGTAAAACCAAAGTAATATTTTTTATATTGATTTATATAGACATATAAAGAGAAAACCCTGAGGTATCAATATGTTTAAAAAGTAAGGCATGCGAAATTTGACAAATTTTCAATAAATATGTGACAATGTACAAATATTTTCCTACATTTTTTTACGTGAAAAATATGCAGTGCTTTATATTAGCTAATACATGGAAATGAATTGAAATGGTGTGATGTATTGTGTTTGTGTGGTCACATAAAAGAACCCGTCACCCCAACAGGAGACTGGGGGACAATGCTCGATTTATTGGATGCTTGGTGGGGGTCAGAATGCCAAGTTGCGGTTGAGGCTAGACCGATACTCCGTATAGAAATGCCATTTGGGCAAGAATTCCAAGACAATGCCATGCCCGATGGGGCAGGACGATGCCTACCTAAATTACAAGACGCTGGTGAGAGTTCAATTATGGCCCTTGTATGGGCATAATAATAAGAACAAGTGTGAATGCAGGGTGCATGAAAAATATATTATTATGTGCTCTGATTATGCATCTATAAGTTTGCACTTTTTATGTCATGCATGAGTTTATTATGTGTTCTGTTTGTGACAATGTAAGGTTGCCTGCAAGTCGATTCGACTGTTGGTTGATTGTTGTGAAGATGATAATACTTGTTTGCATTAATTATAGCACGTGTGAGTATACCGTGTAGGATATGTGTAGTGGTAAGGTAAGAACACTTGTGAGTCAAATTGACTGTTTAGTGTTTGTTGCGGGGTTTATTAAGGGGTTTACCTATCCAATCGTATCTATAGTTGTTAGGTGAATTGCAAGTGCATAACATCGACAAGAAATAAAGTGATGAGTGAATGTTGTTTCTACCAGGATTGGTTCTTAATTATCCAATTACTAACCAAAAGTGATCAATCCAAAAATCTAGCTAACCAAATTGAAAAAATGAGTAAAAAATGAACTAACCCAATTAAAAGAATAAAATATAAAAGAGTCAAAATGTTAGAGCATCCAACTTCACTTAACCATTCATAATCAATTTTCTAAACTTGTCATGCAACAAATTAATTTCTGTAGAAAGAGTTGGCCAATAAAATCCACATTGTAAAATATTAGTAGCAGTTTTAGTGGCACCATAGTGACCACCCGCCTCTCCATTATGGCAATGAAAAAGAATGTTAGGGATTTCTTCCTTTGCAACACAACGCCTAATTATTCAGTCAGTACATACCTTAAACAAGTAAGGATCCTCCCAAAAGTAGTGTATAACATTAGAGAGAAACATTTTTCTTTCTTGATAATTAAAGTAAGAGGGAAAGATGTCACTTATCAAATAGTTCATAATATCTACATACCATAAAGTTTCAGTTTTCAAGGAAAAGAGTGCCTTACCAGGAAAATCATCCAAAATCGGTACCTCATCGTTAGGGGCATTCGGCACCCTCGATAGGTGATCAGCCACAAGGTTTTTGGTCCATTTCTTGTCCTTAATCTCTAAATCAAACTCTTAAAGCAACAAGATCTAATGAATTGACCTTGGTTTCACATCCTTTTTTGCCAACAAGTACTTTAAAGCTATATGATCAATATAGACAATCACTTTAGAGTCTTAAATAAGAACGAAAATTATTAAAAACAAAAACAATTGCTAAAAGCTCCTTTTTAGTGGTGGCATAATTCAATTGGGCTTTGTTAAGGGTTCGGCTAACATAATATATGACTTGAAAAATTACATTATATTCCTTTGACTAAGCACAACTCCAATGGCATAATCACTAACATCGCACATCAACTTAAAAGGCAAACTCCAATTTGGTGGTGTCATTATAGGAGCCGAAATCAGCTTCTCCTTCAATGTCTCAAATGCCTATGAACACTTAGAATTAAAATCAAACTTAGCATCTTTTTCAAGCAATTTTGTAAGTGGTCTTGCAATCTTGGAAAAGTCCCTTATGAATCAACTATAAAACCCTACATATCCTAAAAATCATTGAAGTAATTTTACAAAAGTGGGGGGTGGTAATTTGGAGATAACTCCAATTTTAGCTTGGTCCTCCTCAATACCTCTAGCAAATATTTTATGGCCCAACACTATCCTTTCCTGCACCATAAAATGACACTTCTCCCAATTTAGCACACGGTTAGTCTCTTCGCATCTTTGTAACACCAAAGCTAAATTGCACAAGTATGAATCAAAAGATGTACCAAAAATAGAGAAATCATCCATGAAAATCTCAATGTATTTCTCTATCATGTCAGAAAAAATAGCCATAATGCATCGTTGAAAAGTAGCAGGTGCATTACAAAAACCAAAAAACATCTTTCTATATGCAAATGTACCATAGGGACAAGTAAATGTAGTATTTTCTTGATCATCAAGTGCAATAGGGATTTGGTTATACCCAGAATATCCATCCAAAAGACAATAATACTCATGTCCTGCAAGTTTTTCTAATATTTGATTAATGAAAGATAAAGGAAAGTGATCTTTACGAATGACATCATTCAATTTTCTATAATCCATGCAAACTCGCCACCCCGTAACTATTCTATTTGGAATTAATTCATTCTTTTCATTAGTTAAAACAGTCATACCTTCCGTTTTTTTTTTGCACTACTTGCATGAGACTTACCCAACCACTATAAGAAATTGAATAGATAATACCTGCGTTGAGTAGCTTAATCACTTCAATTTTAACAACTTCTTACATTTTCAGATTGAGCCTCCTTTGGGGTTGGATGATTGGTTTGTATTGCTCCTTCATAAGAATTTTGTGCATGCAAATCAAAAGACTTATTCCCTTTATATCCACAATGGTCCATCCAAATGCACTCTTATGCTTTTTAAGCATTCTAAATAGCTTTTCCTCCATCGCCCTTGTCAAAGAAAAAGAAATAATCACTGGATAAAAAACACCGTCAATAAAAGGATATTTTAAATAAGAAGGTAAATGTTTAAGCTCAAGAGTTGGTGGTTCTTCAATGGAGAGTTTTGGCTTCTTTGCACTTGACTTCAACTTTTCAAATTTTTGTGATTTCCATCTCAAACATAGTGGACTTGCTTCTAAAAACTCCATGGCCTCCCTAATTTCTTCATTCTCGATTTCTTCCTCTTTTAGCCGAACCAAACATACCTCTATAGGATCTTGAATTGTGGTCAATTCAAACATGGTCTTTACTTCCCTATATATGGTATCTATCCTCAAGCAATTATTCGGTCCCTCTAGGTTTTTCATGGCTTTGAGAACATTGAAGGTGACTCATTCTTCTCCCACTCTAAGAATCAATTTTCCTTATTGTACATCAATGAGAGCTCTTCCCGTGGTTAGGAATGGTCGGCCCAAAATAATAGGAACTTCATAATCTTCCTCCATCATCTTCCATAAAGATGGCATCTCCAAGGCTCCTCTTCTCCCCTTATATGTGGTACAAGAGCGGTTTATATAGCCTCCAAAAATCTACCCCAAGTCAACTTCCATTAGGATTTGAAAAAGATTCCTCTTTATCTCCTTGATTTTCTTTGAAACTTATCCTCAATCATGGTCAAACTCTCCAAATTTCTAATTTAGGCTGGCTTTTTCTTCAAGATAAAATATTATGAATGATATTGTTATATCTAGAAGATCTGAAAATATTTCCTACAAAATTTAATAAAATTACATGAGTGGCAAATAAATTCACCCAAAATTCATCAAAATTTAGTAAATATCAAGTTTAAATTAGTAAAAATGCTCTATTATAAATAGAGTTATCAATATTTAAGACAAAGCGAGGGTTGCTTTGCTATCAATCTATCATCAATATGTGGTTGAGGGTTTAGGTACCCCTGAGGCAAGTTGATATCCTAACCGAGATTTAGAACTATAACTCACTGAGATATTAATTTCATTCATTGTTGTCAACCATTTTGAAACCCGTAGCAATGGCATCCCTATCGTCATGGTTTTGGTAGTGATGGAGCACATCGTTGAGGGCAACAAGATCATATACCTTATGGTTGAAGGCAGTAGATTAACCTTGCCTATTATCTTTTGATGACTATTGAGGAAGCCGTCCAACTAAAGGGCTTGTGTATAAACTTCCTAGGGTTAATCAGCACAAAAAAAAATGATGTTGCTGCTATTGTTATCAGTCTTTATGCTATCCCTATTATGGTTGATTGGCTGGGTGTTTGGTTTATCGTTTCCGCATGTGTATAACTCAAAAATAAAAAGAATGGTTGGCGATGCATCCTAAGGCATCACGTTCATTTTGACCAAAATAAACAAGAGTTGTCACAAATTCAAGGGTCAAGGCGTGACAAAATGTATCTAGCATCCCCACTCAAAATAAGATGATTGCAGTCAAACCAAGTTGAGTTTAGGAATTAAGTTGTGAGACAATCTACATAATCAGATTAGTAATGGATAAAATATAGAGTATCATAGACATTATGTTGTTGATTTGCACAATGGATATATTTGCAAAATTCTATATAGAAATTTTGTCTATTTGATTATGATGTTACCATGAGCAATTAGATATATTTTATTCAAAATTTTAAACTTATGACCCACTAATTTAAAATTTTAAAAGAAGGTCATGAGAGAAGATGATGAATATTCATATTTAAATTAATTATGATTATTATCTGCAAAGATTACAAATTCTAAGTCATGGTTGTTAACTAATTCACTTCATATCGTGAGGCAAGGGAAAGCAATCTTCCACAACCTTGCTCATTTAGTTGCATTTTCCAATTATTTTCTTCCAACCCAACCCAAAAGTAGTAGAGTTGGGTAAAAACAAACGAAAACTATTCTATGCTCTGAGTGTTCACTTCTTGTTATTCTTGTGGGTAGAAACTATATAGATGTTATTATATTTTTCAATATAAGTCCATGTGTTTGTAATCTGAAAAGAGAGTGAATTACAATGCTGCAAGTGATACTTGAGTTTATAGAATCATCTACACAAGCTTAGTGTAGAAAGAGCAATCAATGCAAACTATAAAATTTTGAGGATTACATAGGAATTGCCAACCTTATTGTGGCTATTAGAAGTAGAAGAGTGGAGTAAGCCAGGTGGCAGATCGAATAGCTATAAATCGATTTTCATTTCTTTTATCTCATTAATTCCTTTATTATCTGTTTAATAGAAGAAACTAATTTTGCATAACTATTTTTCAATAGCACATTCTACACGTCTTTCACGGAAAAAAAAAAATTTCCTCGACAAGCAATTTACCTCCTCTTACTCAATGTGAAAAAAAGGTCTTCGTCTGCTGCATTAGGGCAAGGTAATCGGATTTGGTGGTTGAATGTAGAAACAAAACAAAAAATCATCTTCATCTCCAAACGCCAAAAACCAGTGAAAAAAAATTAAATACAAAATGGCACGGGGTTTAGGAAATTATTCGAAAAATTTCCGATCAATTACTAGAAGCCATGACAAAAGATTGATCGCACTTTACAGCCCATTTTTAAAAGATTTGATGCAATTGCACTTGTTCCTTACGGCAACGTTATTGTACTTTGCCCAGAATGAAAAAAAAAATTGCATGGGGATTTCTCTATAAACATGAAATTGTAACAAAAGGGCAAACAAGGAGAATAATAAAACTTTTTCGACTTGGAAATGTTTATTGCTCGACAATCATTGACTTTAGTTTTTCAAAGATTGTTGCGGGAGGCGTTATTAGAGCCATCCACTAGTGAATTCTGAAGACCATTAGTGTTTTTTTTTCCCTGATCGATCATAATTCAATAGTGTCAGAGTTTCACTTTGTATCGATCTTAGCCAAGGACAACTAATAAGTCTCATTTAGCCCGAAAAATAAAAATTAATGTCTGCCTCAATAATCACCATTATTGGTCTTGGCCTTCAATCATGGTGCAAGTCCTGACCTTTGTGACAATTGTCATATCTTCCAAATAGGTAACATGGATGGAACCGTAGGATTTCGACGTTCTCCCTAAGGTTAAGAATAAATAATTTCCTTTTAAAAATAGATTGTGGGTAATGATAGAGAAATTGGCTCTTTAATTAAATTAACTAACATATCGTGAAAGCACAACAACTACGATATTATTTTAATTTAAGCAATGGAATCAGGTAGGAAGACAACTTTTGTTTGTGGATGTACTCATGCAATGCCATCTTTAGATTATTATTGTTACTTGGAATCTTGCTCAGCCAATTCAATGTTTTTGGACGTTTCATGTGTTTCTTCCTGAATGCAGCCAACACTCAAAGGACCACAGGAACTTCTTGCAATTGTGATAGAAGGACAAACAAGAAGAGTAGAAAATATTATCATCTCGGAAACGTTTTTTTGGTTGACGACATTAACTTTTCAACTTGGTCTCGGGAAGAAAATGACAACTAGATGCTACTCTCCGGAATGGCCAAAGGATTTTGTCCATCTTCTTCTAAGTTATATTTAAAAACTTCATCAAATGCGCGAGATTTCTTTGGAGCAGTTGAAAGTGAATTCCCTTTGAAAACGAGCCTTGATTCTTGCGGTCTTCCCAATGTCAATGGTCAACAATTTGTTGTCATCGTAGAAGTTCTTTTGTCACATTCATTTAATAACAAATTTAAAATCTGAAACCTGATAGCAATAAATAGAGTTATCAATATTTAAGGCAAAGCGAGGGTTGCTTTGCTATCAATCTATCATTGATACGTGGTTGAGGGTTTAGGTACCCCCAAAACAAGTTGATATACTAACCGAGGCTTAGAACTATAACTCACTAAGATATTAATTCCATTCATTGTTGTTAACCATTTTGAAACCCGTAGCAATGGCATCCCTATCGCCATGGTTTTGGTAGTGATGGAGCACATCGTTGAGGGCAACAAGATCATATACATGATGGTTAAAGGAAGTAGATTAACCTTGCCTATTATCTTTTGATGACTATTGAGAAAGTCACCCAACTAAAGGGCTTGTGTATAAACTTCCTAGGGCTAATCAGCACAAAAAAAAAATGATGTTGCTGCTAGTGTTATCAGTCTTTATGATATCCCTATTATGGTTGATTGGCTGGGTGTTTGGTTTATTGTTTCTGCATGTGTATAACTCAAAGATAAAAAGAATGGTCGGCGATGCATCCTAAGGTGTCATGTTCATTTTGACCAAAGTAAACAAGAGTTGTCACAAATTCAAGGGTTAGGGCGTGACAAAATGTATCTAGCATCCCCACTCAAAATAAGATGATTGCAGTCAAACCAAGTTGAGTTTAGGAATTAAGTTGTGAGACAGTCTACATAATCAGATTAGTAATGGATAAAATATAGAGTATCATAGACATTATGTTGTTGATTTGCACAATGGATATATTTGCAAGATTCTATATAGAAATTTTGTCTATTTGATTATGATGTTACCATGAGCAATTAGATATATTTTATTCAAAATTTTAAACTTATGACCCGCTAATTTAAAATTTTAAAAGAAGGTCATGAGAGAAGATGATGAATATTCATATTTAAATTAATTCTGATTATTATCTGCAAAGATTACAACTTCTAAGTCATGGTTGTTAACTAATTCACTTCATATCATGAGGCAAGGGAAAGCAATCTTCCACAATCTTGCTCATTTAGTTGCATTTTCCAATTATTTTCTTCCAACCCAACCCAGAAGTGGTAGAGTTGGGTAAAAACAAACGAAAACTATTTTATGCTCTGAGTGTTCACTTCTTGTTATTCTTGTGGGTAGAAACTATATAGATGTTATTGTATTTTCCAATATAAGTCCATGTGTTTGTAATCTGAAAAGAGAGTGAATTACAATGCTGCAAGTGGTACTTGAGTTTATAGAATCATCTACTCAAGCTTAGTGTAGAAAGAGCAATCAGTGCAAACTATAAATTTCAAGGATTACATAGGAATTGGCAACCTCATTGTGGCTATTAGAAGTAGCACTGTGGAGTAAGCCAGATGGCAGATCGAATAGCTACAAATCGATTTTCATCTCTTCTATCTCATTAATTCCTTTATTATCTGTTTAATAGAAGAAACTAATTTTGCATAACTATTTTTCAATAGCACATTCTACACATCTTTCACGGAATTTTTTTTTCCTAGACAAGCAATTTACCTCCTCTTACTCAATGTGAAAAAAAGGTCTTCGTCTGCTGCATTAGGGCAAGGTAATTGGATTTGGTGGTTGAATGTAGAAACAAAACGAAAAACCATCTTCATCTCCAAACGCCAAAAACCAGTGAAAAAAAATTAAATACAAAATGGCACGGGGTTTAGGAAATTATTCGAAAATTTTCCGATCAATTACTAGAAGCCATGACAAAAGATTGATCGCACTTTACAGCCCATTTTTTAAAAGATTTGATGCAATTGCACTTGTTCCTTACGGAAACTTTATTGTACTTTGCCCAGAATGAAAAAAAAAATTGCATGGGGATTTCTATATAAACATGAAATTGTAACAAAAGGGCAAACAAGGAGAATAATAACAAAATTTCGACTTGGAAATGTTTATTGCTCGACAATCATTGACTTTAGTTTTTCAAAGATTGTTGCGGGAGGCGTTATTAGAGCCATCCACTAGTGAATTCTGAAGACCATTTGTGACATCCTGAAATTCGAGCCCTTTGAGGGATGAGTGAACGTGAATTTCACCAATGCATTGTTGGGTGATTTCGCTCGGACCCAATCATTTCCAAGATACTGACCTTGAGGGAAAAGGCTAATGAGGACAGAACTCGTGTGACTAAAGAACTTGACCTGGGAAAACGACTCGACTGTGAGACTTGCGTAAGGACGATCCTGTAGTCATGCAGGCCGATTTCAGGGACGACTAGAAGTCGATTCACGGATAGAAATAATGGGACGACGAGTGATTCCGTCTACTGTTATCGAACCCGCAAATGGCCCTATGTCGATCCTTGATAATCGTGCACTTAGAAATAAGAATTGATCCTTCGCAATTTCATGTAGTCAAGGACGTCCATGTGTCAAGAAGTCTTGAACGTGAATTGGCACGAGTCGGTTACGCGTGAATCCTCGAAGCCGCCTGTCAGTTTGAGTAGTACCAAAATGGCATTCGGGCGAAATTGACAAGGCATGAGAATCCAAGATTGGACTTCGAATTTTCAGGAACGTCTGAGATGGACTTTTGGACGATGCTTCCTCGACAGTCGACAATGTCGGTTGAGCCGAGTTTTTGAGAAAGGGATTTCGGACCAAGGAAACGAGCCTACGAGGACGTGGGCCGGGCAAGAATAGTGTGGGCCTCACGCCCAAGGTGGGATAGCCTCCATGGAAGGCCCGAGGCAAGCAAGTGAGCCCGTTGGGCCAAACCGACCATTTACCCTTCCTAGTCCATTGTCTAAACCTGAGCCAATTCGAGCCCAATAAATTCCCGAGCCCGTTCCTATTCATTTTCCGGCCTTTCTCCTAGGCCCGTCCTCCATTTTCAGCCCAAGGACAGATTGGGAAATGTGCAAGGTGGAAATGACCAAAATGCCCTTGGATATTTTGAAGAAAAGTCAAAAGGAAGAGAGAGAAGATGAGGTCATTGTTTGGCAAGTGGGGCAAGCCTTGATGGCTTGGATAAGGCTTATCCTTCAGCCTTCACTTCACTCTCTCTCTCTCCTCTTCATCTTCTCCAAAACCGCACACCTCTCTCTCCCATGGTTTTCCTTCCTTCCTTCTGTGTTTCAGTTTGACCTTTCACCGAAATCTGAGTTGTTCATTGCCTTCCCGTTGGAATCTCGTCTCATGCCACCCACTGTTGTGTTCAGCAGAGAAATTTCGTTCAAATAGCGTCAGCCGATCGCCGGAAGGAGATGCTGGTCAACCCGTATTCCGGCCGAAAGCCACCGCCGGCCCGACCGTTTTGACCGCCTACTGCTGTTCAGTTTTGCTGTTTCGGCCATTTTCCTCCCTTTCCGACCCAATCACCGCCCATCCCAGCCACAAGTGGTTCACCCTCGACCCCCAAGTGCCGCCGATCGCTGGCCCGCCACTCGCCGGAGCTCCGGGCAGCCCGTTCAACTCCGGTCAGCAACTTTCCTCCTGTGCAATCAATTTTTCAGAGTTGCAGAGGGATTTCAAGTTTGTTGCTGCTGTTCTCAGCCCCGAGACTGCCTTGGATCACTGTGGTAGAGGTCCCCGGGTGTCGGGTTCATCGCCGCTGCCGCGCCTGTGTCGCCGGCCCGCTTAACGGGTGAGTTTAGCCCCTAATCCTTATTTAGTGCCTAAACTTGCTTAGGATTGGGTTAATTAGTGTTAATGATGATTTAGGAGGGTTAATTAAGTTGTATTACCCCTAAGATAGGTGGTTAGATAGTGGATTAAGATTAGCTTAGCTTAATCTTGCTTAATTATGCTTGATTATGCTTAAATGTTGATTATGTGTGGTTTATGTGTTAATTAATCTTGCTTAGCTTAATGGATTGATTAATTTGTGTTTAATCAATGTTTTGTTTAATTTCTGAATTTAATTTATTATTAATTGAATTTCGGAAATTACTGTTCATTGATTATTGTTCATGGATTACTATTCACGGCACTGTTCATCCGGAAGTGAAATTGTGCACAATTTCATGTGTCTTGATCATATGAAGTGAAATTGATGTGTCGTGGCATGAACATTCGCATGAATCGCGTGAATTTCACAAAAAGGAAAAAATGGTTTGTCCGAGGGACACCGGAAATGGACCGCCTTTATGAGAAAGAAAGTGATTTGTCCAAGGGACACTGGAAATGGACTGCTTTTATGAGAAAGGTGGGGAAAATGGTTTGTCCGAGGGATATCGGAAATGGACCGCTTTTGTGAGAAATGATTTGAGGTTTTATATGCAAGTATGTGTGCATTGGCTAATGCTCAAAGATAATAAGTGGATTGTAATGGAATGCTTGCGTGATCACTAAGTTGAACCCGATTTATCGGAGATTATGGAAAGGGAGGGCACGGAAGGGCATGGTTGTGCCTTTGCAGAGGAAGGGCGCTGTAGCGCCGTGGCGCCTCGGAGGGTATGGAAGGGCACGGTTGCGCCTCTGCGGAGGAAGGGCGCCGTAGCACCATAGCGCCTCGGCCTGCACGGAAGGGCACGGTTGCGCCTCTGCGGAGGAAGGGCGCCGTAGCAATAGCACGGAAGGACACGGTTGCGCCTCTGCAGAGGAAGGACGCCGTAGTGCTGTTGCACCTCGGCCAAGTTGTAGCCTTGTGGGGCAGTAATAATCGGAACAAGTGTGGATGCGAGAGTGCATGAAAAAACATGGCATCATTGGTTCCAATTATGCATGAGGTGATCATATTATTTATGGCACGCACGCATGAATTGATAACGTGCAGGGTATGGCAATGGCCATGTGAGATCACTTGTGGTGCGACTTGCATGTGATTGATGAACTGCATCATCTAACGGCCATGTGCATTGCGTGTATTGTGCTGATTTATAACGTGCAGGGTATGGCAAACCGGGTAAGATTGCATGCGAACCGACCTCTAATTGTTGGTTGAACCTGTCTGTGGTTTGATTGCTGATTGATGGGTGTTTGCGGTCGGGTTGAGTGAGGGGTGGTTCTGGAGAGATACCCCGGGTTGAGTTGGTGTACTAACCGGGGCTTAGGGAAAGAACTCGCTGAGATTTTATCTCAACCTGTCGTGGTTAACCTTTTTTAGGTCTTTAGAATGGTGCACCCGCTGTGGAGAATCCTGCTCCCCGTTTCTCCAGTGATCGACCTGACGGAGTCGAGTCCGATGGGTTCGAGTGACCGTGGTGTTGAACCCGAGGGTTCATTCTGTATAGCTGGATTAGTCTAGTTTCTTTTTGGCCTGGCTTAGAGGATGGATCGGCCCCTTTTGTCGGGCTTGTAATTCAAAGACGATCCTCCATTGGTTAATCCAGTAAATTGTGTAAATGAGTAGTGATGGTTGTTCTTGTTATTCATCCCTCTATCATTGATTGATTGATTGATTGATTGTTGGACTGGGGATGGTTCGTCTTCCTCTAGCGCATAACAAAAGATTAAAATGAATGGTCGTCGACGAGTCCTGGGACGTCGCTTTCAATTGACTAAGAGAAGGGGTTGTTGCGTGCTTGGGGTTCGGGACGTGACACCATTAGTGTTTTTTTTTTCCCTGATTGATCATAATTCAATAGTGTCAGAGTTTCACTTTGTATCGATCTAGGGCAAGGACAACTAATAAGTCTCATTTAGCCCGAAAAATAAAAATTAATGTCTGCCTCAATAGTCACCATTATTGGTCTTGGCCTTCAATCATGGTGCAAGTCCTGACCTTTGTGACAATTGTCATATCTTCCAAATAGGTAACATGGATGGAACCGTAGGATTGCGACGTTCTCCCTAACGTTAAGAATAAATAATTTCCTTTTAAAAATAGATTGTGGGTAATGATAGAGAAATTGGCTCTTTAATTAAATTAACTAACATATCGTGAAAGCACAACAACTACGATATTATTTTAATTTAAGCAATGGAATCAGGTAGGAAGACAACTTTTGTTTGTGGATGTACTCATGCAATGCCATCTTTAGGTTATTATTGTTACTTGTAATCTTGCTGGTAAATTCAATTTTTGGACGTTTAATGTGTTTCTTCCTGAATGCAGCCAACAATCAAAGGACCACAGGAACTTCTTGCAATTGTGATAGGAAGGACAAACAAGAAGAGTAAGAAATATTATCATCTTGGAAACGTTTTATTGGTTGACGACATTAACTTTTCAACTTGGTCTCGGGAAGAAAATGACAACTAGATGCTACTCTCCAGAATAGCCAAAGGATTTTTTCCATCTTCTTCTAAGTTATATTAAAAAACTTCATCAAATGCACAAGATTTCTTTGGAGCAGTTGAAAGTGAATTCCCTTTGAAGACGAGCCTTGATTCTTGCGGTCTTCCCAATGTCAATGGTCAACAATTTGTTGTCATCGTAGAAGTTCTTTTGTCACATTCATTTAATAACAAATTTAAAATCTGAAACCTTATACCAAAGCTACAGATTCACAGCTTTAAAAATAGAGGATAAAAAGTGAATTCTAGATAGAACACGAAGATGGTTTTTGAGCTTTTCTTAAATTTAATCATATCAAAGAAAATTCAAAACTCCTCTCAAACTTTACAACTATCTCAAAAAACGCTTATTAGGCTTTCGCATTTGCAGCAAAGTTCATCTTCAGACAAAAAATCTTAAACTAAAAGAATAAACTAGCCTTCTACCACGGACTTACCTTCCTTTTAGTAAGTCAAGTTTATATCATCCACCTTACTTTCGAAAGTGTCCATTTACGGGGCTAGAAATCATATCTTTCTACACGGTCTAGAAGCATGTGAGGTTTGGATCAAATTTAGTATTTGCCCCAGTTTTCTTAAGCATATAAATGCTGATATTTAGGCTAGCATTCAGATGAAATGATAATTTGAGGAGACGATTAAACTTGACTAAAAAGAGTTTCTTCATTATTGAATCTTTACGACTTATTGAGTGTATGAGCAGTTAAAGTTCCTGCTATATCATGTAACAGGATGCAGATTGATTAGCTACATTTGTTTAGAATCGTGTACATCTTGCTTTCGTGTTTTCCAATTTCCTCAACAACCGAAAAAACAAATAATATGTGAAAACCTATTGTACCTCTATAATTGATGAGATTTTGCCTGTTATATTTAACTCACCTAGGGAGATCAATGAACAGTTTTCCTTTTTCACCCATACTACTGATCAATAATGGATTGATTTGCAAAATTCAGAATAGAAACTATTTTATTTGATTGTGACGTCACTGTGAGCAATTCGATATACTTTATTCTAAATTTCAGAATTGCCACTCGCTTATCTTAAATACTAAGTTAAATTTAAAGTAGGAAATGAGAGGAGGCGAGGAATACTCATATTAAATTGATCCATATTGGTTAATTATCTAGAAAGCGCACAATTTTCAAATCAGGATTATTGGCTAATCATCTTCATAGCTTTAAGCGAGGGAAAGCAAGTCAAAGTCTTCCATCATCACCTTGATATGCTTCTTCTTCCCCTGATTTTCCTTGAAGGTGTGTGAATGAGAAGTGAACATGTGCTTGCAGGGTTAACACATGTGATGGTATACCTATCTCTACAGGTGATCGTGCTTACAAACTCTTGACTATGATTAAGGCGAGACAAGACACCGGCATTTGTCGTTACATGTTGTATAGATTAAATTCATAAGTGATGCAACGGACAAAACTAATTACAGTTTGGGATTTTCCAGTGACGATATGGAAAGTTGTGTTTTCCAGCGAGAATTAGCATAGGCTTCTCACAATGTCTCTTAAGTGTTTTAAAAAATCTATTACAGCCGCAGCAGCGGACACGACGCTGGCCAAAACAGGGGGTTCTAAAATCCCAGAAACTGCACATGAAAGACCACCGTCGACATGCCCCGATGGATAGCAAAAACTGTGGCCTATGCGCATGTCCTTGAATCTCCAAGAGCGTGCCGGTGATGCATCTATATCCTCTGTTTTCGTTTCCGCTTGCCTTATGATTAAGGGTGTCAAGAACCGAACTAAAAACAAAACCGAACTGAACTGAACCGAAATTTCGAGCGTTTTCAATTCTACTTGGTTTCGGTTCACATAACCGAAAAATAATTATTAACTTTTTTGGTTTAGTTAGGCTAACCGAACCGAATCGAAATTCCAAACAAAAATTGAATAATCAATTTAAAATCTCTCTTTTTAACATCTTCACTTTGGTTCCAATAAGGAAGGCAAAAATAGAAAAACTAAAAATCAAACCGAACCAGATTTTCGATTTAGTTCATATCGAATTTGGTTTGGTTCAGAATCACACCTTATCAGTTTGGTTCAGTTCAGTTTTTCTAGAAAAACCGAATCGAACTGAACCGTTTACACCCTACCTTTCACTCTCTTCATTTTTTTTGCGCTCTCTACCACAAACCCCGCCATGAATGTTAATTGCTATTTTGATTTTAAAAGCCTAGCGTTATTTAGCATCATCATCACCCATCGAGTCGGCGAAACTCAATTATCTATTATTGTTAACGAAACCTCTTTCAGCCGAGAGCAACACCATCATGACAAGAGAAACTCGTGCCAATTCAGTCTAACATCAAGTGGAACTTACGGCTAGGGAAAGAGGAGCTCGGTTCAAAAGCGGAGAGGCTAAATTTCAAAGAGAGAGAACATTCACAGCTCTAAAGATGGAGACCAAACATCGTGACCAAGGCAAGTGAACCGGTGGACCAGAGTAGCGACCTTGCAACGCTAACGCGGCAATTTCACACACTTCGGCTCCACTCTCGGACACATCATGAAGGAGTCACTCACACACCCTGCCGCCTGCCGCCTGCACGCACACAGCCTCCACGCGCACAGCAGTGCTCACGCAAGACGCTCAGGCAGCACACACGACGCACTCGCACGACACTCTCGCGCTTGCTTTTTAAAAAGTAAATGTGAAGAGGAGAGCTCAGGCTCTTTCTTGAGGAGTTGGAGTTGGAGTTGCTGAAGCGAAGAAGATGGAGGTCGTCGAAGCGCGGCGGTGGACGTAAAAAGATTGGAGTTCCTTCCGAAAAAAAGAAGGAAAGTTTTCTATGAAATGGCTGTGAAGGAGGGGCTGAAGAAAGTTTTTGGCCGAAGGGAGTATACAATTTTTTCCAAAAGCTGCTTTTTGCATCAATGGTTCCTCGTAAGTGGTCAAGAATCTTGGTTTCATTTAATTTTAATTCACTTTTCACACCTCAAATTGTTAAGGGATTTTAGGTAAATGCGAGTTACTTTAATCGTTAATGTGACCGTTTGAAATTTTCTTCTGAGTTTTAGCTGGAGGTTCACCATGTGGGCCGTATCAACTTTGGTTGGGCCTTCTCTCTCTAGATGTCATTCCTCTCCGTGGGCCTTTCACTTTTCATGCCCGATAAAATGAGCTGAGGCCCAATAAAAAGACGAAAACTGTTTGTTACATTCGTAGTTAATTGACTCCGCTCCACTTTGAATTATTTTTTTAGGAATATCTATGAATATTTGGAGTACTTATCGCTTTGACCTCATTCTCTCATCGACATTGATACCACTATATCTTTTCAATAAAAAAATTGACCCCGATTTAATTTAATAAGTCCAAGTTACAACAAAAGGAATTTGTCTTACAATATATTCAATCAATTATCTAAACATTAAAACAAAGCCAAAAAATAGTTGAGAATTTGAAGTTTTTTTATACATAAATGTTATTTTTTGTGTAATTATAGTCTCTAATTTTCACTAAAGTAGGATAAGAATTCTTCTACATGATATAAGTTTCCAAGATATTTCGTTTTTGTCACTTCAAATTAATGACGTCGAGACTGTGTAATTATCTTGTGTGATGTAGTTTAGCCATAAGTACCGACTTGTATTTTGTTTCCTAACACTTACTTGCATTTAATTTGAATTAACATAATTCGCAGGAACCAAATTTTTAAAATATCATTGGATCAGTTTTGAACACTTTCACATAAGGGTACCAAAACAATGCACTGCGTAACTTCCTCTCGTACACAAACCGTGACAAATGTTTTGGCAAATCCAATGGTCAAGAGCCTAAATGATGTATATAAAAAAACTTTATGGACCACAATCTCAATTTTTAAAGATTCAATACTACTTCCTAACTTGCATTATGTGTGACATCCGGCTTTTTCTTTATAGTTCATGATATTTAAGATATGTAATTAGTATAATAATTGTCAATGGAGACTGATACCTTCCTAAATACGTATAGGATAATTTTCAAACATTAAAATTTTAGTGAGTTAAGGTTTTCCCATTGTTTTATATCTTTTTTTAATAATTTTAATGGTTTCAAAATAATTTTCTGATTGCCGGCATTTCAAAAGAATACTGATTTCTTTGTTTATTTTAAGGAAACTTTTGCATAATGGTTTATCTCAAACGAATTAAGCAGAGTTTTTTTTATTTTTGGGCCAACACAAGATAAATTACATTAATAGCCATCACAAAACTTCTGATAGAAACTAAAACAGTGGCTCGAAATTTGAAAGGCTCCATATTTAAGAACCACCGCACTTGCATGTTTTGCTTGATAAAACTAGAGGCATTTTATTCAAAATCTCATATCCAGATTGCAGATATTCGGATGCTATCGCAAAGCAAAGAACGCATTGAAAAGAGATGCGACGATGTGCACCTACGATGCCGTTCACAACAGATTGTAACCCACACAAACCTTGTTTCATTCCTCCGTCTTGGTTGCCTTCCTATACTGAACTTCAAGAACCAATGCTCAATTCTAGAAGGCGTGTTTAGCCCCATAACCACACCAATGATCAGCCTGCTTCCAAAATCCATCAACACAATTCTCCAGTCAAGTTCTTCAAACCATGTCCTAGTCCTCCTCAAGCACCGCACAAGATGGTGGTGACAGTGGCTCTTCAACGAGATTTCTGCAATTTCTTCATCAGAGGAACCCTGCACAGCCCTTAGTTTTCTCCATAAATGTATCGAATTTTCTCTCTCTAGGTATGGGCCTGGAAAGGTCGTCCGACACATTGAAGAAAGCAAGGGAAACGAGTTGTGTTAGTTATGGAGGGATCCTTCCCGAAAGCTCATTGCTTGAAAGGTGTAGAGTTTCCAGTTCAGTCAAATTGGCAAGGGGAAAGGGATGAAGCTGGTAAGAGCATCATTGGAGAGATTGAGTAGACGAAGTTGAGTTAAACTTCCAATTGAATTTGCAATTTCCTCTATGAAGTTGTTGCTCCAAAGATAATAACCTTTTGTAGTTATAATGCCTTAGTTGATAGTCATTGAGTAATCATAATTCCGCTCAAACTCGGGAAATAGGAGGTAAGGGTGCATGTAGCTCCCACAGCAGTTGCATCATCTGAATTGCTGACTTTCATGTCACTCCAGCGAACAAGTATTCAGATGGAAGGCCAGTCGAGAAGTGTTCATGGATAAATTGACCATTTCTACGTTAGGAAACTGAGAACAAGTTTCGGAGACCTTTATGGCTACACGAATATATATTGGCATGCATGATGAGCACCTTCAAATTAGAAAGTGAGCCCATCGTGAAGAGAAGGTGTCAGGTATCTGATAATTAACGAAATTGAGAAACTCTAGACTGCTACAATTAAATAATCCCCTTGGTGGTACCCTTGTAGTTGGTTAGCACTCAAATCTATCTCTCTCAACACCCATTGGTTATTCTCAAATTGCTCAAACATGGTGAAATAACGCTAGTCAACTAGTCCTTAGACTTCGAGTAAAGTTTAGCCTGCACTTGGCCGGTGATGTTCCTCCAGATAGCTTGTTATTTGAGATAATAGAGAATTTAATGCCCTTTGAGGGAATTGGAAATAATCATTGTATATTTTTGCATCTAAGGTTTAATGTCACAAGATTTGGCCATTTAAAAGCTGAGGAACTTCTCATAAAATTTCTGGAAAGATCCAAAATCTCCAAATGTGCTATACTCACAATTAAGAACCACCGAGGTGCTGGCCCATAAATGCTATTCCAAGATTGGCCATATTTTGGCAACCTACCTTGGTATAATAGGAAGATGGGGAGCTCACTTAAGTTGCTATAAGCCAAACCAAGAGCGGATAGGTTTGAAGAATTAGCACGCAAATCGGGCTCAATAATCAATGAGAATTCATTAAATGAGAGTAGCAATATCATTAAATGTTGGAGTTTCAGCACCAAGTCTTAGCTGCAAAATTTTGTTCAGTTGTTTGATTGCAAGTTCATAATAGTAAGATTCCCAAGGTGAGAGATATCTTGAGGAACATGGCAATTAATTTGTTGAAGGAAAGGTTGAAATAAGTTAACCAAATGAGGCTAGTGATCTCAATTGGAATTTGACCTATTAATTGATTGTGATGGAGGTCTATATAAGCGACGTTGGTGAGTTTGATCAAGGAAGGAATATTATCTCTAGAAAATTGATTAATGCTAAGATCCAAAGAGCGGAGTTGGACAAACTTGCCAAGGAAAGATTAGATTTCATTGGAGATCATTTTATCTTATAAATTCAACATGGTAAGTTGAGTCAGATTACCTATTAAAGATGGAATGTTCCCTTGAATTGGAGTGACTGCTATCAAACTCTGACAGCAAGTATCTCAAAAAAAGTGAAGCTATATCAGCTCAATACCCTGAATTCAACAACAAGGGGAGGACTCTAGTCTTCCAATTTTTTGTAAATCATGAGCAGGAACTTGACTGTGGTGACGAGTACATGAAGCTGCTCCAGGGGGAAGGTCAATTAGAAAGAGTTCAGTGGCAGCACCCCGTATAGGTTTTGCACTTCTGTAGATTATATGGTCTTTTTGTGTTCTATTTGTTGGATTTATTGCCATCTACATTATCGAATCTGCTTCATGCTTATTTATCAGCTTTAGATTATATGGCTGGACCATATTACTATGGTGACAGTACCAAGCAAGTTCATGCTATTCTCACTTTTAATGGACATAATCACCTAATCAAAAAAGGATGTTTCTTGTAAGACAAATCAACTTAGTCATGGTTATGTTTTTGTCCTCTGTCTTGATGCTTCCTCTACTATCTTGATTGACAATGCTGAGAAACAATCTGGTAGCTTGAATTTCAACATGGATCTTCTCTCACCAAAGTAGATCAAGTCCGAAGGCAAAGAAAGTAATCTATTTACTGAATGTTCTAGTCAGTTTTCTTTGGGCTATAAGTCTAGATGATGACCAACCTCAGCCTGAAGACTGGGATGATACAGTACACATTCCTGATCTTAAAGATAAGAACCTAGAGGTATTGATCCTTCATCTCTCTGCTGACCTTAAATGCAGTAGTCCCTATAATCCTTTGAAAATGACATTGTACATGAGACTGCAGGGCTATAATGACATCCCAAAAGAGATCCAAGATCCCAATGCCAAGAAGGTAGTCCTACTGAACGACGTTTCTGATTTGAAGCTAATTTTCCACCATGCTTTCATTAAGTTATTGATCAAGATTGTGATTTCAACCTGAAGACTAGAACAATGGGGGAATGTATACAACCAAAGTTGACAAAGCACTCGAATATAACTTCAAACTTGGACCCAACACAAAAGGTCACAACACTTTGCTGATTGAGTTTTGACATTCCTGCCGTTGGATTTGAGCCTCTTCACTACTAGCACAGGAAACTTGACATTCCAAGCACAATGATAGCTCACACTCCCCAAAAAGGCCCTGCCTCATTTCACACATCATAATTAAGTATCGATCCAAATAATACAATCTAGCCACCATAAAAAGGAACAATTACAATTAAAACCAAACCATATTACTTCCCATCATTCTATTAGTCCCACTAAATCATTGAATAGTCAACCAAACACTCAAAGACTTCTCGATTGACGACATAGGTCAACCTTGCATTGGAGTGAGCAACCAGATCAATTTTTTTTATTGATTTTTTTAGGAAAAATATATATGCTAGAGATGGGTTTTGAACCCAATGGTTTAGCAAATTTAGCAATACCTTAACCAACAAACCACAAATTGTTCACTTGACACTCTCTTTTTTTCCGAACAATAATCAAGTTCAGCCTAACTCTCAAATGCCAACATAGTAGGTTCTAGATTCTTGATATGAAACCTATCCACCATAGAACTGTTCACCCATAATTTCAATGTTAGCGTTATCCAAGCTAAGGCTAGATAAATGTCTTCCCTCCAAATTGATTGATTATTAGAGTTGATATTAGAAGTTTTGAGTAATTCAACAAAATGTATATTTGAAGTACCTCTTGGTAAGGCCATAACCATGGCTTCCCATGACCAGGACATCAGGCTCCAACTTCTATGCCATGTGGCGAATACGCATCTCTTGCATCCCCGTTCTCCACTCTCATCTCCGCCGCAACCTAACCCCCAACAACATCAGCCACACCAAGTCTACCATCGCAACAATCCTTGGATGTATTGCTTCTTGAAATTTAGAAATTTATGCTTTACGAAGAACTCACCTCACCAAAATCATTGCAGGTCTTCTTAGCCTTAGCCATAACACAGTCGGCCATTTCGTTGTTGTACCTCTCTCTAGGCCACTATGTCCGAAGAAAACAAGAACCCTGAATAAAGAACAAAATGAAAAATAAAATGTTGAAACCACTCTATAATTGCAACAAATGGTCTCGTGAGCAAAAGAGGAAGACCTACGAAAATAAGTTATGATCACCCGTTGGTGAATATATAAAAAAGGTAAATTAGAAAAAGTCGATCTTCCTTACAAGTAACAGCACTTTCATTTGATTATAAACATATACCATCTTTAGTATTTCTGTTTTTTAAATCTTTGATCTTATCATAACTGAACCTTGAACTCTTGCCTTTCTTTTCTAGGAATGAAACTCACTTTTGGCGGGATTAGGACACTAGGAGTGCCATAACTTTCGTACAGCGCTCACTTTGGTGCCAAAACTTTTTTTTCGCTCACTTGAGTGCCACATCGGAGTGAAATCGTTCAGTTAAGTGCCACTTCCGACCAAAAATCGTTCAGTTAAGTGCCAAAATGCATACGTGGAATTTTTTAATGATTTTTCTTTTCTTTTTTAATAAATTTCGACGCCGACGTGGACTTTTCAGGCAAAACGACGCCGTTTCTACTCTTTTTAAAAAAAAATCGATTTTTTTTTTTGCTTTTTTTGTTTTTTTTGTTTTTAGGGCCGGTGAGGGCCACCGGTGACCCTCACCGGCCTTAAAGAAAAAAATCAAAAAAAAAAAAAATCAAAAAAAATCAAAAAAATTAATAAATATATTAAAATATTGTTCACCGACACCACGTCAGCTTTTCCGGCAGCCAAGTCAGCTTTTCCGGCGGCCACATCAGCTTTTCCGGCGGCCACGTCAGAATTGGCACTCAAGTGAACGTTTTTAAAACTTGTGATACTCAAGTGAGCGAAAAAAAAAAGTTTTGGCACTAAAGTGAGCGCCGTACGAAAGTTATGGCACTCCTAGTGTACTTACCCCCACTTTTGGCTAAAAAGAAAGTAAATAAATCAAGAAATATAAGGGAGTGATGAGAAGAGAACTATCTTGTCTGAAAACTTTGTTCAACTATCCTATTATGATATATTGAACAACTTCTTGTATTTATACTATGATCAATGTTTTGTTTCATTATGAAGCGAGATTACTCGTAAAATAAATTTTGTTGCAATATGTGGGCGCATATTTAAACTTTCTATCGTAATTCCACATATTTTGATAAAAATGACTTATCATAATCACCCATAATCTATCATTATGCCCAAGATAGGTCATAAATGTAAAATTCAGATATAATAAAACTAAAAAAGGAATAAGAAAACCTTGAACAGAAATGAATGAACTAAATACTTTGTTCAAAATCTGGTCAAAATTGGGCATAGTTTTGGCATCATATAAGCATGCCTTGTTCATATCCTTAACTTTATTACCAATACTTGTCCAGGGAAATACCTTTTTTTGAAAAAACAAACAAACAAAACAGCTAGACTAAGCACAATTACCAAGTCATGTTCTGACTTCCTTACCAACGTAGCATATGGGTGTCCTCATAATAATTGCTGAACTTTCGTCGAGTTGGATTCAGTAAAACCACTCAAGGCTCATTCAATTGCAATCCCTACCACGTTTACAATAATTGGGACGATTAGGCAACTGCTCGCAACGGACAATTTGGGAACATTCTAAATCCAAATTTGAGGTGTCAGCCAAACTCTCTAACGACCCACAATCGTGAATCCACAACTTCTGTAAAGATTTCAAGTGGTTTAGACCTCCCACGCTTTTTAGCTTCCGACATTCTGCTACTCTGAGCTTCCTTAGCTTTCTCAACTTCGATAAGTCTGTCATACTTTTCATGGACCAGCAATACATGATTGAAAGGTATGAAAGGGATCCCAATTCTTCAAGCCCGCAAATCTCAACTAACAGTATGCATCCAATCAAATGTAACTCTTGCATATTTTTCATGTGCGACAAATCAATACTTTTTGGGTAGAACCCACACCAACGCATCTCTAAATGTCTCAATCTGCCCATTTCTAGCTCAAATAGCGTGTCCAGTTTTCCTAACTGGCAATTCTGCAATTGGAGGACCTCCAAATTCGGACAAACTATACCAGAGAATTCCAACATCGAATAACTATCTAATCGCAAGGTTGATAGGTTATTATAAATAGAAAATTTCAACGATTGTGCGATCACCAAATTTCCTAGAGCTAACTCTCTTAAACTAGAGGGGAGCTGGGGGAGGAAGAAATGCATGGTATTAGGGCACGATAATGATTTTTCCAGCTCAAGTGGTTGATAAATGCTCGTGGGAAGAGCAGTGAAACTCTCACGGTCAAATTCCATGCGTTCATTGAAATTGCTGACACTGTTAGGGGCCCATCTTAAACAAGTCAAACTTGGTGGAAGCTCCAGCAATTCTTTAAGCTTAGGACACGATTCTAGATTAAGTATTTGAAGATTAGAGAGGCGACTCACTGTGGTGGGTAATTCAGATATGTTCGTGTCTGACAAGTGTAGGATCCTTAAAGAGGACAATCTCCCAATTTCTTCGGGGATTTTGCAAGTCAAGTTGTGGCATCCACTAGCATCCAACTCTTCAAGCTTCTCCAACAACCCAATTGCACTTGGTAAATTTGTTATCCCACTTATGTGGCTCATCCTAAGTATTTTCAATTGCTTTAGATTACTGATTGAATCAGGTAATCTGGATATATGTGTGCATGACAAGTCTAGGATACTCAAACAAGATAGTCTCCCAATTTCTTCAAGGATTTTGCAGGTCAAGTTGCAGCATCCACTAGCATCCAACTCCTCAAGCTTCTCCAACAATCCAATCGCACTTGGTAATTTTGTTATCCCACTTATGTGGCTCATCCTAAGAACTTTCAGTTGCTTTAGATTGCCGATTGAATCAGGCAATTTTAATATACGTGTGCGTGACAAGTCTAGGATATTCAAACAAAACAGTAACCCAATTTCTTTAGGGATTTCACCAGACAAGTTTTGGCATCCACTAATGTCTAACTCTTCAAGCTTCTCCACCAGCCCAATCACACTTGGTAAATTTGTTATCCCACTTATGTGGCTCATTCTAAGTATCTTCAATTGCTTTAGATTGCCAATTGAATCCGGTAAGTGACCCAAACTTGTCAATGACAAATCCAACTCAAATAGCGATTGTAATTTCCCAATCGAGTCTGGAAGTTCTTTTATCTTCGTACACCTAGATAAATTCAATCGCCTCAATTTCACCAGACCCCCAATTGAGTATGGCAATTTGCTAATTTGCCTATCCGATACATCAAGGGTCAATAATGACTTCAAATTACCAAAAATCTCTGGTAGTTTGAATCCATATGGTGAAGAAGGCATGAGAATCTCTATC
This sequence comes from Corymbia maculata, assembly GCA_014182735.1. Lineage (NCBI taxonomy): Eukaryota > Viridiplantae > Streptophyta > Magnoliopsida > Myrtales > Myrtaceae > Corymbia > Corymbia maculata. The sequence continues at coordinate 19,734,967 of CM024683.1, read as the reverse complement.
AAAGCTTCCAGACATCCAATTTCTTCGGGCAACACTACAAGAGATTGACATCCATTCAAGTTCAAAGTAGTGAGGAGCTTCAATTTTCCAATGGATGGGTCAATTTCAATTAAGTTGCGACAACCTTCAAGAATCAATCTTTCTAGGGACACCAATGTAGATAAATTAGGTGTTCTCCTTAGGTAGTTGCAATTCCCAAGATCTAGCACTTTTAGTTTACTCGCCATCTGCAAAACAAAATATATACTAAGAAACAATTGCATGGAAAAAAGAGAGAGATAAGAAATGATACATGTGTACGAGGATTGAGACTTGTATCTACTTTGATTTGGTTCCAGCCATTCCATTTCTCTGAAACATCGCTGTTTGAAAGGTCAAGAATGACTAAATTAGTCAAATGAAAGTTTGTCGCCACAAACTCATAAGGGCACCATTGCCAAGAAAGCCATCTTAAATTGGAGAGAAGATTATTGAAGTCTCCAATAAGGAACACCCCATTTCCTTCCAAGAACCTTAGGTTTCGTAAATTAGCAACTTCATCATGTGTTACAATGTCTCCACGGTATCCTAGTGACAATGCTTCTATTTTCCTACTTCCCTGACAATGGAAACGCCAAGAAGTCCACATGTAAAGGTCAAAAGCATAAAATTTCAAGTGCTAATTAAGTCTACAAAATTCACAAGAAAATAGATTTTTTTTCCCTTTCTATACCTCTTTTTGCTTTAGAATGCTTAGGGCTTCCCGATGATTCCACACTCTGCTACGCTTGCTAGGATCTTTGAAATTCTCTTCACGGACAATTGCCCTTCCAAGGTCTCGCACTTGGTCATGCATCCAAAAAGTATTGTCATCTTTGACTTTTATCAATGACATGAGAGAGAGGACTTCAATGGCATTGTGTGGGCAGTATTCACAATCATCCCACATGTAGAAAGGGTAAGTTTTATCCTCATTAACAAAAAAACAAGCTATATCTAGAAATACTTGCCTTTGTGTATCATCTAACCTTTCATAAGTTATCATCAATGTTTTCTGGACTTCTATGGAGGGAGCTTTTTCTAGCTTCTTCAAAGTGTCCAACCAAAATTCTTCGGATTTACCAGAAAGGGATGAACCTGTAATTTCAAGAGCTAAAGGAAGCTTTCCCAAAGTGAAGACGACTTTTTTTGAAAGGAAGACATAATGATCAGGTGGAGAGTCTCTCCTGAAGGCATGCCTGCTGAAAAGCTTAAAAGCATGGTGAAATTCCATTTCTTGTACTTCATAAGTAGAAACATTTGTAGACTTCATAGGGCCTTCATCTGTTGTTTCTCCATCAATCATTAGAACACTTTTGTATCTAGTAGTAATAATAATCCTACTACCAGAACCGAACCAATTTCCTTTTTCTGCCAAACTTTTCAATTGCTTTTTTTCATCCACGTCGTCAAGAACGATGAGAACTCTTTTATCACTAAGTACCCTCTTAATCATGTTGATCCCATCATCCACTTCATGAATTTGGTCAACAGAACGAGAGTCAAGGAACTTGGATAACAATTGTTTTTGCAAATATACCAGACCATGTCGTTCTGATGACTCGCGAACGTCCGAAAGGAAATTGTAGCCTTGGAATAGAGAAGACAGTCGGTTGAAGATGACCTTGGCAAGTGTTGTTTTGCCAACACCGCCCATTCCATGGATTGCAAGGTATCGTACCCCATCAGATTCCACATCCAACATTTTAATTACAGCTTTTACATGGTCATCAGCTCCTACTAAATCTTCAGTCACATTTTTATATTTGACATTCAGCTTAACCAAAGCAGCTTGAATTACTGATTGGATTAGATCTCCCTGGCTGCCATAACGTGACAACTGTGTTAGGAACGACTTGCATATTGTAAAAAGCTACTCTAAGTGACTCGACGGCTTTTGACCAAAAAAATATGATCATATGTTTAGCAAATTATGCAAAAAAAATCTAGACAACAAAAATTTCCTGATTTTTCCCAATCTCTCTCTGCTCCCCATCTTCAGTCACCGTTACCATCGGCCCTGCCACCGTCACGCTGCCCTTGGCGTTGCTTGCCTCCCCGCGTCGTCACATTGGGTTGTAGTGCCATTGACCGTCACCTGGCATCTCGGTCTTAACTTAATCGTCCATGTCACGTGCATCATGGCCTTGCGACCTCCAGAGATGGAGTCGCCAGCTTTGGGCGACACCAGATTTGGGGTCTCCAAGGTCGGCAATGCCAGATATAGGCAGGTGACGTCAGACTCGACATTTCGAGCCTGGACTTGGCTCACTACAGTGAGTGAGAGCGAGAAAGGGAGGGAGGCTGGATGGCTCACGGCAGGTTCTGTCTACTTGGTGTCGGGCTGGTGACGAAAAAATGGCAGCAGCTGACGGATGAGCTGTGGCGGTGGCTGGCCAGCCGGATTGGTGGACATACTCAGAGATCTGTTATTGTCGATGGCTACCGTTTCAGAGAGAGGGTGCGAGAGGAGAAAGAGAACCAGCCGTGAGTTAACACCGCAACGGTGCTAGCCACTGTTGGCCCCCATCCTCGAGAATTCCATTCTCGCCACTCGAGTGGCCGATAGCAGTAGCGGCCACTTGAGTGGCCGATAGCAGAAGCGGCCACCGTTGGCCACAACCTCTGAGAATTCCATTCTCGATGAGATGAATAAACTATATTTTCACTAACAATACCGCGATCAAGCTGAATAAGAAGGGAGAGGATCTACAAATGACAGTTGAAAAGTTCAAGATATTTACCCGTCATCTTTCTTCAAGTTCCATCCCTTTATTTTGCCCACGTCAATGAGAGCCTTTTTCCATAACTCTACTTCAGTACAAAAAGTCTTCTTGTGCTCTGAAAGAGTCCGTTTGTATAAATTTGTTTTGAGTTTGACATCAACAGGTTCCACATCAAAGAAAATTGGCAGAATATCTTTGTTCCCATTCGATCTTGAGCTGCACTCAACCATGTATGCAAGCTCTCGGAGGCACCAGTGACTCGAAGCATAATTTGTGGAGAATATGGGAATGTAGATCTTGGACTTCTCAATTGCTTGTAGAAGTTCACCTTCAATTCTTTCACCAACATGGAGGGATTCATCATCCCTAAAGACAAGGATCCCAGCCGCAACCATGCCATGGTAAAGACAATCGGCGAATCCATAACGGATATCAGGCCCTCGAAAACTTAGAAAAACCTCATATGAAAGTCTGGATGATGCCCGTGAATTCATCTTTTTCTCCATTGTAGGATTTCTAAACACCACAGACATCAAATCCTTTATTTCTCTCAGGAAAGTTTGCTTTTTGGGTGTGCTTGGATCTGAGCGTGGGCTGTCAAGATAATAACCTTTCAGTCTCTGGCGTCATGGAAGTAGGGACAAAGGCACGGCACTTCGAAATCACTTCAGCTAATATAGTCAACGCCCCTCTCTTTTTTTATATTCCTTGCGGCACCTTCATCTTTTCATTAATTTGTTTCGTGTTCATGTATATCTTGTCTCTTTTGCATCTGTTTGGCCACAGAATTTCCCAAATTAAATGTTAAGATGCGAATTCTATTTAAAAACAGCATTACTATTAAGAAAAACACACAAATAGCTTTTAAGTGAAGAGACTTATTTGTCATGACAATTAATGTAATTACTAAATCAAAATTACTATATAGGTAATCTTATCATTACTTGGAATTGATTATTTACTTAAATTAAAACTATTATATATGTACCATAATCTTAACCTCACTTCATGAAGTATCACGTGGTTGGTGTTACCAATAAAGTAGTTAAAATAATACAAGAGATTGAGAAAATAGTTATTCACGATATTACTTAGTTACAATGTAAGGTGACAAATTTTGAATGCTGGACAATGCGCTACCTTTTAAAATGATCATTTACAATATATAGATCTAGATCCCAAACATATATGGAAAGATAGTTGATACCATACATTAAACATGATAATAGCTATATGAAAATATTTCAAATATTTGTGAGATCCGATAAATCGCGGATCATATCAATGAAGATTACGCAAAATCAAATTGAATATATCTAGCATCCCTCTCAAAATAAGATGATTGCAATAAAAACAGCTTGATTTTGGAAATGAAGCTATAAAGACAGCCTAGATTATCAGATTTAGCAATGAAGTGAATGTAGAGTGTCATGAAAAGTTTTTGATTTACAAAATGGATTGATTTGCAAAACTCTCAATATGGACTATATAATTAATTATGATCTTAAGCTTGATATATTTTATTCCAATTTTTAGAATTGCAACTCACTTATCTTAAATTTTAAATCAAAATTTAAAAAAAAAAAAATGAGAGGAGGCAATTGATTGTCAAATTGAAATTAATCCTCATTGGTTAATTGTCCGATAGCACACGAGTCCCAAAATAAAGTCTTCAACTATCTTGCTTGCATCCGTTGATTTTCCTATTCTTTCCTTCCGACCAAAGATAGGGACAAGGCAAAAGCCTACAAAACCTACTCACAAGAAAGAAATAAAAAATCTAGCGAGGAAAGCAAGTCAAGAGTCTTCCACCGTCTCACTCGCTTAGTTGCAAAGAGAGTGATAAGGCAAAAGCCTAAAAAAACTACTGAAAAAATAAGGAGGACGCCAATGAGGGAAAAACTGCCTTCAGTTTCTTTTTAAGTGTTAACTAAACAAGAGATAAAACAAATTTCTTCACGAAACTTCCCTACATATCATTTACACTCATCATGCATCTAAACACGAGTGCTCCTTTTGGTGCCAATTGGCACAGTTAGTATATCATAAATTTCTTTGTAGACTTTCTAACTTCATCAACTCGTTGGTTCAACCTGTTGATTCACAAATCAAAACTTAGACCGGTTCATGACAGGTTCACATTTGGCAAAATTGCTTGACACGATTACAAAAGCTGATTATGACATGTGAACACAAATTTGTGGCTCAAATGATACAATGTTGTGATAACATTGGGGGGTGGGGAGTGGCACTAATGATGTGGTGGTTACTTGATGCTAACGTGATCATAAATTTCTTTGCAGATTTTCCAACTTCATCAATTAAGTGGTTCAACCTGTTGACTCGCAAATCAGAACTTAAACCAGTTCCATGATAGGTTCACATTTGGGAGATTGCTTGACACGATTACATAACCTGATTATGATATGTGAGCACAAATTGGTAGCTCAAATGATACAATGTTGTGATAATACTTTTGGGGGGTTGAGTGGCACTAATGATGTGGCGGTTACTTAATGCTGACGTGATCTTCTTGAGGATGAAGCAAGCCCAGACAGTGGCATGAAGCTGACACGGATCATAAGATTACTATTAACACATGAATTAGGTCAAGTTTGTGGTCTTGACCGACCTGCCGCATGTGGCTGTGATTCAAGTCGCGGTTTCTAGTGGGACAATTACTTATCTGATGAGTGATTCTTCGAGAAACAAGCACAGAAGGACAGTGGGCTATGAAGGCAAAGATTTGGACGAGTTGTGTCGTCTCGGCATGTGAGGCTTTTGTCCATGGTGGAATTAACGCAGTTTGAATCGATTCAATAACATGATTCTAGGATTCAGTCTTTTGTAGTGGGTCGTGGCAGAGACCATCTAAGTGGGCGGTGGCCACTTTTGATTGAAGGGTTATGTCGGCAAGAGACAGATATTAAAGGCCTTTTGTATATCACCGGAATGCATTACACAAGTAACTGCGATCATTCACATATAACCTAAACTAATATAGAGTAAATACATGATATCATGATTTTAGACATTAATTTGACCGTATACAATATACACTTGAAATTCTGCATGTGTGAAAGATTTAGTAATTCAAGGACAATGTCCATTGCATATATATATAATGAGTTGTAACATAGTTTCATAAATTGATGTTCTTAATCCGATATTATTGTTATAAGGTCATAGTCCGAAGGACATAGAACAGTTATTATGCATTTATTATTATCATTATTTTTTGTCATATAGGCGTTTATTTAAAGGGATTTCAACATTTTAAAACTAGGAGAGGAGATTCGAAGCTGGTGTTTTAATTTAGTTCATAGCAAGAAAAATTGATTGTAAATATCTTTAGTTATCGTAGGTGTGAAAATGAGAAAACTGAGCTACTTGGATTTGATGGTTGATTGTGGATACAAAGATCAGTCAAATATATAATGGCGTTACGAAATTGTTCAAGAAATTCTTGTCCATTTATCACATTAAAAGACACCGAAAAAATAGAACGCAGTTCACGAGTTGATGCCAATTTGTCAATCCTGAAAACGAAAGTTAGATTTCAAATGATTCTTGTCCATCAAATGTGGGAGTGTTCTCCAGATCATTCGGAAAGTGAGTTTCCTAGGAAAAGGGTGACCCGTGAGAATCACGGGTGCCGGTCAATCAAGCTAGACTTTTGCGAAGTGATGGGACGTTTACGGTCATCTTGGAGCACAACTTGGGTTGCTGGACAAGTTAATCGAGAAAAAACCACCACTGCCTATTGACCGGCGAAAGGAACAAGAGCAACCCATCGTCCCGAAGTACGAAGCAAAAAGATAAGATGGAGTGTCGTGCACGTTTGAGCGAATTTCAAGTCGTGGCCAGGTTTATTAGCCGAAGCCGGTTTTCACTTGGATCTTTCGTAAAAAGTTTGGATGTATTTATACGGTGAAAGCTAACTCAGTGTGGACAAGAAAAACTAATGACCATGCATAAATACTGCAAAAGTTAGGTTAATGAGTTACTAACAACATTAAGTTTGTTAGTTTTCTATGTTAAGAGTTATTAAAGACACATAAATTGCTAGTTGCTTAAATAGATGTGGTAATTATTAATTTTTTGGATGAAACGTAACCGTAAACGTTTCCAAAACAAGTCAAATGATGTCTCCAATATTGTGGCTAAAATTTGTAAACTTGTCAAAAGTCAAGCATCATTTTACAAAAAATTTAAATTTCCCAGATAAATGTAATTTTGGTTACTATATAGAAACTCCCTCACTCCATTTTTTTGCATTCTTAATTATCTATGTAATGATGGAAGATGCCCTAAGCTTTTGTACATCATCTTATAAATGATACTTATATTTCAAACCAGAAAAAAAACAAAGAGAATTTATTAACTAGACATATGTGGTAAAATACTTTCTCTACTTCAATTTTATTAATCTTGTAGGAGAATTTACTAGTTACTGATGGAATTCAGATCAACATTGGTTGTCAAGCATGTTCATTTTTGTAATCCTGGACTACAAAGTTTAGATAGCATTGTCTGCCCAATAGCTGAAGCCTTATGAAAGTCAAGAATAAACAATTGTTCTTAATAAGTGAGACATAATAGTGATAATTTTGCGGATTCCCTAATTGTAATGACTAACATGAAAATCATATCGAACCTTTTTTAAATAGTTTAGGAATCCTTTAGAATTAAGTGATCACGGTGAACATCGAACGTATGTTTAGGGATAAAGTGGAATCAATTACTCGATTGGAGACGACATAGACATGTTAAAGGAAAGGCCGCATGTCCATTTCACCCAAACTCTCGAGAACAGCTTTACGAGTACTCACAGTACAAGTGATGTATATTTCTTTTTTCTTTTTTTGGTAAGGTAATTTGTATATTATAATCAGCCAAACAATTTACAATCGGGGGAAACCCGGCACCAACCAACACTCAAAGGACTACATGTCATTTGAGTGATAGGGTACCAAGTTAGCAGGAAAGGAAATATACAGCTTACTAGAGCCATACAAGAGCCGACTACTAGGCGACCATGTCCTAGTCCGAAGAGGGAATAGCACCAAAAATACCAGGATCAATCCCCTAACTACATTGGATTCTCCTATTACTTGGCGTATCTACCACAGATTTGAATGCAATAGCTTTGTCCTTAACAGCCTTGGTCAGGTGCTGCTTCATTGAGGGAATGTATAAAGCATGGCCACGAAAGATTATATCATTTTTGGTTTTCCAAACCACATAGCAAAGCGCTGCAAAGGAGAATCGAGCTATATCACTGCAGAAACCCTTACTGGAGAGGGTGCTAATGGCCCATTGGAGATTATGCGACCAGGAGGCGTTAAGCCAAGTTATGTTACATTTGGCAGCCCAAAAGACAGTGAAGTTGTTTGATACATGGCAATCAAAAAATAAATGGTCTATGAAATCAAGCCTGGAGTTGCAAAAAGCAAATACCGTTGTAGGGATTCTTCCATAAGCCATGAGGCTTTCTTGCATGGGGAGTCTATTTCTGGTAATTAGCCAGAGATGGAATTGGTGACGAGGAACAATAGCTTTGTTCCATACAAAGGAGGACCATGGCATAGTGGAGGCTTTCCGACGGATGGTAGACCAAGCAGAGGCAGTGGAAAAAATTCTGATTGGATGCTCCACCCAAGTGAACCTGTTTTGGGCGAGAGTTAAAGAGAGAATCATAATCTGCCAGGATAATAATTCTTGAAGAAGCGTTGACCCTACTGGTGTGAATAACTCTGCTACCTATGCCTGTTGAGACAGGTTCGATTGATAGATATAATTATCAGAAAAAACCGAGTTGATGGGACCTATATCAAGCCAAGGGTCGAACCATATAGAGATGGATTGACTATTGCCTATCTTCCATTTGAACAAAACTTTGATTTTATTCCTAAAGCCGAGAAGTTTTTTCCAAGCCCAAGAGCAGAAGGTTGAAGGAGATGCGATCCAGAAATTCTTCTGCTTGAGGTGCATGGCATGGATCCATTTGTACCAAAACAATTCTTTATCAGTGAATAATGTCCAAATATACTTGATCATGGCTGCTTTGTTATTGTCTCGAATCCTGCGAATTCCAAGACCTCCTTCTTCTTTAGGAAGACAAACATCATCCCAAGAGACTTTCGCTCCCCCTGAGCCAAGTCTAGGGCCCTTCCAGAGAAATTGGTGATAAATTTGCTCTATACAGTCCACTACCAAGGATGGTAGTCAGAAAAATGATGCCCGGTAGACTTGAATGGCATACAAAACAGATTTTATAAGTTGTAATCGGCCTGCAATAGATAGAAACCGGTGAGTCCAAGATTGAACTCAAGTTGTGAGAAGACATACCAAGGCACTATAGTCAGATTTGCTTAGTCTTGAGGTGATAATTGGAACACCTAAATAGCAAACTGGGAGAGAACCCATCCTGAATCCCAAAGAAAGGGCAATTTGGTCGCTAACTTCCGGTGATCCTCCAGAGATGAAAATTTCACTTTTGTTAGCATTCGGAGTCAGACCACTCCATAATGAAAAGGTATGTAAACCATCTTGTAGGCATCTGACCGAGGCAAGGTTAGCTTCACTGAAGAGAAAGACATCATCAGCAAAGAATAAATGCAAGAGACCGGTGGCCTTACATCTCTAGAAGTAACAAAATTCCTCTTGTCTAGTCTGGGCATCAAGAATCCCAATGAACACCTCCATAGCCAGAGTAAATAGATAGGGCGATATCGGATCTCCTTGCCTTAATCCATGCCCACTAGAAAAGAAACCATGGAGTTCACCATTAATAGCAATGGAAAATTTGGGAGTGCGAATACATACCATGAGTAGCTTGATAAAGAGGGAGGGGAAGCCAAAAGCCTCAAGAGCCGTTTCTAGAAAGTCCCAGTTAAGTGTCATAGGTTTTTCGAAAATCAACTTTGATGGCACATTTTGGGAGATAGGGGTCCATGTAAAAGCCACTAAATAATTCCTGAGCCAGAAGAATGTTGTCCCTAATACGCATACCCTGCACAAAAGCCATTTGTACTGGACTAATAATGGAGGGAAGGACCGATGCAAGTCTGTTAGCCAGTATCTTTGTAATGCACTTGTATATAGTATTACAACAGGCTATAGGATGATAGTCAGAAACCGAGGATGCATTTGGAACCTTGGGAACCAAGGCTATGATGGTATTGTTTATCTCCCTTAATAAGCGACTTGTATTGAAGAAGTCCTAGACAGCTTCAACCACCAAGAGGCCAACCTTATCCTAATTTTTTTTTTTTTTAAATCAGAATTGAAACCATTAGGACCCAATGCCTTCCCCCCAGCCAGGGAGAACATTGCAGCTCGGATATCTGAGGGAAAGACCGATTGGGATAGAGAACAAACTTAGTTGTCATTGAGAGAGAGACAGATGACTTCCTTTAGTTCCTAACTGGATGGCCGAGAAGTTGTGCTTGCCGGGCCCAGGATCTCTTGGAGGTATCCAACAAAAGTTGCCCGAACATCCCCAGGGTCTATCACCAGTTGACCTGAAGTGTCCATGATAGACATGATCCTGCTTTGCATATGACGGGAATTAACCAAATGATGAAAAAATTTGTGTTCTGATCACCTTCCTTAAGCCAACAGATCCGAGACTTTTGTCTGAAAAAGGATTTCTCACTTGACCGAAGCTCATAGTAAAACCAGAGTTGGGAGCATTCAGCCTCTACTAGAGAACTATTGTGGGGGTTGCTGTGGAGAGCTTCTTGAATTTGAGTAAGTATACTCTTGGCATTTGAAGCCCTCATGGATAAATCCCAGAAGGCGTCTCTATTAAGTTGCTTAAGACGGCCCTTAAGTAATTTGAGCCTACTAACTAATCTGAACATAGGGGAACTTGAAAAGTGAGATTCCCACACCTGGAGAGAATAGTAAGAAATTCCAGATGATTCATCCAAAAGTTGAAGAATTTAAAAGGCTTCCTTTGGAGTGGGGAGTTCAGTATTCTTACCACCATAGGTGTGTGATCTGAGATTCCAGGGGCTAAGAAAGAGGCCTCTGAGAAAGAAAAATTCATGCACCATTTGCTGTTAACAAGGACACAATCTATTTTCATTTGTTTCCAACGGGCACCAGAGGAGAAGAACCAGGTATAGCGAAACCCCACATACCTTAGGTCATCCAGCTCAGCTTGGGAGATGCATTCCTTAAATTCATCAAAAGAAGGAAGCTAAGTGTTTGGACTTCCTAGCCGATCCGAAGGATCACGGATAGCATTAAAATCCCCTGCCACCATCCATGAGTGATCCATGAGAGAGGAGCTTAGCTGGATGATGTCATTCCAGAGAGGTCTTCTGGACACAAAAGTGTGTTCACCATAGACAACTGAAAGATTGAGGGATGTCCTTAAATGCAGACACTTAACAGATCCATGGATTATTTGAGCATTAATAAGTTAAGCGACAAATTCTACGAAACTTGGGTTCCAACCTACCCATATGCGTCCCCTAACAGAGTAATCAAAATTAGACAGCCACTCCCAGCCAAAAATCATACTACAAGAAATTGTCTCAAAATGTGCAGTAGTTACTTTGGTTTCCAAAATACTGACACAGCAAATATTGTTTGAAATAACGAATTTCATCACTTCCGCTTGTCTGGTTGGGTCCATAAGGCCCCTAATATTCCAAATGCCAAAATGCATATGTTCAAAAAACAAAAGAGACCGAAGAGGCCTACCTCCTCTTGGCAGTTCGACGCCTACTAGCCTTCTGTGTTGGGGTCTGTCTAGGTGGAGAGGAGGAGTCTGCAGCAGGAACAAGCAGTGGCAACAGCTGAGGGGGAGGGATAGTAGGTTCCTCTGCTTCAGGGGTGTTACCTTGAGTGGCTAGTGGCCTTGTTTCCGCAGGTTCTACCCTTTCTGAGGTGCCTAACTTGTCAACTTCCAGGTTTACATCAGCATCCACACAGAAGCCAGCCGGGTTGATGGAGATTACCAAGCTACTACCAAGAGGGATTGGTGGAGGAGGAGTCACACCTGCCTAGTCCAGGATGAGACTCCCATGATCAACATTTGACTGAGGAGGCACGAAGAGATTAGCCGAAGTTTTTGTTGATCTTCTTGAGGACTTGACCTGCTGCCACTTAGTCTCAAGATGTACACCAAGCATGTCATGAGCTGCTCTACTAGAATTTTCTGTCCCTCATGTATGCTGGACAGAACAGGGGACGCCAGAAGACAAAGCAGCATGCATGACAGCAATAATAGCCTGGTCTACTGAGTGTTGTGGGTGGGCTACCGCAGCAGGGGGACTAGAACACTTGTGGCCAAATGTACCACATTGTTGACAAGAGATAGGTTTCCACTCGTATTCAATATCAATAGTTCGGCTCTCTCCATTCAAGAGAACTTCCACCGAATCAATCTGATCAGTACTAGCTGCAAGATCAACACAAACCCTAGCAAATGAGATCATTCTCATCTGTTATGTCCTCTAGTTGACGTACAAAGGTTTGCCGACGCACTAGCCACCACACTAATTTCAAGGGCCTACCAAAGAGCATAAGGTATATTCTTGAGTTTAATCCACACTGGCACGGCCTTGTGGTCATCTTTCTTCAAGTCGAGCAGTGGGTGCCATTGCTGTAATATCAAAGGAACACGAGCCACAATAAGAGGACCCCCATCAAGGATACTTCGCCGAAAATCCTGGTTTGGTATGTGAAAGAAGTAAAATCCCTGATCATTAGCCATAATGTCCACCAATTGATGGCCCCACACATGCTTCAACGTAGCTTCAACCATTTTGAAAGGCAATCTCTTCCCGACAAAGTAGCCTACTATGCAATCAAACCATTTGGGGTCGGTTGCTTCCAGCACTTCCTCCTTAAAGTCTGACAACGGGTTTGTTACCAACCATTAATGGAGGGACGAAGGAGAGGTAGTAACCTGTGGTAGCTGTCTTAGCTACAGCTGCCCAAGAGCATGCCGTGGGAGATTTGGCACCTCCTGAGGGCTGAGCCATGGTTATGCTCGGCTCACCTTGAGACCTGCTAGACCTGCGTTCCTCCCCAACTACAGAAACTGGAAGGGAAACATTCTGGCCACCCTCAAACCCAAGTTCCACAAAAACTTGGGTAGTGCGTTTGCCCATTTCCAGGCAACCACGAGTATGGGGGAGGGGATCCGCCGACCTACTTCTACTACGAGATCTACCGCCGGCCATCCAAAGGGATGATTCAGCTATGTCATGCCTAATTGCAGCCATTCCAGCATCTCCACCAGACAACATCCAAATCCATAACATCCAAATCCATACAGAGAATGCAGCATAGTAGAACCCTAGCTTGACATAGCAGAGATTCAGGCTTACCCGCATCAAATTGCTCTGGTAGGATGGGAGGGTAGGGAGAGAACAAGAGCTCCTCCAAAAATCAGCCCTTTCCGGCAGCTACAATCGCCAAAAACACTCAAGCAAGTCACCGGTGAAACAGAGAAGCAGGGGAAAAAAAATAGAGAGAAATTGAACAGTGCTCCCCACGATGGCTTGTTCTTTTTCAATTGATTAGACTCAAGTGATGTATATTCGTTCAGACAGAAACCAAAAACAATGGCTTGAAATTAGAAAAGAGTCTCCACATTTGAGGACAACCGCCGCATGGATATTTCTCTTGACAGGGGGGCAAACAGAGAAATGAGGGGAAGGAAACTTCTGCATAATGGTTTATCTGAAACTAATTAAGCAGAGATATCTTTTTGGCCAACACAAGAGAAATTGCATTGATAGCTATCAGAGTACTTTCAGATAGAAACTAAAAACAATGGTTTGAAATTTGAAAGTCTCCACATTTGAGAACAACCGCACATGTATGTTTTGCTTGATGAAACTGGAGGCATTTTATTCAAAGAGCACATCAAAAAGAGATGCAATCTCGTCATTGAACTTTTACGATACCTTTCACAAAAGATTACAACCCACGAAAGCCTTAGTTCATGACTCGATCTGCGTTGCCTTCCTATACTGAACCTCAGGGACCAACGCTCTATTCTGGAAGGCGTGTTCAGCCCCACAACCACACCAGTGATCAGCCTGCTTCCAAAACCCATCAACAGAATTCTCCAATCAAGTTCTTTGTGTCCTAGTCCTCTTCAGGGACCACACAAGATGGTGCTCACAGCGGCGCTTCAACATTATTTTGGCAATTTCTTTGTCAGAGGAACTCCACACAGCCCTTAGTTTTCTGCATAAAAATGTATTGAACTGCTTCGCTCTAGGTATGGGCCTGGAAAGACGGTCGTCTGACACATTGAAGAAAGCAAGGGAAATGAGCTGTGTTAGTTCTGGAGGGATCCTTCCCGAGAGCTCACTGCTTGAAAGGTCAAGAGCTTCCAGTTCGGTCAAATTTGCCCGGGACAAAGGGATGGAGCTGGTAAGAGCATCATTGGAGAGATTGACCAGATGAAATTTAAACTCTCAACAGAATTTTTCATTTCCCTTATAAAGTTGTTGCTTCATAGATAATAACCTTTCATAGTTATAATACCTTAGTTGATTATGGTAATTGAACTGTCATAATTCCCCTCAAACTCGGGAAATGGGAGGTAAGGGGGCGCGTAGTTCCTACAGTAGTTGCATCATCTTAATTGTTGACTTTCATGTCCATCCAACGATGAAGTATTCCGATGGGAGATCAGTCGAGATGTTGTTCATGGATAGGTTGACTATTTGTGCGTTAGGAAACTGAGAATGAGCTTCGGCGTCCTTTATGGCTACACAAATATGTATTGGCACGCCTAGTGAGCACTTTCAAATTAGAAAGCGAGCCCATTCATGAAGAGAAGGTGTCAACCATCCGTTTATTTCCCAAATTGAGAAACTCTAGACTATTACAATTAGCTAATGCAAGGTGCGGACATGACAAGTACCAAAACTTCCAAAAGGTATACTTAAGTATCCTAATTGGAGAAAAAAATGAACTCTTAAGTACTAACAGCGAGCTACATCGGACTTCCAATAAGTCACATTAGATTTCTAACCGTCACATAGACCGGTTTTACACATCAGATTTCCGGCAAGCTTAGCCAAAGTTCGCACTTAAGTGTCCAATTTATTTTTTTAAATGGTACCTAAGTGTATTATTTGGAAGTTTTAGTATTTATGTGTTCACCTTTGCCAAGTTTCGGCACTTGGAGTGTACTTCTTCTTAGCTAATGCCCTTGGTAGTACCCTTGTAGTTGGTTAGCACTCATATTTGTCATTCTCAACGCACAATCCTTATTCAGTAATGGAGGAAATCTTCCTTAAAAATCATTGCCACGCAAACACAAGGAGAGAAGGGCCTCGCTCAAATTGCTCAGATATGGCAAAATAACGCCGGTCAACTTGTTCTTGGACTTGGAGTGGAGCTTAATTGGAACATAGCCGGGGATGTTTCTTCAAATAGATTGTTATTTAAGAGTAAAATGTATTGGCCTTCGGGGAATTGGAAGTAATCCTTGTACATTGTTGAAATTAAGGTCTAATTTCATATGATTTGACCATTTAAAAGCTGTGAAACTTGTATAAAATTTCTCGAAAGATTCAAAAACTCTAATTGTGCAATACTTACAATTAAGAATGGCCCGTAAATGCTATTTTGGGGTTGGTCCAACCTTTGCAACCTTTTATGGTACGATAGGAAGATGGGGGCTCACTTAAGTTGAGAGCAGACAAGTTTAAAAGGCTAGCATTCATATCAGGTTCAATAACCGATAGGAATTCATTGAATGAAAGTTTTAATTTGAGCACTAGGTCTAGCTACAAAGTGCCATTCAGGTTGTTTGATTGCAAGTCCGGGATAGTAAGATTTTAGAGACTAGAAATGTTTTAAAGAATTAGGCCAGTTGATCTGTTAAAGTATAGGTTAAGATAAGTTAACTAGGTGGAACCAGTGATCTGGGCTAGAATTTGACCAATCAATTTATTGTAATGGAGATTTATGTGAACGAGGTTGGTGAATTTGATCAAGGAAGTAGCTTTTCCCAGAGAGCTGAGTAATGCTAAGATCCAAAGAGGAGATTTGGACAAGCTTCCCAAGGGAAGATTAGATTTAACCAAAGAGTTTTTCATCTTGCAAATTCAACATGGCAAGTTGAGTCAGGTTACCTATTGAAGAAGGAAAGTTCCCTTAAATTGGAGTGGCTGATGGCAAACTCTTGGCAGTGATGCCCCTTGCATTTGCGGGTGTACATAAAAGTGAAGACTATACATTGTACGCTATATCAGCTCAGTACCCCGAATTCAGAAACAAGGACAATGACTAGTCTTCCAATTGTCTGTAAAACATGAACAAAAAAAATGACTCTGGTGGTGGGCACGTGAATCTACTCGGAAGGGAGTTTGATCAAAAAGAGTTCGGTGGCGAGACCCCATATAGGTTTTGCATTCCAGTAGATTATATGATCTTTTTGTCTTCTATTTCTTGGATTTCTTGCTGTCCAGATTATTGAATATCCACTGGTTCGTGCCTATTTATGGGATTGTTATGTTGTTCGTTGCAGCATCATGTGTGGACCAGATGACTGTGGTTGTAGTACCAAGAAAGTTCGTGCTATTTTCCATTAATGGATTAATCACCAAATCAAATAGGACGTTTCTTGGGAGACAGATCAACTTACTCATGTTTATATTTTTGTCCTCTATCCTGATAGTTACACTATCTTGATTGACAATGCCGAGAACAATCTGGTAGCTTGTACTCCTGACTGAATCTTCTCCCGCCAGAGCCAAAGAATGTAATCGATTTACTGAATGTTCCGATTAGTTTTCTCTAGGCTATAAGTCTATATAATGACCTATCTCAGCCGGAAGACTGGGATGACACAGCACATTCCAAATCCTAAAGAAAAGAAGCCATAGGTATTGATCCTTCATCCCTTAATACTGCTAACCTTTTAAATGCAGTATTCCTTTTAAAATGACTATGTAGATGTGACGGCAGGGCTATGTTGACATCCCAACAAAGATACTAGATCCCAGTGTGAAGAAGGTAATCCTGCTGAGCGATGATTCTGATTTCATGATCTTGATGTACTCCATTAAGTTACTAATCAAGATTATGATTTTAGCCTGAAGACTGGGCCAATAAGGTGGATGGTAAGTGGACTGCCCTGACCATTGCCAACCCCAAATACAAGGGGTCATGGAAGCCAAAGGTATGCAACCTGTGGAATGCATTAAGAGATTTTTTCGATCATGCATGTTTGCAGAAAATTAAGAATCCCAACTACAAGGAAAAACGGAAGGCACCAATGATTGACAACCCATATTCTTAATCATTAGTTCTTTTCTTAAGCTTAGATGTACATCAATGTTATTCTTTTCTTGTTTGCTGTTAGTTGAAAGTTCTTCGAAGTCTATCCTTTACACTTTTAATAGACTTCAAAGATGACCAATAGTTCTATGGCATCCCCATCTTAAAGTATGTTGGAATGAACTGTGGCAGGTAATTTTTTGTCGCTAATCATGTTATATTTGCTAACATTGTTCCTAGAGCTCAAAATTCGGTTTACTCTATGCTTGATTTGTCAGGTCATATCTGGAACCTTATTCATTTATGTCTTGGTCTACGATGATCCTGAGTATGCCACGAAGCTTGCTGAAGAAACATGGGGCAAGAACAAGGATGTACGTGGTTTTGCTCCTTGTAAGTTCTACTTCTGAATTTAGTAAGAGTGTAGACTATTTATGGGCTTTATTTTTTCTTTGCAGGCTGAGAAGGCAGGGTTTGATGAGGCTGAGAAGCAAAGAGAGGAAGAGGTAACCTAGAGCTGTTATTACTCTCTTTTTTTTGGAAATAGAAAGAAGCATAGAAGTTTTAAGATTAAATTCCTTCATTATTTAGTGCGATCTGAATTGTCTGACATGTTCTTTTGACAAAACAAGGATGTGAATATATACTGAAATTAGTGAGTTGACGCGAAATCAGTAATCATATCTTTGGAAGTTATGCTAGTGATGCTGGGTATTAGTTGGTAGCATATTTTCTTCTGGTTAGCTTAGGGTTCTTGACAAATCCTGTAATGTACCTAATCGCAGGTGCATTTTCGTGTGTGGGTGTGTGTGTGTGAGAGAGAGAGAGAGAGAGATCTCGTATCTTCACATTGGTTTCTTCCTCTTTTTCTGACTTTGATTTATATCCTTTCAGTAAGCCAATGAGCCAGTAGATTCAGATGTAAGCCTTTTTATACCTACTCTTTAAAGAATCCTCAGGTTATTCATTTGGATGGTTTTAACTGTGCAAATCTATGACAGGGGAAAAGGGAAGTGCACATCTTTTATGCAATTGAGGATGAAGATAATGATGCCAATGCTGATGATGCTCGAGATCGCTTTGATTTTGAAACTGAAACGGGTGAGAGTGCTGACTCGGCTTATGCTAACGATGATGTAAAGGTATGATTCTTCACTTGACATGATCATGAACTTTATTTTGCTTTACTTTAATTGTGTTTTGGCATTCCTTGATCATTGTCATGTTATATTGTTCGAAGGAGTAGTTGTAGAGAGGCGAAAAAACAAGCTGACCAATGGGGTTTTAAATATTTCCCAAAAAAAAATGGGGTTTTAAATAAGCTTGGTGCCTAAAAAATTTTTTTTTTCTATCTTTACAATATAGATGGATGACTTTTCTTCACGGGGAGAGAAATGTAGGAGACTGATCTCAAGGCTGACTGATTGCATCGACATTAATTTTGACGAGTTTTTAGAATTAAGGCAAATGCCCATGTTTAGAACAATTGCACTTGTGAAATAGTCTGGATCTGTAGCATACAGTTTAGATAATGCCATCAATTCCTGTTGGCTTTCTCCCTTTGATTTGGTCACTGACAAATATGCTCATTCCCGTTGTATTGCCTCGGCATCAGTTTTACTAATATCTGCAATCTGTGCATCGCAAGTGACCACAGGCTTGGCATTCATCTGTGGTTGCCTACTGTGCATATTTTCAAGGTTCTTCTCTTTTACGAGGTAAGGACCTCTGGAGTACCAAAAGTTGGCACAAAGGGACACTTAAGTGCCAAAAGTTACAAAAGGTACACTTAAGTGCCAAAATCGGAGCAAAAGGGATCACTTAAGTGCCAACGGCGAAAAATTCCGGCCAAATTGCCACGTGTCCATTTTCCGGCCACTTCATTTGCTGACAGAGCATTTTTTAAAAATAAAAAAAAATCCACGTGGCATTTTTTTCAAAATAAAAAAAAGCCACGTGGCAATTTTTAAAAAAAAAATTGTCCACGTCAGATTTTTGAAAAATTAAAATCGATTTTATTAAAAAAAAAAAGGAGGAGGGGATCAGTGAGGGCTATGCAGCCCTCGCCGCCGCCGCCGTCGCTGCCCCACCTCGCCGGGAAGGGCCGGCGACCAGGGGGAGGGTTGGCCGGGTCGCCGGGCCCCGGCCGGTGGCCGGCGACCCCGGCCGGCTGCGGCGAGGGCGCGGAGGCCCTCGCCGCCCGCCGACCGGTCGCCGCCACCGGTCGGGAGCCCGGCGACGGCCGGGCCCGGCGACCCGGCCGACCCTCGCCCGCCCTCGCCGGCCCTTCCCGGCGAGGTGGGGTGGCGGCGAGGGCTGCACAGCCCTCGCCGATCCCCTCCTCCTCCTTTTTTTTTTTTTTATAAATAAAATCGATTTATATATATTTTTAATTATTTAATATTATTTAATTAATAATTTTTAAAATCCACGTAAGCCAAAACGACATCGTTTTGGCTGATTTTTGGCCGATTCAGTTTCCGGCGAGCCATGTAGGCAAGAAAATTAATAAAAAATTGCCACGTAGGATTTCCGGCAGGGTTCCGGCAACTTGGCACTTAAGTGATCCATTTTTTTAAAAAGTGGCACTTTAAGTGTACATTTTGTAACTTTTGGCACTCCCGCTGTTCTTATCTCCTCTTTTACCAAGAGATTTAATTGGGATTTATTGGATTTTACTCGGGATTTATTCCTTTGTGAGAATATGCAGAACAGACGACATAAAAAGTTATGTAATGAACTATCCCTGGCGTAGTTATGCTCTTTACGGGTTCGCTCTTGCATCATCCAGAAGGATGCTACTTCCCCTGTATTTGTTTAGACAACAGCTACAAGCTAAATAGATACATAGGATAGAAAGTTTTCCCCAACAGCTCATTTCCATCTGCATGAAAGGCGCCCTGTTGTTGAACTTGATATGAAGCACATCAACCCGTGAGAATGACAGAGATGCTACTGAGGTCCAGCCTATTGATGACGAAGAAGCTTGGGTCTACCGATCATGGAGTGTCTTAAGTAATACGCTGCTCAATGCTTAGGCCAAGCACCATATCCATTTTGATGTTCAAGTTCTATTAACAAAAACCAATCCATTTTTTTTTGGTAAGGACAAAAACCAATCCATTTATAAGTCATAACTCATGAAGAATATGCATGTACAGAAAGCCTGGGTAAGAACCAACGAGGACACAAGACGCACAGGGGCAATGTAGGAGTATATGCAATGAAACTTGACGAAGCGCTTGAAGGCAGCCTAGGCCTAGGACCCAACCAAAGAAGATCCCAAGCACAAACTTTTCAGATTTGAGTTTTAGTTGTTCTTGCTGGATTTGCTCTTCACTAATACCAAAGGCACTTGACATTTTGAGCACAGTGATAGCTCACACTTCCCAGAAAGGTCCTGCCACATTTCACCAATCGCTATTCGGTATCCACACAAATACTACAATCTGCCTGCCAAAACAAAAGAGAAATTTACAATTAAGACCAAACCTTATTACTTCCCCTCAATCTACTAATAGGAATAAATCATTGAATAGTCAATCAAATACTCAAAAGACTTTTCAATTGCCGGCATATAGGTCAGGAGAACCTTCAACCGGGGTGAGCAACTGGAGTGATTTTTATTTGGTCTTTCTATTTTATTTGAAGAAATGTTAGATATGCATGAGATGGTTTTCAAACCCAAAAATTTAGGTAATCTATCGTTTCTTAACCACCATACCACAAATTATTTATATGATATGTTCTTCTAAAACAATAACGACAACATTTATAGTTAGGCCCAGTTCTAGAATGCTGCTTCAAACAATAATTAAGAACCTACCCATCGTAAAACTGTTTGTCCATATTTGCAACGCCAGCATTTCTCAGGCTAAGGCTACATAATACGTCTTTCCTCTGAGCCAATGGTTATTAGAAGTACCTCTTGATAAGGCCATAATCATGGTTCTCATCACCAGAACATCAGACACCAACTTCTTCGCCATGCAGCAGATCGCATCCCTTGCATTCCCACTCTCCACTCTCATCTCCACCTCAACCTACCCCCCGACCCCCCAGCAGCAACCACACCTGGGTCAATAATCCCATTAATCCCTTAGATATATCGCTTATTGAAATTTAGCAATTTATGCCTTAATAATAGCTCACCTCACCAAAATCATTGCAGATCTTCTTAGCCTTAGGTATAACACAGTCGGCCATTTCATTGTTGTACCACTCCATGGTGGCCACTATGTCTGAAGAAAACAAGTACCCTGAAAAGAAAAGACAAAAAATAAAATTAGAATTTTTGAAAACCACTGTATATTTTAAAGGGATGATCTTCGGAAGCAAAAGAAGAAGACCCATCTTGACCTCTGTTTTCTACCTGTGCCATCGAGGGCTGTATAGGCGAACGAAGGGGCTTTGCATAGAGGAGGACGAGGGTGTCTTTGGAGTTCTTAGAGTCGACGCTCTCGAGACACCACAACAGGGCGTACATGCTATCCTCGCTCTCGTCCACCGCCACCAGTATCTTCCTCTCTTTCGCTACCGTCTCGGCCATCCCCTCTCAACAAAGACGACAAGATAGAGACAAACAAACCAAAAACAAGAAGATGTTTTGTCCTTTTGTCTGTATGATTTATGAACAGAACGAATGAGAACGATGGCTTGTTGGATTCAAGGTAAGATGTGGTGAAGTGGGTAATTTATAGGAGAGGGATAGATAGAGAGAGATGTTTTCGTTGTGTGTTGGTGAGAATCAGAATCTATTAGCCTTGTGTTCTTGAGAGCGGATCGGGTTTGATGGTTTTCATTTCTGAAGACAGTGGGCTCCTGTTTTTCATTTTGAAGACTGAACAAGGAAAGAATCATCATTCAGAAGCTGGCTTGGTTTTCTTTCTTTTTTTAACTTTGTTTTTTCTTCTTTCTCGCTTACAAAGTTTGATGGATAAGCTCCCGCTTACGTGTCCTGAGGACGTTGGTCTTTTGTACCGGTCAACGGGATGACATCATAATTTGGATTTGTTGGACCAATCTAGATTGTCTTTTTTGTCTTTACCTATCGGAGCCCATTCAGATGGGATTGCATTATGATATGCTCCGGTTAATTTCAAATTTGGTAGTCTAGTGGACTTGTAAGGGAAAATTATTCAAAGACATGTAAGCACTTTTGTCAATTTAGTTTTGAACAATTTTTCTGATTGACATCTAAATTTTCTTATTTTTTATCAATTGAGTCCATTTAACCAATTTTAACTAGAAATCTTGACATAATATCTTCGCCCATGGCAATTGCGATGATTAGCACATCTCAAAAAGTTTTGTTGCAATCAAGTCTAAGCAACGTCAAGATTTATCTAGGACATCAAGAAAAGTGACCAGTTGGGCTTTGGTTTGTGATGCAAATCATTCTTCAAAAAAGGCTATGTTTTCTTGGTCAAATTTAGAATTGTTATTTGAATTAAAAAAATTACTATATCAAATATTAATTTACATGTTAATATTTATATGTTCCAAAAAGTTTTAGACCCTAAACTCAAAATGCTTGTGCCAGATGATTTTGATTAAATTAAAAACAAAAAGTAAGAGTTAATTCGGATACCACATTTGACTAATTAATTAGTGTATCTTCTCTTATCCCTTTAACAGATTTATTCATTAGTTCGAATAATGTGTATCCTAACCTATTTGTTTATTAGTCGGGACCTATCGGATTTGGTTGAGTTATATGATACTTCTCACAAACCTATTGGAGGAGATAATTAATAGATTATTTTAAGAAAGGTTTGATTCAATCTACCTCTTAGATCATGTCATGTATCATTCAAAACATATACAAATGAGCGGCTAATATCATGGCAAGGTAAAGTTGATACCCTATTTGTATGTTTCTTGAAAGAATTGCATTATGATCTTAATAGCTGATTCCATTCCTAATTATTTGTAATTGTATCCACCACTTGAGTTAGACAAATCTAGAATGCTTCCTTGTGGATTCAACATAAAGAAGGATAACAAGCAAAAGAGGGCTTAGAGATAACCTCAGATTAAAAATGAATTGCTTGCTGGCGCTCCTCTTAGGATGGGATAAGACGATTGATAACACAACATAATTAAATTAAGCTTTGCTACTTCTATGTGGTAATTTCGCATTACAATATATATACTCAGTTCTACGTTATTACTCTCTCATTGAAGCTTGAGCTTCAGCCTTGGAATCACAGGAAGCTTCAAGGAGAGCCAAGCATATCACCTTCACCGGTTGATGAAGATAAGAAAAAAAAAATGGTGGATTAGACAAACTTGATCTTCCTCACTAGTAATAAGCACTTTCATTTGATTATATATGTCATCTTCGGTACTTTTTTTTTTAAATGTTTGATCTTATCATAATGGAATCTTGAACTCTTGCTTTCTTTTCTAGGGAAGCAATCTCGCTTTTGAATAAATAGAAAGTAAAGAAGTAAAGAAATCAAGAAATATAGGGCAGTGATGAGAAGACAACTTTGTTTAACAATCTTATTATGTTATATTGAACAACTTCTTGTATTTGTACTATGATCTATATTGTGTTTCTTTATGAAGCGGGATTATCCATAAAATGAGTTCCGATACAACATGTGGGCACATATTCAAACTTTCCATTATAATGCAAAACATAATAAAATGACTCTTTATAATCAACCAAAATCTTTAATTGAGCCCCCGATAGGTCGTAAATGGGAAAGTCATATATAACAAAAATAAAAGGAGGAACAAAAAAGAAATCTCTGACAAAATCTTAAACTAAGTACTTTGTTCAAAAGCTTACCGAAATTGGACAATGTTTTGGCATCATATAAGCGTGCCTCGTTCACATTCTTAGCTTTATAAACAACATTTGTCCAGGAGAAAACCTTCTTTAACAAACAAAATAAAACGAAACGAAACCAAAATAACAAGCAAAATAGCAACACCAAGCACAACAGCCAAGTCAAATTCCGACTTCCTTACCGGTGCAACATTCAGGTGTCCCCGTAATACTTGCCAGACTTCCATTGGGTTAGATTTCCATAACCCCTCGAAAAGCATCTCACAATAGCAACCCCTGCCACTTTTACAATAATTATGACGGTCGGGCAATTGCTTGCAACGGACAATTAGGAAACATTCTAAATCCAAATTCAAGATGTTAGCCAAACTCTCCAATGACCCACAATCGTGAATTCACAAACACTTTAAAGATTCCAAGCAGTTCAGACCTTCCATGCTTCTTACCTTCAAACACTTTCCTACTCGAATTCCCTTAGCTTCCTTGATTTCGATAGGTCTGACATCCTTTCAAGTGACCTGCAATACATGTCCGAGAGGGAGGAAAGGGATCCCAGTTCTTCAAGGCTATGAACCTCAACTAATAGCTCGCTTTCACACAGATCTACCTCTTGCAGATTCTTCATATGCGATGGCTCAGATCTTTCGTGACGAACTCATGCCAAAGTGAGATGCGAATCTTTCCATTTTCGATTTAAACAGTTTGAGCCGTCTTGTAAATGTGTGATCCTGCATATGGAGTTTCTCCAACTCTGAATCAGTCGTACCAAGGAATATCGGCATCCAATAACCCGAAATATGGCAACTGAGGATATCTTGGGTACGTGTGGTTGTCAGTTCTCGAATTATTAACTCTCTTAAACTAGACGGGAGCTCAAGGAGGAACCGCATTTTTGGGGAGGCCAATATTAGTTCTTCCAGCTGAGATGGGGTACAAAGTTCATTGGGAAGGGTAATGACATTCTCCAGCTTACCAAGGGCAGTACACATCGGATCCCTCAACTATCTGCTACCCCGTGCGGCTACCTCAAGCTTATGGATATTATAGAGGAGACTCCCCACGGTGGGTAATCCGGATATTTGGGTTCGTGAGAAGTCTGGCATTTTCAAACAGCACAGGAGCAAATGGTATCCAAGGTACCAAAGAGGATGAATTACTAACTGTACAAGCCAGATCGCACTAGGTAATTTTGTTATCCCTCCCTCAATACCCCTCATTCTAAGTGTTGTCAATTGCTTTAGGTTGCTAAATTAATCTGGTAGGTGATTAATACCTGTTCCTATCAAATCCAACTCAATTAATGATTGTAATTTCCCAATCGAGTTTGGAAGTTCCTTTATCTTCTCACAGTCACATAATCTCAAAATCTCCAAGGACACCAACATGGATAAATCAGGTGTTCTACTTAAGTTATAGCAATAGCTAAGATCTAGGACTTTTAGTTTTCTTACTGCCTGCAAAACAATTTGATAAAACATTTATTGAGAAATGACCTAAAAAAAGAAGATGAAAAGAAATGATTTACGAATATAAGGAGTGAGACTCGTATCTTACTTTGATCCAATCAATACTTTTCTTCTGAAATGCGGCTCCATGAAAGGTCAAGAATGACTAAGTCAAATAAAAGTTTTTTGCCTCAAACTTGGACGGGCATTCATGGCAAGAAAGCCATTTTAAACTGGAGAGAAGATTATTGAAGCCTCCAACGAAGGACACCCTATACCCTTGAAAGAACCTCAGCTTTTTTAAATCAGCAAATTCATCATGCTTTAGAATAATGTCTTGAAGACATCCAGGTGTCAGTGCTTTAAATTCTCTACTCCCCTGAGTAGTGTCTTCAACACATCCAAGTGACAATGCTTTAGTTTTCCTACTTCCCTGATAATGGAAACACAAAGAAGTCCACATGTGAAGGTTAAAGGCAAACAATTTCAAGTGTTAATAGCGATTAATTTTTTTTTACAAGAATAATTTATAAAGATTCCCGAGTAAATCAATTGTTGTTCTCCTTTCATACCTTTTTTTGCTTTAAAATGCTTAGTGCTTCCTCAGGATTCCACACTCTACTACGCTTGCAAGGATCATTGAGATTCTCTTGACGGACGATTTCCCTTCCGAGGTCCCGCACTTGGTCATGCATCCAAAAAGTATTGTTATCCTTGATTTTTATCAAGGACATGAGAATAAGGACTTTAAGGGCATCGTGTGGGCAATATCCACAAGCATCCCACATGTAGGAAGGGTATGTTTTATCCTTATTAACAAAAAAACAAGCTATATCTAGAAATACTTGCTTTTGTACGTGATCTAACCTTTCATAAGCTATCATCAATTTTCTTTGGACTTCCGGGGGAGGAGCTTCTTTTAGCTTCTTTAATGCGTCTTCCCATAATGCTTCGGATTTACCATTAAGGGATGAACCTATAATCTCAAGAGCTAAAGGAAGATTTCTCAAAGTGTGGACAATTTTTTCGGAAAGGGAGATATAACGATCTAGTGGAGAGTCTCTTCTAAAGGCATGTCTACTAAAAAGCTTAAGAGCATGATCAAATTCCATCTCACATGCTTCATAAGATGAAATATTTGTAGGGCCTTCACCTGTTGCTTCTCCCTCAATGGTTAGGACACTTTGGTCCCTAGTAGTTATGATAATCCTACTACCGGAACCAAACCAATTACCTTTTCCAGCTAGACTTTTGAGTTGCTCTTTCCCATCCACATCATCAAGAACAATAAGAACTTTCTTATTGCAAAGTACTCTCTTAATCATATTGATCCCATCATCAGCATCATGAATTTGGTTTACAAAACGAGAATCGGGGAACTTAGACAGCAACTGTTTTTGCAAATGTACTAGACCATGGCGTCGTAATGATTCTCCAACGTCCGAAAGGAAATTGCATCCATGAAAGCTAGAAGACAATTGATTGAAGATGACCTTGGCAAGTGTTGTTTTGCCAATCCCACCCATTCCATGGATTCCAAGGAATTTTATACAATTGGATTCTACATGCAACATTTTATTTATAGCTTCTACACGATCATCGACTCCAACTAGTTCTTTAGTCACATTTTTTTTAAATCCAATGTTCAGCTTTGTCAACACAGTTCGAGTTATAGATTGTATCAGATCTGCTTGGCTGCCAAAATGTAACAACTAGGTTAGGGGTAAATTTTTGCAGAAAAAACACAAAATAATTTAGACTCCCATTCCATCTCCACCGCCCCAATTTTAGTCACCACACCGTTGGCCCTGGGCACTACCTCACTGTTGTTGACATCACCCAGCTCCTTGGGCCGTCACAGTCATATTCCATCATAGACCTGTCAAATGGATGGGTCGGGTCGGGTTTGGGTTGGGTCAAAAATGGTCTGACCCATATTGACTTAAATTCATATAATGTAAATCTAGTGACCCATACTCGACCCAACTCACACCTGACTCACACCCGACCCATATTGCTAAAAGCCATTATTATTGTAGAGAAACTCAAACTCACTCTAAGTTATATGTTAATTGTTAAATGATCCACTCAACCCATATTTGACCCATATTTAACTTTTACCTGACTCATATTTAACCAATATTTAACTTTCACTTTACCCATATTTGACCCATTTAACTAAAAGTGAGTCATAATATGGGTTTATGACCCATTTTGACACCTCTATTCCATCATTGTTGCCCATCGCACCTAGTCGACCTGCCCGTCTCGGCCTTGCCTCAATCCTCCACATAACGTGGGTCGTGGCCTTGTGATCGCTAGGGATGGCGTCACTGGCCTTAGGCAACACCAGATTTGGGTTTATCCAAGTTCAGAGACTCCAGATATGGGCTTGGTGATGTCAGAAATGGCCTCTTGAGCCCGGATCTATCTCGTCACAGCGAGTCAGAGGGAGAAATGGTGGGGGCCAGATGACTCAACGGCGGCTTGTGGTGGCTTGGTTCTGGCCAGTGACGAAGAAGGGGTGGTGAATGACGATCGAGCTACTGCAGTGGCTGGCTAGTGGCTTGGTGGAACTGCTTAGAGATCCATTACTATTTGTAGCACCGCAATAACACCATTGAAGCTATTGCTGCGATAGAGCCGATACCGATCATTGTGGCCAATACTAGGGGCGGCAACGACCACAGCACAATTTACACTAGATAGGATTGGTGAGACGAATAAACTATATTTTCACCAACAATACCGCAATTAAACTGACTAGCGAGGAAAAGGAAATCGACAGATGACAAGTTGAAAAGTTTATGACTTTTACCTTTTATCTATCTTCCAGTTCCATCCCTTTATCTTGTTCACATCAAAAAGAGCCCTTTTCCATGATTCAACTTCACAGCAAAACTTTTTCTGATGCTTTGAAAGGGCTTTGCTGTATAAGTCTGTTTTGAGCTTGACATCATCAGGCTCTACATCCAAGAAAATGGGCAAAATCTCTTTATTCTCATTAGATTTGGAGGCACACTCAACCTGGTTGAGTCAACCATGCATGTAAGCTCTCAGAGGCACCAGTGACTCGACGCATAATTCTTGGAGAATATAGGAATGTAGATCTTGGAGTTTTCGATTGCTTGTAGAAGTTCATCGCCAATTCTTTGACCGACATAGAGGGATTCATTATCCCTAAACATGAGGATCCCAGCATCAACCATGCCATGATAAAGAAAATCGGTGAATCCATCACGAGTGTCTAGTCCTTGAAAACTTAGAAAGACCTCATAGGAAGGTCCAATTGATGCCGGTGAATTCGTCCCTTTTGCTAGCACTTCGTGCTTGTTTGAGGTCCAGCTGAGACGAATGCAGAGGTATATGAGGAGAGCGATGAAGAGGGCAGAGAGGCTGAGGATCCTGATGAGGAAGTAGAGCTTGAGGCTGGGGAAGGGAGTCTCAGAGGTGAGCTCGTGAGGAAGAGAGCAGTCGAGAGGTCGGTGTTCGCCGGAAACTGCCATGCTTCCAGCGGAGCGAAGAGCGAGTGAGTTGAAGAGGCTAACGGAGTACGCGAATGAGTGAGAATTCAAGAATGTGAACTCTGCGCAGAGAGAGAGAGAGAGAGAGCGCAGTATTATTATGAAAGGCTAAGGGCTTCGTTTCTGTTGTATGGACGGTGGTAATATATTGCAAAAAGTGAGAGTGATGGGGTTCTGAACGCATTGGACACCACCCAAAAGAAAAAGACCATTTGTTCGAGAAGTGGGCCCACTTGATTATCACACGTGTTAGCATCTAAGCATGCCTCGATCCGAGGCTTAATCGCCCGATGGCCCACTCTAATCCTTCCTGCTCCGGATGGAGTCATCCTCAGCCGTCCGATCCGAATACCTGCTTACAAGTCAAACCTCGTCACACAACCAGCGGGGCCGAGAAGAGGAAAACGAGGAGAAAAGGCACATGAAATGAGGGTGTCACCATTACTGAGGACCACTCAACAACGAGATAAAGCAAGTCAAAAAGTCTTCCCCCATCTTCCTTGCTTTGCTGTAAAAATGCAAAAGCCGACAAAACCCTTTCGAAAGAAAAGTGAAAAAGAGAGATTCCGGCCACCAAACAAAAAGGGAAGAAGCGAGGGGAAGAAAGTTAGGAGTCTCCCATCATCTTGCACGATATGTAAGTGATGCCACGGAGAAAATCAATAATAATTTAATAATTATACTGAAATTTGTGTTTAACTATGGGATTTAGTATGGGGTTGGCATGGTTTTTCCTAGGTGTTTTAAGAAAATTGGGATGCCCGACAATGTTACATAAATTCAATATACATCGAACTCTTCAATTTTTTTTATTAATTCTAAAGAACTCATATTTATAAAATAGCATACGTGGTAGAGTTATTGTTTTATAATTATACTTTTTTCTTTAAATTGAAAATAATGAGCCGATGCATGCAGGTAATAGTACATGAATGTGAACACATGTATATGATATATATGTAATTTTAACACTAGTCTCTTGTCAAGGGTTTGAAGAGAGTTGAAGTTGACATGTGGAAGGTTGCGTTGAATACATATCAGCATAGTCAAGATTGGCCACACAATAAAGTTTATCAAATTTTCATCTTTACCCTAATTCACAAAATCCATCTTCTCCCCTAGATGCTATGCTTATCATGAGCTTTGTGAGATTTACATTAGGTCCATCATTTTTATGGGTCTAGATTCTTCTCAAAACATAATTAGATTCTTAGTTTCAAAATTAGAGGATATAAAGTGAAAGCATAATTAGATTCCTAGCTTGTTTGGTATTCTGGCAATGACAATTAGATGTAGAGCGATTCTTGTTTATAAAATGTGCGAATATTCTTTGCAAAATGAGTTCTCTACGAAGAGGGTAACTCTTGATAACCGTGACTTTTGCAAAGTCCCTAATCCTATTACCTTTGCGTGCCCTTTTCTTTGTATAAACAGGTTTTCACACTTTAGTTCTAACCGGAACAAAAGTTGGTCAACTTCGGAACAATGCTGAACATGATTTCTTTTTCGGCTTTTTCCAGGTGCAAGGTGCCCCGGGCTTTAAGATCAAATGATGGAAAAATGTGACTGCGAGGAGTAAAATTCTTGGAAATTAATGTGCAGAGGAAAAGTGAACTACGAGGAGATTAATCGGGAAATTGCATCTTTCACTCTCCGTCGCTTCCTCACGTGTGCCCCAACAGCTCTCTCTCTCCTCCTATCTTTTCTTTTTACCTCCTCCACGAGAATTGGCCTCCGTTGTTCTTCTTCCTCTTCTTTTGCCGACCACCTCTCTCTGTGTTTCTCTTTCTTGGCCGCGAAGGAAAAGCTCCATCCTTTTCCCTTTCCTTTTCCTTTTCCTTTTCAAGCTCTCTTTGGCAATGATTAAAAAATTGCTGCCCCACTTGGCTGAGAATCCTCTGCTTTTCTATGCCCAGATTTTCTCCTATTCTTTTGGCCGTGAATGCCAAGGCTACTCCCTTGTCAAGATGGAAACTACACGCCCCTTTCCTTTCTCCTTTGCCTTTTCTTCCATTTCGACGCGTGCAGCAGCTGAACAAGGCCTTCCATCTTACATGTTAAGACTGGAATTGGCTTCGAAATTGAGTGTTGACCGATTGGAATTTCTCTTGTTCCCCTTGAATGGCCGCGCTTCCTTTTCCCTTCATTCGGTCGAGTTTGATTATAGCTTAGGGCTGGGGTCGCTAGACTAACGTGGACTCGAGTCCAAAACTTCAAGTGAGTTCAGGGCTTGTTTTTGCATATGGAGCCATCTATCGAGCCACTCCCAAAGAAACTCATATTGGAATTCATGCTTTGCTTGATGTCAATGCTTTATGCCCAAAAATTAAATGCCTAGAAATGTAGTGAGAATTATGAATGCAAGACCGTACAAGACCAACATTTTTGTTTAGGGGTCATACTCAGTCGAATTCAATCTCCAGTTTTCTTATTAAAATGAATGGGAAATCTTTTAACGGAAATTTAGATGTCAACTGACACTAATTAGTTTAACAAAGGTATAGCATATCTAACACTCACACCAATGTACTATTTCCACGACAAAAATTTTTACATACTCTTGTTGATAAGGTAACAAAAATTAGTTGATGTGTATAGTAAAGTCTAAAAAAATTACTATGAACACCAAGACTTATTAACATTAGATAGATAGAAAATTACTTTTTCTTATTCCATTATCATTTTTTGCATAGAAAAATGACTAGTTACTAATGGGTAGATTCATTTTTGGTATAGAAGGAGTTATTAATCATACTAATTTTGTATAATTACTTTATTGCTTTTTATACCAAAAAATAAGTTGTATGAAAGCATAGAATTGTATGAACCAATATACAGTTCCTCCAGGTAGCTTTAATGTTGGAGGTTATAGGTTTGAGAGAGAAGAAAGTGTTTTATGTTACTTGAAGTATTACACCAAGAGACATCAAGTTTGGAATCTCAACAAATGTTACCTCAGCGTAGGGAAACCCTGTAGCAGTATATATATATGCGCAAGTCATTGCCCAAATCCCATATGCCCAAATAACCACGCTTTCATTTATTGAGATTGTATGTAAACATATTATTTGGATTATATTAATAATATATCCAACATTTAATTCTTGGAAATTAAAGTGCAGAGGAAAAGTGAACTTCGAGGAAATTACACGGAAAACTGCGTCTTTTGCTTTCCGTTCGTTTTTTTCACCTACTCCTCTCTTTTTGTTGAACGAAACCCACCCTCTCTCGCTCGGCCGTGAAGAAAAAGCTCCTTCTTTTTTTTTTCCTTTTCCTTTTTGAGCTCTCTTTGGTAATTATTAAATTCTGAAAAATCGCTGCTCCGCTTGGCCGAGAATCCACTGCTTTTCTATGCCCAGATTTTCTTATATTACTTTGGCTGTGAATTCCGGTCCTGAATGCCGAGATTGCTCTTTGTCAAGATGGAAACTACACGCCCCTTTCCTCCTTTGATTCTCCTATGCCTTTTCTTCCAATTTCGACGTGGCCAGCTGAACAAAACCTTCCATCTTATGTGTTCAGACTGGAATGCACCTCGAAAATGGGTGTGGGCCGGTTTGGATTTCCGTTATTGTTCTTGAACGGCTGCGCTTCTTTTCCCTTCATTAGGCCGAGTTTGATTAGCTTAGGGTTGGCCTTGCGCGGCCTCGATTTTGGATCCTCAAGGGAGTTCCGGACTCATTTTTTGCATATTGGACTATCCATTGAGCCAATCCTAAAGAAACTCATAATTGAATTCATACTTTGTTCGACGAATACTTTATACCCAAAATTTAAATGCCCATGATATTTAAATGCGAAGAAATGCAGGAAAAATTGTGAATGCAAGACCATCAAGATTGATATTTTTGTTTTAGGGGCCAAACTTTGTCGAATTCAATCTCAAATTTTCTTAAATGAATGAGAAAGAGCTCCAGCGAACACTTGTGTCAAAAGGCACAAAGTAATTCAATAGTAGCATAGCCTATGTAATTAACACTTGCAAGAGATAATATGTCCATGACATAAAATCTTATGTATTCTCACCACTAAGATTACAAACATAAATTGATGTGTATAGCAAAGTCTAGAGAATTACTATTAGCATTGAGAGCTACTAACAATAATGTTGATACTTAAATTTTGGCTATCTATTTATGGTTTAATTGCATAAAAAATTATAGATTAATTTTTAACCTTAAACAAAAATAATTTTCATTAAATTGCATAGCATATAGATGTTAGGAGCATTTGCATTAATATTTATAGAATTTATTAGAATAATACTAAAAAAAGGAAAAAAAGAAAAGGAAAAAAATTAACTAATTAATTAAAAAAAAACGAGGGCTCTTCTTTTCTTTTCTTCTTCGTTTGGGCCCAGCCCAGGCTCTTCCTTTACCTTTTCTCCTCTTTCCCGCCTGGGCAGGCCCAGCCCGTCTCCTCTCTTCCTTCCGGCCCGACCTCCCTCCTCCTTCCTCCTTCTCCCTTTCTTCATGCTCGCGACAGGAACGCGGCTAAGGATGAGGTACAGGGAGCAGGACATGCCGCTGATTTCTCTTGAGTTTGGGTGTGAGTTCGAGTTCTGAATAGGTCCGTATTCGTTCTCAAGCTCGCTGTCCACTACATGTTTGAAGAAATTCCTGAACAAAGTTTCGTCCAATTTAGTCTCGGATTCTGACTTGTTTAAGGGGCTCTGTTCAGTGCAAGATTGTTCTTGATTATTGAGTGCGTTTTCAGTAAAAAATTTCGTTTCCATCGAGTCCGAATATCCTAAAAACTTTCAGTTGCCTTTGCCTGGTGCCTTGGTACTGTCCTTGTGAATATTCTTGGAGCTGTGATTGTAATGTTCGGAGGGGTGGGTCCGGCGACAAGCTGGTGGTGAACGACGGTGAGGTTTCGTTTACTGCTCGAGATGACGGTCCACAAGCGGCGCTTTCTTCTGTTGATCGCAAGTTTTAACATTAAAAATTGACACACTCATGTTCTGGGGAGTGAGGAGGATAGAGAGAACTAAGGAAGAAGGGAAGTTCTCCATGTTTTGATAAAGGGGAGCCCGACTGGCCGAGCAATTGCAGCCGGCAGCGCCTCATCCACATGGTAAAGCCCTTTTCCCCCCGTTCGCCCGTCTTGCCCGAACTGTTGCAGCCAAGGTTTTTGGCCCGTCTTGAGCCTGTGTCTCTAGTGCCCGTCGTGGGTCCCCTCAGTCGACGCCCGCTGGGTGTTCGCTAAAATGTCCCGGCCATATCCGTGTCCTTGTTCTTCATCGGTCATAATTGGCGATGAAGGTACGAGGTTGGTGGTGGCGCTCACTGATAGCGTTGGTGGTAGGCATCGTCGGTCGGGGACGGGTCGTTTCAGCGAAACACCGACAAAGGAAGTCCTCGGCGCGGCCTCGGCGAAGTCCAAGGAAGAAGACGCCGCGGAAGAGGAAGGCGACAAAAGAAATAAAATAGTAAAACTAAATAAAAGAAAATAAAAGAAAGCCCGAAAACACTTGCTTGAATCTATACGCACTGAAATGACTGGATGGTGAATGATAAAATGATGATGTGGCATGCTTGGGAGTACAGTTCGATGAAGTTAGTTGGCGCTGTTGGGTACTAAAAGATCATCTTTTTGTATCAATTTTAGATATTTATTCAATATTAAAAAGCCACTTCCCACTTTTTCTTCATTTGTGAATTTCAAAAGCAAATTTAAATACTTAACCTCGAAGTTCGTTGAGAAAAATTCAATTCTCACCCCCATAATTCATTCATTTGAGAAGGACAATTAATGAAATGTTTATTACCACACAACCATTTCCTGATTTGTAGTGTTCGCAATTCATGCATGTGTCACAGCTCAAAGACGTGAACGATCCATGAATGTTTTTGCATGACGCCGTAACCAATCCTTTGGAATGAGCAACCCCTCAACCGATATTCCTAAGTCTTAGGGTTTTCTTAAGTATTCTAGAATATTCCTAGGGGCAGCCAATACGATAATTGTGTAGCTATGTAATAAAGGCAGGTAAGTGGTAATTAGGGAGATAAGATTTCAACCGTATGATCAAGGAAAGATCTACGGATATCATGTTTCCTGTATTTATATATATAGGGGTCTCATCCCTCTCATTTGTATAATCTCATTTACAAGAGAAATACAATCTAGAGCTTCTCTCTCTAAAGTTTCTCTTTCTAAAATCTTTGTGAGTTGAGTGGGAAAGGTTGCTTAGGAGAAATTTTAAAGCCGCACGATTTGAAGGAAACATTAGATCGATCGGTCCGTGACAAGTGGCATCGGAACGAGTTTGTTCCTAGGCATAATGGCTGATTCTTGTCCTGAGGTGTTAATCGTGTTAGAGGCTGATCATGAGAATCGTGAAAGGGTTGTCGAGAAGGCCAACAAGGGAAGGATGAATCGTGCTGGTTCTAGTTCAAGGGATACTCTAGAGGATCTGGAATGTTGGGTGATAAGGTAGAGTTGTTCGCTACCAAGATCCAAGGATTGGTCGATAACCTGACCTAAACGATCGATGGAGTGGAAGCTGGAAAGGAGGAGTTCATGACTAAGATGCAAGAGCTCAAGATCGACATGAGAGAGCTCCAAGGCGAGTTTCTGGGGACCTTGAGGCAAGAGCTCAAATAATGGGATGAAGCCTTAGAGATCATGACAGCGACCATGTACGCAGAGATGGCGAAGCTCAAGGGGAAGCTCACCGAATCGAAAGTAGCACGCATGAATAGAGTGGTTATTATGACGTTCTGAAATTCGAGCCCTTTGAGGGATGAGTGAATGTGAATTTTGCCAATGCATTGTTGGTTGATTTCACTCGGACCCAATCATTTCCAAGATACTGACCTTGAAGGGAAAGGCTACTGAGGACAAAACTCGTGCGACTAAAGAACTTGACTTGGGAAAATGACTTGACCGTGAGACTTGCGTAAGGACAATCCTGTAGTCATGCAGGCCGATTTCAGGGATGAATAGAAGTCAATTCGGGACAGAAATAATGGGACAACGGGTGATTTTGTCTATTGTTATTGAACCGCGAACGGCTCTATGTCGATCCTTGATAATCGTGTACTTTGAAATAAGAATCTATCCTTCGCAATTTCATGTCGTCAATGACGTCCATGTGTCAAGAAGTCTTGAACATGGTTTAGCACAAGTCGGTTACACATAAATCCTCGAAGCCGCCTGTTAGTTTGAATTATACCAAAATGACATTTGGGCGAAATTGACAAGGCATGAGAATCCAAGATTGGACTTCGAATTTTCAAGAACATCTGGGATGGACTTTTGGGTGATGCTTCCTTGACAGTCGACAGTGTCGGTTGAGCCGAGTTTTTGGGAAATGGATTTTTGGACAGAGAAAACGAGCTTACGAGGACGTGGGCCGAGCAAGAATAGTGTGGGCCACACCCCAAGATGGGATGGCCACCGTAGAAGATCGAGACAAACGAGCGAGCCCGTTGGACCTAACCGACCCCTCACCCTTCCTAGCCCATTATCTAAACTCGAGCCAATTCAAGCCTAACAAATTCCCGAGCCCATTCCTATTCATTTTCCAGCCCATTTCCTAGGCCCGCCTTTCATTTTCAGCCCAAGGGCAGATTAGGAAATGTATAAGGTGGAAATGACTAAAATGCCCTTGGATATTTTGAAGAAAAGTCAAAAGGAAGAGAGAGAAGATGATGTCATTTGGTTGGGGGTAGAAGCAAGACATTTAATGGCATTAATGAGGCTTGAAGACCAGCTCTCATCTCACTCTCTCTCCCCTTCATCTTCATAAAAAATCGCAACCCCTATATTCCCTTGTTTCCCTTCTTCCTACAATTTTCAGCTTCTAACCTTTCACCGAAATCTGAGTTGTTCATTGCCTTCCCGTTGGAATCTCGGCTTGTGCCGCTCACCGTTGCGTTCAGGAGAGAGAATCTGTACGGATGGCGTCAACCGTTTGTTGAACGGAGCCGCCGGAAGATACGTACGGCGACCGAAAGTCATCGATCGTCGGACCGCCACTGTACTGCCTGTAGCAGCTTTGTTCCGCATTTTCCCCCGTTTTTCTCCCATTCCAGCTAAACCACCGCCCATACCAGCCACCAGTGGTTCCCCCTCGACCCCCAGGTGTCGCCAGTTGCCGGCCTGTTGCTCGCTAGAGCTCCAGGCAGCCTATTCAACTTCGATCAACCTTTGTCCTCCTCTTGCAATACTGTTTTCTGAAGTTTAGTGGGGAATCCGAGTTTGTTGCTGCTGTGTTAAGCCTGGGACCGCCTTGGAGTGTTGTGGGAGAAGTCCCCAAGTGTCGGGTTCGTCGCCACCACCGCGCCCGTGTCGCCGGCCTGCTTAACGGATGAGTTTAGCTTCTAAACCCTATTTAGTGCCTAAACTTGCTTAGGGTTGGGTTAATTAGTACTAAGGGCTGATTAAGATGTTTAATTAAGTGCATTAGCTCTAAGATAGGTGGTTAGATTAAGGGTTAATATTAGATTAGCTTAATCTTGTTTAATTATGCTTAATTGTGTGTTATGTGCTAATTAAGCATGCTTTGCTTGATTAAATTAATTAATTATTTTAATTAATTGATTTATTTAATTTTTGCATTTATTGATTAAATTATGTGATTTTTGAATTAAATGATTTAATCATTTAAATTCGAGAATTTACTGTTCATGTGCACTGTTCACGGCACTGTTCATCCGGAAGTGAAATTGTGCATAATTTCATGTGCTTTGATCATATGAAGTGAATTGGATAAGCATCCGTTTGAATCGTATGATTTTCACAAAAGGGAAAAATGGTTTGTCCGAGGGACACCGGAAATGGACCACTTTTATGAGAAAGGTGGAAAAAATGGTTTGTTTGAGGGACACCGGAAATGGACCGCTTTTATGAGAAAGGTGGGAAAAATAGTTTGTTTGAGGGACACCAGAAATGAACCGCTTTTATGATAAAGGATTTGAGGTTTTATATGCAAACATGTGTGTATTGGCTAATACTCAAAAATAATAAGTGGATTGTGATGGTATGCTTGCGTGATCACTAAGTTAAACTCGATTTATCGGAGGTTATGGAAAGGGAGGGCACAGAAGAGCACGGTTGCGCCTCTGCAGAGAAAGGGTGTTGTAGCGTCGTTGCGCCTCGGAGGGCACGGAAGGGCACGGTTGTGCCTCTGTGGAGGAAGGGCGCCGTAGCGTCGTGGCACCTCAAAAGGTACGGAAGGGCATGGTTGTGCTTCTGCGAAGGAAGGGCATCGTAGCGTTGTAGCACCTCGGCCTACACAAAAGGGCACCGTAGTGCCGTAGCAATAGCATAGAAGGGCACGGTTGCGCCTTTGCGGAGGAAGGGCGTCATAGCGCCATTGCACCTCGGCCAAGTTGTAGCCCTGTGAGGCAGTAATAATCGGAACATGTGTGAATGCGAGAGTGCATGAGCAAAACATGGCATCATTGGTTCTTATGATGCATAAGATGATCACATCATTTAGAGCATGCACGCATGGATTGATATCGTGCAGGGTGTGGCAATGGCTAGGTGAGATCGCTTGTGACACGACTCGCATGTGATTGATGAATTGCATCATCTAACGGTCATGTGCATTGTATGTATTGTGTTGACTTATAACGTGCAAGGTATGGCATACTGGGTAATGTTGCATGCGAACCGACCATTCGATTGTTAGTTGCATTGCTTGCATTGAAAGAGGTTTAACGTGCAGGGTATGGCATACTGGGTAAGGTTGTATGTGAACCGACTAATTGTTTGTTGGTTGGCCTTGCCTGTTGTTTGCTTGCGGCTTGCTGATTGTTTGTTGTTGGGTTGAGTGAGGAGTGGTTCTGGAGAGATACCCCAGGTTGAGTTGATGTATTAACTGGGGCTTAGGGGAAGAATTCACTGAGATTTTATCTCAACCCGTTGTGGTTAACCATTTTCAGGCCCTTAGAATGGCGTACCCGCAGTGGAGAAACATACCCTCACTCCACCAGTGATCGACCGAACAGAATTGAGTTCAATGGGTTCGAGTGACCATGGTGCTGAACCCAAGGGTTCATTTGAAATAGCTGGATTAGCCTAGTTTCTTTTTGGCCCGGCTTAAAGGATGGATCGGCCCCTTTTGTCGGG
Organism: Corymbia maculata; assembly: GCA_014182735.1. Lineage (NCBI taxonomy): Eukaryota > Viridiplantae > Streptophyta > Magnoliopsida > Myrtales > Myrtaceae > Corymbia > Corymbia maculata. Next base: position 19,696,098 of record CM024683.1, on the reverse strand, counting down.
CTTGTAATTCGAAAGACGATCCTCCGTTGGTTAATCTAGTAAGTTGTATAAATGAGCAATTAAGGTTTCTGCTATTCATCCCTCTATCCTTGATTGATTGATTGATTGTTTGTTGGACTGGGGATGGTTCGTCTTCCACTTGTGCATAACAAAAGATTAAAATGAATGGTCGTTGACGAGTCCTGGGACGTTGCTTTCAATTGACCATGGTAAGGGGTTGTCATGTGCTCGGGGTTCGGGGCGTGACAGTCACGGTGCATACTAGTCCATGAATAGATGCACCCAAGCCGGACAAGTTCAAGGACTCGCAAGTGGCCAATGATGTAGACAACTTTCTATGGTATATGAAACGGTACTTCCAAATCATGCGGATCAATGACAACATTACATGGGTAAACACTACATCCATGTATTAAGTTGATAACGCATTGCTGTGGTGGTATCATCGGTCGGATGGTACAAGTAGCAACCCTATCATGACTTGGAATGGATTCTTCGAGGAATTTCGGCGAATGTACTATCCTTCGTTTGCAGAGGAAGATGCTCACAACGAATTAAAGCGGTTCGAGCAAAAGGGCGCGGTGCATGACTATATCAAGCGGTTTTCGGAGTTGCTACTCCAAATCCCCTCAATGAGTGATAATGAGGCATGCCATCAGTTCATGAGCAGTCTCAAGCCGTGGACCAAGTAGGAACTCAAGCAATGCAATGTGGTAGAGCTCACAACGGCTATAACTGCCTAAATTGCTTGTGGAATACAAAGCATATTCCACATCCAAATCAGACTCTTGTTCGAAGGACAAGGCCAATGGTGGGGAAGATCGAGGAAGGTTCAATCCCCCAAATGGAGGCAAACCACCAATGGCCCCTCTTAAAGATTATGCGGAGTCCAGTGGTGGAGGACAAAGGAAGGTACGCACATACACATGTTTCTTTTGTGATGGTCCACATATGGCGTGAGATTGTCCGAACAAGGCTAAGTTGGTGGCCCTTTGCAAGGAAGATGAGCCTACTGAGGAATCGCGATCGGGTTCATTATGAATCCTTAGCACAATCAAGTCCAAGAAGGTGAAGGAGCCTAAGGGAATAATGTTCCAGACTTGAAGGTCAGAGAAACCACGATGAGTGCACTTGTGGACACTAGGGCCTCCGATCTTTTCATATCGGAGGAAGCTGCGAAGAAACTCAACTTTTGGGTCGAGAAATGAGCCAAGTGGCTCAAAACTATGAACTCCAAGGAGGTCCCTGCCATAGGTGTTGCAAGGGACATGGAGCTCCAAATCGGGCAATGAAGGAGCAAGGAGACTATCAAGATAATTCCACTTGATTACTACAATTTTGTTATTGGGTTAAAATTCCTAGATAGGATCCATGCTATTATATTACCTTTTGCTGAGTGCATTTGCATCTTGGATATGCGGTGCCAATGCATGGTTCTAGTCCATCGCGAATCGAGTCGCAATCAGAAAATAATCTCGACAATGCAACTCACCAAGGGAGCAAGGAAAAGTGAGGTGACCATCCTAGCGGCCTTGAAGGATAAAGACAACAAGGATGTAGGAAATGATGTACCAACAGTGGTGAGCCTAGTCCTCGAAGAATTCGAGGACATCATGCCTCCCAAGTTACCCAAGAAACTTCCACCTTGAAGGGAGGTGGATCATCGAATTGAGTTGGTGCCCGACGCTTCACCACCCACCATGGCTCCGTATCGCATAGCACCCCTCGAATTGGAAGAACTGAGGAAGCAACTCAAGGTGCTACTTGATGCGGGTTATATTCGGCCATCTAAGGCTTCGTTCAATGCGCTGGTCCTATTTCAAAAGAAGCATGATGGATCACTCTGAATGTGCCTCGACTACTGGGCATTGAATAAGCTCACCGTAAAGAATAAGTACCCGATCCCTCTCATTGCGGATATTTTCGATCAACTTAGAGGAGCACAATGGCTCACCAAGCTTGATCTCCGATTAGGTTACTAACAAGTGCGGATTGCTAAAGGGGATGAGCCGAAGACCACATGTATGACGCGTTACGGATCGTACAAGTTCCTTGTCATGCTGTTCAGCTTGACCAATGCTCCGGTCACTTTGTGCACTATCATGAACAAGATACTCCATCTGTTCCTCAATCGGTTCATAGTGGTTTATCTTGATGACATAGTTTAAATAGCCGGACATTCAAGGAGCTTAAGATAGGACTTCCAAGTCTTGCACGAAAATGAGTTGTATGTGAAGCGCGAAAAATGTGTCTTCACCCAAATAGAATTTCTGTTCTTGAGGCACATTGTTAGGGATGGCTGAGTTTGGATGGATGCGGCCAAGATCCGAGCTATCGTCGAATGGAAGCCACCAACCAAGGTGATGGAGTTGAGGTTGTTCCTTGGCCTCACTAACTACTATCGGCACTTCATTCAGAGCTATTCGAGCATCACGGTGCCACTCATGGACATGCTGAGGAATGAGAAGCCATGGGAGTAGACGAACCGATGTCAAAAGGCATTTGATCGGCTGAAGCAAGCCATGACTGAGGAGCCGATGTTGGTGCTACCTAATCACATGAAACCTTACAAGGTAGAGACTGATGCTTCCGATTATGCTATTGGTGGTGTTCTCATGATGGATAACCATCTAATTACGTTTGAGTCTCGCAAGTTGAATGATATTGAGCGTTGGTATACGATTCAAGAGAAGGAGATGACCGCAATGGTCCATTGCCTTCGAACGTGGAGGCATTATCTCTTTGGAACAAAGTTCATCATAAGGACGGATAATGTGGCCACAAGCTACTTTTTGACATAAAAGAAGCTAAGTCTGAAGCAAGCTCGATGGCAAGATTTCTTGGTGGAGCTCGATTATTTGCTGGAGTACAAGCCGGGGAAGGCTAACTCCGTGGTGGACACACTTAGTTGAAAGGTAGAGCTGGTGAATCTCGTAAGTCGGCCGAGTTGTCCGTGGACCATATCAAGAAGGGGCTCAAGCATGATCACAGGGCTTAGGGACTCTTAAGGTACGTCAATTCCGGTGTGAAGACGATCTTCTCTACACCAAGGGACGACGACTATACATGCTGCTCCATGAGAAGTTGAAGAAGGAGGTACTATGCGAGTGTCACGATTCAAAATGGGTGGGTCATTTAGGGATCTACCATACATTGACCCTTATCAAAGAACAATACTATTGGCCTCAAATGCAGGACGACGTTGAGGCATATGTGAAAACTTATCTTGTGTGCCAATAATACAAGCTCAAGCAACGGTCATCACCAGGGCTTTTGGAGCCACTTCCCATCCCTACATGCCCATGGGAGAGTGTTTCCATGGACTTCATCGTCAACTTGCCGAAGTCCGAAGGATGTTAGATAGTTATGGTTGTGGTCGACCGATTCTCCAAGCACTCGACATTCGTGCCTGCAACAAAGGATTATCCAACTGAAGAGGTGGTCAAGCTCTTCCTAAAGCATGTTGTCAAGTGCTAGGGAGTCCTTTAGATGATCGTGAGCGATAGTGATCCTTGATTCACGAGGTGGTTCTGGACGGAACTCTTCAAGCTGCTGGGGTCAGAGCTAATGGTCAGACGAAATGGATCAATGCACTCTTGGAGATCTACCTTTGGCACTATGTGAACATGACACAAGTGAATTAGGTGAAGTTGATCGACGTGGCCCAGTTCTCCTACAACTTGTATCAGAGCAAGTCTACCAATCAGAGTCCGTTCGAGATCATGACGGGGTAACAACTGCAAACCCCAATTGCAGTTGCATTAGGCTACAAGGGGAGTAGCCTTCCCGCCTTCAATTTCGCAAAAGATTGGCAGGAGTAAGCAGACTTGACACGGGCGTGTCTACATAAGGCCTCAAAGCACATGAAAGAATGGACAGATCAAAAGCGATGGCATGTGGAGTTCCGAGTCGGGGCATTGGTGGTTGTTGAGGTTCCGTCTCAACTCCTTTAGAGGCTATGGCAGCAACATGTCTAAGTTTCATGCCTGACATTATAACTGCGTGTCTTACATCTTCCCTTTGGACATGAGCATAGGCTTGTTCAACCGTAGGAAATGGTGGAATCTGAAACTCATCATCTTGTATCTTATCCAAACGATCATCCGACCCATTAAGAAAAATATGAAATCTATCTTCCCATAGGCCTTCCATCGGGTTAGGACGATGAAAGTCAATTTGTCTCCATAAGCCTTGAAGACCATAATAATATGTTTCAATGGGCCTTCTGGCTTGTCTCATTCCAATCATAAGTTTTTTTAAATCATACACTTGAGAGGTGTCATTTCCATCAAAAAAAGTTGAAGCAATTAAATCACATATCATTTTTGCGGTTGGAAAACAAATAAAATTGCTTATTAGGGTCCAGTCCATGGAATTAATCAACCATTTCTTCACAATTGCATTTTTAGCTCTCAATTTTCTAAACGTTGGATATGTTGCTTGAGGGTGTGGAATGTTACCACCCTTGATAAGGGTCCAAGTTGCTGGTTATTTTTGCATCACAGGCTCGTCGCTGATCCGATTCCTTTTATCTTATTTATATGTACATGCAGAAGCATTAACATGTAAAACCCTGATAAACATCACTAGAAGAACATGGGAAGCACGTATACAAACACACACACTACTATTTTTCATTAGTAGTTTCATGTATAAACTAACTTTCCGGTTAGGCCTGACTTACATGATGCAAGAGGCAAGAGTATCCCTATATCTACTACAACTGTGGCTTCCAAAATTGGGAATCTTTCTTGCTAATGGTTGGTACTATTGATTGGAGTTCATCCCATTAGACGTTGTCCCACCACTTGGATTTATCAACCTCTTAAAACCACGGAGGGGACCAATAAAATCCCCGTCAGACTAGACGTACCAAGCCTTGTAATGGTGAGAGACCAACTCAACCTATCCCTCATTGACCTAAATGGTGTTGTTATATTTCCGATACATTATTCCTACTTCAACATGTATTACATCTACAATTAAACCTTCCATCCTTATAGAGAGACCAAAACGTACAGAAGGCATGTTATCTATACCAACAAACCTATAAAGATAGAGGGATGAGTTTTGGGAACTCAATAAGTAAATCCCTAACTCTCGACTAGTAAGACATTTTTTCATCAAAAACTAACCAGAATAACTCATGCCAATAGTATCGATGGCAAATCAATTACAAATTCATATGCTATGCCGTGACTATGTGTAAGAGTTTCACTTACTCACCCGTTGGCTAACACAAAGACACATATAACTCAAACTTGAGCATAACAGGCACCTGTGCAGATCACATAGCATTGTCCTGGCTTAACCAGGGTATCTTGACTCAACCAATACTTCTCAAAGCTAGCTTCGCAAGGCTTCTGGGCTTAACTCGGGCATCCAGTTGGAGTGGGAGCATAGTCGTTCTCATCTTTTATTAAGTGATCACGCAAATACATCACATATGTCGGCTTTTGTCTTTTCATTTAGCTGACTCACTCATGGGCCAATAAAGGTGTGCTTATACATAATCATATGTGCCATGCTTTCTACAACCCGATTCTAGTGATGTTGTAAATGGCCTTAAGTCTGAGGTTTAGCTCAATAGTCAAGTATCAAAGACCTCGCACCAATTCAAGGCATGAGCTCAGTACACTTTAATGCTAACCAAGATTTTGTGTCTTTGACGATCCCTATACCAAACGATACTAGGATCTGGCACACCTTAATGCTGATTTAAGACCTCGCGGCCTTGGGTGACCCTTGTGCCACACAAGACTTGAGTTCTAAAATATCATCATTACTGACTCAAGCCTTATGGCTCTAGGCATTCCCGACTTGCATTGAACACAAGCTACAAACCTTGGCATCATTCTAGTCATGAAAAACTTAAGTACATGCATAAGATTCATATAAAAGCCAATAAATACAAAATCTCCTATACAAATCACAACTTGTCAAAAAAGAACTGCTTAGACTTAACGATAGAAATGGCAATACCAAGGAGAAGTACGAAGCTCTACTTACTTGGATGAACCTATGAAAATTAAATAAATTCCTTGATGGAGGAGGAGGGGTGCACAAACGAAGAGAGAGGGCGAAGGAGAACATGCCTAAAAGAGAGGGAAGAGGAGGAGAAGTGGCTAGTGGTGAGAAATGAGGAGGGGCTCCTCCTATTTATAGTCCTCGGCTTCATGATTACCAAGTTAAATGGTCTGATCCTTCATTTCCAAATGCCCCCAAATTGTTTAGGTGGCAAGCCTATTTGGCTAAATACCTTGACTAAGAAACGAGGTGGCAAGACTATTCAGTCTTATTTGGCAATCTAGGCCCTTGATATCATCATTAGAGGCTCACTTATCATTTTCTTTTTGGACCATGCAAGCACTCGCATTTATGAACATTTAATGCAACTTGAAGAAGATAGCGCCTATTTTGCCAACTCGATACCTAGGCTTCATGGGTTAAAGATGAGTGTTTTGAGTGTCCATTTCCAATTAGTCCATGTGTGTAGCAACTTCTCTCATGGCCACCAAGAAGATTCTTTGACCCATCATTGCCAAATCTTTGAATAGGATACCTCATGGCACAACTCATCATCTTCATTAAATGAGGGGTTCTAGAAATTTCTCCTTTTTGTCCTTTTCTTCTAAAAATGAGGCGGATACAAGAATTCCACTCATTAAGTAGGTTCAGGGGCCGGGAGAATGGTCACTAGGTACACCCTAAAAAACCGAATCTTACATGCCCGAGGTTGGGCCATCGTGCCATTTTGTATGCTAAAACCACTCTCTTAGGCGTCTTTCAACTAAAAAGGTCAGCACACAAGTTGACTCATTGGCTGACCCTATAGTCGGCATGACCAGCTTGTTCGGGTCCAGAACTAGCCATTGAGTTGGTCCCTAAGCCCGTCATAGGGCTTACCCATGGTTGAATTTCCTACAGGGCCCATGGTTTGCCAATCTGTCTAAGGATAGTTCTAGAGTCATCCATAGCCTAGCACTAAGCAAAGGTATTCATGGATCCTAGAATTTGCGACGGAATCATCGAGTTTATCCTAAAGCACATTCTGATCGGTTCCCAATCCATCCGCATGGGTCCGTGGCCGGTGCATGATTGATCCACGATCAAACATCACTAATTCGAGATTTCCTTCTGATCACTAAGAATTAAATAAGGAATAATGCATTTTTGGTTTGAATACGATTGCATTTGGTCGAGTCGAAGGCAGGGCGGAATCACCCACAGTCAAGCATGATCGGTCAGGATCGACCCATGATCATCCGCCAATCCATTCAGTCCATGACTATCCTGTAGTCCATTCTCATGATTCAAAAGTCATCTCATGAACTAATGATCTGATCCCACTTATCTGGTCGGTGACCAATTCACAACTGGCGCCTTGGCTAGCTCATGGTCAATTGATTGGTCATACCATGACCGATCCTTGATTTCTTATTGATCAAATCGATCGATTCAATGACTAATGACCCATGATCGATCCATTTCAGACCTTATAACCGTTCCTCAAGGGGTCAAAATTGGGGATGTTACATGGAAAGTCCCCATTGATAATATCCCAATTTGTCTTTGCGAGAGATATACATCTTGACAACTTCAGACCAAAGGACATAGTACCGTCCTACTTAATGCCAATCTATGTAGTTGAAGAATAGTTGTTTGATGCTTGAGTCTGAGTCTAATTCTAGGTCGAGTTGTGCCATCCAGGTCATTAAATCATCAATGATGGCTATTATGGAAAAACTCTCACAATCGTGTTGGTGTGCCACTAAAGCCATAGTTTCCAATTAGGTATAATTTCTCCATTTTTCTAATTTTTGGATCTAGGTCTGATCATAGAAAAAAGCCATAGAATCTTTGTTTCGATACCATGATGAACAAAGATATTTTTCTCTCTTTGATATACTTTATGAATGAATACAAAACATATATATATATATATATATAGTTGTACAGAAGAAAAATTACCAAAAATGCTATTCCAGACAATGCACTATCAGACTAAGAATCTAGTTGATTATCAAAACAAGGACATTATACAATATGAATTTAGCAACTAAGCAACATTATAATTTCCCTAATTAATATTAATTGACGACTCGCGCTAATAGTTTCCTGGTTAAGGTCATATTCTAAGCTTTTTGAAGTACTAATCTTTGTATCACTTACTTTCAAATGGGCTTTTCAACCTTAGTGGACCGTCTCTATTAATAATATTTGTCGTGGAAAAACCTCCTTAAAAAAAAAAGGAAATAGACCAGAATAAGGTGAATAATCATGTCCATTTCTAGCTTCTTTACAAACACAATATATAGCATTTGTCAAACTTTCATTGTGTTGGAATTTGTATAATTAAGTCAAAATATTGGGGGGTTTTTGGGAGGACACCAGAAGTGTCTGAACTTGTGTAATGCTTACTTTAGTGCCATAATTTTTCGGCGACTCACGGAAGTGCCGAATTTTTTTTAAAATGATCTTTTCAGTGCCATCATCGATATGAGTGGTTGGAAATCCAATGTGGCTTTTTTTATTTATTAATTTCGTAAGCCAACGTGGCTTGCTAGAGGGTTTAGTCAACAGTCAAAGCACAAACGATGCCATCTACTCACTTTCCCTTAAACAAGAACCCTAAATCCCCAAATTGAAAGAGGAACCCAAAATTGAAGCCTTAACCAGGATTTAATTGAAATCACACCCTAAGTCGATTGGCCCCTAAAATTAATAGCTCAATCTTGCAAATGAAGGGTAGGAGCCTCATTAGTGGCTCAAATTTATTTCAATAAAGTGAAGAAGAAGCTGAGTGCTACTGTTATTGTGGGTTACCAAGTCCAATAATCATATCTTTGACTCGACTGAATCCTGGGAGAAGATACCATGGATGCGCCAAGTGTAGATAAAGCTCAAAGTGCAAATATTTCAAATGGGTTGATACGAAATTCTCTAGTCAAGTGAGAGAGGTGATCTTGGAGCTACTTGAGCAACAACACGAACCTCTATCTATAATAATAGGCGAGTTGGAGGATGTTGACTCAATGCAAGCTCGAATGAATACTTCATAATCTTTGGCCAACCAGCTGAAGAAGGAAGTTTCAAGGATAAAAATTGAAAGAAAGTGTTATCAAGCATTGATTGTATAGTAATTTACTTATCTAGCTTTTATAGTCAAATGTAAAGTGAGTGATGAGAATAAGTTTCTCCATTTAACATAGTTAAAAATCAATGGAATATGTACTTATATTGGGTAATTTGTGAGTATAATTGTGTTATTGGTAAGCTGCAATTTTGGTATGCAATCTATGGTGGAAATGGTGGAAATGGAAGGTTGGAATATTGGTTTTGAGAACTTCTAAGTCTTTTTCTTAGTTGTGTACCAATTTTGATTTGTTTAATTTTTATTTGAGACGTTTGGTTTGCTGCAATTGTTTGCTAGTAATGGTTGGCTCCAATGCTTGTTGATAATGGGTTTGCCAGTTTGCTACAATTTTTGCTACAAATGCTAGTCAAATGAAAGAGTGATAACAAGTTCTCAAGTGTTTATTTCAGTACCATAAGTTGTAAAAAGTGATCGTTTGAGTGTCAAGTTTAGCTAAAAGTGATCACTTAACTACCATCGCGGTAAAAAAGTGATCACTTGTGTTGCTTAACTTTTTAGAAATGACCATTTGAGTGCGAAGTTTAGTTGAAAGTGATCATTTAAATACTAGCAAGTTACTGGTGCAAGCATAATGTTGTTTATTGGTGCAAGCATAATGTTGTACTGTCACATGTAAGTGCTTATCCATCTTGTGCTTGTACCAACACACCTTACACCAACAAGCTACTGCATCCTTGCAATTGTACTAAACACTGCACCAACACCAAGCATTGTACTAGCACCAAGCATAACCATGAAATAACCAGCACATCTAAGAATAGCAACAAAATCACCACCACTAGCAGAATTAGTACACCACAACCAAAATCAAAAATATGTAAATGAAAAAAAATAGAAAAAATGAATATTGGTCCATTGACATTGAACATAGTGTCTTACATTGGGTCAATCTGAATAACCAACTAAATTAACCACCTCTAGGGGTTGGCTTCCAACCGAACAAAATAACATTAAACTAAATGGACACTTAAGGATATCAACTTCAGTTAATAGCAACCTCCTATTAGTCAATATGCACAACTGCCCAATAAAAATTAGAAACAACCATATCCAACACCCTCCCATCATTTGTCAATATGCACAATCCATCCAGTCTATTTTCTAAGTGATAAAGCTTTGGCTTAAACCCTTACACTCTTCCTAACTACAATTGGACTTGGAGGTTGTTTTGCTGGCTTTTCTATCCAAGGGTTTTGCTTTTTCTTCTTAGTAGCTACCATATTCTTAGTGATGATGTTGCTAGCTATTTTGAAATTGCCAACATCAATTCCTTGAGATATTATTGGTGTCAAATTCTTTTTTGTTGGTTGTTTTGGAGCTGCTACTTGTGTCGTTTGTCTTGGAGCACTCTTTTTACTCAATTGTACTCTAGTCGTTGGATCCGTTGCTTGTGTTATTTGTCTTGGAGCACTATTCTTACTTAATTGTGCTCCAATTGACATTGCTCTAGTTTTTCTTTCTGGTGCAGCCCTTGACTCTTCACTTAGGCCGCCTTGAGAGATGAGCACCTCCGAAATTCTCCCAAGCTACAATAATATAATCATATTATCAACAAAATTCAATATCATATATTAAAGGCACAATACCTACAAAACTTGCATTTAAAATAGTCTTTCCAATTAAAGTCTATATAAAGACCATAAAAATATTGCCTTATCCTTTTCCTAATAGCTCCTCCAATTTAAAGTGGTGCCTCAATTTCAGCAACCTTCACATGTGCATATAAAATTCCGATCAATTGCTAGCCACAACATGAACACTTTCTCCTCTCAAGCTAGACAATATACTTATTAGCATTGTTCATTATCCCATATCAACATCTCTATTTCATATAGGATGATAGAACTTATGAGCAGCCAAGTTCTCCTCTAATCTCTTTGCAATCCTAGGACCACACTCTCTAGTCCACTTTGTAGCCTCATCTCTCTGCTTTTGAAGTCTAGTCATGACTATTATTCTTATATCTTAAGCATGTTGATGATTGATTTGCACCTGGTCTTTAAGATTCTCCCATTGAATTCTTTATTGAGGTTGTTATCGATGATGTCGCACTTGAATTCTTCACTAAAGAATGCGCTATACCAATGTTTAGGTTCAATTTGGAATAGTGCTTCAAATCCTTCTTTAGTCAACTCAAGTAACCCCAATTTATGTATTCTAAATTTAGTCATGTTAGTGCTCTTTTTATTAGCCAAAATTGCTTCCGCAGTCTATTTCATTTATAATTCTTTGCCCAATTTGCATAAATGTGCCTTGCGCACATTTTATATTCGGTATATAACATCAACTCAGTTAATGCTGGAACAAGTCTCTACAATAATTCTAAAAACAAATATTTGTAAGCTAAAATATGTGAATAATATGAAAAAGGAAACGATTGACAATAGCATTACCTTCTATTGGTCACTCATGAATGCCCAACCTTTCCCATTATTAATCTTTAAGTTAGTCATTATATTCTTCGGGAAGTAGGACCAAATGTTCTTGTTCTCTACCCTCACAACGGCCCAAATTATTGGAAAACATTTAATTATTTGCATCTTTTCCAACAGCAGTCAAAAACTCTTCTTTACATAATCCTTTTAAAAAACATCAACCAACCCTATGACTTTTCTACAACCACAAGAAATAATCTCTTGCATGCATCAAAGTAAACATAAACCCTATTAAACTTAGTCCCATGATTAGGCAATGGTCTTTCAACAACTTCTACATATATTCTACCGAATGGGTTTCGAAGCATGCACTCACTAGCATAATCCCAAATCTGAGTATATTCTTCTTTGTACCTACCCATTAGTATACTCATCACCTTTTGTTCGGATCTTTTGCACTAGCTCCTATACATATTTACTCCTACATGCTCTTCCACTAATTTTTTGAACTAAGGACTCTTGATCTCAAGCATTGCTTTAATGGTATTGGAGAAGTGCTTTGATAACCATGCAGTTGTTACCCTTTTGTTATCAAATGCAATGGAACAACTATGTTCCTCTTAGAAAGACCTAAGTCAGAATGATTCACTCTTCTTATTTGGTGCACCACATATCTTCCATAAACAATTTCATTGTGAACAACTTACTTTCACAAAATTCTTCATATTTCTAATGAATTCAACACTCCTCTGTTTAATAATCGAATATTTGACAATAGCTTCTTTGAACTGCTTTGCACCATCGAACTTCATACCAAAAGACAAAGGGTGCGTTTGGTTCAGCATTTTGAAAGTCCATTGGGGAAATGAAAAACAGTTTAGCCTAAAGGGCTTTAGGAAAATGCAAATACTATTTGGTAAATTCTGCTTTGAAAAGCAACTTTGAGAGAAATGTTGTTTAGTAGAAAACACATTTGAAAAGCCCATTTGAATGATTAATTTAAGTTTTTAATTTTTTTTTTAAGTGAAAAAAGATAATTCCTGTAACTTTTTAAAATTATGTTTTGACAACAATGTAAAGATATCGTGTAAATAATTTAATTAAAAAGATACCATTTCTTTTTTGGCTAAGAAAATTCAAATGGAAAAAATTCACATCAAAGTGGTCTATTTCTCAATTAAAAAAAAAAGGCTACTTTTTTTACAAAAAAATGTAGCAACATATCTCTCGAGAAAAGAAATTCATTATCCTTAAAATTACAAATAATCTTTAGTATGTCCTAAACTCATAGCTATTTGATCACATAAATATGCCATATCAGAAACTTCATCACTATTTGACACACTACCTTCCTCATTTACATCATCAATAATCATGTATCTTACTTTTGTGCGAACGAGTTTCAATTCATTTGAAGTTCTGAGGGAATAAAAGAAATCACAGGATTTATATTAGATTTGCCAATTTTCATTGAGGAGGCACATAACCAAACTTTCGTAGTCTTCTGTTTGTATCCAAGTTTATAGCGCTACTTTGCCATAAGAATTATCTCTATAGCTGAACTATTATTAAAATGAATTTGTAATCTCAAACAACCCATACCCAACTGAAATAATAGACATGAACCGAAATAAGCTTTCATCTTAGTTATCACAAGAAGAGCAAAATGTACACTTGTTTTCAATGACTTTTCAACTTATTACAATCGTTAACTATGAACATGAAAAAAATGATAAATTTATCTTTGTAGTTGCCCTAAAAGAAAGGTAAGAGTTCTTTGCTTCTTGTTGTACAAAAGAAAAGCCATTCATGGTGATGAAAGCAGACTAGCTCGTGCATCAAATTCAAGAGCATCTTCATAATTCCTTGTAAGGAAAAATAAAGCAGTTGTAATGTGTGCTGCCCTAAAAGAAAGGTGCATCCTTTCATTCTCTGCTTCTTCCAGCAGGGCTTTGATCCAACCACCACTATGTTCAAACTTGCAGAGAGACCTTAGGTGCAACAACATTCCTCCCACCATTCCCGGAACAGCTGATACAGTTTCAAGCATCATTGCACGACAGCCATACCGTCTCTGGAATGCGAATTCATCAATTCCAAGAAACAAAACATAGTTGTCAAGGTAAAGAGAAATGATTGAACAAAATGAACTTTTTCTCGATTTTCTACAATTTAGTGGTTGTCCCCTGGAGTTAAAGCCCTAGTGGTCATTGCAAGAGAACAGGGAGCAAGTTACAATCTGCATATAACAGCCCATGATACCACAAAGAAATTATAGAAGGATAATAGCCACCAGGAGTAATAGATCAAGCCTAGTGGAAACAGAAATTGAAAATAGAGGAGAGAAAGAACCATGAATCCTTTTATTCTTGCAATCTGTTTGATTTTTGAAGTCTTCATTAAGAAATCGGTTCGTTTATGGATATATCTTCTCCTAGTTTGGCTAGGTTTTATGAGTATGCATGCATTTTGCAGATATTCCCCCCCCCTAAATACCATTCAGAATCAGCCCATCTTTTCCTTTCCCACAAATGTGACTGTGATCCCAAGAGAATATATCGAACTCAGTTTCATCGCTTAAAAACTAGTACAAATTGCAAAGTTGAGCTGCAGATGACTAGATTTTCACAGATTCGATGCTTAACTCCACTTGTTTGGAGCATAACCAGCAGCAAACGCATATGAACATCCATGAGTCGATTGAAAGAAATCATGCACCGACACACCGAGAACATGCAGAAGCTCTAGAGAACAACACATCAGTGAACCGAGACGCATGAAGTCATCGTACCATGAAGCAGTTCCAAGGCCACTCGGATCAGACATAATTCAGCAACTAAATCAGACAATTGTACTTCACGCTACACTGATTTTGTGAAAAAACAAATCTTGACATCTCATCTAGGTAAAACAACAAACAAGTGATATGCCTTTGAACGTAACTACTTCAAATTCAATTTATCATTCATTCACAGCCTCAGATCAGTCTCTTTTCTCACAAGATATGTTCAAAATTTCGATTTGAACTCAACGTTTCAAGCTTCGGTGGGGGTAGGGGAAAAATAGGGCAAAACTAGATGACGTTTTTACCCGGTTCACTCGGTGAAGCGAAATTGCTTGAATCGGCATCGATGATGCTCGAACGTATTGCAGGAAAACACCGTTCCTCTCACCTCTGGGTGCCCTGACTCATCCCGAGCAAATTGAAGAGGCCGATCGGAGCGAACAAATTGCTCAAGCGAGGAAAAGGAAAACTGAAGAAGAGGTGGAGGCAAAAAGTGGAGAGCAGGAGCAGAGAGGAAGTGGAGAACAAGTGGAGAGTGAGCGTAGAGGAGATCTAGGGTTTTAAAAGGGGGCAAAATCGGGTTTGTAGAAAGGTTTTGGGGGCAAAATAGGCAACCGACCAATTTTATTAATTCAGCCCTTCAGCATTCCGAAAATGCTGACTTTCCTATTCTAGTTGTGCCAGTTGAAGGAGACGGTGTAACACCCCAAATTTTCCCCAATGGGCTTTGGGGCCTGGTCATGACTTTCCTATTCTGGTTGTGCCAATTGAAGGAGACGGTGTAACACCCCATATTTTCCCTAAAGGGCTTTGGGGCCTCAAGGGGCTTTCTAAATGTCCAACCAAACGCACCGAAAGTAGGACACGAAACAATAAGATCATAACAAGGATACTAACTCTTCCTCCTATGTATAGCTCTTTCGGCATCTTCATTCTCTGAGCTATGAATCTCATTGTCATGGACACTTTCTTCATAATCTATTTGATTACCATCAATTGGAGCTCCTTCGCCCCCACTTACCAATCAAAATTCATGCGATTCTCCCAATGCTACAATTTTATTTCCCTAAAAGTCCCTTTGCTTTTGCTTTGATTGTACAAGTTCCTCATCATCATCATCACTCGGGTAATTCACGTCTTGCAAAGTTTCATTATCTAATTCATTGATAGAGCAACTTCCCACTCTAATCCAATGAATTCTTTGTCACCTAAGTCTTCACCAGAGACTCTTCTTGACTGTGCTATGTACCCTGTCTCCCTCTCCTATTGTCCTTCATCTAAAACAGATCCACATCTAATATGAGTAGTCGGTTCAACACTACCTCCTACTTCTCCTACTTGAGTACTCTTATCATCTTCATCGTCTTCATCTTCATCATCTTCATCATCTTCATCTTCATCATCTTCATTATCACCGTAACACTCAACATATACCATAGCTTCCTTGCCATGAAGATAATAGCAAACAATGTCCTTTATACCATTATCATCATCGAAGGTTCTCAAACCCTCCTTCAATTCTTTCCCAAGCTTACATTAGTGCAATTTTTCCATATCGCAACATAATTGATATACTATTTCCCTCATGAAATTAATATATGATGACTTACCTACGTCAACATAAATAGTACCTTCATTTCAACCAGCATATTCCCATCCATCGATGGCAATGATAAATACCCCACCGTGATGCCTACGGTATTGTTGTCCCTCATGCTAACCCTACATCCAAGAAAAAAAAATTAGCTTTAAGGACAATAACACAAAAAGGATTGACAACAACTTAGCATGGAGGTCCCCACAATGACACCTAATTAAAAAAATAACTCGGTGTTTGTCTTTTATTGGATAGAAAGCAACAACAGAGCAATTGGAGGTTGATAAAATAAATCGAGGTCTCCACATTGCCAACTTAAGTGTAAAATAATGAGGCAGTGAGCCCTAACAACCCTAATTTTTTCCGTCTCACTCGAGCCCTAATTTTTTCCTCTTAAACCCCAAATTTTTTTCCCATTGATTGACTCAAAGAGTATCACTTATGACAAACCTGATTGATTGAAAGCAATGAGGCAATGAGCGAGCAATGAACGATGAGCGAGCCACGGTAAGCAAGCTAGTGAGCAAGGGTGAGCAATGTTCATAAAGAATCATTGACAATGAGGCAACGCGATCAGAGCCCTAATTTTCGTTCAGTCTGGGCAGCATCATGTGGCATCAGTTTTGGGCAACGACACGGTGTAGCACCATTTAGTTCAACCTAGCCACATTAGACTAAGTGACGTCATTTTGCTAGTCCACGTGGATTGGAATTTTTAACAAAAACTCCAAATCAACCTCTATTGTAAAAGCCACATATTATTTTGATCGGAATATCTCATCATAGACACTAAAATGATCATTTTTTCTCTAATTTGGCACTTAAGTAAGCTGGTGAAAAGTTGTAACACTAAATCGAGCGTCGTACATAAGTTAAGGCACTCATGGTATCCTTCTTTCGAGGGTATTTAGATATGGTAAGGAAGCTTATGGTAAGGATGCTTAAAACACCTGTAATCACTACATAAACAATAATAATTATCCCAGTTGGGCAATTGCTCACAACCTATGATGTGGAAACATTCTAAATCCAAATTCGAGATGTCAGCCAAACTCTCCAACGACTTGCAATTCCAAATACACAACTTCTTTAAAGATTCCAAGTGGTTTAGACCTTCCACTTTTATAAGCTTTGGACATTCTCCTACACAGAGCTCCCTTAGCTTTCCCAATTTCGACAAGTCTGGCATACTTTCCATGGAACTGCAATCCACAACCGATAAGAAGCAAAGGGACCCTAATTCTTCAAGGCCGCAAATCTCGACTAACAACTTGCATCCAAACAAATCTAGCACTTGCAGCTTCTTCATATGCAATAGATCAATTACTTCTGGGAGGAACTCAGACCTAAACATCTCTGAATGTCTCAATCTTTTCATTTGCAATTTATACAGTGCATCCAGTTTTCTAAACATGCACTTCTCCATGTAGAGGGCCTCCAATTCTACATCATCAATACTAGAGGATTCCGACATTGAGCAACAATAGATTCGCAAGATTGACAAGTTTTCCAAATTGGAAAAATCTGGCAATCGTGTGGTCACCAGATGCTGAAGTTCTAACTCTCTTAAACAAGGCGGAAGTTGGGGGAGGAATTGCACATGTCTACAAGACAATTTTAGTGTTTGTAGCTGAGATAGGGTATTGATGCTGGTGGGAAGGGCACTTGCACTTTCCAGCTCATATGGCATATCTTTGTAGGAATCCATGGTAGAATAGGTGCCCCATCTCAAACAAATCAAACATGGGGCAAGCTCGGGCAATTGTTTAAGCTCAGGGCATGATTCTAGAATAAGCGTTTGGAGATTAGAAAGGCGACTCACTGTGGTGGGTAATTTGGATACACATGTGTCTGATAAGTCTAGGATCCTCAAACAAGATAATCTCCCAATTTCTTCAGGGATAAAGATCAAGTTGCGACATCCACTTGCATCTAACTCTTCAAGCTTCTCCACTAGCCCGATTGCACTAGATAATTTTATTATCCCGCTTATGTGGTTCGTTCTAAGTACTTTCAGTTGCTTTATATTGCTGATTGAATCAGGTAGTTGACCAATGCTGGTCCATGACAAGTCCATCTCAACTAATGATTCTAATTTCCCAACTAAGTTTGGAAGTTCCTTTATCTTTTCACACTTCGATAAATCCAACCGCCTAATTTTCACCAGCCCTCCAATTGAGTGTGGCAATTTGCTTATATGCCTATTTGGTACATCAAAGGTCAATAATGACCGCAAATTACCAAACATCTCTGGAAGTTCATGTAGCGTATCGGGCATGACAATCTCTATCAGGCCTTGTAGATATCCTATTTCTTCAGGAAATTCTTGAAGAGAGTCACATCCATTCAAGTTCAAAGCAGTTAAGAGCTTTAATTTCCCAATAGATGGGTCAACTTCAATTAAGTTGGAACAGTATTTAAGAATCAATCTCTCCAAGGACACAAACGTAGATAAATCAGGTGTTCTCCTTAATTCGCGGCAGTTGCTGAGATCTAGTACTTTTAGTTTACTTGCTGCCTGCAAAACATTTGGTAAAAAAATATTGAGAAATAACCTCTATGAAGAAAATAACCAAAGAAATAATGAACATATTTGTAGAGGGAGGCTCATATCATACTCTAATTTGATTCCAACCAATCCATTCCTCTGAAATATAGCTGCTTGAAAGGTCAAGAATGATTAGATTAGTGGGATGAAAGTTTGTCGCCATAAACTCGTTAGACCAACAACTCCAAGAGAGCCATCTTAAATTGGAGAAAAGATTATTGAAGTCACCAACAAAGGATGCCCCATCGCATTGAAAGAACCTCAGGTTTGGTAAATTAGCAAATTCATCACGCATCAGAATTCCTTTATGAAATCCATGATATCCGAGAGATAGTGCTTCTATTTTCCTACTTCCCTGGCAATGGAAACACCAAGGAGTCCACATGTGAAGGTCAAAAGTAAACAATTACAAAGGCTAATAACGATTCATTTTTCCTTTTGCAAGAATAGATTAGAATAATTCACAAGAAAATAAATTGTTGTTCCTTTTTATACCTCTTTCCTCTTTAGAATGCTTAGGGCTTCTTCATGATTCCATACTCTACTACGTTCACAGGGATCTTTAAAATTCTCTTGATGGACGATTTCCCTTCCAAGGTCCCGCACTTGGTCATGCATCCAAAAAGTATTGTCATCTTTGATTTTTATTAAGGACAAGAGAAAGAGTACCTCAATGGCCTCGTGTGGATAGTATCCACAGTCATCCCACATGTAGAGAGAGTATGTCTTATCCTCATTAATAAAAAAGCAAGCTATATCTAGAAATACTTGCTTTTGTGCATCATCTAACCTTTCATAAGTCATCTTCAATGTTCTCTGGACTTCCATGGGAGGAGCTTTTTGCAGCTTCTTCAATGTGTCTTCCCATAATGCTTCAGATTTACCAGAAAGGAAAGAACCTATAACCTCAAGAGCTAAAGGAAGCTTTCCCAAAGTAGAGACAACTTTTTCTGAAAGGGACACATAATGATCCAGTGGAGAGTCTCTTCTAAATGCATGCCTACTAAAAAGTTTAAGAGCGTGATCAAATTCCATTTCCTGTACTTCATAATTCAAAATATTTGTAGACTTTTTAATAGGGCCTTCACCTGTTTTCTCTCCCTCAATCATGAGAATACTTTTGTTCCTAGTTGTTATGATAATCCTACTACCAGAATTGAACCAATTACCTGTTTCCACTAAACATTTGAGTTGTTGTTTCTCATCCACATCATCAAGGACAATGAGAACTTTTTTATAAAAAAAAGCTCTCTTAATCATGTTGATCCCATCATCGATATCATGAATCGTGTCAATAACCCCAGAATTAATAAACCCTGACAATAGTTGTTTTTGCAAATATACAAGACCATTGCGTTGTGCTGATTCTCGAACGTCTATGAGGAAACTGCATCCTTGAAAACTAGAAGATAGTCGATTGAAGACAACCTTGGCAAGTGTTGTTTTGCCAACACCGCCCATTCCATGGATTTCGAGAAATTGCGCACCATCAGATCCCAAATCCAACATTTTGATTATAGCTTCTACATGATCATCAACACCAACTAGATGTTCAGTCACATTTTTATATCCGACATTCAGCTTGACCAAAACAGTTCGAATTACAGATTGTATCAGATTTCTTTGGCTGCCATATGGTAACAATCAAGTTAGGTATAAATATACATTGTAAAATTACTTCCTACGTGACTCAATTGCCCTCACATGAGGAAATTACGTGAAAACATCTAGACACAAAAACAATCCCGATTTTTTTGAATCTCTTTCCGCTTCATAACTTCAGTCACCATCACCTGCCATCACCATGTTGCCATTGACATTGCTTGCCTCCCCACAAGGATAAGTACACTAGAAGTGCCAAAAGTTATGTATGATACTCACTTTAGTGCCAAAGTCACTTAAGTGCCAAATTGAAGGAAAAACAATAAGTTTCGTGCCAATGGTGAGATATTCCGATCAAATTGATTACGTGGCATTTATAATTGAAAATTTTTAAAAACTCTAGTCCACATAGCATTTTCACGTGGCATCCTTGGCACTGAAGTGATCATTTTTTAACAACGACTAACATTGAAGTGATCACTTTAAACAAAATTTGAAATTGGAATGATCACTATTTATAACTTTTAGATAACATCATTTATGCATTATATGTTGACTAGGCACACCAACAAGCCATTGAGAAATTAATAAAATATAACCACGTTGGATTTCCAATGACCCAAATCAGAGTTGGTACTTTTGTAATAATTGTTTTTAAAAGTACCACTCAAGTGATCCAAGAAAAAACTTTTGATACTAAAGTAAGTTCCATATACAATTTTTAATACTTCTAGTGTATTTATCCCCCTCCCCACACCGTCATCATCAAGTTCCAATACAATCACCCCTCGCACTTGGTCAACCCACCATCTCAACCTTGCCTCAATCCTCCATATCATGGGGGTTGTGGCCTTGCCACTGCCGGGGATGGCGTCACCGAGCCCGAATCCACGGCGGGAGAGAGAGAGGAAGAGGGAAGGGGGTGTTGGTGCAGTGGCTTCTAGGTGTCAGGCTAGAAACGAAGAAGTGGCGGTGACTGATGGACTAGCTATGGCGGTGGTTGGCCGGCGACTTAGTTGACCTGTTTGGAGATCTTTTATTGTTTGTGCTACTGCGTTAGAGATTAGAGATTGAGAGTGAGAGGAGACAGAGAATCGACCTGATGAAAAAAAAAACCTATATCTTCAACAATAATACCCTATTAAACTAAGTAGGGAGGAAAATGAAATCTACATATTGACAGTTGAAAAGTTTAAGACATTTACCCTTTATCTTTCTTCAAGTTCCATCCCTTTATCTCATCCACTGTATAAGGTTCCACGTCTAGGAAAATAGGCCAAATCTCTTTGTTCTCATTAGATTTCGAAGTGCACTCGACCATGTATGTGAGCTCTCGAAGACACCAATGACTCGAAGCATAATTCTTGGAGAATACGGGAATGTAAATCTTGGACTTCTCAATGGCTTGTAGAAGATCACTACTAATTCTTTTACCAACATGGAGGGATTCATTGTCCCTAAAGACAAGGTTACCAGCTGCAACCATGCCTTGATAAAGACAATCGGTAAATCCATGACGGGTGTCTGCTCCTCGAAAACTTAGAAAAACCTCATATGAAGATCTGAATGATGCATGTGAATTCATCCCTTTCTTCATTGAAAGATCTTTAAACACCCCGGATACCCAATACTTTCGTTCTCTCAGGAAAGTTTGCTTTGGCGTGCTTGGATCTGAGCGTGGACTGTCGATATAATAACCTCTGGGGATAAGAAAATGAAGCCAATTGTGATAAAAAAAATCGGATAGCTATTTTAGGGAGAAGGCCTGCCTAGTTCAGGCGATGAGGCACATATGATCAACATATGATTATATATATTTCCGCAAAGTCATGCTATTACAATAGCGCTATCTGTTGTCGAATCGGAGGAAACATTAAAAATCATTTTAATGCGACAAAAATGGTTTGTATCTCCACCACTTTACCGGCCCTAAAGTTCAATCAAAGCATCGAATAGTGCCAGCTTAGACGATTGAATTGCAGTTTAGTATTTTGACAAATATAAAAGAAAATCTTTTTCCTAGAATATAAAAATACGGTAGTATTATCTTTAATATTTTACTTTTCATTTTTTCAATGTCTTACAACTATCACAACTTGAATTTTACTAAATGACGAACACTTGAAATATTTAAAATGCAAAAATATTAACATTTAAACGGTATTTGATCTTTTGAAGTTGAAATAATATTTTCAGTTTTAATGGGAAAATTAATAAGTTTTGGTTTAAAAAGCCTAAACAAGCATGCCGGCACCTTGTTAAAAAGACCAGGACGACAAATGCCCCTTGATCGTAGTTGTCAATGAGTTAATGTGGGTGATTTACCGGTTAGTTTGGAACAGGAAAAAATCACCATCCACAACAAATGCTGTTCTAGGAAATCGGTTTAGTTGTCTTTGATTTGAACTGCTTAGGGATATGATTTCGTTCATCCGCTATCATTAAAATGGTTGCTCAAAATCTTCAACATCTGAATCGATATATTAACCATGTTTTCCGTTTTTTCTTGGTGCGCTTTCTTCTTTTGATTAATTTGTCTTGTGCTCGTGTATACCTTGCCAATTCTGCATTAGTTTGGGCACCGAATTTCCCTAATGAATATCGAAATGCAAATTCTATTAAAAAGCACTAATAGTATAAAAAAATACATGATTAGCTTATAAAGTGAGGACATTTATTTGGCATTGGAATTAACGTAATTACTGAAGTCGAAACTATTATATATATAGTAAAGCCTTCACCTTACTTGGAATTAATTTAATCACTAATATAAAATATATATATATCTCAAAATCTTAACCTCATTTTAGAAGTAATATGTCGCAGATGTTCTCAAATGTGACAAAATAATGTGACAAACTTTGAGTATGCCCCACCTATTCAAATAATAATACATAGCTGTATTAACAAGAAGCGAATAAATTGAATGCTTTTGTTATATTACAGTGTGTAGTATGAGCAACAACCATATTTTTTTTTTTTATAGATCTAGATCGTAAACAAATATGGAAAGATATATGATATGACAAATCCAAACGATGCCTCAAAATAAGATGCTTGTAGTCAAACCAATGTGGCTTTAAAAATTAAGCTGTGACATGGCCTAGATAATCAGATTTTGCAATGGAGTAAACGTAGAGTACCACAAACATTGTATTGTTAATTAGCAAAATGGATTGATATGCATTATTCTCATCGGAAACCATTTTATTTAATTATGATATAACTGTGAGCAGTTATATATTTTTTTTTCAAATTTTAAATTGACCAGTTGCTTATGTTAAATCTTAACTTAAAATTTTAAAAGAAGGTAATGAGAGGAAGCGATGAATATTCATAAAGTGTTGAAAACTCCTAATTTTGATGTTAACAAATCATTTTATGTAAGTATTTATACATATTTTCAGAAGGAGTAGCCACAAAGTAGTGTAAGTTTTTGAGTCTGCCAATGGTAGAAGGAAAACATACAGTGTTTTCGACCGTGAAGAATCATAGATTCTGAATCTGACCGTACCAGACGGAAGACTTGAAGAAACACGAGATTCTAAGTCTAATCCCGTACGGAGGACTTGGAAATCTTAAGCGGACTCAAAACTTGAGTTAGAACTCGAACTTGAGTCGACTCAAACACAAAATGAAACTTCAGGAAACAAATCACCAACGGTCAAGTATTTCACTTACTTTATTTACATTGATTCTGTTATAGTAATTTGATTGACAGGATCAATTATAGGACAACTTCCAACGAAGAATGAGTACTTATGGAAGCCCGGATTCGATTGTATGGGCGAGCGAGAATCCAAGGGGATCGATCTACTTCTAATGGTCAAAAAGACTTGCCTTATAAAGTCTGTCTAGGAAAGGGAAGACTAAACTCTCAAGGGAAGAGCCAATGGTCGAGTGTGGCTTGGAGAGTATATAAGGATAGGATGAGACCTAGGAGTTAGATAGCATAAACAGATTCCAAAGTGCAAATTTGAGTGGTCATAGTGAATTACCAAGAAGAGTGACTCTGTGAGACTCATCATCACCGAGTGCTAACACTCAAGAGTGTGTAATTACCTTTGATCTTATAGTGAAATCCAGCCTATTGGCTGATCGCTTGGAAAGTGAACGTAGGCTTATCTAAAGCCGAACCACTATAAACTGAGTTTGCAATCTCTTGTACTCTCTCTATTTAATTTTAGTTCATAGATTGCAAAAGTTATATATATTCGTGCGTGAAAAATCTCTCTGCACCTATTCACCCCCTCTAGGTGTTATTACTAACTTCAACAATTGGTATCAGAGCCCTGTGCTTAGAGTTCAGAGTTAAAGATTCTCTATGGCTAGTATTCTTGCAACAGGACTGATCGAGGGACAGAGCAATATGCGACCACCCTATTTTGACGGCAAAGAGTACAATATATGGATGAACAAGATGAAGGCCTTCCTCAGATCAAAGGATCCACTGGAATGTGATGTAGTTGCAAGAGGAATTGATCCAAATACTGAAATCAAAGTAACTTCAAAGAAAGATGATGGCAAAACAACAGAAACATTAGCTACCACTTCTCCAAAAGAATTGACTAAGAGACAAACTCTTGATGCTAAGGCCATCTACTCCCTTTACTGTGCTTTATCACCTAATGAATATAATCGTATATCTTCTTGTGATACAGCAAAGGAAGTATGGGACAGACTGCACGTAACCTATGAAGGAACTGATCGTGTTAAAGAGACCAAAGTAAATATTTTACTTGGTCAATATGAATCCTTCAAGATGAAGCAGGGAGAGTCAATAGGAGACATGTTCAGTCGATTTACAGAAATTGTAAATGGACTGGCATATCAAGGACAGCCTGTTCCTAGTCCCATGAAAGTCAACAAGCTGTTAAGAGGACTATCAAAAGAATGGAATAATGTGAAGACCTCTATCAGAGAAACTTTGCGTATTTCACCACTGATAGTCGATGAGCTTGTTGGTACTCTACAATCCTATGAAGCAGAACAAATGAACAAAGAAGTGGAATTCAGAGGTAAGAGAACCATTGCTCTTAAGTCTAACATTGATTCTAATGATACAAATTATGAGGATGAGCTGGACGATGAAGAACTGGCATTACTAATTAGAAAGGTAAAAAAGCTAAACAAGAAGGGCAAAAAGCTCTACAGCAAGAAGCAAAACAGGCAGATTGGACAACGAAAGACAGAGGATGAGGAAGATTATGTCAAAGATGTTGTCTGTTTCGAAAGCAAAAAGAAAGGTCACATAAAATAGAATTGTCCAAAACTCAAGAAAAACAAAGGGAAATATGAAAAGTACAAGAAAGCCCTGAAAGCTAAAACCTGGAGTGACATTGAGGTTGAAGACAGTGAAGACGAATATGGTAACATATGTCTAATGGCACACTCAGATTCAGACTCTGAAGTGGATTCAGACTCAAACTCAGATTCAGACTCAGACAAGGAATTTGAGGTTAGTCACTCGGATATTCCTACCAAAGTTTCAGATTATATAAATGAACTATGTTTGAATTTAAAATCTACTCTGAAAAAAATTTCCAATTTAAACAAGGAAAATCGCAAGTTGAATCAAATGAATCATTCTTTAAATGAAAATTTTGATGATCTCAAAAAGGAATTTTCAGTAATAAAGGAAAATCGAGATTTTCTCTTAAATGAAAATGAATCTCATAAAAAGGAAATCTTGGAGACAAAAGAAAATAGAAATTCTTTGCTAAATGAAAATGAGTCTCTCAGAAAGGAAATTTTGAACATTACTACAAAGTTTTCAAAAGGATCGAAAACCCTGCAGCATATACTTTCCATTCAAATTCCCTATTATGATAAGTCAGGACTTGGGTTTTATAAGGAAAGTGATTCATTAATTGATTTTCCTAAAGTCAAGGAGAGAATTAGAAAGAGACCTCCTCGACAGGCCTATAGAAATCATTTCAAAAAGACTTTTACAAAACCTATTGGTCGGGATCATCTCAAATGCTCTAATTGTGGAGAAAAAGAACATTTTGAAAACAAATGTCCTAAAGTCTGGAGACCTATTCAGAAGAAATGGGTAGACAAAGCATATACTAACATCGAAGGACCCAAGAAAATCTGGGTACCAAAGAAGAAGTGAATATGCATGTTGATTGCAGGTAAGTTTCAAGAGCAAGAAGAAATGGTATTTGGACAGTGGATGTTCAAGACACATGATTGGGGATTCAAGAATGTTTGTTGTTTTAGAAAAAGTTAAAGGAGGGACAATCTCTTTTGGAGGAAATACCAAGGGAAACATTGTTGGATCAGGAATAGTCAAGATTGGCAGTTTAATCATCAACAATGTATCTCTGGTTAAAGGACTTAACAACAATCTTCTTAGCATCAGCCAGCTATGTGATGCTAGATTCAGGATTAACTTCAAGGAAAACTTATGTTCTGGAACTAGCAATGATTCTTCTTAGTCATTCACTGGATGAAGACATGGGAACATCTATCTTCTGGACATAAATGAAGACACTGCCAAATGTCTAATTTCAGTCCATGATGAGGCAAACCTCTAGCATCGCAAACTTGGACATGTCAGCATGAATCAAATCTCTAAGCTACACAGCAAAAAGCTTGTTCGTGGCTTGCCCTCATTAACCTATAGAAAGACAAATCTTTGTTCCGCATGCACTTTAGGAAAATAGGTTAGAAATTCTTTTAAATCTATGAAACAAGTTTCTACTAAACGTGTACTGCAATTGCTTCATATGGATCTGTTTGGCCCAACTAGAACTCAAAGCATTGGAGATAAGAAATACTATATGGTAATTATAGATGACTACTCTCGTTTTACATGGGTATTCTTTCTTGCCAATAAAAGTGAAACTTTTTCTTATTTCTCGATATTTGCAAAAAGGGTTCAAAATGAGAAAGGTTATTCTATTTCCAACATTAAAATAGATCATGGAGGAGAGTTTGAAAATCAGAACTTTGCAGACTTTTGTAATGAAAATGATATTTTGCATACGTTCTCCTCTCCCTACACTCTAGAACAAAATAGAGTAGTAGAAAGAAAGAACAGATCTTTAGAAGAAATGGCTAGAACTCTGCTTATTGAAAGTAAGGTGGCAACTCGTTTCTGGGTAGAAGTAGTTTCCACGTCTTGTCATATCATTAATAGAGTTTTTCTGAGACCAATTCTTGAGAAAACTCCTTATGAGATTTTCAAAGGAAGAAAACCAATTGTTTCCTACTTCAAAATATTTGGTTGTAAATGTTTTATTCTTAAAAATGCTAACAATCTTCCAAGCAAGTTTGAGGAGAGATCAAATGAAGGTACATTTCTGGGATATTCAACCACAAGTAAAGCATACCGAGTGTTCAACAAGAACACTCAAATAGTGGAAGAATCTATGAATGTGAAGGTCCTAGAGCAAGACTCCTCCAACAAGAGCAAAATAGAAATTGAAGATCCAAAACCAACTGCTGCTCCTAAAAATTCAACTATCAGCAAAGAAGCTGACTCATCACAGAAAATCGACTCTGAGGGAACTCAAGAACAAAGAATCACTCAGCTGGACACTACTCAATTACCAAAAGATGCTGATGACAGCGTAGTGCAGAGCAAAAATTGGAAGCATAAGTCCAGCCACCCTCAAGAGCTAGTCATTGGAAATATCAGTGAAGGAATTCGAACCAGATCGAAGAACAAAAAGGAAACAAGTATTGTGGCACTCATCTTTGAGATTGAACCCAAAGGAATAGACGAGGCCCTTACAAATGAAAGCTTGGATAGAAGCAATGCAAGAAGAACTCCAATAGTTTAAAAGGAATGATGTGTGGGAGTTGGTTCCCAAACCCAAAGGAAGAACCATCATAGGTACTAAGTGGGTCTTCAGGAATAAAGTGAATGAACATGGTAAAGTGACCAAAAACAAAGCAAGACTTGTAGCCAAAGGCTATTCACAATCAGAAGGAATAGACTATGATGAAACCTATGCACCAGTAGCAAGATTGGAAGCTATCAGACTATTACTTGCCTATGCTTGCTATCAAAACTTCAAGCTATTTCAGATGGATGTAAAGAGCGCTTTTCTGAATGGATTTATCAAAGAAGAAGTCTATGTGGAACAACCTCCTGGGTTCGAGGAACCAAGAAAGCCAGATCATGTATACAAACTGAAAAAGGCTCTGTATGGTTTGAAACAAGCGCCTCGAGCCTGGTATGAACAACTAAATAAGTTCCTACTAAACAACAAATTCAAGAAAGGTATGGTTGATACAACTCTATTTATCAAGAAGGAAGGTAAGGATATTCTTATAGTACAAATCTATGTAGATGATATTATCTTCGGTTCTTCTAATGAACGATTGTGCAAGAACTTCTCAAAGTCTATGCAGGATGAATTTGAGATGAGCATGATGGGAGAACTCACATACTTCCTAGGACTTCAAATCAACCAATCAAAACATGGAACTTTCATCTATCAAGAAAAATATACCAAAGACTTGATCAAGAAGTTTGGAATGGAAAACAAGAAGACCGAAACTCCAATATCAACATCCATCAAACTTGATCAGGATGAATCAGGGAAGAAAGTTGACCAAAAAACTTATAGAAGTATGATTAGGTCTCTTCTCTATCTTACTCTATCTAGACCAGATATTATATACAGTGTGTGTTTATGTGCTCGATTCCAAGCAGACCCTAGAGAATCTCATCTTACAGTAGTGAAGCGTATAATTAAGTACATAGCTACTTATCCACTTTTGGGTTTGTGGTATCCTAAAGGAACAAACTTTACTCTCCTTGGCTACTCAGATATCGACTTAGCAAGATGTAAAGTGGACAAAAAGAGCACATCTGGAACATGTCAACTACTAGGACAGATGCTGGTGTCATGGTCTTCTAAAAAGCATAACACTGTAGCTCTATCAACTGTAGAAGCATAATACGTTGCCCTTGGTAGCTGCTGCTCACAGATCTTATGGATGAAACAGCAACTAAGGGATTATGGAAAGGAAGAAACTTGTACTGAAATAAGGTGTGACAATACAAGTGCCATAAATCTCACCAAGAACCCGATCCTACATTCCAGGACAAAGCACATTGAAATCATGTATCATTTTATAAGAGACCACGTACAAAATGAGGATATATTTGTGGAATTTATCGATTTGAAAAATTAATTGGCAGATATATTCACAAAGCCGTTGGACAAAGGTACATTTGATTCAATATGTAGTAGATTAAATATCATTAATCCTTTTGCATAAAAATCTTGAAGACAAGATACAGTCTGGGAGAAGCAATTGGACCAATCTTCTAGGTTGCACCCAGAAGGACTTGATGGTATTTTTAAATTTAATTTGTGGCACGTCTTATATGATTAATCTTGGTAAGTTATTATTAGCAAAATAATTGATTTGCATAATTTCGGTACATGCCTAAGTTATCTGCATCTATTTCCGCCAATTTTAATAATTTTTGAATAACTGCTATTTTTAGTCAAAAGTCGCGTCTTTTCATCTTCAAAAAGTCTATAACCCCCAAAGAGAACAAGTCTCTTTTTGACATTCCTCAAAAATCTTCTTTCAAAAACCCTAAAGAACTAATTTTTCTCCCCAAATCTTCTTCGAACAATGGCTTCGAGATCCTCCATGTCCAGATCAAGGTCTGTGTCCCCATCTCCCAGAAGAAGATCCAACAGGATTGTTGGCAATGGACCAAGGAATGTAGAGGGAGGATGGACGCATTTCGATCTGATGCAAACATTGGACGATTCTCAAGGACAATCTCAAAATGCATCGGTTCAAAGGGATGCAATTGAAAATCTGGAGCCTCATAGTAACTCCCCAACAAATTCTGAGTGGAGAAATGTCTCCAAAAGAGGTATGTCGGGATTAACCCTGCCTAAACCAGAAAACCCTCATTCTGTTATGAGAATATATCAACACTTAGTGCGAAATAATGCTATGGAGGATATGAAACTCTTTCTGTTGCGACAAAAAGGGTATGCGAATGAATTTCGTCTGGTTCAAGCTGTTCAAACTACAAAATTTCCTTCTAGACGAAGTGCACAGGGGAGTGAAGTGAGTAGAAGTAGGGAGAATGCCCTAGGTGAGAAGGAGGATGATAAACGAATCTATAGGAATTTTGAAATCAGAATGGGAATTGTAGTAGTGGTTAGGAATACCACAAGGAAATTATTCCGGCCGAAAGAGCATAAGACCTTCTATAACAAATTGTTGGAATGTGGAGTTATGTATCACCGGATCGTGGACTTTGATTTTTTGGATGCTACTAATGTAAACCTACGAGAACATTTTGAAATGCTGTAGATTGATCAATTTTGCACTAACTCTGCTGCTGTTTATCCAGATCTAACAACATATTTTTACTCAAATTTGACATTCCTGTCTCCAAATATAATGTAGTTCAGTGTGAATGATAGGTTTTATGATGTCAGTACAGATGTTTTGGCTGATATCATGAAAGTTGAAAGGGGTCCCTTCAAGCCAATAGAAGTCACCTATGAGACTGTTTGTAAGTATCTTACAAAGTCTATTAGGCCTACTATTACTTATCCCTTTTTAACTTCAGCAAGAACTATTCTACATAAGATCATCATAAGCTGCATTCGTCCCAAGGCTTCATCAAAGACTGATGTGTCAAGATTCGAGGCTAAACTAATGTGGGCAATTGAGAAGTGAGTTATATTCTCACTTCCTCACACTGTTCTTCTGCA
The DNA here is from genome assembly GCA_014182735.1 of Corymbia maculata. Taxonomy (NCBI): domain Eukaryota; kingdom Viridiplantae; phylum Streptophyta; class Magnoliopsida; order Myrtales; family Myrtaceae; genus Corymbia; species Corymbia maculata. The sequence continues at coordinate 19,665,319 of CM024683.1, read as the reverse complement.
CATGTATCGAATAGTTTAGAAAGATAAAGGACAGTTGTCCTATGGAGCTTTGGTGACTAGGATCTTTGAACATTATAATATCGATATACTGAGCAGACTCTGCACTAAAGAGCTTCCAACCATGGTCATCGATCTTAAGATGATAAACAAGATGAGGCTAAGGGATGTTGCAGAGACATGGAGAAGAAAAGAGAAGGAATTGGCCAAAGCATCAACCACAGCAAAGAGAAAGGGAAAAGAGATGGCTGCTCCAGAACCTAGTTCTAAGAAAAGAAGACAACTGTTGTTACATGATGAAGATCATGAAGAAGATACTATCTCTAAAATTTTGGTGAAAATGGGTCAGACTGTACAAAGAGTGATAGAACCAGAAACAAAATTGCCTCCACCAGTAGTGACAGAAGAAAATCTTCCTAGTGCAGCAACTCAACCTGATAAGAATGTGGAAATGTCAGAGCCAGAGGAAATTGAGTCTGACAAAGGTGGACCAAAAGAAAGGGAAGAAATAGAGGAAGAAGAAATTAGAACAAATGAATGTGCTATTCCTAATGCTGAAGAGGATAGAAATCAATTGGGACAGCAAAGGCAGACATAAGCATCAATTCAGGGGGAGCCTATGTCTCAAGATGGTGAAAAGGATATCCATGCAACTTCATCTGATCATACTGATTCTTAGAAGATATTGGCTTTGCTTATGGAAATAAGAGATCGCCAAGTTGCTATGGAAAACTCTCTCAATTCCAAATTAGAGACTCTCGAGAAAACAGTTCATCAATGTCTCAACAAAATCAAAGAGTCTGCCACGGATATGGAGGATTTCACCCTTGTTCGAACCCCTAAAAAAAAATCTTCTTAAGAAATCATCTTCTGGTTTATCTTGTTTGAATTCTTGTCAAGTTTTTTTTCCTTTTCTGTAAGACTTTACTTATCTTTCAGGATATTGTCTTTTTGATTGTGACAAAAAGGGGGAGTAAAACCTGGACTGGATTTTTTTTTTGATTTTTGAACTTTGCGGTTTGTTGCTTGTGCTTGAAAACTGAATTATTGGTTGCTGCTTAATCTATTTTAGCTGATGCGGTGTTAAACATAGAAGCATGAATTATATGATGTGAGCATCATTATTCCTGTTATATTTGGAAGTATGCGCTGCCAATCATATTTTGCAGGGGATAACAAGCAAGAAGCATAAAAAGTTTTGTCACCATCAAAAAGGGGGAGATTGTTGAAAACTCCTAGTTTTGATGTTAACAAATCATTTTATGTAAGTATTTATACATATCTTCAGAAGGAATAAGCCACAAGGTAGTGTATGTTTAAGTCTGCTAGTGGTAGAAGGAAAACATACAGTATTTCTGAGTCTGACCGTAACAGACGAAAGACTTGAAGAATCACAGATTCTGAGTCTGACCATACTAGACGGAAGACTTGAAGAATCATAGATTCTAATTTTTGAGTCCGACCAAAAGACTTGAAGAAAATCTTAAGTCGACCGTACTCAAACTTAGTCTTATCGGACTTAAAATGAAACTCGGAACAAATCACCAACGGTCAAGTATTTCACTTACTTTATTTACATTGATTCTGTTATATTAATTTGATTGACAGGATCAATTATAGGACAACTTCCAAAGAAGAATGGAGTACTTATGGAAGCCCGGATTCTGATTGTATGGGCGAGCAGAATCCAAGGGGATCAAATCTACTTCCAACGGTCAAAAAGACTTGCCTTATAAAGTCTGTCCAGGAAAGGGAAGACTAAACTCTCAAGGGAAGAGCCAACGGTCGAGTGTGGCTTGGAGAGTATATAAGGATAGGATGAGACCTAGGAATTAGATATGATAAACATATTCCAAAGTGTAATTATGTTTTTCATCAATTGTCTAAAGTGCGAATTTGAGTGGTCCTAGTGAATTACCAAGAAGAGTGACTCTGTGAGATTCATCATCACCGAGTGCTAACACTCAAGAGTGTGTAATCACCTTTGATCTTATAGTGAAATCCAGCCTATTGGCTGATCGCTTGGAGAGTGGACGTAGGCTTGTCTAAAGCCGAACCATTATAAACTGTGTTTGCAATCTCTCTACTCTCTCTATTTAATTTCAGTTCATAGATTGCAAAAGTTATATATATATATTCTTGCGCGAAAAATCTCTCTACACCTATTCACCCCCCCCTCTAGGTGTTATTACTAGCTTCAACAACTAGTTTAAATGAAAGGATGTCTTCTATCTCCTTCATTCTTTTATTATCTGTTTGACAGAAGATACCGTTGCTACAGAAATATTTTCCACTACAGCAGCACAGTCTACATGCTCTATACAAGAAAATTTTCACTTCCCCTAAAACCACCCTCCCTTGTTGTACTTATCCATTTATTAGTAAATATCGTTGGTTGATGTCAGTTGGAAAACGAGGAAACATTATCTTCGTATTCTGCATTGTTGCTAGGGATTTGAATTTGGTGGTTGAATGTGGAAACAAAGAAATGATCTTCATCCTCAATCGCAGAAAAGATTTGAAAAAAGAAAGAAAGAAGAAGATTTGTGTAAAGAATGGCACGCAGTTTACGAAATTGTTCAGGAAGTTCTTGTGCACTATTAAAATATGCGCCATAAAATAGAACGTGGTTTATAGTCTATTATTAAAATATTTGAGTGCATTCATTTTGCAAAAAAATAAATGTTTTAAATTCTTTTTTCAAATGATGATCACTTGCATCGTTTACAAAAACGAATCAATAAAAATATTTTCATCGTTCACAAAAATATCTAGGCATAAATTATTATTGACTATGAAAATATGTTTTACTAAGTAATTATTTCAAAAGATACCAATGATTATTTTTGAAAAAATATATTTCATATCATTCATTATCCATGAGACCAATGGAACCGTGATGTAATTGTATTTTTTCTTTGTGGCAACCTTGTTATATTTAAGTAAGATTGAAAACACGTCATCAAGGATTGCTAATTCATAGGCTTATTTATTTGATAAGGTATATCATCACAAAGGTTTGAAAAATGAATAGCTACTGCCCGGAATCAGAAATTGCAGAGGAAATAGCCAAGAAATTGTGATGGAAGGGCAAACAGGGAGAATAATGTTTTATTGGTCGACAATAATTGACTTTGACTTCTCAGCTACAATCGCGGATGGAACCTTAGGATAGTGACATTCTCTCTCAGGTTAAGAATCAATAATTGGCTTTTAAAAATTGGTTGTGGGTAATGATAGAGAAATTTCCTATTAATTGAATTAATTAACCTATCGTGAAAGCACAAGAACTATAACATTTTTTTAATTAAAAAAAAAGAATTAGGTAGGAAGACAACTTTTATTTATGGATGTACTCAGGCAATACCATCATTAGATTACAATCATTAATTGTAATCCTGCTAAGCCAATTCAATGTCTCCCGACGTTTCAGGTGTTTCCTCTAGACGTAGCCAACACTCGTGAGATCACGGAAACTTCTTGCAATTGTGACATAACGGAAAACAATAAGAATAATTAAATATTTGCTCTCGGAATTGCTTTGTTGTTTGAGAACCATTAACTTTTCCATGTTGGTTGCAGGAAGAAAACGCCAACTGGATGCTAATCTCTAGAATAGTGAAATGATTCGTGTCCACCTTCTTTTCAGTTTATACTGAAAAACTTCATTAAACATGCGAGTATTCTTCAGACGAGTTGAAAGTGAGTTTCCCTCTGAAAATGAATCGATCACTTTCAATCTCGCAATCTTCTCAATGTTATTGGTCAGTCAAAATGGGATGCCATCCTGGAAGTTTCCTTGTCCTATTTACTTTGTAACAAATGTAAAATTTGGAGCCTAATAACAAAGCGACGAAAGTGATGGCATAAAATCATACATTCATAACTTAGAAAAAAAGGATATAAAGTGAAATCGGTATAGAACATGAGGATTGCTTTTGAGCAATCGAGTTTGAGCAATTCTGGCATGCATCAAACTAGATGCTGGGAAGGAGCTTGACTAGATCTGATTTCGAACTCGATGCCATGGTTGGCTGTCATCGAGGAAAACATAAGCTTGACATGTAAGTCATGTTATGCGTGTTAAGTTTTTTTTTTTTTTTTGATGACCCAAGGAACCCCGCACCCCACCGACAGCTAGGGGAGTAAATCCTGGGGGCTGCACGTGCTAGCCACCACACACATGTAACCGGGTAAGTCACCCTATGACGAAGCTGGAATTCGAACTCTCGACCTTTTGCGAGAGGAAGAGAGCGCGAATCAGCAACACCACCCGAGTGGGTGGTTATGCGTGTTAAGTTTGAGCTCAACAAAAACCGTTCTTCCTTGATAAATGACTAATCTTTTCGTGCTTTCCTTTTAGTAAAGTCAAGTTTCATATCATATTCATGGTGCCTTTTAAACTCGTCCATTTTGCAAAGCCAAGGGTCATCTCTTAGTCCACGATCTAGAAGCATGTGTGGTTTGGATGAAATTCACGTATTCGTCTCAATATTATAATGCACGTAAATGCTGATAACTCAGGCTTTTTTTTTTGGTTGAAACTGATAACTCAGACTCAGTCAGATGAAATGTGCCGATAATTTGAAGATACAGATCATAGAGTTAAACTTGACCAAAAAGGGTCTTTTGTAAGACATTTTTAAGTCTTTACTGCTTGTTGAGTGTATGGGTGATTAAAATTCCTGCTGCTCCTTGTTGTCGTACTTCCTAATTTCCTCAGCACAAATAATTAAGTGTGAAATACATTATTATAACTCTATGGATTAATGGAATTTTTGCTGATACGTATAACTTTCTTCAAGAGTCTCACGAAATATTTTCAATTTTCGCCTTCACTACCACCCAATAATAGAATAATTTGCAAATTTCTCAATGGAAACTATTACATTTAATTATAATGTAATGGTGAGCAGTTTGATACATTTGATTCAAAAAATATTATAATTGCGACTCGCTTATCTTAAATTTTAAAGGGGGGCAATGAATACCGATTGCTTAATAATTCGGAAAGCACACAACTTTCAAATCATGGTTGTTAGCTAACCGACATCATAGCGTGAGGGGCGGGAAAGCAAGTTGAAGTCTTCCACCATCTTCATTGTTTATTTGCATTTTTCAATTCTTTTTTCCTGACCAAAGAAAGGGACACAAAACCTAATCCAGGTGTGTTAAGAGGTAGCTTTCAAATAACACGTATAGCAGATTCTCGTGTTCACATTTATGGATTGTGACTTATACCGGCCCACTCTTTCTTTCATTTTAGAAAAAGTAGAGCTATAGAATGGTAACCATTACTTGAATACTATCAGATTGATAAGAGTTATTTAGAGCCGATAGACAAATTCAAGAGTTCGATATGTATCAATTTTACGTAGTATAGTCAGATACTTAGATCTTTTAAAACACCTAAGTGGGAGCACTGCATGCTAAGTCCGCTAAAGAGCATGGAGAATAATAATGAAATGAGAGAAAGCAGTGTACCATGATATACTCATCCATGGGTCATCGTATATGTCAAATGGAACCATTTGAGGATATGTTGCCTTCAAAATTACATTACCAACTTTTCTATCTATTAGCAAACTTCTAATGGTTGCCGTACCTCACTTCCTTTAAGAACAATACAGGGGAAATCGAACAAGTGAACATCCAAAGGAAGCATCCCCTGACGGCAATATATCCAGCAATCCAGTCATCCAAGCAAATTAGGCATCCTTGGAAAGCTCTTACAATGCACTGCCCTATTGCGCCCTTTGATGATATAATCTTAACAAGTTCAACTTTCTATTAAAATCTAGTCGTACCTCGGTAAAATAATTAGGTGTCTGCTGGGTCAACAGTCTTCAGCGAAGTAATGGATTCGATTCACCTCGATTGTCTTAGGATTTGAGCGAAGTGAAAGGAAATGGGTTGAAATAATAACCTAGGGCAGATTTCCCTTATTTAACCGCCTAAATTAGAGAGGAAATGGAGAGACATCAATTTTAAGCAAGAGAGACTTACTTCCCTCAAGCAGGCACATTTTTTTATTTCCTTCCAAAGGTGAAGAATAATAGAATGTAATGCAAATGCTGCCCTTTGCTTTTATTGCAAGATGGCCCTCGGTTTCTTTTTAAGTGTTAATCAAACAAAAGATAATAAGTCCATTCACGAAACTACCCTGCGCATTATTTACATGCAACATGCATCTATACACACGAGAGGAATTTGCACTTTCTTTTTTATCTCTTAATTTCCCTTCTCTTTCCTTCCACTATTAGCTAACTAAAAAAGTGGTCGTGAATAAATCCTGAACAATTTGTGTTGCATTGCCCAACTATGGCATACCTTATGTGGAGAAATTTCTGGACTACAAATATCCTGATGGGTTGGATTGACAAACTCATCAACCTCGAACCTTTACAACGCAAGTGAGCCCAAATAGTCATGGCTTAATTTGAATATCCCCTAGTAGTTGTGTGCCCCTTTATGATAAGGCTTAGGAAGAGGTCCCTAGTATTGACCACCCTTGTCCACTCTACTAGATATAAAAAGAAATTTGTACATTTATTGGGAAAAAAATTTCCTTAATGGCAGGAAATTTTACTTTAGATGATCGCAGATGCGAAAAATGGCTCACCCATTCATTCTAACTTGAATTAAGAAGTATTCAACTTTAAAATGGTGCTAAACTGGATTTCGTTTTTGGCTTTATCAGGTAACAAGTGTCTCGAGCTATGATGGAGAAATTAGACAGTAAGGATTAAATTAGAGGAAATGTAAAGTTCGAGGAAAGGTAGATGCCATAAAAGTAAATTAAACAAGCCTAAAAGAAATTGCAGGAAATGTAGAGTGTTTATAGATGCTCAACTGGAAACACTAAATGAAACAAGAAATTCATATTTAGAAGACACATCGTGAACTGAACACTTAAAATTCAAACTAAACCGAAGTGGGAAGACATTGGCATTGTAAGACCTTCCTTGGCAAAACCAAAGGGCAAAAGCTTATCAAAATTGGACTAAGTTTTGTCATTGTATGAGCGTGCCTTGTTCATCTTCTTCTTTCAATCTTTGTCTTTGTTGCCTAATCCGCAGCAGAAGACATTTTGTCATCGTATGAGCGTGCCTTCTTCATCTTCTTCTTTCAATCTTTGTCTTTGTTCCCTAATCCGCAGCAGAAGACAATTAATTACTCTTCGTTTGGCTCCACATTCTTGCACTGCTCCTCACGTCTCTCATGGGTTCTATCAGCATTTATAAGACGGTGCCCATCTCGCTTCTCCATTGCTACCGTGTCTGAGAAACTCGCACCGCTCTGGAACAGTTTCTGAGCTTGAGTTCCATGGGCGAATAAAGTTTCCGGGAAGTAGTCATTCTCGGTCGAGGTCAGGTAACGACGTAATAATTTATATCCCTTATTTGTGGTGGAAAGCCCTTCTTCAGACCATGCGTATTCAACTGGGAAAAATAAATAAAAAACGAGAGGACCATAATAAGACCAACAATCAAGTCCTAGTCTGACTTTCTTACGGACGCTATATTCGGGTGTCCTGATAATTCTTGCGAGACTTTCATCGGGTCGGATTTCATATCACCGGTTCAAAATACCTCATGTTGATTGACTCCCGGAAACTGATAATACCTACAATCACATCTATAATGAGTGCGCTTGGCAACACATTTGTAAAGCCCTTTGGACATCTAAAGGCCCTTGGGCAAATGCAAATGTGTTTGTCAAATAGTTTCTGGAGTCCAGTTGGAAAATGCTAGCATTTTTTAGTACCTTCAAAGGGCCTTTAGCTCAAGGCAGCCTCAGACTTGCTTTGAAATTTACTTTTTTGGCATGCGAAGGCCTGAATTGATGAATTTTTTGAATTATTCATCTCAACCTCATTCACTCATCAGAATTCCCCATTTACCCCTTTAAAAAAAAACCGAAAAATCTGTTTTGATTTTCTTCTTCGGTTGCCTCTTCCTCACGCCCAGCCCAGCACCAGCGCTTCCTCACGCCTCACGCCCGGCGCTCGCGTTCGTGCGCCTATTGAGATATGCAATCTCATCGAATCAGCAAACCTTGAAACTGACAGAGGGTGGTGGGAGGGATTGGATCAATCAAACCAGTTTTTTTTTTTTTTTGGTGCTGGAGGAATCACCCCAGCCGACAGCCGAAACGTAAACCCCCAGATGCTACGTAAGCGGGAGGACCCACCACCCCTGGCAGCACACTTAAGTCACCTAGTGACTCCGCTGAGAGTCGAACCCAAGATTCAAACCCCTCCCCTTGGCGACAAGGATCATGGGAGCCTTAACCAGCGGAGCCACCACGGCCGGTAGTGGATCAATCGAACCAGTTCGTAATACTAAAGGCGGTCGAAGGGGTTTTCTTCGTTGTAAAGTTGCGATGGATATGCGAGTTGCCTATATTTGAAGGAATTGTGTGCAAAAAGACCTGAGAAATATTGAGTTGACACTTGCAAAGAACGAAGTCCTGATTTGTGTTTTATTTGGGGAGTGATTGGGCATGTTGAGAAATCTTGTAGCTTGATATATTTTATTCCAAATTTTAAATTTGTAACTCGTTTATTTTAAATTTTAAAGGAAGGTGATGAGAGGAGGGGATGGATATTTAATTCTGATTAGTTCACTGTCTGGAAAGCTTACAATTTCCAAATTGTGGTTATTAGCTAATCTACTTGATAGCATGAGGTTTAGACAAAATCTATGTCATCTTACTTGCTTAGTTGCATTTTTCAATTCAATTTTTTCCCAATCCAACACAAGGAAAGTAGAAGATTTACGGGAGAACGAACAAAAACTAGTCTCTGCCGAGTGTTCACTTCTTACTGTTCTTGTGTGTAGAAGCTGTGTAAATCTTGTTGGTATTGGTTTGTACAAGTTTGTGCATCTGTAATACGAGAAGAAAGAGAGGGAGTTGCAGTGTTGTAAGCGGTGCTTGAATTGATAGAATCATCTACTCAAGCTTCGTGTAGAAAGTGTTGAGAGTGGAGAAAGCAAACTAAAAGACCAAATCACTATAAATCTATTATGCATGTCGTCTTCTATCTCTCGAATTCTATTATTATCCTTTTGATTAAAAGATAGTGTTATTGCAGAAATGTTCACATTACAGCAGCACATTCCCCACGTTTTTCGCGAAATTTTTCCTAAAACAACCAATTCAGATCGTTGTTGTGCTTATCCATTTAATGAAATTAGTTAATGCATCATGAAAGCACGAAAACTATACGATTATTTCAATTTAAAATCATAATTAGGTTGGACGACAACTTATGTTTATGGATATACTTACGCAATATTATCATTAGATTATTATCGCCAATTTAGTGTTTCCCGACGTTTCACAGGTTTCTTCCGCAATGCAGCCAACACTTGAAAGACCATTACCTTTTCAACGTTGGTCGCAGAAAGAAAAGGACAAATAGATGCTAATCCCCCAAACGGCCAAATGATTCTTGTCCATCTTCTTCGAAGTGATATTGCAAAACTTCATCAAATAGTATTCTTCAGACCAGTTAAAAGTAGTTCCTCTGAAGATGAATCGGTCACTTCGATTTTTGCAACCTTCTCGATGTTATTGGTCAATCGGTGGGGTAGTCATCTCAGAAGTTTCCTTGTTCCGTTCATTTAATAACAAATTTAAAAGCTGAAGCGTAATCACAAAGCTACAAAATTGACAGCACAAAATCATAGATTCATAGCTTTAAAATTAGCGGATATAAAGTGAAATCACTTATGAAGATGGATTTTCAGCTTTTCTTATTCGAATCATATAAAAGGAAAATTTCAAAAAATCCTCTCAAACTTTTTATCTCCAATAGGCTTCTCTGTTTTTGACATCATCATCAATGTCTATTTTTAGGCAAAGATCCTTAACAAAAAGATTAAACTACACCTTTCTTATGAAAATGTGTTTTATGTGATGGTCACATGATTGATGTATCCGTCAATATAATATATTTGTCCATCACTACAATATGGTAGGATTGTCACATAATTTACCTTATAATGTACTGCATTTTTTCTCCCTCCGTCTTTCTCTCCCCCCACCACACTGCCGATCAAAGTGACCATTCTTGCCCTTGACAGACGCTGCCCCTAACCTACACAAAATTGATGCCTTCCGCAAGTCGGCCCCCACCTATTTCTGCTTCTCTTCACCGCATCTCTCTCTCTCTCTCTCTCTCTCTCGTTGCCATTATCTTGACTCAAAAATATGGGCGTCGAGCTCAAAGCTGCAACAATACTTGACTAGATCCAACGTCAAGCATGAGCAATTCTGGTATCCATCGAGCTAGACGCTGGATGGAGCTCGACCACAAGTGACGTCAAGTTTGATGCCGTGGTGGGCCATTGTCGACGCGAGAGGGGGAGGGTGGTGATAACATAATTCATCATTTTTTATTTATTTTTTGGTCCAACATAGTTCACAAATTGAAGACAAATAAAGTCGGCCATCGTTATTGGCATGAAGTGGCCACAATTACCTCTCGAGCTTGCCGTCAATAAAATATAAGTGTAAAACTACGACACATGGAAAATAATTAAATATTTCACGTGAGAGTTACGTTAGATTTCCGACACTTGAACTCTGCCAACGACGAGCTCAAGACTTGATTGGGGCTCCTTCGCCTTAAGTTCTCGATTGACTAATATAAGACATTTAAGTCAATTTACAAATTAGGTAAGAAAACCCAGCCTTTTCTTTTCCAAATAATTCCTCCGTGTTGTTGCGAGTTTTACAATATTAAATCATTTCTTTTCTTTATTCTTTTTGTTTATCTCCTTCTTTTTGGAATTTCAAGGAGAAAACATAAAGGTGGAAAATTATCTTAATAGTGGAAGGCTCTTGGCCCCAGAACAAAAGAGTTCTATTTTGAAATCATGCATGCGCCCTTGGTAACACCTCTCGTATGATTTTCTGAATGTTTTCGGGGATTTGCATTTTTTATTCTTGTCATTTTCAGGTTTTTCGAGACTGACAACAAGATGGGAACTTTCATGCAAACCAATCATGGTATTTGTTTTATTCCAGTCCTTTTTCACACACGAAAACGCACACGCACACGCACACCAACCAAACAGAAACAGAAAGCGAAGAATAAAATTGGCTGGCTTTAGTAATATGTATACCGAAAGCATCAACTCATCTCGTAAATAATGTCATCGCTACGAGAACAAATGGACAAAAAGAAAGAACGGCGAAGGGTTCCCCCAACGTGTGCCCGACAGCTAATCACGTTCAATGAGAAGGTCCACTGTTTTCAGGCTCCCCCAACTTATGGATCTTCCTAACATTTAATTTCCCTTGCAGAGTCAACCCAACCCTACCAATCTCTCTCTCTCTCTCTCTCTCTCTCTCTCTCTCTCTCTCAAACACACACATCGAGCTTTGTTCAGGTTTTCTTTTTTCAATTTATACAAAGTAGCCAGCTTATTTGCTGGCATCTGCATCATAATCTAATATATTTTGCACGGGCTGGATGGTTAGAATCATCCCCAAAGGACCAGGGTAGTATGATTTTTCACAGAGGAAGTTCAATTGAATACATGGGAAAAAGAAAAACTAATCCGATCATCCACAGAAAAAGGATGAAAGGGAAAGTTTCTCGACCCATTACTCCATACAAGTGACAGTCACTGATTTTCTTACATTGTAAAAGAAATATCAAACTCTTGTCTACCTTCCTCTTCTCGACTTGGTTTGACCCCCTTTACTTGGCCACCGCAAAATCGATGGTCTACGTGAAAGAAGGATATGTGATAGATCCCGTGCATTACACATGATGATTATATCCCAAAGTATCTTCTTTCCCATTCAACATTCCATAAATTAATAAATGGTAGCTTACCAACTTCTTTGAAAATTTAATATTCCACTAAAATGGCTTTGAAATTTTAACATGTGTTTGTAAAAAAAATACCATATTGATAAGGAATTTACTAGCTTCTCAATGAACTAGGAAGTTTTCAAGTTTTCCAGTATAAATGCTGCGAACATCCAAATAAATTAGGGAATTACCAGCTCCTTTGTAATCCTACAATTATATTTAGTAATTTATGGATAACATAAAATAACAATATTCCATTAAAATGGTAACTTACCAACTTCTTTGAAAATTTTACAAGTAATTTTAGTAAAATGCCACATCAATAGGAAACTTTCCAGCTTCTCAAATGCTACTTCGTCCACGTACAAACCAATAACAAATAAAACTCCAATTTAAATAAACATTCATATCAAAAACTAAAACTAATTGGAAGTGAATGAATGTTGGAAATCTGTTGTTGTACATGTGTTCAATATTATCAAAAACATCAATGATCTTTGATGATAATATGGTGATTTTCTTCTTGCCTCTAGTTATTTTCAATGGGGAGGAAAGAATTTGCAATCCGCACATATTCTTGACTTCTAGTAAGACACATGTTTTGCCCAGTTAAGATAGACTATCCCTTGTCTCAAAATGTCTCCTCGGCTCCGAAATGTGGACTCACAAAGAGGCATGTGACCGCTTTAAAGTTTCTGGTAATTTTTCAGTCTTGTTGGTAAAGGCTATGACTGCTAATTTGCCCCATGGTATGTTTCCATCGTTTTTATGATTATGCAAACACCAAAATAAATTAGGGAATAACCAATTTCTCTTTGTGAAATTTTACAAGTGTAGTTATTTAAAATACCATACTTATAGGAAATTAACCAACGACTCCATATATTAGTAAATTGCCAATACTTCAATTATACAAGTGTGGTCATAAACTACCAATTATAAGGAATGTAGCAACGTCGGAACGACTTAAAGATCATCACCAACTGCTTCACCTTTCATGAGAATAAGTAGTAGATAACCAACATCACAAAAAATTTATCAATGTCCAGACGAAGTAGTAGATTGCATACCTTCTTAAAGTTTATATGTGTGGTTCATCAGTTATTAATAGTATAATTAACTTACCAATATCAAAAAAATTATAAATAAGTGCTGTCGCAACCTTGCTGAACCATCCCTCAAGCACAGAGGCTAATGACTTAGTAAGTTTAGGCTTAATCCAAGCTCTCCTAAACCCACTAATTTATGACTTGTAGTTCAAGTTTTTAATTTACAAATCAATATCATTTAGCAGTCATCACTAATTGATTTATGATGAGTTGATTAAAAATTCAAATAAAATATCTAGATAAATACTCTTCTCTCACGTAACTAACAAAACTGGGATCAACTAATGTCATTCAGATATCTAATATTGTTTAAACTTTGAAATTTAATTTTCCGGTATCTAATATTGGTTAAAGTTTGAGATTTGATTTTTTGAAGGATTTTTCATGCATTTTCTTTGAAAAATACCCAAAAAAAAAAATTTAGCCTTTTTTCCTAATTTCAGAATAATTTTGAAATAATTTTGAATTTTTAATATGTTTTTAATATATATATTTTTTATAACTTTTTATTCCGAAATTTCTTTTCTCTGCACTTTCTTCCTCTGCGCAAGTCTTCTTCCCGAAGATCTCTCTCTGCGACTCCCTCACTCGAACCGCCTTCCACCACCGGCGACGAGTCTTGGCCGTAGCTCAAGCCGCCGCCAAGCCGTCGCCTTCTTTTGTCGTCCACTCCGACCACCACTAAGCCGCCGCCAGCCGAAGACCGCACCACTCGGCCGGGCACCAACGCAATCAACAAAACGACGGAGCCAAAGCGAAAGAAGCCGGCGGGCGGCCACCAAACAAACGTCAAGCTCGAAATCGCAGCCAAGAAACATCGATTCAGTCCCAAACAGAGAACACGAAAGGGGTGAAGGGAGCTCACGAATCGTGAGGTTTTCGGCTCAACTAAAACCTGAACCCAAGCCGAGACTTTCATAAGAAAGACCACGATACGCACAGCAGCCAAACGGAGGGCGGCTAGGGCCGGAGTTCGCATGAGTCGGGCGGCCGCGAGTTCCGGCCCGGCGTGCCCTAAAACAGGGCCAAAAACAAGGTGTACCCGTTCGGCCTGAAGACGTCGGCCCGACGCGGCCAAGGCGTTGGCCGAGGTCTCCTCGCCCTCTCTCAGCCGCTCCCTCCTCTCGTCCTCCCGGATCTCCCTCTCCGATCCCTGGATTTTATAGGGTCAGACGACCCACCGCCCGTACGTGGGGACACGTTGGCTCGCCGCTGGCCGGACGTCCGGCCTGCTCCTCCGATCAGTTCGGCCACCTGCCCCCTCTGCTCCACCCTCTGCTCTGATGCTCTGTTCCTTGTCTATGTTGGCGCGAGTAAGAGGAGAACGGGAAGAGAGAAAGGGGGCCAAGGCCAGGCCGGGAAAGGTTAGGAGGATGAGCCCGGCCCGGGCGGAGAGGAGAAAGGGAAGAGGGGCTCCTCCAAGCCTTGTTCGTTCGTTCTTTTTAAATAATTTAAAAATAAATAATTTTTTTTTTTAGTATTTATCCAAAGTTTAGTAAAATAAGGAAAAAAAAAAAACTTAGTTGTTGCAAATAATATTAATGCCTTTGTGATGTGAAAATCATTTTTTGTTGGGGCCGAATAGATCCCTAATTTTGTATGTAATTTAATTATAAATATTTAGCCAAAATTTAAGTGTCAACAATTTTTTGCAAATTTCACAAGAAAGTTAACTATATTTTACATTGTCAACATTGTAAAGATTATAACAATGCTTTAAAGAGTTATAATGTCAAAATGTTGAACTTTTCTTCGATTAAGTATAGCGTTGCACTTCAAGTTACTTGCCAACATCTATTGGTCGTCGGGGAATTACCAACCTAAATTTTTTCAATAATTTATTAACTTTGACATGTCAAGAAATTCAATTTTAACTTGGTTTAATCATTAACTCTTTTCGATTAAGCTTCAAGGATGTTATCGACTTCTCAATTACAAATTTATGGTAACAACTTTATTGCGACCCTCCAAAAGGCGGTTTAGAGGAGTGGGCTTAACGGTTTTTTATGCAGGACGGGTGGTACGTTTACTCAAGGTGCTTGCTCTCATTCAATGAGGGTTCTCCCAAACCCTTACTACACGTGACGTTGGGGAAATTAGATTTGACTAAATGATGAAGTTCTATTTAAATGAAGTCATCACTAACCTATTTGGGACCGGTTAGGAGACAAGGAAAACGCATGAGGATGTTTCACTTCCTATGAACGAGAAAAATTTAGGGTAAGAACTTGGTCATGTTAATGTCTAATTAGTGCCATTTTGGTTCCAAAACTTGTTTTGTTACAAAACACATGAATCATGCGGTCTTATCAACTTTTAATCCCCTAAGTACTCATCTAAGTGTCAATGTGTGATTTGTTTTATGAAAAAACCATACTTCAAAAACATGTAAGATAGAGATCATATCAAATCCCCATAATGAAACAACACATCAAGGTAATATATAGCACAAAAGTAAAGACAGTGGAAGTAAAGTGCGAGAAAGTAAACACTATACAAGTCGGGCAAAGAATATATAGGATCTCGACCGAGATTGGATCCTGTGAACTAAACTCAAAACATCACATCCAAGCATGATGAAAAAGGGGCAAAATAAAATATGGAAAAGTAAAATGCAATGTGTTTTTGAGGTAAGAATATACATGGTCTCGTTATTAAGCCCCGGCGCAAGAGAATTGTGAGCTAATTAAAAATTGAATGTAAAGCAAGCTCTAAAGAGACCTATTTGTCATCTGCAAGCCTATCCGTTACTCAAAAGAAGCTATGCTAAGCTATACTAAATGACATGGAATAAAACCTATGTTTAACGAAGCTTAAGAATTATCGAATTAACGTCTAAATCAGCCCAAGACCCCTCAGAATCACACTCAATCGTTCGTACCAGCAATTTGTAGCATGTGATATCACCACTTCGCTGATGTAATTGATGATTAGACATGTCCTAAATTACTAGGGAATCAACTATATAGTAGCACTTCATTATGGGAAACTGACATAAGGTTCAAATGAGCCTAGGATCAATTCAATTTATGTCCCACAAATGACCAGCAAAGAAATGGTTATAATGGCCCCTATCCCCCAAATAAAGAGCACGTAGATACATCACACAGCAAAATTTGAACATATACTAGACATTGAACATGTATGTACCCACTTTTGACTCAAAAGATGTGTAGGTGAGAATATCTAATTCCCAGTCATACCGAGACTGAGCAATGAATAGCAAGTATCATGAGATATAAGTTGATTTAACATTGATGGTGATAGTCATCATGAATCAATGTGACTATTTTAAATATGAAGTAAATGAGCGAAGAACAAATTGATGTTAAATAGATAAGTTCTCTGCTCGGGCATGAAGAAAGCAAGATTGGATGCACTCAAATAAGTCCAAATCCATTCACAGCAAAACTGAAGGTATTAGAACCCAAATCAAAATCATACAACGTAAGCTCGAAACACACAAAACGTGCCTGTCTTATAATGCAAATAGATGTGATAATGTCTGCAAATTGAGTGGGAGAAGGCTCTCGAGCAAGCGAAATAACATGAAGCGATCAAGAGCAAATCCAAAAGATAATAGGGAACTCTCGGCCCAACATCAACATATCAGTACGTGAGCATATAACGAGCATATCAGTAATGCTGGTGCAATCCACTGAACAATTCGGTTCGGTCACATATATGCCATTTACACAGAGAACTACGACACTTCCCTATGAGCACAATGACAAGAATCAAAAGACGCCAAAATGAAAGGTAGCAAATTCATATACTCCATGTTTCGCAATAGAATGGACATGATCATTACGGGGCCTCAGCAAATTTTACAGAACGTTGGAATCAATTCAAGCACATCTAAACTGGATCAGTTCAAAAATATGCACACGAATATAGTAATCAGTTCGGTTTCACATGAACTTGACAGGAAAGACATCAGGATCGATTCACTTTTATATATGAGGTTCTTGGCCAGCATTACATGATCAAACACACATAAATCTGGCTCAGAAACTTTATCAAACAAATGATAGATATCTCAGCCAACATGATTTTTGATAAAGAACGTTCTTCAAAACAGGCCTACATGAAAAATTGGATCAACAATTTCGTAGTAAAGGAAATTCCCCATCAAGATATGAATCAAAATTACACACTGACCTAATTCAAGCATTTCATCAAAAACGTGATATATGGCACTGGAGCATAGATGCAAAAGTACAGCAATGATTCACATCCAGATTGTGACGGGCAACGCAGCAAGTTCAAATCACCTTTAACAGAGCCTCAATCGCATCCAATTTTCACACAGGCAGTAGCTAGAGCTCTCAGCCTCTGCTTCATATCTAAAAATAACAAGACAACAAAGCATATGTTTTCTAATTGAAGGGAGACTGATTACCTGTGGGTGCAAGGAAATGAAAAGTTTGAGGAAATGCAGATGCTTAGCAAGAACGTGCTGGACGGAAACCCCATGGTTATAACAAAGTCGTATCCACCCAATGACAAGAATATTGGTACAACACATCAAATTCATATCTATTCACGATAGCAAAAAGAGAATGGGGGTGAAAGGCACTGAATTCTGGTCATTCTTGGTTGAGGTCATTGGGCCGAGCTTCTCGACGTACTTCTCTCTATATCCCTCTTCTTCAAATTGGCTTTCGATCTTAATGTACTTGTTACTAATATTGTCATGGGAAAATACTCACCGGGCTTTATTAGGTTGGGTTCAGTCTAACCAGCTCAAAAATACTTAGCATGGTCAAGTTCAGTAAACACTGAATCTGTGTTGTCATGACATCTACAATAACTGTTATGGTTGGACAACTGCTCGCAACGTTCAACTCTGGAACATTCTAAATGCAAATTTGAGGTGTCAGCCAAACTCTCCAATGAACAGCAATCATGAATCCACAACTTCCGTAAAGATTCCAAGTGGCTTAGACCTTCCATGCTACTTAGCTTTGGACATTCTCCTACTCTGAGCTTCCTTAGCTTTATCAACTTCGATAGGTTTGACATCCTCTCCATCTCCATGCAATCCACAAGCGATTGGAAGCAAAGGGATCCCAATTCTTCAAGGCCACGAATCTCGACTAAAAACGAGCATCCGAACAGATTTACCTCTTCCAAATTCTTCATGTGCGACAGAAGAAGTGCTTCTAAGGAGGACGAGCACCTACACATAAGAAGTGCTTCAAGTGCTTCAAGTGCTTCTAAGGAGGACGAGCACCTACGCATCTCTAAATGTCTCAATCTTTCCATTTGCAGCGGCAACAGTGAGAAATTACTACATTCTAGCTTCAAAATATCGGGGATCCCATACCTGAACTCCTTAGGCATCCCATCAAGGAATCCTAACATTGTACAACTTTGTAATCGCAAGGTCGACAAGTTTTTCAAAGGGCAATAACTAAACGGATCTCCAATTGACAGATTTCCAAGTTCCAGCTCTCTTAAACTAGAACAGAGACCGGGGGAGAATGGCGGGGTTTTAGACAATGCTAGTTCTTCCACCTCATATAGGGTAACAATGCTAGAGTGACAAGCAGAGTCCCGCTCCGGCACATATGTCCTGTTTCCGAAGAACTTGAGAGCATCGGGGGCCCACCTTAGACATTTCAAACTTGGGGGAAGATTTGGCAACCGAGTAAGCTTAGGACATGATTCTAGATTAAGTGTTTGGAGATTAGAGAGGCACCTCACCGTCGCGGGTAATCTGGATATACGTGTGAATGACAAGTCTAGGGTCCTCAAACAGGACAACCTCCCAATTTCTTGAGGGATTCCGCTGGTCAAGCAGTGACATCTACTAGCGTCTAACTCTTCAAGCTTCTCCACCAGCCCAATCACACCTGGTAACTCTGTTATCCCAATTATGTGGCTCATCCTAAGTACTTTCGCTTGCTTTAGATTGCCGATTGAATCAGGTAGGTGATCCAACCTTGTCAATGACAAATCCAACTCGACTAATGATTGTAATTTCCCAAATGAGTCTGGAAGTTTCTTTATCTTGGAACACTCAAATAAATTCAATTGCCTAAGTTTCACTAGCCCTCCAATCGAGTACGGCAGTATGCGGATCTGGCTATGTGATAAATCAAGGGTCAACAATAACTTCAAATTGCCAAACGTTTCCGGAAGTTGGAATCCATACGGTGAACAAGGCATGAGAATCTCTATCAAAGCTTCTAGACATCCTATTTTGGAAGGCAACCCTAAAAGAGATTGACATCCATTCAAGTTTAAAGAAGTGAGGAGCTTTAATTTTCCAATGGAAGGGTCAATTTCAATTAAATTGCAGCAACCTTTAAGAATCAATCTCTCCAAGGACACCCATGTAAATAAATCAGGTGTTCTCCTTAAGTTGTTGCAATTGCTGAGATCTAGTACTTTTAGTTTAATTGCCACCTACAAAAATATATATATATATATATATATATATATATATATATATATATATATATATATATTAAGAAACGATCTGTAGGAAAAAAAAAAAAACGAGAAAGACAAGAGACGAGATTTGTATACACGGAGTGGGACTCATATCATACTTTGATTTGGTTCCAACCAATCCATTTCTCTCGATACATAGCTATGTGAAAGGTCAAGAACGACTAAATTGATGAGATGAAAGTTTGTTGCCACAAACTCGAAGGGCACCATCGCCAAGAAAGCCATCTTAAATTGGAGAGAAGATTATTGAAGTCTCCAATGGGGAATATCTGACTCCCTTCCAAGAACCTCAGGTTTTGTAAATTAGCAACTTCATCAGACATTATGATGTCTCCACGAGATCCTAGTGACAATGCTTCTATCTTCTTGCTTCCCTAATGATGGAAACATCAAGAAGTCCACATGTGAAGGTCTAAAGCAAACAATTTGAAGTGTTGATAGAGATGAATTTTTCCGTTTTCAAGAATAGGCTATAACAATTCACAGAAAAATAAGTTGTTATTCCCTTTCGTACCTCTTTCTACTTCGAATGCTTAGGGCTTCTTGATGATTCCACACTCGCTACGCTTGCCACGAGCTTTGAAATTCTCTTTACGAACGATTGCCCTTCCGAGGTCCCGCACTTGGTCATGCATCCAAAAGGTATTGTCATCTTTGATTTTTATCAAGGACATGAGACTGAGGACTTCAATGGCATTGTGTGAGTAGTATTGATAGTCATCCCACATGAAGCAAGGGTAGGTTTTATCCTCATTAACAAAAAAACAAGCTATATCCAAAAATACTTGCCTTTGTTCATAATCTAACCTTTCATAAGTTATCATCAATGTTTTTTGGACTTCCATGGAAGGAGCTTTTTCTAGCTTCTTCAAAGTGTCTTCCCAAAATTCTTTGGATCTACCAGAAAGGGATGAACCTATGACTTCAAGAGCTAAAGGAAGCTTTCCCAAAGTGGAGACAACTTTTTCTGAAAGGCAGGCATACTGATTGGGTGGAGAGCCTCTCCTAAAGGCATGCTTGCTGAAAAACTTAAGAGCATGATGAAATTCCATTTCCTGTACTTCATAAGATGAAACATTTGTAGACTTTACAGGGTCTTCACATGTTGCTTCTCCGTCGATCATTAGGACACTTTTGTATCTAGTAGTAATAATAATCCTACTACCATAACCAAACCAATTTCCTTTTTCTGCCAAATTTTTTAGTTGCTTTTTTTCATCCACGTCGTCAAGAACAATAATGACTTTTTTATTTCAAAATACCCTCTTAATCATGTTGATTCCTTCATCCGCTTCTTGAATTTTATCAAGAGAATGAGAATCAAGGAACTTGGATAACAATTTTTTTTGCAAATGTACCAGACCATGTCGTTCTGATGACTCTCGAACATCCGAAAGGAAATTGCAGCCTTGGAACCGAGAACACAATCGGTTGAAGACAACTTTGGTTAGTGTTGTTTTGCCGACACCGCCCATTCCATGGATTGCGAGGAATTTCACACTATTAGATTCCACATCCAGCATTTTGATTATAGCTTCTACACGATCATCAACTCCAACTAGATGCTCAGTCACATTTTTATATCTAACATTCAGCTTAACCAAAATAGCTTGAATTACCGATTCGATCAAATCTCCTTGGCTGCCAAAGGGTAACAACCATGTTAAGGACGAGTTTTATATTGTAAAAAGCTACTCCTTAAGTGACTCAATTGCCATCAAATGTTGAGGGAATTATCGGAAAAAAAATCTAGATGGTAAAAATTTCTGAATTTTTCAATCTCTTTCCACTCCCCAACTTCAGTCACAGTCACCATCGGCCCCTGCCACCATCATGCCACTATTGATGTCGCTTGCCTCCCTGCGCCGTCACCATTGCATTCCAGTGTCCTTGACCATCACACCCGATCGACCTGCCGTCTTAGCCTTATCTCAATCCTCCACGTCACATTGGTCGTGGCCTCGTGATCGCCAGGATGGCGTCACCGGCTTTAGGAGACTACCAGATTTGGTGTCCCCAAGGTCAGCAATGCCAGATATTGGCAAGGTGATGTCAGACACAACCTGGATCTGACTTGCCACAGTGAGTGAAGGAGAGAAAGGGTGGGAGTCCGGATGGTCGCGGCAGTCTGGCCACTTGGTGACGGGCTGGCGACAAAGAAATGGCCATGATTGACGGACGAGTTGCAGCGGTGGCTGGCCGGCGACTTGGTGAAGCTGCACAAGATGTTACTGTTCTAGGCTACTGTGTCAAAGACAGAAAGTGAGGAGAACGAGAATCAAGATGAGAAAGGTGTGCCACCACCGCATCGGTGCCAGCCTCTATTGGCCACTTCCCATGAGAATTCCATTCTCGACGAGATGAATAAACTATATTTTCACCAGCAATACCGCAATTAAAATGGATAGGGTTACAGATGACAATTAGAAAAGTCCAAGACATTTACCTTTCATCTTTCTTCAGGTTCCATCCCTTTATCTTGCCCACCTCAATGAGAGCCTTTTCCCATGACTTTGCTTCATTGCACGACGCCTTTTGCCCTTTGAAAGAGTTTTTCTATACAAGTCTGTTTTCAGCTTGACATCAGCAGGTTCCACATCCAAGAAAATAGGCAGAATCTCTTTGCTCCCATTTGATTTTGAGGTGCACTCGACCATATGTGCAAGCTCTCGAAGGCACCAGTCACTTGAAGCATAATTCTCAGAGAATATGGGAATGTAGATCTTGGAGTTCTCAATTGCTTGTAGAAGTTCAGCACCAATTTTTTCACTGGCATGGAGAGATTCACTATCCCTAAAGACAAGGATCCCGACATCAACCATCCTCTTGTGAAGAAAATCGGTGAATCCATAACGGGTATCTGCTCCTCGAAAATTTAGGAAAACCTCATATGAAGATCCGGACGATGCTTGTGAATTCGTCCCTATCTCCACTGAAGGATCTCTAAGCACAGGTATCAAATCCATTCTATCTCTCAGGGAAGGTTGCTTTGGTTGTGCTTGGGTCTGAGCGAGGGCTATCAGTATAATAAGCTCTCTTGGTCTCTGGCAGGAAAAAAAGGTATCGGCCTTCGAATATCGCTTTAGTCAAATGTGGGAGTGTTCTCCAGATAATTCGGAAAGTGAGTTTCCTCGGAAAAAGGTGACCCGTGAGAAGAACGGGTGCCGGTCAATCAAGCTAGACTTTTGCGAAGTGATGGGACGTTTACGGTCATCTTGGAGCACAACTTGGGTTGCTGGACAAGTTAATCGAGAAAAACCACCACCACCTATTGACCGGCGAAAGGAACAAGAGCAACCAATCGTCCCGAAGCACGAAGCAAAAAGATAAGATGGCGTATCGTGGACGTTTGAGCGAATTTTAATTCGTGGCCAGGTTTATTAGCGGAAGCCGGTGTTTACTTGGATCTTTCGTAAAAAGTTGGATGTATTTATACGGTGAAAGCTAATTCAGTGTGTACAAGAAAAACTAATGACCATGTATATATACTGCAAAAGTTAGGTCAGTTTTGAGTTACTAAACGCATTAAGTTTGTACTTTTCTATGTTAAAAGTTATTAAAGATACATAAATTACTAGTTGCTTAAATAGATGTGGTAATTATTAATTTTTTGGGATGAACAATTGTCATTATCGAGAATTTACTAATTATAGATATGTGGTAAAAATACGTTCTCAAATTCAATTTTATTAATCTTGTAGAAAAATTGCTAGTTACCGATGGAATTCAGATCAACATTGGTTGTCAAGCATGTTCATTTTTGTAATCCTGGACTTTGAAGTTTAGATGGTATCGTAAGCTCGAAAGCTGAAGCCTTCTGAAAGTCAAGGATAAACAATTGTTCTTAACAAGTGAAAGACATAATAGTGACAATTTTGCAGATTCCCGACTGTAATTACTAACATGGAAATCATATTGAACCTTTTAAAATAGTTCGGGAATCCTTTAGAATTAAGTGATCCCAGTAAATATCAAACATATGTTTAGAGATAAAATTGAATCAATTGTTTGATTGGAGATGACATAGACACATTAAAGGAAAGACCACGTTTCCATTTCACCCCAACTTTCGAGAAAAGCTTTACAAGTGATCACAGTACAAGTGATGTATATATTTCGCTCAGATAGAAACCAAAAACGATGGGTTGGTATGTGAAAGAGTCCACATTTGAGGACAACCGCCGCATGTATATTTCTCTTGATGAAACTGGATGCATTTTTTCTCAAGAAAATCTCATCTCTTATTTGGATACTATCAAGAAGCGCAGGACACATCTATACAGGGGCAAACAGAGAAATAAGGGGAAGGAACTTCTGCATAATGATTTATCTGAAACTAATTAAGCAGAGATATCTTTTTGACCAACACAAGAGAAATTGCATTTATAGCTAACACAATACTTTCTGATAGAAACTAAAACAGTGGCTTGAAATTTGAAAGTCTCCACAATTGAGACAACCGCACATGTATGTTTTGGTTGATGAAACCGGAGGCATCTTATTCAAAGAACACATCGAAAAGAGACACAATCTAGTCATTGAACTTGAGGGACCAATGCTCAATTCTGGAAGGTGTAATCAGCCCCATAACCACACCAATGATCAGCCTGCTTCCAAAACCCATCAACAGAATTCTCCAGTCAAGTTCTTCGAACCATGTCCTAGTCCTCTTCAGGGACCGCACAAGGTGGTGCTCACAGCGGCGCTTTAACAGTTTCCACAATTTCTTCATCGGAGGAACTCCGCACAACCCTTAGTTTTCTCCATAAAAATGTATTGAATTGCTTCGCTCTAGGCATAGGCCTGGAAAGACAGTCGTCTGGCACATTGAAGAAAGCAAGGGAAATGAGTTGGGTTAGTCTGGAGGGATTTTTCCCGAGAGCTCATTGTTTGAAAGGTCAAGAGCTTCCACTTCGGTCAAATTTGCCTAGGACAAAGGGATGGAGCTGGTAAGAGCATCATTGGAGAGATTGAGCAGACGAAGTTTAAACTCTCGACAGAATTTGCAATTTCTCTTATAAAGTTGTTGCTTCAAAGATAATAACCTTTCGTAGTTATAATGCGTTAGTTGATTATGGTCATTGAATAGTCATAATTCCCTCAAACTTGGGAAATGGGAGGTAAGGGAGCACGTAGTTCCTACACTAGTTGCATCATCTGAATTGTTGACTTTTATGTCACTCCAGCGATCAAGTATCCAAATGGGAGGCCGGTCTAGAAGTTGTTCGTGGCTAGATTGACAATTTGTATGTTAGGAAACTGAAAATGAGCTTCGGGGTCCTTTATGGCTACATGAATATATATTGGCACATGTAATGAGCACCTTCAAATTAGAAAGCAAGCCCATTCATGAAGAGAAGGTGTCAACCATTTGATTATTTCCCGAATTGAGAAAGTCTAGACTACTTCAATTAGCTAATGCGAGATGCGAACACCCTAAGTGTCAAAACTTCCAAAATGTATACTTAAGAGCCAAAATTAGAGAAAAAATGCATACTTAAGTGCCAACAATGAACTACATCGGATTTTTGATAAGCCATGTCAAATTTCTAGTTGTCACATAGACTGGTTTTATTAATAAAATAATGCCATGTCGATTTCCGGCAAGTCTCGCTGGGTTGACACTTAAATGTTCAATTTTTTTTTATTGGTACTTAATTGTATTTTTAAAAATTTTAGCACTTATAAGCCCACCCATACCAAGTTTCAACATTTCAGGTGTATTTCTTCCTAGCTAATGCCGTTGGTAGTACCCTCGTAGCTAGTTAGCACTCATATTTATCTTTCTCAATGCACATTCGTTATTCAGTAATGAAGGAAATTTTCCTTAAAAATAATTGCCATGCAAACTCAAGGTAAGAAGGGCCTCGCTTAAATTGCTTAGATATGGCAAAATAACGCTAGTCAACTTGTTCTTGGACTTGGAGTGGAGCTTAGTTGGAACATAGCCAGGGACGTCTCTCCAAGTAGTTTTTTATTTATTTAAGACAATAAATTTTATTGGCCTTCGGGGGAGTTGGAAGTAATCCTTGTACATTGTCCAAACTAAGGTCTAATTTCATAAGATTTGGCCATTTTAAAGCTGTGAAACTTGTATAAAATTTCTGGAAAGATTCAAAAACTCTAATTGTGCTATACTCACAAGTAGGAACCATTGAGGTGTTGGCCCATAAATGCTATTTTGGGGTTGGGCCAACCTTTGCAACCTACTTTGGTACGATAGGAAGATGGGAAGCTCACTTAAGTTGTTAGAAGCCAAGTGGAGAGCTGTTATGCCTCGACTCTTGAGCACGTGACAACCCATGTTAACTTGTGATTAAAAAGAGTGCGATGTTCCAAGACGCGTCGCCGACCATTTTTTTTATTTTATAATTATGTGCATGTGGAAACAAATATTAAACTTTGGTCAAACATCAGCAATAGGGATAGTCAGAAAGATAAATAATTCAAAACGACATCATTTAATCATAATGAATGGATACCCATGCAATCTTATCATCTGGCACTATTGTTGACATTGTTGACACATAAATTTTAGCAACTCATTTAATTGTTTATTAATCACATCGAAAAATTATTGATTAATTTATAACCCCTTAACAAAAAAAAAATTCATTAAAATTGCATCACATATAAACATTATGAGCATTTGCATCACTAGTTTTAAAATTTATCAAAACATATTTACAAAAAAATAATTAAAAAGTAATTTTTTTTAAAAACGCAATGGGTCCAGGCTAAGGCTAAGGCTAGGCTTGCCCGGCCCCTTTCTTTTCTTCTTTCCCTTCCCTGTGCGAGCCTAGCCCGCTTTTCTTTTTCCCTTCTGCGCCCAACCCGCGCGGTTCTTTCACCTTCCCCCTTGACCGTTTTGAGTTTGGACAAAAGAAAGGGAAGAACGACAAAAAGGGGTACAAGTCCAATGGCAGAGGATTGTTGGCAATAGCTCTGGCGTGATCTGCAGATCGAGGAGGTCCAGGCCAGTCGACAGGCTGGCAAGGCAGGAGCCGAGCACGCTTGCCATTGGCTATAAAAGGGGATGGAGAGAAATCCGAGAGGGGGACGGAGAGAGGCAGGGAAAAAACGACCGAGGGGGAGAAGCTCAAGTGGGGGGAGAGAGACAGGGAACTAAGAGAGCGATCGGAGAGAGCGGCTCAATCACGCACAGGCCTATCCGACAACCTTCCCGGCGACGTTCTCAAGCTGACCAAGTAGGTTTGGCTTCGTCCATGCTCAGTTTTAGGCGCATTGGGCCGGAACTTGCCATTACATTTCGTTCCCATATTCCCTGTATGTCTTGCTTTGAGACCTCTAAGGCACATTTGAGACTCGATTGAGTTGGAAACCTTAGAATTCGGTAGCACACCCCAACTGTTCAACGAAATGCCAGAGCAAGGTCCGGCATCGAGTCCCATTCTTTTGTAGAAATCAAGTCACCACTGCTTGTCTGACTTCGTGAGTGTCCCTGCAGTGTCCGTTTGCCCGGTTAGCAAAGGTTTGGCTTGGTTTGGCCGAGGTTGTTCTTTGTGTTCCGATTCATTACCTTATTCGGTGACTTTCGGAATGCCGGCCATGTGGCAGCCGGCAGCGCTCGGCATTGGTTAGACGGAATGACCAACGCTAGATGATGGCATGGCGACTTCCTTAGGACCGATGAAGACTCGCGGCGGCGTCGACGTTGGTTCAACAAAAGGAGCTACAATCTTCGGGCGGGCATGCTGCAGCTTCGGGGAGAAGAAGACCAGAAAAGAAAAAGAAAAAAAAAAGGCCACAAAAAAAAAAAATATAGCGCAAGAAGATGGGCTTCACCTTGGCCCGTATGCATTGGGCTGAGTTTATCGCCAGCTAGGAATGATTGGGCTGAAGGTAAAAATTAAAGATGGGCCCTCGACTGGGCTAAAGATAAAAATTGGAGATGGGTTTTTAGAAATTTTCGGGATCTTTGATTAATTTTTAGTGGGCTTAAGGTCGGCTCAGGCTGAGCTCCCTTAGCCCAACCAGGGCCCACGGGGTCCAAATCGGGTCAGCAGGGCCGGGTTTCCTAACTCGGCCCGAGTTATTATTTATATATTAAAAAATCATAAAAAAATTTCAAAAATTAAGAAAATATTAAAAATCATTAAAAAATAATTAAAAATTCGAAATTTCAGAAACTTCATGGAAAATTCAGAAACCTGAAATTTTATAAAAAATTTTGGAAAAAAAATTTAAAAATTCGAAAATATTAAAAATGTTAGAAATTCCAAAAAAAAAAAGAAGAAAAATTTCATCAAATATTCCAAAAATTCCAAAAAATTTTTAGAAAATAGAGTTCCCTAAAAGGCTTTGAAATAGTTCTTGGATAATTTCTCTCTTAAAAGGTGTGGAAAAATTATCGGTCTAGATTGTATTTAAAATTGAACAAACCCACATGGCTTCACCTTAGGGTTTTAATTATCCTCGGATACAATTGTCCTTGATTATACACTTACGATACGATGATTACGGTTCCCCCTTAGTCATTTATTTATCTCTTAATGTTAGGTACTTATTTTCTCTTGCAAATGATTTAATATTTCCTTTAGTTGTTGATTGTTATTTTGATGATTGTGCACCCACATGATCACCTCGCATGTTAGTAAATAAGTCTAAAATCAATCCAAACTATTTTATTTGTGAAATGAATAAGATTAGGTATCGAAAGTGCACTAATTAATTAATTGGTGTAATCAAGTCCCCGATCCTAGATTCTCTAATTGCGTAGAAACTGAGACATACTCCCATGCCTCGTTTGGTTTTTAGCCGATCCCAATAGGCTAGTGGCGACTCCTCATTAGAAGATTTTTATGAGCACCCAATGTCCCCCGGGTATGGGCTTGGGAGAGCCTATATCTAATAAAGGTCCTGGACTCACCCTTTAGACAATACCCCTAAACCTATATATATATTTTCTCCTCGAGACAGAAAAAATAGGTCATGACAACTATTCCAACAACCATCAAAAGATATAAGGCAAAAAGGGGTCAATCTACTTCATCTATTATCCTTAGGGTTTAAGGTCTGGTCAATTCAAAAAGTCTGTAGCCAAGCACATCCATTAAAAACTTTAAAATGGTTAAATCACAACCAGTGAAATAAAATATCAATAGGCTTAGGCGCCGAGCCTCGGCTAGGGTGCTAATTCGCCTCGGGGTACCTAAAATGCACAATCCTCATAACAACAACCAGCGATCAATCAAATCATAGGCAACCTTACCTCGCGGCTGCACATACCCTGCGAAACACTAATCACACATGCCAAACATAATAATAGGTGAACAATTAATTAGAACACAACATATAAAATCTCATGCACTCAACAATCAAACGTGTTCCAATTATTACAACCCATTGGGCCACAGTACAACTCAATGGTTGACAGTCTACTAGATATAACCGGGCATCATCCCACCCCATTGGACACGGCTACGTTTGGATCTCTCGTCCAAATGGCATTCCATAAAGGAGTACTTAGTTCGGCCTCTACCACAACATGACTTCTAGACTCCCGCCAGGCAACCGATAAAAATCGAACGACCTCATAGGGCCACGGCACAACCCGAACGTTGGTGGTCTTCTGGTAGTGCCAAGTGTCCTTTATGTGATCGCACAAGCACAACTATCACTCAAGCTCATTTCATTCTTCCATCATCAACCAACACTGACGTAGTTTGTGCTCACACAATAGTATATCACAGGTGTCACACGTGACCACACAAGTCCACACAATTCTCAATGCCTACATGCTTCAATCAATAAAGGACAAGCATGCAGTCAGCATATAACTCAATTGGTATCCCATATACATCCATCTATTATCACCTCGCAATAATCCAAACATCAATGATTCCCGTAAATCAAAATTTACAACAATTAATTATCATGAAAATAATTAATTCAAACACGGGAATTATCCTAATTAATTATGATTAAAAATAATAATTATCACTAAAATAATTAATCACAATTAATTATTACCAATAATAATTTATTATTAAAATAAAAATTATTTAATTATTTTCGGAATAATTAAATATTAATAATTAATTTAAAATAAAATAATCAAATAATTAACCAAAATCACAATTAGGCTCTAGTTAATTACCACTAATCCAAATTAACCAAATTAATCGTCATTTACTTATATTAACCATAACTAACCACCTACACCCGATTAGTCCTAAATTAAACTAACCCTAATCAAGATTAATACGCTAATCAAGGGATTAAAGCCATAACCCACCATTTAACAATGGCAGCGGTGAGACGGACACATGGACGCCTTTGATTCAGTGAGACGAGGGCGGCGCATGTTAGATCTCGGTCAAGGTGATTCAACAAAGCTGAACTGAGAGGGATGATAGAGCTACTGAGGTGGCCCCAACACGGCTAAGGAAGTTCAAGGACGATCCTTCGGCAACGCTAGGGCAGTTTGGCGATCAGACAGAGAGCTGAGGCGACGGTAAGGTGGCGGCTCACGTAACCAGTAGCAACGCCCAAACCCAAAGGTGGTAGAGAAGAAACAGCAGCTTAGGGCCGTTCACGGCGACAAGCAACGGTCTCTAAACAATCCAGTGGTTGGGCCGGGGCAGTTGATGGCTAAGGCAAAGAGGACTTGCTGCAAGGGACGAAGGAGGAAGGAGGAAGGAGGAAGAGCGGAGCTAGTTTCTAGTGGAGGTGGTTCATGGCAGCGACTTGTCGACGGTCTGATGGTGTGTCAACAAGATGGCAGGGCTACAAGGTTTCGGCGGTAGTCAACAAGCCGACAGCAAAGCAGAAACACAGTAGCAACAGCAGCAGGCGGGTCGGCGAAGAAGAAAAGCAGCAATTGGACATGCAGTTTAGGGCCTCTTTAGTAATACTCCCGAAAACAATTGACTATGTTCTTTTGTTCTCGGGAGCAAATTTGGAACAAAAATTCGTTTGGTCAATTTTTTGTTCCCAAGAACAAATTTGTTCCGAGGAATAGATTTGGAGTAGAATCAAGAAACAAAAAAAAGTTGCTTCTTGCTCCCGGGAACAATTTTGAGAATCAATTTTTTTCTCTCTTTTCTCTTTTTCTTTTTTTCCCTTCCCTGTCTTCTTCTTCTTCTTCCTCTTCCTCCTACCACCCCATCACCACCCCTAGGCCGCTGCTAGTGAGCGGCTGGGTGAGGTTCGACAAGCTCGCCGAAGCCTCACCCAACCACCACCAGCAAGGCTCGAGCTCGTCGAGGCGGCGCAAGGCCGGGCAAGCGTCCCCTCACCTCGCCGGCTTGGCAAGCCTCACCGGGGCGGCCGGGTGCGAGGCCGAGCCTCGCCGGTGGTCGGGCGAGGCTCCGGCGAGCTCGTTGGACCTCGCCCAACTGCTTGCGGTGACGGCCTAGGGGTGGCAAAGAGGAAGAAGGGGAGAAAAAAAAAAAAGAAAAAAAGATAATTATAACAAAAAGTATTGAAAATTAAAAGAATCAAAAGATCAAAAATTTTAACCAAATGCATTTCTCGTTCATGGAGTAAAAATTTTAAATAGTTTATAAAACACCTTAAATACTCATAATTTTTTCTTAGGAGCGAGAATAAAAAAAATCAATTCTTATCAAAAATTATTCCCAAGAGTATAATCGTTATCAAACACACTCTTAGCCAGAGAGAGAGAGAGAGAGAGATTTTGAAAAGTTAAAAGGTAAGGGGGAAAGGATAGGGCAGGTGGGGCAAGTAGTGCAGAGGAAAGAAGGAAAAGAGGAGATAAAGGGCACGTGAAGGGCAAAGGGGGCGCGGCAGCAAGAGGGGGGACATGCGGGAAAGAAGGGGAAAAAGAAAAGGGGAGAGAGAGAAGAGGGGAGGGGCGCACGTGTGGAAAAAGAGGGGGAAAGAAGAATGGTGAAGTCCCGATTTAAATTTTTGGCTCTGCAATCCTTCTTCCGACATTTCCAAGCAAACCGAAAATTTTGGAAATTAATTAGGCTAAAATCCAATAATTTTAATCTCGACATTCGAAAAGTATGATAACCAAATTTGGATTAAAAATCATAACCGAGTTAATCAATTACAACTTTAGTGTGTCTTAGATTAACAGGTGGCTTTTAGGAGTCACGCATGTGCATGAGCCTTTAATAGCATTTCTCCCTCGGTTAGTATCTTGTGAGTAATCAGTTCAGAACGAGACTCAACTAATAGTGCATTGACAAGACATTCATAATTAAAACCCAAAATGGTTCGAAAAATTTCAAGACGTCACAAGAGCAGACAAGTTTAAAAGGCTTGGATTCATATCAAGTTTAATAATCGATGAGAATTTATCGAATGAGAACACCAACACCATTAAATATTTTAATTTGAGCACTAGGTCTAGCTACAAAGTGCCATTCAGGTTGTTTGATTGCAAGTCTAGGATAGTAAGATTTTAGAGGTTAGAAATGTTTTCAAGAATTGGGCCAATTGATCTGTTAAAGTATAGGTTGAGATAAGTTAACTAGGTAAGGCCATGATCTCGGCTGGAATTTGACCAATCAATTTATTGTAATGGAGGTTTATGTAAACAAGGTTGGTGAATTTGATCAAGGAAGCAGTTTTCCTAGAGAGTTGAATAATGCTAAGATCCAAAGAGGAGATTTGGACAAGCTCCCCAAGGGAAGATTAGATTTAACCTAAGAGTTTTCGTCTTGCAAATCTAACATGGTAAGTTGAGTCAAGTTACCTATTGAGGATGGAAAGTTCCCTTAAATTGGAATGACCGATAGCAAACCCTTGGCAGTAATCCCCCCTTGCATTTGCAGGTATCCAAAAAAGCGAAGACTATACGTTCTACGCCACATTAGCTCAGTACCCTGAATTTGGCAACAAGGACAAAGACTCTAGTCTTCCGATTCTCCATAAAACATGAATAGAAACATGACTCTGGCGGTGGGCGCATGAAGTTACTCAGTGGGGAGGTTGACCAGAAATAGTTAGGTGGCGACAAACTATATAGGTTTTGCACTCCAGTAGATTATATGATCTTTTTGTCTTCTATTTGTTGGATTTCTTGCTGTCCAGATTATTGTATATCCATTGCTTTGCGCTTATTTATTGGGTTGTTATGTTATTGGATGCAGCATCATGTATGGACCAGATGACTATGACTACAATACCAAGAAAGTTCACACCATTCTCCCTTATAACCTGATCAAATAGGACATTTCTTGCGTGACAGGTCAACTTACTCGTGTTTATATTTTTGTCCTCTGTCCTGATGCTTATACTATCTTGATTGACAATGCCAAGAAACAATCTGGGCGCTTGTACTCCTGACTAGGATCTGCCGAAGAAATTAATCTATTTATTGAATGTTCCGATCAATTTTCTCTGGGTTATAAGTCTAGATAATGACCCATCTCAGCCAGAAGACTGGGATGACAGAGCACATTCCAAATCCTGAAGATAAGAAGCCACAGGTATTAATCCTTCATCCCTTAATACTAATCGAAGAACATGCATATTGTAGGAATATATACAACGAAACTTGACAATGCACTCGAAGGCAACCTAGGGATAGGACACGACACGAGGTATAGATCGAGCTCTAGTTGTTCCAGCTGGATTTGGGCCTCTTCACTACCAGCACAGGACACTTGACATTCTGTGCACAGTGATAGCTCACACTCCCCAGAAAGGCCCTGCAACATTTGACCAAATCACAACTAAGTACGGATACAAATGCCACAATCTGCCACAAAAAACAAAGGAAGGTTTACAATTAAGACTAAACCCCTCATTCTACTAATTAGAATAAATCTTTGAATAGTCAATCAGTCTGAGAGACTTCTCAATTGCCCACACGTAGGCAAGGACAACCTTCAACTGGAATGAGGTAGAAAAAAATATAGATACGTTAGAAATGGATTTCGATCTTAGAAGTTTAGGAAATCCATGGACACCTTAATTAATATACCACAAATAGTTCATATGACACATTTTTTCGAACAATAGTTACGGTACTTCAAATTGCCATGTTCTTGAAAGTTGACAAAGCAGGTTGTGGATTTTTGGTGCGGAATCTATCCATCATAGAATCAATTACCCATACTATCAACGTTAGCTTTTTCTCGAGTTAAGGCTGCATAATACATGCCTTCCCTCCAAAGTGATTGATTATTAGAGTCAATATTAGGAATCTTCGAGTAGTTAATCAAAATGAGTATTTGAAGTACCTCCTGATAAGGCCGTAGCCATGGCTTCCCATGACTAGAACATCAGGAACCAACTTCTGCGCCACGCGGCATATCACATCTCTTGCATCCCCACTCTCCACTCTCATCTCCACAGCTACCTGTCCCCCAACAATAGCACTCACACTTGAGTGACTCAATTCCATTAATTCTTAAGACAATTTCACTTATAGAAACTTAGAAACTTATGTCTTGATAAGAACTCACCTCGCCAAAATCATTGCAGATCTTCTTAGCTTTGGCCATAATGCAATCAGCCATCTCGTTGTTGTGCCTCTCCATGGTGGCCACTATATCCGAAGAAAAACAAGTACCCTTGCAAATAGAAAACCGAAAAATGAAAATTCAGAAATTTTCAAAACCGCTCTATATTTTCGAGTGGTGGGTCTGCGAAAGCAAAAGAAGAAGGCCCATCTTGACCTCTGTTTTCTACCTGTGCCGTCGAGGGCTGTGTAGGCAGAACGAAGGGGGTTGGCGTAGAGGAGGACGAGGGTGTCTTTGGAGTTCTCAGAGACGACGTTCTCGAGACACCACGACAAGGCGTTCATGCTCTCCTCGCTCTCGTCCACCGCCACCAGTATCTTCCTCTCTTTCACCACCATCTCGGCCATCCCCCTCTCAACAAAGACAAGACAAAGACAGACAGACCAAGAAAACAAGAAGATGTTTTGTCCTCTTTTTGTACGATTTAGGAACAGAATGAAGAGTACGATGGCTTGTTGGATTCAAGGTAAGATGTGGTGAAGTGGGTAACTTATGGAGAGAGAGAGAGAGAGAGAGAGAGAGAGAAATGTTGTTTTTGTGTGTGTTGGTGAGAATCAGAATCTATTAGCCTTGTGCTCTTTAGAGCAGATTGAGTTTGATGGTTTTCATTTCTGAAGACAGTGGGCTCTCCCGTTTTTCGTTTTGAAGACTGAACATGGAAAGAATCATCATTCAGAAGTTGACTCGTTTTCCTCTGTTTTTTTAACCTTCTTTCTTGCTTGGGAACTTTGATGGATAAGCTCCCGCCGACGTGTCTTGAGGACGTTGACCTTTTGTGCCGGTCGACTTGGTGACATCATAACTTAGATTTAATGGACCAATCTGGATTGTCTTTTCTCTCCACCTATTGGAACCCATTGAGATGGGATCGTATTATGATTATGCTCCGGTTAATTTCGAATTTGATGGTCTAGTGGACTTGTAGGAAAAATTATTTAAAATCTTATAATTTTTCAATTATGTCAATTAAGTCATAAAACTTTTAACTTTTTACTAATTGAGTTAATCTGGCCAATTTTGACAAGAAATCGTTGACAAGAAGTCCTTGTCTAGGGCAATCACAATGATTAGCACATCTCAAAAAGGTTTTATTGAAACCAAGTGGTAAGCAAGGGTCAAGTTTTATCCGGGACATCAAGAAAAGTGACAAGTTAAGCTACGGTTGGCAATGCAAATCACCCTTCAAGAAGAAGCCATGTTTCTCAGTCAAATTTGGAAATGCTATTTGAATTTCAAAAAATTACTCTATCAAATATTAATTTACGTGTTAACATTTATATGTTGCAAATGTTTTATGTATAAAGTTGAAATGCTCGCACCACAGAATTTTGAGTAAGTTAAAAACAAAAGGTTAAAATCAATTCAGATATCATCTTAACTAATTAGTGCATCTTCTCTTTTCCCCCTCTCTAATTTATTCATTAGTTCCAAATAATATATCGCAACCCCTCTGTTTAGTATTAATTGGGGCCGATCAGATTTGGTTAATTTCATGTCATGTATTATCCAAAACATATACAAGTGAGTGGCTAATAACATAGGAGGGTAAATGTTGATCCCCCATTCGTATGTTTCATGAAAGCAATGCGCTATGATCTTAATAGCTGATTCCTTTCTAGATTATGTATAACTGTAGTATTCCACCACTTGAGCTGGACAAATCAAGAATGGTTCATTATGGATTTCAACATAAGGCATGATAAAAAGAAAAGGAGGGCTTAGAGATAACCTTGAATTAAGAAAGAATTGCTTGATAGCTCTCATTTTAAGATGGGATAAGACGATTGATATTACTCAACATAATTAAATTGAGCTTTTGCTGTGCTTTCTCAACTAATAAGGAAACTCATTGTAAGTTATTACTTTAATTGAAGCTTGAGTTTCAGCTTTGGAATCACAGGAAGCTTCACGGAGACCCACGCATATCATCTTCACCGGTTGGTGATTATGGAAAAAGGTTAATTAAACATAGTTGATCTTCCTTACAAGTAATAAGCACTTTTATTTGATTATATATATCATCTTCAGTAATTTTGTTTTTTTTAATCTCTAATCTTATCATAATGGAATCTTGAACTCTTGCCTTTCTTTTTCAGGGAAGCAAACTCGCTTTTGAATAAAATAAAATAAAGTAAAGAGATCAAGAAATATAAGGGAGTGATGAGACGAGAAGCATCCTGGTCTGAAAATTGACTCTGTTTAACAATCTTATCATGATATATTGAACAACTTCTTGTATTTATATTATGATCTATATTTTGTTTCTTTATTATG
Organism: Corymbia maculata; assembly: GCA_014182735.1. Taxonomy (NCBI): domain Eukaryota; kingdom Viridiplantae; phylum Streptophyta; class Magnoliopsida; order Myrtales; family Myrtaceae; genus Corymbia; species Corymbia maculata. The sequence goes on along the minus strand of CM024683.1, from coordinate 19,629,179 downwards.
ATCTATATTTTGTTTCTTTATGAAGCGGGTTTATTCATAAAATGAGTTCCAATCCAACATGTGGGCACATATTCAAACTTTCCGTCGTAATGCAAAACATATTGATAAAATGACTCATTATAATCAACCAGAATCTATTATTATGCCCAAGAGAGGTCATGAATGGCAAACTCATATACAACGAAAACTAAAAGGGGAATAAAAAAAGAAATCATGGACAGCAATCAATAAACTAAGTACTCTGTTCAAAAGCTGATTAAAATTGGACAATGTTTTGGCATCATATAAGCGTGCCTCGTTCACAATCTTAGCTTCATTACCAATTTCTGTCCGGGACAAAACCTTCTTCAAAAAAACAAAATAACAAAACAAAAGCAAAAAAAATGGCTACACCAAGCACGACAATCAAGTCAAGTTCAAACTTCCTTACCGGCGCAACATTCGGGTGCCCTCGTAATACTTGCCAGACTTCCATCGGGTTGGATTTCTGTAAACCCTCAGAAAGCATGTCGCAGTAGCAACCCCTGTCACGTTTACAGCAACTCCGATAGTTGGGCAACTGCTTGCAACGGACAATCAGGCAACATTCTAAATTCAAATTTGAGGTGTCCACCAAACTCTCCAATGACCCACAATCATGAATCCGTAAATACTTTAGAGACTCCAAGTAGTCCAGACCATCCATGCTTCTTAGCTTCGGACATTTTCCTACTTGAAGCTCCCTTAGCTTCCTCGATTTCAATGAGTCTGGCATCCTTTCGATCGACTTGCAATACGCAACTGTGAGGGAGGAAAGGGATCCCAATTCTTCGGGGCCATGAATCTCGACTAATAGCTCACATTTGAACAAATCTACCTGTTGTAGATTCTTCATATGCGACGGCTCAAGTACTTTTGTGAGGACCTCATCCTCAGGCCACCATGTATACGTGAACTCTTCCATTTTCGACACAAACTGTTTGAGCCGTCTTGAAAACGTGTAATCCTGCACAAGGAGTTTCTCCAATTCCGAGTCACATATACCAAGGAATATCGGCATCCAATAATGATAGGAACCCGGAAATGGCAAACCAAAGTTACGTAGCAATTGTGCTGTTTCTCGTAATATACTAACTCTCTTAAACTAGACGGGAGCTGGAGGAGGAACCGCATGTTTGGGGAGGCCAATATTAGTTCTTCGAGCTAAGATTGGGTATGATGAATTCTAGCAGGAAAAACAATGACATTCTCCAGCTCATGAAGGGGGATCCATCCCACAACCGTCTACTATCCTCTACAGCTAGCTCAAGTTTATGGATATTAAAGACGAGACTCGCCTCGGTGGGTAATCCGTATATTTGGCTCCATGACAAGTCTGGCATTTTCAAACAGCACAGGTTCGCATCTCCTCTAGGATTCCAACGAAAAATATCTGATAATAGCACAAGCCAGACCGCACTAGGTAATTTTGTCATCCCTCCCTTCATTTCCCTCATCCTAAGGGTTGTTAGTTGCTTTAGGTTGCTGAATGAATTGGGTAGGTCATCAATATCTGTTCCTATCAAATCCAACTGGATTAATGATTGTAATTTCCCAATTGATTCTGGAAGTTTCTTTATTATCACACAAAAACATAATCTCAAAATCTCCAAAGACACCAACGTAGATAAATCAGGTGTTCTCCTTAAGTTAAAGCAGTGGCTAAGATCTAGGACTTTTAGTTTCCGTGCCGCCTGCAAAACAATTGGATAAAATATTTTTTGAGAAGTGACCTACAAATAAAAAAAGAAGAAACGATTCACAAATGCAAGGAGTGAGACTCGTATCATACTTTGATCCAATCAATACTTTTTTCCGAAATTTTGCTCCATGAAAGGTCAAGAACGACTAAATTAGTTGGATGAAAGTTTTTTGCCTAAGTTTTTTGCCTCAAACTTGGAAGGGCAACAACGACAAGAAAGCCATCTTAAACCGGATAGAAGATTATTGAAGTCTCCAACAAAGGACACCCCATGCCCTTGAACGAACCTCAGCTTTTCTAAAATAGCAAATTCATCAGCCTCCAATAAATCCCTATCTTTAAAACATCCAACTGACAATGCTTTAATTTTCCTGCCCCCCTGACGATGGAGACACAAAGAAATCCACATGTGAAGGTCGAAAGCAAATAATTTTAAGTGTTAATAGCAATTAATTTTGCTTTTTACAAGAATAATTTACAACAATTCACAAGAAAATAAATCGTTGTTCCCTTTTCATACCTCTTTCTGCTTCAAAATGCTTAGCGCTTCCTCAGGATTATGACTCTGCTACGCTCACATGAATCATCGAAATTCTCTTTACGAACAATTTCCCTTCTGAGGTCCCGTACTTGGTCATGCATCTAGAAAGTATTGTCATCCTTGATTTCTATCAAGGACGTGAGAAAGAGGACTTCAATGGATTCATGTGGGTAGTATCCACAAGCATCCCACATATAAGAAGCGTATGTTTTATCCTTATTAACAAAAAAACAAGCTATGTCCAGAAATACTTGCTTTTGTGCATCATCTAACCTTTCATAAGTTATCATCAATTTTCTTTGGACTTCCTTGGGAGGAAATTTTTCTAGCTTCTTCAAAGTGTCTTCCCATAATATTTTGGACTTACCGGAAAGGAATGAACCTGTAACTTCAAGAGCTAAAGGAAGCTTTCCCAAAGTATAGACAATTTTTCAGAAAAGGAGATATATTGATCCAATGGAGAGTCTCTTCTAAAGGCATGTCTACTAAAAAGCTTAAGAGCATGATCAAATTCCATTTCACATACTTCGTAAGCCGAAATAGTTGCAAGGCCTTCAAATGTTACTTCTCTCTCAATGGTAAGGACACTTTGGTCCCTAATAGTTATGATAATCCTACTACCGAAACCAAACCTATTACCTTTTCTTGCTAGACTCTAGAGTTGTTCTTTCCCATCCACGTCGTCAAGAATAATGAGAACTTTTTTATTGCAAAGTACTGTCTTAATCATGTTGATCCCATCATCCACGTCATGAATTTGGTCGAGGATATAACGAGAATCGGTTGGATAGCAACTGTTTTTGCAAATGTACCAGACCATGGCGTCGTGATGATTCTCCAACATCCAAAAGGAAATTGCATCTGTCAAAGCTAGAAGACAGTTGGTTGAAGATGACCTTGGCAAGTGTTGTTTTGCCAATCCCACCCATTCCATGGATCCCGAGGAATTGCACACTATTGGATTCTACGTGCAACATTTTGATTATAGCTTTCACACGATCATCGACTCCAACTAGATCTTTAGTCACATTTTTTTTTAAATCTGATGTTCAGCTTTGTCAACACAGTTTGAATTATATATCTTACCAGATCTGCTTGGCTGCCAAAATGTAACAACCGAGTTAGGGATAAATTTTATATTTACAAGTTGCAGAAAATGCAGAATAATTTAGACACCAAAACAATATGCATTTTCCCATTCTATCTCTTCTCCCCCAATTTCAGTCATCGCACCCTGTCGACCTGCCCGTCTTGGCCTTGCCTCAATCCTCCACATCATGTAGGTAGTGGCCTTGCGACCGCCAGGGATAGCGTCATCGTCCTCGGGCAACACCAGATTTGGGTTTGCCCAAGTTCAGCGACTCCAGATATGGGCTTGGTGATGTCAAAAATGGCCTCTTGAGCCCGGATATGTCTCGTCACAGTGAATCAGAGGGAGAAATGGTGGGGACCAAATGGCTCAGCGGTGGCTTCTGGCGGCTTGGTTCTGGCCGGCGACGAAGAAGTGGCAGCGAACGACAGTTGAGCTGCCGCAGTGGCTGGCCCGATGACTTGGTGGAACTGCTTAGAGATCTATTACTATTTGTGGCACCCGCAATAACACCATCGAAGTTATCGCTGCGATAGAGCCGATACCGATCACTGTGGCCCGATACTGGTAGCGGCAACGACCACGACCACAATTTACACTAGATTGGATCGGGGAGATGAATATACTATAATTCACCAACAATACCGCAGTTAAACTGACTAACGAGGAGAAGGAAATCTACGGATGACGAGTTGAAAATTTTATGACATTTACCTTTCGTCTATCTTCCAGTTCCATCCCTTTATCTTATCCACATCAACAAGAGCCCTTTTCCATGATTCAACTTCACTGCAAAACTTTTTCTGATGCTCTGAAAGGGCATTGCTGAATAAGTTTGTTTTAAGCTTGACATCATTAGGCTCCACATCCAAGAAAATGGGCAAAATCTCTTTATTCTCATTAGATTTGGAGGCACACTCAACCATGCACGCAAGCTCTCGTAGACACCAGTGACTCGACGCATAATTCTTAGAGAATATAGGAATGTAAATCTTGGAGTTTTGGATTGCTTGTAGAAGTTCATTACCAATTCTTCGACCCACATGGAGGGATTCATTATCCCTAAAGACAAGGATCCCGGCATCAACCATGCTATGGTAGAGAAAATCGGTGAATCCATGACGGGTGTCTAGACCTCGAAAACTTAGAAAAACCTCATAGGAAGGTCCGATTGATGCCCGTGAATTCGTCCTCTTTGCTAGCACTTCGTGCTTCTTCGAGGTCTGGCCGAGACGGACGCAGTGGTATATGAGGAGAGCGATGGAGAGGATGGAGAGGCTGAGGATTCCGATGAGGAAGTAGAGCTTGAGGCTGTGGAAGGGAGTCTTGGAGGTGAGCTCGTGAGGGAGAGAGCAGTCGAGATTCGCCGGAAACCACCATGTTTCCAGCGGAGCGAAGAACGAGAGAGTTGAAAAGGCTGAGGGAGTATGTAAATGCGTGAGAATTGAAGAATGAGAGCTCTGCGCGGAGGGAGGGAGAGAGAGGGAGGTGGGGATAAATTGATGATTGGTGTTGAGGGCATTTTTGACATTTGGAGATGGTTCTGTAGGAATTCTCATTAGATGATGAATATATGATTAAACTATGACTCCGCAATGTCATTGAATCGTAATGGCGCTGTTTGTTGTCGAATCGGATGCACTCTCGTCTTTTGATTAAATTTCATTTATATGATATCAAAATGGAAAAGTCCAATAAGGTTGTCGTTTACATTTCACTTTTCGTTTTTCAAGGCCTTACCTCGTTCACAATTTGAATTTTACTTAATGCCGAACACTTGAAATATTTAAAACATAAAATTATTAACATGCAAATTATATATAAATATGTGAAGTTGAAATGGTCCCTTTTAGTTTAGTAAGTTTTTTCATTGAAGAAGCCAAAACAAACATGCCGGCACCTTGTTAAAAATAACAGGAGAAATCACCATCAAGACTATATGCTGTTCAAGGAAATTGGTCCAATTACATCCTTTGTTATGAAAGATAATGGTATTTTTGATTCGCTTTGATTTGAACTGCTTAGGGATATGATTTTGTTCGTCCACTATCATTAAAATGATTGCTTAAAATTTTAACATCTTAATCGATATAATAATCATCTCTTCTTTTTTCTTGATGCACTTTTGTCTTTTGATTAATCTGTTCCGTGTTCATGCATATCTTGTTAATTTTGCATCGGTTTGGACACTGAATTTCCCAAAGTAAATATTAAAATGCCGATTCTATTTTAAAAAACCATTAGTGTAAAAGAATACATAACAAGCGTTTAAAGTGAAGAGACTTCTTTGGCATCGGAATTAACGTGATTACTAAAATTGAAACTACTATATAAGTATCAGAATTTAACCTTAGATTTAGGACTTAATTTTGTAGCTAAATTTAAAATTATTAAATGTAGTTACATATATATCAAAAAAATCTTAACCTCATTTTATGAAGTAATATGTCACCAGTGTTTCCAAATGTGACATAGTTAAAAATATTTGGGTGAACATTTATAGTAAAGTTACCAAGCAAATAAACTGAATGCTTTTGTTATATCAATAATTGTGTTGTACAACAACAACTTTTTTTCAAAAATAAAAATAAAAAGCAATAATATCTTTGACAGAGATCTAGATAACAAACAAATGTGGAATGATATATGATATCGCATTTTTAAAACATAATGATGAATATATACACTAAAATTTCGAATATTGACATATAATTTGATAAATCATGAAACTTATCAATCAAGATTACAGAAACTTGAATTAAATGTATCTAGCATCCCACTCAAAACAAGATGACTGTAGTCAAATCAACTTAAGTTTAGGAATTAACCTGTGAGATAGACTATATAATCAGATTTAGCAATGGAGCAAATATAGAGTAACCCAAACATTGTTGATTTGCACAATGGATATATTTACAAAATTCTCCATAGAAAAAGTTTTGTTTGATTATGATATAACCGTGAGCAGCTAGATTATTTTATTCCAAATTTTAAACTTACGACTTGCTTATCTAAAATTTTAAAAGAAGGTTATGAGTGGAGGCGATGAATATTTACATTTAAATTAATTCTGATTGGTTAATTATTTGGAAAGATCACAATTTTGCTCGCTTAGTTGCATTTGCCAATACTTTTCTTCCAACCCAACCCTGAAGTAGTAGAGTTTGGGGAAAAAGGAACAAAATTAGTCTCTGCCGTGAGTGTTCGATTCTGTAATTCTTGTGAGTAGAAGATGTATAAATCTA